>CM070557.1:8098442-8698442 GCA_036346405.1 Phyllostachys edulis
AATACTCTGAAAATTCAAAATACTAAAAAATGCATGAAATTTATACAGTGGGTAGATTATGATTTTAGATGAATTTAGGTGAAAGATCCATTCCATTTGGAGTTAGCATCAGAGAGTTATGATGGTTTGAATTTGAGTTTCCAATATGTCTTAATTCATGTAAATTAATTATTTAGCCAAAATTTGTAGGGTAGAGGTGAGGCAAATTATTACATAGATAATTCAAGAATAATATTATAAGACCAAAATAGTTGAGTTTACCTCATTTGGAGTTTTTATGAATTAGTTATATATTTTTAAAGTTATCGGCCTTTTACTATAGTAAAAATAATAGAGTTAATGGATCATTTTTCCAAAACTACCTTCTCTGTTATAGAGACATGTTAGAAACCTATTTTAAAATAAATTTCACTTAAAATGAAAATTATCAAAACTGGTTTCATCCATTTTGGAGTTAATATGAAATAGTAATGAATTTTTCAAGTTAAAGACCTTTTCTAGTGTATAAATAAATGGGTTTTGTATTAATCTCCAATAACTATATTTTCTGTGATAGGGACAAGGTTGAAACCTATTTTCATAAATTGTCCATGTAAAACTAAAAATAACAAAATTGGTTTCCTTTGTTTTTGGAGCTAAAATGAATTAGTTGTGCATTTTAGAAGTTAACCCAATTTTTCAATGTGCAAAATAATTCACTTTCGGATTTTATAAATGCATTGATTACTTTTTCTACCAAGGTGAACCTAGCCAAGACTATGACGAGGGGACGGGGGCAAGGGCTTGACCCGTCGACTTTGACTCGATGCAAAGTTGAAATATGGTGAAAGCGTAAATACGAATCGTCTTCTAATCGTGAAAGCGTAAATTATCTCTAAGCATACAAAAATACGCTTTCCTTAAGTGAATGCATACAACAAGACCTACACTTCCACTTAAGCGACCATAAGGGGCCCACATGTAATAGACTACGGATCTATTAAGTGCTACTCATTAACTACAGTAAGTATTGATTTCGACAAAGATTTGATTATTAATTACTAATCATTGCATTTAATTCCCTAATGACCCCTCTGATCGTCATTGTCGTTCCGACAAACAGGAAAGCCTTGACATGACTTCGCAGCGTCCGCCCGGCGATCTTTATCCTTCTGGCAGTAAAAAGTAAGGAACACGAGCGGGTTCGTGAGGGCCTGTGATGCTAGAAATACAAACGGCGAGTGTTAAGGCGACCCTCTGCGGCTGAACGCCCGATGTGCGGCGGTGGCCGCACGGCAAAAGTGCACCGCGCTCGATAACGTATTGACGAGTAAAACATGCAAAAGCTACTATGGGACTTAGTGAAGCTACGCGAGAGGATAGGGAGGCGATGAAGCTCGGAAAGAAGTGGTCGCGGGTAATGGCGGCGGCGGCGATGAGCTTCACGACGAGAAGGTAACCCGATTGACAAAGGACGCAAGGGGGTGTTCTTGGCGAAGAAAACTCCAAATTCTCTAGCTCTGGAGATGGGAAATGGATTAAAGGTGGCATTCGGTGCACACCACGAACATAGTGGGAGCACGAGTTTGCCCCATATCAGAGAATTGAGCAAAACAAACCACCCTCTCCTTGGCGGCCGAGAGGAGGAGTGAAGAAAGAAAGGGGCACCCGGTGGTATTATCCTCGGGTGAGGGCGGAGATGGACAGGCGTTAGCGAGACACACTCTCGGGTTGAGTCGGTTTAGGCGGTGGCTTCATGGCGTCGTCGGCTCAGCAGGAGGCTGCGAGCCGGCGGCCTGTGGCGTTCGAGCCTGATCGAGCCGACGAGAGGTTAGAAGAAGAGCTGACAAGCAGACCGGTGTGTCGTGATGAAAGAAAGGTGGTTCGTGGTTCGATTAGGTGGTCTGGATCGAACTAGTTGAGTTAGGGTCAAGTCGGTCCGATCGGCTTTAGGGCATAAGGGCTGCCGATAAGGAAATGGATGGCGAGGATTTGTGGGGTTTAGGTGGTTGGGTGGCACCACGATCGTCGGGTTCGAGCCGAGTCGAGGTTTGGGTCGGTGAGCGATCTTGGGCAGGGTTTTAAAATCGATTGACCAAATAAACAACAAGTTTGACTAGGGCTTAAGAAATAGAAATAAAATTCTAAAAATTCTGAATTAATTCAAGGGTGTTACTGGGACATCCTAGTTCCCAAATAAAATTTGAAAGCCCACTATTAATGATTTAATTTGTATAATTTAAATTCAAACTTAGAATAGGTTATTGATTTGAGTTTGAATTTTCTTTGGGTCAAATTAAGTTCCAAAAATTTTGAAAAATTATATTAAATCATGATAATTATTCTAGTATTTGAATAAATTATTTCTTGAAGATAATCATAAGTTTTTGTTCTTGATTTCTTTTGGAGTTTAGATTTAAGTTGTGTGTTTAAACTTGTTTTGAGATTTTCCAAGTTCAATAATGATGCAAATGTTTCCAAAATGTCATGCATGCTGATAAGATGCATACTAATTAACATTAATTAACTTGGAGATGTTACACCCCCAGGCTCTCCGATTACTGCTCTCCCGCTCTTCCCAGACGGCTTCTTCTGAACCGGTCCTCTCTCCCCGACTCCTCCCATGCAGCTTCCCCGAGGTTTGCTTATGCCTTCTCCCCTTTCCCTCACCATTTCAGGCTCTTGTGTAATTCAAGCATAATCGATTATGGCTCAACAAGAGATGGCGAACATATTCGACCCCAAAGGTGTTGTGAGCGAGAACTATTAGAAATAGCCACATTGTTAATCTAAACATCCTTCTATTAGTGATTCTACATTTCTCTTGTGGGCATCATTAGGTCCTTAACGGTATAGTCTTTAATCAATAGCGGTCTTTTTATGCGCTATTTTGATTCGAAGGAGAGATATAAGCAGGTTGAAAAAAATCCTTTCTTGATAGAAAAATTCTTCTTGTGTTTGTCTTGTGAGTTGTTATTCTTGGTAGATATCACATGAGCAACCTTGGTAGAAGCACACGGGAGAATGATCTCTGTTGACATTTTTCTATTCAAAGAACATTAACAATGCAATTATCCTAGTTAGTGTTGTTTTTACGGACTTGGTGCAATTATTCAAGATGGGCCTGATTGTTGTTTTTACGGACTTGGCGCAATTATTCAAGATGGGCCGATTGTTGTTTTTCGGACGATGACCACCAATTTTCAGTTCAATTATTGCTTAACACAACTTGAGACTTGATTTGATAAGAACATGTCACTTGCAATCTAGTCATCTATGATCTATCATTTTTGAATAGATTGCAAGAGCCATATGTGTTTAATGGTAACTTGCATGTGTTCTTTGGGCTCTTGTGTGATTGTGTCCAAGAATATTTGATATTGTACTAGTATAATTGTGTTTAATTTTATATTGTTTGCTTATATGCTTTGCCTTCCACGTCATGCAATTTTGTTCCAACATTAGGGATCGAAGCTTTCATGTTGATTTTTAAGAGCGGTCCTTACAAGACATCTTTCTTGTAAAATTAATATAAGAACAACATATATGCAAATACTATGAGACACACAGGAAATTAGTTCTTTTATGTTTTTGATGCTCGGTTCCTCCCTCTTCAAGACACATAGTGTAGGTACTCTACTCCAAACTTGCAAATGTTTGAGCTTTGAAGGTACAATCATCATCTAAAACCATGCATTGAACTCACATACATACATTTCAAGCATACAAGAGCCTTCTCGGTTAATTAAAATGGTAAAGTCATGGTAGAACACATTTGTAGTTGAAGATTTTTTACTTTAGGCAGATATTACACAAGAGGATTCACAGTTTGAGGTGAATTGTGTTTAATTTTATATTGTTTGCTTGGTTCATACATATTGTTTCTTTTGATGCTTGGTTATGATGAAACTCTAGTCGTGATACTTGGTCACGATACTTGATGAAATTATGAATGTTAAAAGCGTCACGGATGGCAAGTTCTCTTGAGTTGTTTTTGAAGAGGGAGTAAAGCGGATGTTCAAAACCTTGGGCACCTACGAGCTCGTTTTGAGTGGCTTAAGAGGAAGTATAAGAAGGAGTATAGAATTGATTATGACATGATGCGATATTGTATGATCTTTATGTTTATTTGCCATTTATGTTAGCTCATTAGTGAACCATATTCTATCTATGTAAGGTAGAGAACCCTATGTTGGGATATTGTATGAACTTTATGTTAGCTTGCCTTTTATGTTTACCTTCCTCCTTATGTCTTTTTATGTTGTTGCCCATATGTTGTTTGTATGGTATGAAAGTGAGTTAGCAAAGATAATGTGAGCCTTTGTTATGATACTCATAGAATTAGAACCTTTGTTATGAACTTCATATGTTTGAGTTTATGGATTTTCTCTATGATATTCGTTTATATTTATGCAAAATTAAGTCAAGTGTGCACATGCGTTAGCTTATCACAGCGGAAAATTTACAGAAAAGGGACTGGCCTCATCCACCAAATGATTGTGAAATGTTTCGGACGAATCATATGCATGGTCTTGGTATACATATTTATTTCTAGCTAAGAAAACAACGGACAACATTAGTTTGTTTATGGACAGCACCAATCTAATAATTAAGGACCAACACGTACCGGTCCAATTCACGTGTGGACGAAAAAGATGGCACAACAGGGTACAACATGGCCAAAAATAATAATAATAAAAAGCACAGCATGACTGAAATCAACTTATTAAACTTTTATAAGTTAAGCAATACAAAAAAGATTACAAGTCACAAAACAAGGGTAGTACAATCTTTTTACGATAATCCTTCTCATTTCTAGAGTTGGAGTCAATTTTCTAACCAAACACCTCCTCAGACTACTCTAACTTCTCATAGGAGTGGATCCAAGAGTGAAGCTGGAGTTGGAGCTGCAAAAACATGAAGCAGAGCTATACCAAACAGGCCCTACACATGACAATATGAGCATCAAGATTCCAATAGGAGTAAAATTGTAAAGAGAATACATGAAATAAGAGTAATTTTGGCGTTGGCGGCGTGGGAGATTTGGTTTAAGGAAAAGATTGCTAATACCCTCGGAATAAATAATTAGATTCTGACAAAAAAAAGTATAAAATGCCCTCAAGAAATCATCGGTTAGATCTAATTTTACTACAACCTCATACTACAAGTAGAATGTATCGTAAAAATTCTCCTCATTATGCCTAGTTGAATCTTAGAGCTCAACAATTTCTTTTTGTCGATAAAAATAATCTTATAGTATCGGACCCGGGTGTGGAATACCCGTGGATCTTATGTGTATATTGTGCTAGTCCCGGGAATAAAGGCTAGCACACACATTCTAACATTTGGCATCGCATTCATACATTCATAATCTAAAGTAAAGCAAAAGGGACAATCTACTTAAGTTATTACAATAATTATTACAAACCACGCCAACCGCCAAATAAAAGTAGTCATCGAGAGAAAATAAAGTCGAAGTGGCGGATATAGTAGTAGTAGCAAAAGTCGGTGACATGCCCATCGATCCCTCGGGCAACCAACAAGGAAACAAGGCCTAAGTAGACTGTCACGAACCCCTCGGTGCAGTGCAAAAACTTCGGTGTCGGTGTCGGATCATCTACAAATTCTAAAGCAACAACAATAGCAAGATTGAGTACTTGTGTACTCAGCAAGACTTATAGTGTATCGACAAAAATTTATTAGATGCAAGGCTAACAAGTGTATGGCTCTACTCTATAAGTTCATTTGCTCAAAGCCAAGTTTATTTGTAATAATCATAAGTAATAATTTGCAGCAGGGATTTGAAAGAGTAGTTTATGAAAAAGTAAGTCTGAGCAGTAAATAAAGTAATTGAATAAGTAACAATAAACACTCACAACCCTACCCGATTGTAAGCAAAAATATAATCAATATTTCACCATAGAAATGGCGACAAATTTATGTTCAACCATAGACATGGCAATCTTGCTATAGAAATAGCAAATCGGTCATAGAATGACAACCGCTATAGACATAGCAACAAAACCATAGAAATGGTAGTTAACTCAACAAATGAAAAATCCCATGTCATTACCCCGATATTTAGTAACAAAACAATTTGGAAAACCAAAAGCTACCGCCATACCAGCCGCACTAAGCATGCTCATGACCTTGGCAGCTGCTATTCAAATAGTTTATTACTCTACAAAGGTGTACAACTTTACCAATAGTGCGCGGTACTCTAGTTGCCTAGGATATCTCTATCCGTTGCTCCTTTAGAAGGTAAGCAACCTAAATTATGACGTAGCCTTTACATTATCTAGTCCTAACCTTGCACTAGACACTGTGAATCTTTATCCTCATCCGTCGGGATAATAATAACAACACTTGAAAGTAACAAGGTAACACATCGGATGATGAGCCTTACTCACCGGATAGCACCCGTTGAGAAGTCCCTCACCTTGAGATGAAACCCGTCGAGTAAGGCATTAGCGGTTATTATGGCATTACGATCCCGGGCAATGTCTTTACTTACGCCTCTTGTCATGCAAGGCTAAGATTTCGATAACTTAGTTAGCTATGTCCATCCCATAATAGCACATATGGTTTATGCGATTAGATCTTAGTCCCAGTTTTCTTTGGCAGGACCTTAATCGACTACGGACAAGATCTCCACCCTATCTACTAGTGAGTTTCAATCCTCACTTTTTGAGAATACAACAATAACTTACCCATGTCTAAAGACTAAAGTTTTCATGTCATTTTCATAAAAATAACAGAGGTAACTCCTTTGGACATTTTGCAAAATATTCCCAAACTCACAAATTATCATATTGTCCTTTAATAAATCTTTGAAATTCTATTGCTCTAGTTGCATTTGTGCAATAGTACTTTTCGGAAATTCCCAAATGACATTACATATTGTCTAACCCATATCCTAATGGTTACAATAGTAAGAGATCAATAATCCAAGGAGACATATGCAGACAAGTACGATTTACAACTACCATTTTCCGATAATAGCATTTTCATACAAACATACGCATGCATAATAGGATTTGCAAAAACCAAGTACAATAATTAAAATCTGGGATCAATATGATCAAAGTGGGTGCTTGCCTTGCTCTTGATGTTCTAGAGGTATAATCGATTGATAAATGCATAAGAATAACGAGAATAATTGATGTCTAAAAAAGTGAAAAAGAATCAAAATAACATCAAACAAAAACAACAGTAACCAAAATAAAATATTTTTACATAATTAGGTAGATTATCATTTTAGAGCGAATTTTGCGACTAGTTTCACTAAATTTGGGTTATGTAGCAAAAGTTATTAAGCTTTTACTACAATCAATTTGATAAATCGAATAAATGAAAAGTATGTTTTCTAATGGAAAAAGCGTATTCTCGCGTTTGTTATATCGGAGTTCGCCTTCCAAAAAAACAAAGCGTATCAACTATAACTAAGCGTATTTTCCATTTTTTTCATTGGATTTCGATTCAAAGCGATAGGTGGGGCCCTCTTGTCGTTGACTAGGTCCACGGGGCTCTCATTGTGCACTTAAACCGTGGGGCTCGTATGTCATAGACTCAAGTGAAGTCAACGATTTGAGTTAACTTAAGCGCTCGGTCCCACATGTCAGCGACTCATTAGGATTAACTAATCGGTTTTAAATGATAAGTTAACCTTATTGACAAGATTAGACACGTGATGACGAGCTCGGTGTTACGTCACGCGGTGGTGCTCCGGTCATACTACTACTTGGCGATATGAGGCCTGACGAGGCAAATGGATGCTCAAAGCGGGATCTACATACTAATGCGCGCTTTCTTGCAAAAGCGGCATAACTGAGTAACTCAACGTGGTGGCACCGTGGCGGAAGGGTTACTCTGACAAGCGATGAAAAGGTAAGCGAGCTACGCTCATGACAATCTAACTGCGCGCGCAAGCATCTAGGGACTACTAGGAGTATCTGGAATGGCGAAGGTGTAGAGATGGTGCGAGCTGGTTTGTCGATGGTGAGTCTTGATGGCGAGTCGGTTGTGCGGAGAAAAGCGGGTGAAGGAGAGTGAAACCCAATGATCGTAGAAGCTTTAGTGAGTCCTAACGATGCTTGGTGCGATGAATTGGCTCGAGGTGCATTGAATCCTTTGGTGAGGCTTGGCGGTAGTTCTGGCGGACATGAAGAAGAAGGACCCAAGCAGGGCTCTGTGGATCAAAAGCTAAATTGTTTGAGGAAATACTCAAGGTGTTAAGGGGCCTTAATGTGGCGATAGAAATGAAACCAAACCCTTCACGGTGCGGGAGATGAAGACAATGGTGCACGGTGATTTTAGGTTTTAACTCTCGAGCTCTAGAGCTTGATTGAGTGGATGGAATGAGAAATGAGTGAATGCATGAGTTTGGAAAAGGGATCACGAAGCTTAGGGTGGCCTTTGATAGGCGGATGGCGGAGATGAACAAGGTAGGGTTTGAGCAGCCATGGGCAGGAGGAGGCGTCCCAATGTTGTATGAGAGAGAGTTAGCGAGGCGGTATGGGCGCGAAATTGAATGGCGATGCAACTAGAGTGGCAAGGTTGCAAAACCGTGGTGGCGAGGTCAAAAGCGATTGGGCGGAGGAGCTTGATCTTGTTTGGAGCTCCCGGTAGCGAGGTGGGCGAAGGTCCTGCGCTCGGGGCCACTGACCCGGTGATTCAGCGAAAGCAGTGCGTGTTGATCAAATCGTGGCGATCGATTAGAAACAAGCGGTGAGATGAATTGTGCTATTCGGATGGTCGAGCGGCCCAACTAATCTGGATCGTTTATTTCCTAAGCGGCTTAGATGAAATGAGTTGTTGGATGGTCGAGCGGCCCCTCGATCGACTGTCCGATAAAGATCTAACGGTGCGCGCATGTGTTTCTTTGGTGACCACGATCAAATTTGAGCGACCAGTTAGCGCAAATGTTGGATGGTCAAACGTCCCGATTGATCTAAGCGGTTGGTTTTCAAATCAATGGCTCACAAGGGATGTCTTTGTTCAAGCGGTCCGAATGGCACATTGGATGCAGACGGTTGATTTTAAAATCAACGGCCCAAATCACTTAGCGCTCTTCGGATTTGGTCCGATTGTGAAGAGGGTTGGGTTCAGCAGTGGGGTTTTGACTCGAGCAGGAGAGCGATTACATGTTTTAGGGTTTTTGAATTATCAACTGATTTCTTTGTCGATTTAATTCACCATCCAAAGCGAAGTCCAAAAATTTTGAAAATTTTTGTTAGAGCTCTTGGGCTCAAGTAGTTCCTCTGATAAAATTTTAGAGGCTAACACCTTTTGTGAATTTCTACAAAAATTCAAGCGAGTCTTTGTTCTAAGCGTTTGTGAGGATTTCTCTAAACAAAATTTCATATAGAGATTTTGTTGAATGGTTCCTGGGATAAAAGCCCAAAACCATTCTCTCACTTAGGAAATTTTATTTTGTTTTCTCTATTTCCTTTTTAGCACCTAATTTTGTTCAAGTTTAAATTTTAAAACCAACACAAGATTTTTCCAAAAAGGCAAAGTTTAAGTGCAAATATTCTATGAAACTTTTCCTAATGCATTTCATATTACTTAATCGAGTTAGGATCTTGAGATGTTACATATAGAAGGACAAATGAAGTGAGTACAACATTAGATTAAGTGGCACATTAGTTGAACAATGTTTATGGACAATGCTCACCTTGTGAGCGAGTGCTCTGATCCCTCGCCATTTCTTGTCTACTTTTCACTTGTGCCCACCCGGCGTCGATATGTTTATGGACATGTATTCTCCTTCTTGATCGTGCACAAATGATTGGAGCTCCACACATCGACACCATCCACTTCATAAATTTGTCTTTTTATCCCAAAAACTTTTCAAGAAAACAAATGTCGTTCCAAACCTTGTGGCGTTTGAGCGAACCATCTCTCCTCAATATGTTCTCGAATTTCATTATGGGCGATTGTCTTTGTATAGGAACCGACAAATCCTCTTGGTCGCCTTGACAAATCTAGCAACCTCCTTGAGGCGCTAATATCCTTCAACATGAGGTTGACGATGTCGCACTTTATTTGCCGGACTAAAGTTGGATAGTCTTCGATTACCGTTGACATGCTTTCTTGTAGTTTGCATCATTATCGGTCACAATCTACATAATATGTCAAACTCAACTTCTTCCACAACTTCGTATCCCACGATAAAAAAATCGGTATTTTGCATCTCACCAATTGCATTCAACGACTTATGGAAAAACATTCTTCCATTGCAATACAACATGAAGTTAATAATACTCAATTTGTGTAGGTCGACCATGAATCATACATGATAGAGACTCCATATATACCCTAGTCATCTTGGGCTATGCTACATCTTGCTTTATTTCTTGTTCATTAGCATCAAGATATGGTCCATCGATTTCATGGCCTCTTGGTGGCGCCGTCTTCACCAAGTTTTTGTGTCTCTTTGATGGCGGCCGAAAATAAGGACACTCTGCCTTTTTTTGGGAATGTCATTACCATGGAACCACTTAGACCAAATTTTTCCAAGTTTTGTTTGTGCATCTCACGTAGTGTTGTATCAATCTTGGAGTTGGAGGGTGCGACACCTGCCAAAATATCATAATCAACTCTCACGGATTGTGACACCAAACACCACTTCCTCTGGCACTTCCACTTCCACTTCCTACCACTTCCACTTTCCTACCACTTCCTACCACTTCCACTTCCCTACCACTTCCACTACCACCACCATGTTCAAATGTTCCACCTGGCTTTTGCCCTTTGTTGGGCTGGTGTACCTCCAATGACTCTCGTGAGCCCATTCCATCTGCATTTCTGGTCATCATCAAAGACATCTTGAGATGATGGCCCGAGACTCTAAGCTCTCTTGCGGCTTGCTCCATTTGTAGTCGTTCATCTTTAATAGCTTTCTTTCTTGCCTTCGCTTCTTCAAGATTTGCCATAAGCCTTGGACTTCTGCGGAACCCCACCAAGCAACAACATCTCCGTGACTCCTAGCAAGATGTTCTTTTAGGCGGTGACACCTCACTTTGATTCGTTAGATTACAATATCTGCACTTCCAACGGCACCTCCTAGTCTCTCTCATGTTCCCAAACATTGATAGATTTAGGAGCTATCACCTACAATAATCCATACAGGGATGAAAAATAGGTCAATTTTGTAAATATGGATGACTAAAGGAACACAACACCCATGGCACTTAAGCGATGTTGGGCGACATGGCAATGATGAGAAGAAATGAAACGAGTCTAGCTACACATTTCTTGAATATTCTAGCCTAATTCAAATCTGAGAGTCCTACATAGCCAATTATCGGTTAAAGAGCTCAAGAATATCGTTGCATAACGTCCATATCATGGTATTTTGGTAAACCGGTCAAGTATCCATTAGTACATGGCTATTAATAGGGGCTATTCCTGATGAAAGGAATGGTTTTCATACTCAAATAAAATATCACAGGTCAGGTATCATAGTTCAATAGTTGAGGAAGTTCTGCAATACTTCAAGTGTCATTAAATATGTGTTTAATCATCCACTGAAATGAATATATAAACTAATTGAAACCTAATACGCTATTCTATTTTATTTCACTATTTTACATGCAACAAGACCAATCTCAAGTGCTTGTGGAGTTATGGTTAAAAGATCTTGTTAACATGAGTACTACCAATGTATTATGTATCGGTTTAGACATGTTGTCATGTGACTAAATAACTAATTCATGGCCAACCAAACAATATCATTAGATTGTTTATGTAAGAGTTTCTTGAGTCTCCAAGTTTAATATGTCTATATGAACTATGAAGTATCATGACGAAAGATATTTTCCTTTGAAAGCTTTGATGATGTCATAAACACCATTTTGCTTACATGCTCATCAATCAACAACAAAAGGGATGTATATCGCATCATTTCATATCTTGCTTACGAAGAAACTTGAGAACTTGAGCATATACATGCTAGTACTTGAGAACTTGAGCATATACCTCTTGTTTCTCTTGGACCGGCTCAAAGCATCGGCTACCACGTTTGCCTTGCGGGGTGGTAGTGGATTCCAAGATCATAATCTTTGATGAGTTCCAACCATCTTCTTTGCCTAAGGTTGAGGTCGATTGGGTAAAGATGTACTTCAAACTCTTATGGTGCAGTAAAGACCTGTGGCGATACCAATAAGGTAATGGCGCTAAATTTTAAAAGCATGCACTCTGACTGACTAGTTCTAAGTCGTGGGTGGGGTAGTTAGCGATGGGGCTTTAATTGCCGAGAAGCATAAGCTACTACCCGACCTTCTTGCATCAACACACAGCCTAGGCCTGCCTAGAGGCATCACAAAAGACTTCAAAATCCTTTGGGATGTCGGGCAAAATCAATCTGGGAGCGCAGTCAATCTCTTCTTCAATTCTTGAAAATTTGTGCTCACATGTTGGGGTCCAAACATACTTTATTTCCTTCTTGAGCAATTGGGTGAGAGGTCTTGCTCTCTTTGAAAAGCCTTCAATAAACCTCGATAATATCTGCCATGCCAAAAAGCTTCTTATTTGAGACACCGATTTGGGTGGCTTCCAATCTAACACATCTTGGACTTTCTTGGGGTTATGACCACACCTTACGACATGACATGGCCGGAAAGGTGACCTCTTTCAACCAAAAGTCACACTTCTCAAATTTTGCATAGAGTTGGTGGTCCACAGAGCTTGTCTAGGACCAACCGAATGTGGCCTTCATGCTCTTCCTCGGTCTTAGAGTACACAAGAATGTCATCTATGTAGACAATGACAAACTTATCCAAGTACTCCATAAATACTTTATTCATTAAGTTCATAAAGTATGCAGGAGCATTGGTTAATCAAAGGACATGACTATGAACTCATAAAGTCCATACCGAGTTGAGAAGGTTGTTTTTGAGATGTCCTCTTGTCGAATCTTCAATTGGTGATAACCCGACCTTAGGTCAATCTTGGAAAAGCTGTTGCTCCTTTAGGTGATCAAACAAATCATCGATCTGGGCAAAGGATACTTGTTCTTGATGGTAACATCATTGAGAGCTCTATAATCCACACACATACGTTGTGTACCATCCTTCTTTGCCACAAAGATCAGGGATCTCCCCAAGGAGAGGAACTTCGGCCTCACAAAACCTTTACTTTGCATTTCTTCAATTTGTTGTTTCAACTCAACCAAATCATTCTTGGCGATCTATATGGCCTCTTAGAAATAGGTCTTTGTTCACAGGACTAGGTTAATGACAAATTCCAAATCTCAATAGGAGACATTCCGGGTAACTCACTTGGAAACACATCTGGGTATTCCCTTACCACGGGGAGGTCTCCAAGTTTCACTTCTCTTAAGCAGGACAAGCTAGGACCTGCCCTAGGAGAGGTCTCGGGGTTAAATTCAACTTGTATCCCTTGCTCATTGGTGAGCACAATGGATTGTTGGCGCAATCTATTTGTCCTTGGTTCTTGGCTACAGATCCATTCTAAGAATCACATCTAACCCTTGGGAGTCAGGGACTATCAAGTCTGCGAGAGAAAAAGTACTCCCAAAATTTCCAAGGAAAGATTTGGGCACAAGGAATTAGTCCTCATTTTAGAGCCCAAGGAGTGGATTAGCATAGGGGTATTAAAGGAGTTATAGCTAACCCATTATTGTCCACAAACTTTGAAGAGACAAATGAATGAGAAGCTCGAAATCAAAAAGAATTGAAATTTGATGCGGTATTAACAAAGCGTACCAAGGACTACATCCGAAGCATGTTGAGCTTCTTTACATGACATGGTTCACTCGCCCTTTAATATATTGTCTTTGGAGGCTTGAATTGGTGTGGTACCGGGAGCTAGGGACCCTTGACCGGATCGGTTGAGAGTGGGGTTGCTGACAAAGCTTCTTTGGGCATTTACTAGCATAGTGCCCAACTTCATGGCAATAAAACAAGTCACCCTACTCTGAGAATTTGTGGTGGCTTTATCTGAAATTGACCTCTGGAGAGGTCTTATAAAATTTGGAGGTACCGGGCAGCAGCTTCATCGAAGTCTGAAGGGGGAGGTCACAGATCTCTTAGGTGAAATTGAGAGGTCTTTGGCACAGGAAAATCCCTCGACTGAGCTAGCTGAGACAGAGTCATTGTAAAGTTGAAAGTCAACTACCACTATAGGGTAAAGCTCAGGACAACTACAATGCCCTTCGGTGTGGAGAACCTAAGCAGATTCCACTCCCGCTCACCCAACACATAACCACAAGTTTCTTTTCAACACAACACACACACACAACCTCCTGCGACTCAAGAAGCTAACACCGCCAAAGTACTAAGTCAAGAGGGTCCCATATCCCCCTCGTGTGGTTAGCATAATAATCGCTTGGCTTAGTGACACAAGTAACTCGGTCCTTGTTGACGGGCACCATTCGTCACACCATAAGATCACACCATCAACCATTGTGCCCAAGTCTCAAACATTTCATTTTCATTTTCAGTTTTTGAATTTACAAAGTAACAAAGCACAAAGTACTAAGCATAATGGTAATAATAATTTTTGTGTGATCAAAGTTATTGACTAAGTCAATAACCGCCTAATTCTACCAGTAGCTAAGCATTTCTAAGCAATATCAACATGTAAACTACTAAGTGATAAGAGCTCATCCAACGAACTCTAAATCACAGCAAGATATTCCTAGGCTTAGTAGTAGAGATTGAACATTCACCTCAGAATATGTATCTATAGGATCAAGCGATCGATTGATAGTTTAACAACAAAATAGAGCATGCATACATATCATTTGCAAACAAAGTATTAGACTTTAAAAGTAATGGGATTGGATATGATCAAACTGCTTGCCTTGCTAAAGTTGCTCAATATGCTGCAAAGGATCACTTCCGTTATCAACGGACTCAAATGACACCTAACGAAAAGAGCGAAAAGAACCGATAAGAGCGAAGAACACGAAAAGACTCAACAATCAACTTTCACCAAATGCTCTGAAATTTTTACGGCAGCAAGAGAATGATTTTTAAGGAATTTAGCAACAAGAATCAATTGATTTGGATTCTCAATGCAAAAGTTATGGCCAAAACAAAATCAATGCCTTTTGGAAAATGCTGAAAAATTGCAATCGGGTACTGTTCATCCGAATTTAATTCTTTAGCATAATTTTTACTTCAGCGGTCTAGATGCAAGCAAAAGGACTTCATGAAGATCCTGTGGTTACCTTCTATTAAGTTACTCGGTGCCGACTTCAACTTAAGCTTGAACTTGTGCGTTTGGAATGAGCGTTTGATGGTCATCAAGCGGCTCCGATTCATTGTGGCGTTCGAACCTGTCCGATTAGCACGGCGCTCGATGGCATTCGTTGGACATCCTAGGGCTCAAGTTTAATTCTGTTTTATCGCATTCTATTTGAAGATTGTAACTTTTGTCGAATCATTTACCATTTAGGTTTACCTTCTCCGGTTAAAACAATGACTATAAAAGCTTGTAATCCGGATTGATTCGGTATCCTTTGTGATCAATGCTAAACCCTAGCATAATAGTGTAGTTCTGGTTATCTAGTTTCCATTTTTGCTCGAACTCCACACAAAACCGAGTTCTTATTCCGATTTGGGTCTTGAACTTGATTCATGAGAAAATGGTATCGAGCTATGTTTTTGGCCTCGACTTTGATCTGGATTCTATTACAGTAAGGGTTTGGGAGCAAATCTTGGTCTCCTATAAAATTCATGACCAAAGCAGATCTAGAGGCGAATTGAGGAAATCTGTGGGAGATTCGCCTAGATCTCGGAGGTTGGGTGTAGCATACTGCTATCCTGGTAAAATTCCTTCTTAGATCTGAGTGACTCTTTGAAGATGGGAAAGACAAACTAGATCGCTGGGGCTGAGGAGGAGAAGTCATTTGCGACCTCGTCAGAAGTAGAAGACCTGAAAAGAAGCATTGAAGCTCTTAAAAAGGCGCAGGAAGATAGCAATTCGCAGATGCAATTTCAGATGGATAAATTGATGGGAGTAATGGCTAACTTCATGAATGTTTAGACCACTAGGGAAATCTCAGACAGGCAATCCAGTTGTCAAGGTAATATCGAAACTCTGCGATTAATTTGGTACCTCTTGCTACATACTTACCGCATAGGAGTTCCATAGCTTTGATGGATGAGAGGAATGTTGATGATGGGGAAAAATAGTACGTTGCTATGGAGGTGAGTCAAAATTTGGTACCACACTACTATTAGCTTAAGCCCCAATATACCTCCGGAAATTTCAGCTGACACTCCGGTGATTATGGAAGATCCGGCGGGGAAGACAGAGGAATCGATAGTCCACGAGATTAGCTCATTACATGTGGAATCTGATTATCATCACCTTGGTCCTGACCCAACCATTTAACTCTGGGCGACTTCTTTGGGCGTCACGTTGGGCAAGCTGAGTTATAGCACAACCACAAAGTTCACCCTCCTTGAAAATTATTTGGATCCGGGATGCAAGAACATATTATATCTCTGAAAACAATAGAGCTCAAGCGATATTGAAATCCCCAAGCTTAATTTCCACGAGTTTGATGGTTACGATCCGGATGGGTGGTTAGCTAAAATGAGAAGTATTTTGAAGCGCAAGAATGCCCTTAGATCAAAGAACCGATTATGCGATTACCTACCTCAAGGATAAGGCTTACTATTGGTGGAGAGGAATTTGGATGCAATCAGACCATCCTTCCTTGGCATCAATTTTGTAGAATGGTAAATGTGATTTCTTTGAATCATCAATATATGATAATGTTAGATCATTTCATTGGCTGAAGCAGACTGGAACTGTTAAAGCTTATGTAGAACAATTTGAAGATGTGAGAACCCGGGGTATTTAACTTGTAATACTTAACCATCAAATTGGTCCTAGCATTACAAATCAAATATCTCGATTCTCGGCGCATATGTACTTCCCAGAATTTGCAGTACACATACCCCATACAAAAATTGAGCATCCATTCCATACAAGTCAATACAATACCAAGTCTACAAGTTTACAATCATAAAGGACACACAAGTTCATATTACAAAAGTAGGGCCGACCGGCCAAATGGCAAGTAATTAACCAAAGTAGCAGCGGAAACATAAGCCATAAGATGGCGATAAACAAAAACCAAATGGTTTGCCATTACCCATAAGGCAACCGACTGGAAACGTCCATGCTAGTCGTCGAAGGCAAAGTCGAAGTCGGTCTCACAATAGTTAACCCCTTGGGGGTCAACCTCCTCTGCAACAATTTATTAAGCAAAGCAAATGAGTACAAAAATGTACTCGCAAGACTTACGTGTAGTGTAACAGCCTATAAATAGCTACATGCAAGCTTAATTAATTGTGGAAGGCTCTAGGCTCATTTTCAGCATAAAGCAAGTTTTCATTTGCAATAATGTAATAGATTCAAAGCAATTTGACAAATCTGTTTTTAATTGATTAAATAACAGCGATACAACTTATATAAACATAAATAACATCCTAGAGGTGACTTCCCAACAGCCACCACAACATAGCACGAATTACCCATTCGTACCACCCGAATTCAAGTTTTATCGAAAATGTTAAGTCTAATTCTTGCGGGAAATAACCAAGCATGCCCATAACCTAGGACGAGGCTATTCGAATAGTTTGTACCCTGCAGGGGTGTACCAATGTACCCACACGCCGGACCGCCTTTTCGCCACATGATTTAGCACACTTCCTTTGGTATGCTTAAGCACGGCTAAGTCCTATGAGACATTTCAATGGATTGTGCTAATTAAGAGCCATGCATATGGGGTTAACCCTTAGTGAAATGCCTCCCGGCTCTCACCAAGGACCCATCTGAAGAAAGATACACGGTCGGCTCAAGCCGTGTGGGTGCTCCCTCTGTCCCAATGTTGCATATAGTCAAATATACAACCCACCACGTGACTCATTAATTAACACCCCCAAAGTACTTAGCCAAGAGGTCACATATCCCCTCGTGTGGTTGTATAAAGTGCTTGGATCAATGGCGCGAGTAATTAGGTCCTTGTTGACAGGCGTCATTCGATCACACCATACAATCACACCAACATACCAATATGCCCAAGTCTAAAACAATTTTATTTTCATTTTTAGGTTTACAAAGTAACAAAGCACAAAGTGCTAGACATATATGGTAATAAATAGATTTGTGTGATCAAGATCATCGACTAAGTCGATGAAAACCAATACTACTGGTACCTATGCATGGCTAAGCAATATTAACTTCGAATCTACTAAGTGACAAGGGCTAATCCAACGAACCTAAATCACAGCAAATAACCTAGGCTTAGGTAGTAGAGGATAAACATTTACCTACAGGTTATGCAACTAGAGGATCAACTAATCGAACCATAATTTAACAACAACATAGAGCATGCAATACATACAAGTTGTAAACAAGATATTAGACTTGAAATTAATGGGATTAGTATGATCAAACTACTTGCCTTGCTGGAGATAGCTTTCTTTCTGCAGAGGATCACTCGCGTATTCAATAAATTCGTCGGAACCTATCGAAAGAACCGAAAGTACAATAAGAACGAATAACACCGAAAAGACCCAAAAATTCAAATTCATCCAAAAATCATGAAAAATTCACAGAAGGTAGAGAATGATTTTAGGTGAATTTATCAACAAGAATCAATTGATTTGGATGCTCTATGCAAAAGTTATTGCAGTTTGAAAGTCAGTTTTCCAGAAAATCCAAATAAAATGCTACCGGTTACTGTTCATCCGAATTAATTGTTTTCGTAAAAATTTCCAGAAGGGTGGTGTACTTGAAATTTTTATGGTAGACAGAGCACCACATGAGATGAAGAATGGAATTTTATTCACCTCATTTGGAGCTAAGATGAATTTTCTATGATTTTTCAAAGTTATAAAAGTAGTGCACAAGCCTTATGTAGAAAAAAAGATTTTCAGAGCCAGTAACAAGTTTAAAACCTATTTCACATTAACTTACACTAATATAGAAATCAACAAAATTGAGTTTACTTAATTTGGAGTTCTGAGAATTACTTATGCATTTTGAAGTTAAAACAATTTTTTGTGCAACAATAATACTAATCCTAAAGTAATTTTGCCAAAAGTGATTTCTGGAACAGTAACATAGTTCAACCCATTTTTATATTAAAGTACATTTAAAAAGGAAACTAACAAAATTTGAATCATCAATTTTGGAGCTAAAATGAATTACTTATGAAATTTTGAAGTTTAACCGGTTTTCAGTTCACAGATAAAGCATTTCGGATTTTAAATAAACATTAATACTTTTTACACGATACCCATCCTAGCCATGCGATGCGCTGAGGAGGGTCCCGGTTTCTTTTCTATTTCAATTAAAAATCCGAAGAAGCTGTTCTTCTGAGTGGGACAGCGTGTCATTGACACGATCCACACCCATAGTGTGTAGACCCTTGGTCACGCTTGGTTCATAGGTCCACGGACCCGCGAGGTTCTTGTCGCTAAGTGGCCACGGGCCCACATGTAATAGACTTACTAACTCTCTTAAGACTGACCATTAAATACCCTCATAATCATTACCTCTTAAGGCGAGAGATTACGGAGTTAATAATGGGTGAGCAGTCTTGATCGAATCCGACATGCGAGCTCCGCATCCGTGAGCTTTGCAGTGCTTCGCCGGCAACTCAAGCCTTGGCGGTGCAAACTAATGACCAAAATGGAAAGATAGAGCACATGCGAAGCTAGGGAAGGTCGGGGTATTACGGGAGGTGGTCCGTCGGCGGCCTTCTGACGAGTGGAGCGATGCTCGACTACGGTGCATGTCGCAAACCGATGGCTAACAGATCTAGCTAGCGTGCGCTGAAGTATAAGCAAGGTCAGATAATCTACGAGGGCTTAGGAGAGGACGACTAATCGAGTCGTCTTGCGTCGAGGAAGGTGGGCGGCGAGGCTTCACCGAGGAGAGGTTGTTACGGTGAAGAAGACAAGGAGTGAGTGGTAGAGAGCTTAAGTGAGGGCGCGAGATGGTTCTAGAGCGAGGAATTGTTGAGTCTCACCTGCGAGTTGGAGGCGAAGGAAGTGCTTGCAGTGGAAATTGGAAATCAAAATTTGCAAGCTCCTGCGACCCATTGGCAATTAAGTTGAGGAAAAGCTTTATAAGCTAAGGGACACAAAATGGCGGAAATGGGAGGATAGGTCTTCTTGGAAGCGAAGATGGCACGGCGGCATTGGGTCTGCGCGCTCTGGGCGCTCCGGAGCGTTCTTGAACGCAGGCGTTCAAGTGCTGCTCTGATCAACACAAAAGTGGCATTAAGCGCAAGAGAACCTGACGAGGAATGGAGGTGACGATGGGCCAAAGGCATGGAAACTCACCCAGAGCTGACCTCAAGCAGTGCCTCCTCCTCGACCCCAGAGGAGGAATGACCTCTAACAGGCGAGAGAGAGAGAGAGAGTTATAGTGAGCAGCGATCGGGAGAGAAGCGTGAAGGCGAAGCCCTAGGGTTGATCACGAAGGCGGTGGATTCACCGTGCTGCTCATGGCGTGGACGGAGGGAGGCGAGAGGCGCAGCGTGGCGTCAAGTCTGTCTTGTGCAGAGGAGAACAAGGCCAAATTGGGGCCAGCGGTGTCGGCGAGGCGGAGGCGGCCTGACACAGTCTTGATCAAGCGTCGATTTTGGATCGGACGGTCTACATGTGATGGTGCAGCTAGGGGGTTAGACCAAGTCAGGTGGTGCGGTCGGGTTTGAGTCGGGCTCGAGTTCGAGTCCGATGAACAGTGCGATCTGGTGATTTTTGAAAAGATGAGGCTGAGATGGTTTGGGAATTTTTAGAGATAGCTCCGTAGCTCCAAAAATTCGGACATTTTTATGGAAGCTTGCTGGATCTGGGGACAACCTTGTATAATTTTTCTAGAAATTTTAATGCAAAGCATTTCTTTCTAGAAAATTCACAAGCTGCTGGTCTAGGGGTTTGACCAGGGAACTAATAGGTTTGACTAGCCCTTTTGAAATAGCAAAACATTTCTAAAAATTATGAAATTTTTCAAAGGGGTCATAAGGATGATCTAGAACCTAGGAAAAATATTTCCAGAGGATGATCACAAGGTTTGAGTTGAAAGTTTTAAATTGTTTTACTTCTAATCAATTAAAGCATTTAGTTTTGAAGTCAACTATTCTTTAGAAAGAAATTTCTAGAAATTTCAATAACAACAATGATGCAACAAAAGTTTTAATTTATCCTCATTTTCTTACATTTGAAACACAACCCATAGATTTGGGATGTTACAGAAGAACTCATGAGCTTGGTTAGAAGGGATAATCCATTGTTGCCAGATGAATACTATGTGTGCAGTTTTGTTGCTGGCCTTCAAGATTATGTCCAAAATCATTTGCAATGTCACAGACGAAGAAACTTGATAGAAGCTATTTGGATGGCTAGGAGGATTGAGCAATCACATCCACTCAGAAATAGAACTTTCTTGGTTTCAATAGAAGTGATTACACTAGCTCAAGAGATAAGGGAAGAATGAATGTTAACAGTGGTGCTAAAAGTTATAAGCCCGAGAGGGATACAATAGCTAAAGGAACTGTCCAGAGTAATAGAACGGGGAGAGATTATGGAAGATGTAGAAAATGCCCTGAGCCTTGGTTTCCTGGACATAAGTGCAAGCCCAATGAGAAACAATTGTTCATAGTAACACATAGTCCCCTTGAAGAAGATGACAAAGATGAGGAAGTCGAAGGAAAAGAAGAAGCATTATGTAACACCCCACCTTCCAGTCCAGAACAACAAACTGATGAAGCAGTATTACAAATTTCCATGCATGCACTACAAGGTACTAGTTCGGCCTGTAACACATTTACACTGATATTGGATGTTGGAGGAGTGAAGGCCACAGCATTGGTTGATAGTGGGAGTAGTACTACATTTGTTAGCCCTCAATTTGTGGTCAAGGCTCAATGTGCAATTACTAATTATCTTCTTTGTGAAGATAATGATAGCGAGATGGAGCGATCTTGTGGAGTGATACATTGTGTAAAGACTGTAAGTATGAGATACAAAGGGAGTCATTTGTATCAGATATGCGAGTATTGCCACTGAGGGGTTATGAAATTATCTTAGGGGCTGATTGGATTTATACACATAGCCCTATTGGGCTCAATCTCAAGATGAGAGAATTTTCAGTAACCAAATATGGACTGAAACCAGTGACTTTTGTTGATGAAACACTTCCTGGACAAAATTTTTTGATCAGAACCAGTCACTTGTTGAAACTGGTGAAGAAGGGAGTCATTGGGGCTTTTATTTATGCCCAGACTACAGTGCAAGAAGCTGGAAAGTTAAATCTTGTGCCTAAAATGATTTAGACTTTGTTGCTGCAATATCAGGATGTCTTTGAGGAACCTAAACAGCTTCCTCCCAGCAGGGACTGTGATCATTCAATTCCTCTTGTCTCAGGGGTTAGACCAGTTAATCAAAGACCCTATAGGCTTCCACATTATCAGAAGGATGCTATGGAGGGATTGATGGAGCAGCTACTGAAGTCCAAGACCATTAGACCAAGTGTGAGTTCTTATTCTTCTCCTGCTATTTTAGTGAAAAATAAAGATGGGTCTTGGAGGATGTGCATTGATTATAGACAATTGAATTCAAATACTGTCAAAAATAAATACCCAATACCTGTTATTGAAGATTTATTGGATGAACTTCATGGGGCTAGAATATTCTCTAAAATTGATCTCAGATCAGGTTACCACCAGATAAGAATGAGGTGTGAAGACATTGAGAAGACAGCTTTTAGTACCCATTTGGGCCATTATGAGTTCATGGTTATGCCCTTTGGGCTTACTAATGCTCTTGCTACTTTTCAAGCACTGATGAATACTATATTGAGTAAATTTTTGAGACAATTTGTGCTAGTTTTCTTTGATGATATCCTAGTTTATAGCAAGTCCATTGAAGAACACCACTCACATTTGGGTTTAGTCTTGGAAATTCTGAGGAAGGAGAAATTATATGCAAAGAAGAGCAAATGTGTGTTTGTACAGTCTCAAATTGAATATCTGGGGTATATCATCAGGCAAGATGGAGTGGCTACTGATCCAGTGAAAATTGAGGCCATTGAGAGATGGCCAGAACCTCAGAATGTAACACAATTGAGAAGTTTTTTGGAATTAACTGGCTATTATAGAAGATCTGTAAAGGGGTATGGTGTCATTTGTAAACCTTTGTTTGCAGCACTAAAGAAGGAAGGCTTTATTTGGAATGAGGAACAGAAGATAGCATTCCGAAATGTTAAAGCAGCCATGTCTTCAACCCCAGTCATGGCATTGCCGGATTACTCTCTACCATTTGTTTTAGAAGCGGATGCATCTGGCTATGGAATTGGGGCAGTCCTAATGCAAAATGAAAGGCCAATATCCTTCATGAGCAAATCAATTGGACCTAAATCTGCAGCCATGTCAACCTATGACAAGGAGGCTCTAGCAATTTTGGAGGCAATTAAGAAATGGAAGCACTACTTCGCAGGATCCACATTGATCATTAAAACTGATCAACAAAGTTTGAAATATGTACAAGAGCAAAGGCTAACCGAAGGAGTGCAGCATAAGTTGTTAGTTAAATTGTTGGGGTATAATTACAAGGTAGAATACAAAAGAGGGAGAGAAAACAAAGCAGTTGATGCCCTTTCAAGGGTTAAATATGATGAGCAGGTACTAGCGATTCTGGCGACAACTCGGTTTGGATCACTGAAATAGTCACAAGCTATGAAAATGATGATGTATGTAAGGACCTCATGACCCAGTTGAGCATCAATTCTAATGCTCAACAATTACTCTTTGAAGCATGGGATTTTGAGGTATAAAGGTAAATTATGCGTGGGCTCTCAGACTACACTTAAGAAACAGCTACTAACTTCCTTTCATGATTCTGCACTTGGAGGCCATTCGGGTGAGAGGGCTACATATCAAAGGCTCAAACTTCTTTTCTATTGGCCTCGGATGAAGCAAGAGGTAGAGGAGTTTGTTAAGAATTGTGTTGTTTGTCAGAAGAACAAGTCAGAGCATGTTCCTATCCGGGATTATTGCAGCCTATACCCATACCCGATATGGCTTGGACACATATATCAATGGATTTCATAGAGGGGCTACCGAAATCTGAAGAAAAGGAGGTAATCCTGGTAGTAGTCGACAGGTTTACTAAATACTCTCATTTCATTTCATTGAGCCACCCTTTTTCAGTCCAACATGTGGTTAAAGCCTTTATTGACAATGTGTTCAAACATCATGGAATGCCTTCGGTCATTATCACTGATAGAGATCGTATTTTCACTAGCCATATGTGGCAGGATTTGTTGAAGACTTTGGGGGTTAAGTTGAGACTTAGTACTTCATATCATCCTGAGACTGGCGGTCAAACGGAACGAGTGAATCAATGCCTAGAGTGTTACTTGAGGTGCATGGTGTTTGCTAATCGAGAAATGGCACAGTGGTTATCTATGGTGAGTGGTGGTACAACACAAGTTTTCATCTGACATTAAAGATGACCCTTTTCGGGCATTGTATGGATTTCCACCTCCTCGGTTTGAGGTAGTTTTACCTTATTCACAAAATGAGGAAGTTAAGTGTTTATTGCGAAAAAAGCAGTTGTTCCACAAGTGATCAAAGATAACTTAATTAAAGCTCGAAATAAGATGAAAACTTATCTTGATAAGAAGAGACAGAGAGGAATTCTCGATTGGGGACATGGTTTACTTGAAAATTCAACCTTCTAAGCACACTTCTCTAAGTATACATCGATCTCTGAAATTGCACTCCAAGTTCTATAGTCCATTTAGAGTATTAGAGAGTGGGCAAGGTGGCTTATAAGCTGTTGATGCCAGAAGGATATCAATTGCATTCCACTTTTCATGTCAGCCAATTAAAGAAGCACAAAGGTGACAAGGTAGTGCAAAGTAAGGAGCTGCCATTGATTGATAAGGAGGGCAACATCAAGGTGGTGCCTGTAGCAGTTTGGGAGAGAAGTTTGATCCCTAGGAACAATGAACCAGTGGTTCAGTGGTTAATTCACTAGTTGAATCTGCCTCCTGAAGCTGCAACATGGGAAGATCGATTTCATACAAAGAGTGTTTCCTAGTTTTACTCCTTGAGACAAGGAACTTAGGAGGAATTGTCGAGGCGGTATTTGTTGAACCGGTACATTTTACTTCAACGGTCTAGATGCAAGCAAGGACTTCATGAAGATCCTGTGGTTACCTTCTATTAAGTTACTCGGTGCCGACTTCAACTTAAGCTTCTGAACTTGTGCGTTTGGAATGAACGTTCGATGGTCATCCGACGGCTCCAGTTCATTGTGACGTTCGGACATATCCGATTGGCACAGGCGCTCGATGGCGTTCGTTGGACATCCTAGGGCTCAAGTTTAATTACTGTTTTACCGCATTCTATTTGAAGACCGTAACTTTTGTCGAATCTGTTACCATTTCAGTTTACCTTCTCCAGTTAAAACAGCAGCTATAAAAGCTTGTAATCCGGATTGATTCGGTATCCTTTGTGATCAGTGCTAAACCCTAGCCGCAATAGTGTAGTTCTGGTTATCTAGTTTCCATTTTTGCTCAGAAATCCACACAAAAACCGAGTTCTTATTCCGCGATTTGGGTGCTGAACTTCAGTTCATGACAGAGCGCAGCCTGGCGCCCGACCCCGGGGGAGGTGCTTGCCTATGTACCGGCCGGCGAGTCCCTAACAATGCTCCATCTGACGATGTAGCAGCGAGGGCCGACGGAGAGGAGAACGAAGTGCCATGACGTGTGTGGTCGAGATCATTCATGCCGACCTAAAATATGTGGTACGAGCGTACAACTTGGCAAAACGAGTAAATTATAGCCTAGTTGTAATGAAAATTTTGCACCACGCTAGTAGCAAATCCACCCACTTTCTAAATGTAGCATAATTGCATAAAAAAGTCTTTTTATTATTTAATCTATTTTTAAAATTATTTCAAAGATAACATTTTCCTAACTTTATTTCCAATAAAGCACGTTATCACACCACATATCTCGACTTAGCAAACTAAATCTTGTCCGTCACTCCTCGTAGCGTGACAGGACTTAGCCCAAAACGGACACGTCCAAAGGGATCGTTGGCGTGACATCACAGTTTGATCACGATGTGGTCGGTGACGTGACAGCACAGTTTAGTTACGTCACGGGTCAATGGTGTGACCAAAGGAGTCAGAATTAGAAATAAAATTAGGTAATTACTATCCTTAACATAATTTTTAATAAATGATTAAAAAAATAAAAAAAAGGGTCCATAAAAAAGTGGTTTGGCGACTGAATGCCACTGCAAGTAAGAAAAGGCTCTGAATACGACATTGTTGCATTAACTTCCGAAGAATTGTTCAAGTGTCCTGCCGCTTCGTCAATCCAGGATAAAATTGAACTTCTTAACCTGGATGGAGCGCAAACGTTGAGTTCATAACCAATGGTACTTACGCAGTTTTATCCGCTAATCCGTAGTTCTGTTCAGATATTGTACAAGTTGACACCAGTCATAACTCATAACCAATGGTACTTTGACAGTAGAAAGAAAATCTCAAATTAATGCGTGAATATGCTGCTGGTAAAATGTGGGTGCCGCATCAGTGAAGGATCGGCGCTCAGAAGACATGCTGATTCACGGCATACGAGAACAAACATTAAAAACCTGAATACTGCATTATCTTAAGTATCTGAAATCTCAACACAGTTTCGGGTTTTACCACTTCAAACCAAAAATATTGTATCATACATTTCCCATTGTAGTTTTTTTCTCAGAGGTCAGAGCACTCATTACATTGCTAGAGGCACAGCTAACAGCAACCGATGTTCCCTTGTCTTCAGCGCGCTTCATATTGAACAACTGCCAAAGAGGACATTTAATCAGAAATTGCACACAGCAACATGGTAAGCCAATTAAATTCAGTTTGAACTGAACAAGTTGTACAAATCTCCAGTAATGTCATCGAGCATCCATGCTTTCTAGATTTGAGCCATCACGAGAGCTGATTTTGAACTTGGTTTAGCTACAGTTGTTAGTTTTAAGTGGTTCCTATGTGTTGTGCTGTGTTTGTCGAACCATACAGGAATCAGACATCGCGCTAATTGTCACGAGAAATACACTAAGGAAGTCTAAGCATTACATATAAAATGCAACAAACCCACAACCAGAAATACATTTTATCATGAAAAAACACACACAAAGGAATGTCTGGAAATCAGATGCCTGTTTTGATCCTCAACAATCAACCTATTTTTTGCAACCTGTAACTTCATCAACAAACATCACTAGGCCTCACCAAAGTCCCAACATCATGATCCTAAGTCCTAACCTTTCCCGTTTGCCTCCCCAGTCAAACCTTCGCATTAAGTATCATCCCCATCTTCCCTCCTCTCAAACGAAAAATAAAACTATGTTGCATATGCTCCGCTTGCCATATCCCATTCTCCCTCAAGACAGTGCAGCACTTTCCACGCTATGATTCAATGGTACAAGAACAAATGCCTGATTCAATGGCACTTATTACAATTTCGGGAAAAAAAAAAAACCCAAGTGCCAACAGCAACTTTGTCATAAATGTCCCATATCTTCTGTATATTTGTAAGGGTTTTGGAATCCACAAAAAAGAAAGTAAAATAAAAGAATTATGCCTCCGTGTATCACCGGAAGATAATTATAATGTATTACTCTAGTAGATGCTTGCCTCAACTTGTACCCTTTCTCTAAACAGAAAACATATGGGTAAGAAATGACATGAGCTGCCGTGTGCTAATTGAAGACAAAAGTAGATTAGCGTACAGAATGTCATAGTTCAAAAGTAGAAATGCTACAAAGAATCCAGTATACTCACATTCAAATATGTCAGTGATGTTCAGACCTAGTAGGACACTAGCACCAACCAAACCTGCTTGTACGGACTAGTTAAGTGTGTCCTACGACTACTAGAGGGGGAGCAGTAGAAGTATGGAAACTAAAACAATGCTAAGATGTTCAAAAAAGAGAAGAATAAGCTCCAAGTAGCACTGCAGCAGTACAAAACCCTTTCACTAATATGCAAGTGAAGGGGAACAGAGAAAAACACATGTAATACATATATGAGGGTGGGAATCAAACTCATAGGTCTTATTTCTCTCTGAATCCATTTTATGGAGTATTTGGAGATTTCGAAACATGGCTTGTTTTCTGCATAAGTGGCCCCAGGAACCAGTTTTTGTGTTGTTTGATGTTTGTCGGTGGATTTGTCTTTGGAATAAATTGCAGAAGGAGGTAGATCAGAAAGTGCTAGTCAGGGGCGCAAAGATCCTTGAACAAGTGGCAATGGAACTTTTTGGAGTGAGGAGAAGATGGACTCCGTGATCAAGAAATTGAAGACTGAAGTGGATCATGGTGACAGTTAGTGTGTTGTTGATCCGGCTGTTGTCTTGAGAGTTTTGTTGGCAGTCAATTTTCTATTTGCAATAGCTGTGCTCGAGAGCCTTTTGTCTTTGCTATGCTAGCTGATACTTCTTTCTTAGCAGTTTTAGTAGTAGTTGCTCTCAGCTCCTTGTGTTTGTGTTGGATAGCAGTTGATGGCTGCTTCCTGCTCCCTTTTGCTTTTAGTTGTTCAGAGGAATTTTGTAATACTTGGTTTCTGTTAATAGAAACTGGGGTGTTTCACACCCTTTTATCAAAAATTTCTCTCTGAATGGTCTATTGACTCAGCATTAATGAATGACCACCTAAGATCCCTTGTGGGAATGTTTACTAGTCCTCGAAACAAAAACAACATATCATACTCATTTACTTACTTAAGATCCAGCAGTGATGCAAGGGAATAATGAACCATTCTGATTATGTGATGAACATAAATTATTAAAGTAAAGTATGATTCACAAATATTGTATAACTACACCTATTTACATTCTTATTTTTAGGAGCACAATGATGGACAGCCAATAGAACAGAAACATATCCATATATTTACACAGGGCAAGATAACTCTGACTACTTCCCCTAATGTTTTGCAATTTGGCCACCTGCCCAAAGGGAACATATCTAAGGGGCAGCTTTTGCCTAGGAGAACAAGGACCCTGGCCCTAATCAATCATGCAACAAATGTAGTGCATGCTGTTCAACACTAACAAACAATATTCACATGGGACATAGTACATTTCTACAAACATAGTCTTCAGCAAAGCTTATTCATCATTTCTTTTGGAAAAAGTGGAATAATTGGAAGAATCGAACAGCACTTCGGATAGAATAACCACAAGATAATCCTACAATAATGCGGAAAGCTATTAAGAGAGTTGTCACATATCAGTAAAGATACGACAACTCAAACATCCAATCCTTGTCATGACAGGCGTATATTGGATGGACATGGTCATCTTTCCACAAGCACATAGTAAAAGGCCATCCTATAATCGGGGAAAACATATGAACAGCACAAGCCATTTTGATCCTATCAAGAAAAGGATGTATTCCGCTATATATGTAGCCTACAACCATGTCTCAGCTAGATTGGAATCTAACCTAACCAGTGAAAACACAAGCAATCACCTAATAAAAAATTATATCACAAAAAGATACAATAAATAAGCTATTTTAAAAGATAATGAATTGATGTGGTCGTACTTCGGCGGGTGCGCTTCTTGTAGAGGATGCGATAGCCACATTCACGGCACTGGATCACATCTCCTGGCTTCAGTGTGTTCTCAGCTCCGCAATCTGAAGAAACACACGTACATTTCCAATTAAAAGATGAAAGAGAAACCTGATACTTTATATTGCAGAAACAACGAGGAAACCAGTGCAGAGCTAAGTAACATTTTCCCTCATTATCAGCCGTAAGAACAACTGAGTCACCAAAAACTCTAACAGGGAGAAGCCAATTGGGCCTGAAAAATTGGGGTCAACCGTGTGGGTTCTAATTTAAGTCTATATTAAACCCTATCTCAATTGATGAACACCTAGTTTAATCATTAGGCGAGCGTAATTGACATACCGAACCTGATGGCGCCATAAGGTTATAGATCGGTTGATGTAGAGCAGTGTAGAGCGGGGGCGATGGTGCGGACGAGGCCGACGGTGGCGGCGGCTTGAGGGTGATGTGACCTTTGGCTTCGGTCTTTGCCCTTTGGCGCCACGAGATAGATCGGGTTGTTTGGGACTTTGTAGGTGGAACCGCATGAGGAGAACAAGCTGCGAGTCCCTTTATTTCTTATAAGCGCAGTGAGCGGGGCGGAAACCAAGCTGTTGACAGTTCGCCCCGTCGAGAAGCGCGAGTGGGCGTCGCCCCTTAAATCTCGGGGTAGTTTGTTAGCGAGATCATCCCAACATTCTCCCTTTGATCGTAAGGCTAACATCATAAGCCCATTCTCAATAAAACGACATACCAAAGTAATGCGTTGCATGACCAATGAAGTGCCATACAACCACGGTACCTATAGTGTACTATTCCATCTTGAAATGGATATTCATTATACTTTATGGGAGTTGGTTTGCTTTAAGGTCCTTTTATCCGAATCGAGGCTTTCCAATAAACCCATGCCGCAACATGATCACGAAAGATATTGGGTGGTAAGCCTTTAGTAAGCGGATCCGTAAGCATTGACTTAGTACTAATATGCTTGATACTAATGGTTTGATCACGGATTACATCTTTCACAACATGGTACTTAATATCAATGTGTTTGGCGGCACCACTTGACTTGTTGTTACTCGCATAAAAAATCTGCGGGTTCGTTATCGCGATATAAGGTGAGTGGTTTAGAATCTTGTCTACCACTCTAAGTCTCGGGATAAAATTCTTAAGCCATACAGCCTGCCGGTAGCCTCATAACATGCCACAAACTCAGCTTGCATCGTTGAAGATGCCGTAAGGGTTTGTTTTGAGCTTTTCCACGAGATAGCTCCCTCAGCGAGTGTGAAGATATAACCTGACGTGGATTTCTTAGTATCAACACATCCCGCAAAATCTGAATCTGAATAACCAACAACCTCAAGGTTGTCAGAATTCTTATATGTGAGCATGAAATGCTTAGTAGCTTGCATATAGCGCAAGACTTTCTTAACGGCCTTCGGTGGTCGGTCTGGATTTGTTGATATCACCAAGCATCCCGGTTACAAAAGCTAAATCAGGGCGCGTACATACTTGAGCATACATAATGCTTCCGACAACTGAAGCATAAGGAACCGACTTCATCTGATCAGTTTCATATTGGTTCCTTGGACATTGAAATGTCCCAAACTTATCGCCCTTAACAATAGGAGCGAGCGAGCGAGCACTTATGCATATTATATCTCTTTAGTACTCTGTCAATGTATGCCTTCTGAGATAAACCTAATACTCCTTTGGACCTATCTCGGTGAATTTCAATGCCAAGAACGTAAGAGGCATCACCAAGATCCTTCATATCAAAATTAGATGAAAGAAATCTCTTGGTCTCATAAAGCATATCTTTATCATTGGTAGCCAATAAGATGTCATCCACATAATTAAAGAACTAAGATGGTGAATTTACTCCCCTTGAACTTAACATATATGCAGTTATCAACTTCATTTTCCTTAAATCCAAAATTCCTTATGACCTTATCGAATTTGAGGTACCATTGTCTTGACGCTTGCTTTAAGCCATAAATTGATTTCTTAAGTCGACATCCCATATGCTCCTTGCCTTCCACGACAAAACCTTCCGGTTGAGCCATGAAAACGTTTTCTTGCAAGTCGCCATTAAGGAATCTTGTCTTAACATCCATCGATGTAGCTCTAAATCATAATGAGCTACAAGTGCCATAACAATTCGAATGAATCTTTAGTTAAGACAGGAGAAAAGGTGTCATTATAGTCAATCCCTCTCTTTGTGAGAAGCCTTTTGCTACAAGCCTTGCTTTGAACCTTCGATATTTCCTTAGAATCATGCTTGGTTTTGTAGACCCATTTGACCCTCTTGTTTTGACTCAGTCGAAATTTCTACTAAGTCCCATACATCATTAGTGCTCATAGACTTTAGCTCATCCTTCATGGCATCAAGCCACTTAGAAGAATGTTCACTTATCATGGCCTCCTTATAAGAGGTGGGATCTTCTACTTTCCTATATCATTAATATCCTCATTCATATAAACAACATAATCATTTGGGATGGCGAGATCTTCTCTCCATTGTGATCTTCTAACGGGTTCAACGACTATTGCGAGGGCTGGCGAGGCTCATCATTAGATGCGATATTAGGAATTTGAGATACCTCAACGATGGGTGCGACAACGATATTTTGTCTTGGAGGTGCAACCACTTTGGCACCTGAGAATAAAGATCTCGGGATAAGCGGTGAAGGAACATAAACCCGCTTCTCTTCAAGATCTATTTTCACGGGCTCCAGTCCTCGTCATTCTCTAAGAACACAGGCGTGCCTTGTTTCTACAAACTTAGTTATCCTATCGGAGCGATAAAATCGATACCCTTTGGATCTTTCAGGTATCCAATAAAATGGCAACTTCTTGTCTTAGGATCTAATTTCCCAATATGTGGATTAAAAATCTTAGCTTGACCACGACAACCCCACACTCGTAAATATTTCAAACTTGGTTTCCTCGATCCATAATTCATAAGGTGTCTTAGGTACTGATTTACTGGGAACCCAATTAAGAATATGTGCGGCCGTCTTTAGTGCTTCCATCCACAAACCAGTTTGCAAAGTAGAATAGCTAAGCATGCTCCGTACCATATCCATAAGTGTAAGATTGCGTCGCTCAGCTACCCCATTCTGCTGAGGTTCACCTGGTGTAGAATATTGGGCAACGATGCCATTTTCCTGAAGGAACTTAGCGAAAGGGCCAGGAATTTGCCCATAAGGAGCATGTCTCTCATAATATTCTCCCCCACGATCCGATCTTACCACTTTAATTCTTAGGTTGTGCTGATTTTCAACTTCAGCCTTAAATATCTTGAATTTGTCAAGTGACTCAGATCGGTCTTTAATGGGAAAGATATAACCATAACGGGAGAAATCATCAGTGAATGTAATGAAAGAATCAAAACCATCCACCGATGTCACGGAAAAGGACCACAAATATCGGTATGAATTAATTCTAATAGTCTGTCTTGCGTGGCTCCTTCTTTATTTGCTTTACATATTTTCCTTTAATGCAATCAATGCAATGGTGCGAGTTAGAGAAATCTAATGGGTGGAGAATGTCTTCCTTAATGAGGCGCTCCATTCTCCCCTCGAAATGTGGCCTAAGCAGCAAAGGCCATTATTTTTACGCTTAGCATCACATACATTCAAAAATATATGAGATTCATTAAGGAAAGCATATAGAGCTTGTCTTGTCTAAAAGCAAGACCAACATTATTTGAATTAAATGCAATAATGCACTTATTGTTACCAAAATTACATTTAAAACCATCATCGTCCAATAAAGAAACGAAATTAGATTCCTTCTTATGGAAGGAACATAGACTACAGTATGAAGCCGCTATCTAAAACTAATGAAACAGATCCAATCGATTCAACTTGACTTCTTTTCCATCCGCGACTCTAAGACTTCGCCCCTTTCTTAGTGTTCTCGCGGTATGGAATCCTGTAAGAGTTGATAGCGTGCAGTTGCACTTGAGTCAATCCACCAAGATTTAAGGAGAAATCAGCATAAAGAGTTTCATCAATAAGCGTTATTGTATCATTACCTTTCTTTGCGAGCCACTTAAAAACCGACAATCATACGAAAATGCCCCGATCGCTTGCGTAGTGACATTCATCCTTTAAGTGCTCGGCGAGAGAGCAACATAGAACTTAGGTGTATTGTGCACCTTAGGCCCCGCTTATCTGAATTAGGAGAGTAATGCACTTTTTCTTGGATTTGAAGTCCTCGAGAACTTCCTTTTGTTAGGACCGCCAACTTGATTCACAAGATCTTTCTTTTGGTCCTTATTCTCTCTTCCTCCTGGACACACATGGCGATTAAATCGCTCATGCTCCACTTATCTTTCGAGTGTTGTAATTTATCTTAAAAGCGGTGTAGTCGGAAGGAAGAGGTCATAATAAAATAGACTAGAAAACCATCGGATATTTCCATGTCCATGCCCTTGAGTTTTCTGCCATATCGGTCATCATCATGATATGCTCTCTTATGCTCTGGGACCAGTCATACTTAGTGGTTAAGAGCCTCGGATTAAAATCTTGGCATAGACTTTAGTAGAGCCTCTGAATTTCTCCTCAAGCTGAAGCAGTACTCCTTAGCATTTTGAATCTGGAATTGCTCCTCGATTCCAAGCGAGATAGAGGTCTTCATTATCATTAGTGACAAAGGTTAGACCGCTCCCATTTTTCACATTAGTGTCATAAGTTTTCTTTTTCTCATCGTAATTTTCCTCACCGTCGGTGGGGAATGGGAGGTGTCACCCTTAATGCATAATCAAGGTCTAAAACTCCAAGGACAAGCGATATTCTTTCTTTCCAAGCGGAAAATTGCTTCCGTAAGTCGCTTCAATGTTGTCTATTGTGGCGGCAACATTTGAAGCGTTTATTCTTTAAAAATTTAAAATAACATAAAGATATATTGCATGCAATTAACCCTACGTTGGTCTGATTAACAACATGCAAAACTACAGTTCTAATCCATATCACCGTTGGGCAGAAAATGGAAAAAGAACTTAACAATATTAATACGGCGACACATGATTATAAACAACGTTGGTCAGAATATAACCATATGCATACATAATGCCAAAAAAAAACGTAAAATCTCTAACCAAAATATCTCGTTGGTTCAATTTTAATTAGAGACAAAAACATTATTTATAGCACATTGTTATTAATCAACAAACATTAATTAACAGTGCACAAAATAAAAAATAGCCTTAACTCTCAGCCAGCTTAAAAAAAAAAGACATTATGGCCTTACTTAGCCCAATTTGTGCCTTTCACTCTCGGTCAGACCCAAAACCATTGCTGCAACCGCCCAAACTAAAAACGGCGGTGGTAGTTGGATCTAATGGACGGTCAAGGATGGATCCTCGAGGAAAAATAAAAGGGCCACCAAACCCTAAACCTAATTTCATTTCTCTCCATCACCGAAAAGCAAAAGCAGGCGTGGCAGAGAATGGAGAGCGGCGGCAAGAAGAAACATCGGCAAGTGTGAGAGCTCGACCCAGAACTGGCAACAGCAAGCATCTGTAATCTTGTATAGGAGGCCTTGACCCCAAGGATAGGGCAATGTGGCAAGACTGAGCCAGGCCCCCGAGCGGGCAGCATGCAAGTGGGCAGAGGGACTAGAGATGACATGACCGGCGGCAAGCATAAGCCGGCCTTGTGTGCCTGAGCCTGAGAGAGGAGGCTATGACGGCCATGGTGTGCAAGGCTGTGTGAGAAGAAGCTCCAAAAATCCCCATAACGTAAGCATCTGCTTCTGATTTGGATTTTGATTTGGGGATTTTCGGGATTTGTTGATTCCCCTCCTTCTAAATGCTAAACCAAAAGTCTAATCATGTAATCCGGGCACAACAAGTTCGGTTGGGGACTAATTCGTGTTCAACATGAGTCTAGGGTGGCTCTGATACCAAATGTGGGTTCTAATTTAAGTCTAAGCGACATTAAACCCTATCTCAATTGATGAACACCTAGTTTAATCATTAGGCGAGCGTAATTGACATACCCAACGATGGCGCCATAAGGTTATAGATCGGTTGATGTAGAGCGATGTAGAGCGGGGGCGATGGTGCGGACGAGGCCGACGGTGGCGGCAACTTGAGGGTGATGACGGCCTTCGGCTTCCGATCTTCGCCCACCTTTGGCGCACGAGATAGATCGGGTTGTTTGGGACTTTGTAGGTGGAACCGCATGAGGAGAACAAGCCTGCCGAGTCCCCTTTATTTCTTATAAGCGCAGAGCAGGACGAAACCAAGCTGTTGACGGTTGCGCCCGATCAGGGCGCGAGTGGGGCGTCGCCCCCTTAAATCTCGGGGTAGTTTGTTAGCCGAGATCATCCCAACAAACCGCTCATCACGGTTCAAATTTCAGGCCCAATTTTCAATCCTTTTGTGCAACGTCTAGGAATCCGTGTGCTAAATCCTAGAACTTCTTTCATCACGGCCGATGCTCATTAACGTCGCAAGGCGAAGCTTGCGTGATGATACAAACAGTTGTAGGATGTAGTATCTGGCAACAACGTACAGTAGAGGAAAACAAAACCGGTCTCCTACAGCAACCATGCCGGCTCCATTTGAGCTGTAAATCTGTAGACCAGAGCGCGCCCTTCCAAATTTTAAAACTAGGGATCAGTGAAAACAAAAGGTCAGATCGCCTTCTTGCAATCCCCCCTTCAGGTATGCCGCCTCTCGTCGCGATTGATAGATCGAATCCGAGGCAAGGCGTTCTAGCAACAACTCGGGTAAAAAAATGGCAGCACCAAATTGAGAGAGAGACCTCCGCAGAGATAGCTGACGGGGTCCGGCTGCTGCGGATCCATCGGGGCGGGGGCAGGAGCGGGGCGGGTTTCTTGGAGAAGAAAGAGGCTCGTCTCGTGCGGAGACTGGAGGGGGTTTAGAGCCGTGCACGGAGGGTCTCGTCCTTGCCGTAGCCGGCCATGAAATTGGGCTGGGCTGTACTACCTGCGATGCTTGACTGCGTCGCGAAATCAGGAAGCTCGCTCAGTCAGGGCGCGGGCCAGTTTCAGAATGGCCGGCCGGTTAATAGACTACTCTCTGTCTATTAACCCATACTAGGAGGATGTGCGCGCGATGCCGTGCCGTTTAGTTAAAAAAATTGGTTTGTTAGATGTGTAAAACAAATTTGTTTTACCTACAATGGGCAATTTACATGAGAATGTTAAGTTCGGATATAGTGTTTTTAGTTCTATTAGATATGTTAGCAGCTTATAAGTTGGTAACATCATTGGTAGTAATACCGATAGTAATAGAGAACATGAGTAACATGGTTTATTCGGTATAGTCGTAGATGTTAGACAGGAGATGTTTATATCTCGACAATTAGGTAGTTTCCAACGTGTTTTTAGCGTAGAGGCTGTTTTGAACTATACACAAATAATTCAATTGGTAGAGACCGTAAACGCTGTATATATATACATACAACGATTTTGGATTTTTATAATTGATTGTCTTAGGAGCAAGACAAAGTGTTCAAATTCATTACTATGGATGAATACAATCAGCAAACAACAGATTAGATGAACGCATAACTATAGTATGAGTATGAAATGAAATATTCACGAAATCTATCTTAGATGCAAACAAATAATAGTCGAAAGGAAAAACTGAAGTCTTGCAAATGATCAACTAACAAAGACTCTTTTCAAGCACGTATGAACTGATGGACAAATACTAAGTTGACGCACATGTCATGTAAAAAGATTCTAGACTAAAGAAGATGATATTGTTGCTCATTCATAATTTGTTCTATAATATTATGCTAGATTCCAAGCACCAGTCAGAACAAAAAAAAACTTTAAAACATATATCTATCTACAATCTCTAATACTAACACTAAAACATGTATCACTCTCATTACAGAATTCAATAAATATACCCGTTAGTTTTGGAAATCGGACGTCGGTGGGCTAAAAAAGAAGTATGATTAGATTGGTTGCTCATTAGGTTTCTTTGACATAGATGTCGGTGGGCTAAAAAAGAAGTATGATTAGATTGGTTGCTTATTAGGTTTCTTTAACATAACCAAACATATCTACGTTTCGGATACCTCCTCCCCTTCACATAGTAAGAGCAATTGGCACATGTCTCAAGCAATATCGCGAGCTGAAATGTACAATAGACTGTTGGTGGACATAAACAATAAAGAATGCAGTTATATTGGAGTCTGCTGGTATCAATGGCTATGTTTATAACCTGATAAGATAGGATTAGTGTTACAATAGGAAAAAAGGAATTTGTTTATGAAATGGAAAGCATATTCTCTCATACCATAAAAAGGGTCTATGAAGCCCGCATAAAGCACCTATCATATAGGCTATGAATGCAAAAATAGATGTGCTGCTATGATACATACATGCGGCAAATCTTCCCAATAAGTAACACCTAAGAAGCAAGTCTTGTAAACTATGGATACTTCAGGTACGAGGCGTGCTAAAGGAGTTGTGCATATTTATGACCTGTGAGCTCCTCCATTGCAGGGACCAAATGCGGATAGCTGAAAAATAGATGGATATCAATTAGAATGGTATAAAACACCACATGCTACGGTGTTATCAAATGGCACTCTACCTTGTTTGTTTTGCTTCAGACGATGCATCAGCATCTAGAAGCACCCAACTAAATGGGAAATTGGTCAACATGATCACGTAACAAATATATGGTGGCAGCGAGGGATGAAATACACGTATTTGTACATACAGGCTGATGATCATATTCAGTAGGAAGCACAGATGATTCAACAGTGGTCAAAGCTCACGTATACATAATTTAGATGTTAGAGAAAGCATTTTTGGGCAGTGTCTTTGACTATAACTGTATAGTGTATAGGATGCACATGTCCATTTCCTTAGAAAGTAATGGGCATGTTAGTTCGTAGGTTTCATGGCTGATTGCTGCCGAAAGATTATCACTGTGATGACAAGAGGGAACCAAATAGAGATCTCTATAATATGCTAGTAGGAGCAAAAAGAACCCTGAGCACTTCTAACTGTTCAAGTATTCTGTAGCAGCGAGGGCACTTTTTTTCCTGGAAAGGAAACTCATGCACCAAATGACCTAAATATAGGAAATGGAATGTTAAAGCTACAAAAGCTAGCTTCTAAGCATCTTGACACAAAATGCTAGGCAGCTTGTAGTGTTTATCGAAGATTTTCTTCTAATCTTGATGGCTGCTTTGGAGATTGTGTTGTTCTTGATACTTCAGAAGCATTTGGCTTCGATTATATTTGCTAACTACAAAATAAACATCCATAGGTATGCATATAATCTACAGAGCTTCAGACATTGACCTAACTACAAAAGATGAGAAGCTCACACGAACAGAACTAAAAAAAATTGAATTGTCAGATGTAACCATAATGCTTGTCCTCTGTTAGTTCATACTTGACAAATGACAGCCAGATAGGTTGAGCCCCAAACTACAATGAGAATCGAATTTTAATACATATAAAATCAGTGACGAAGCATACCTCAAGGCTTATAAGAACATTTCCTTTACAAAATGTTTTGCACTCATGTCAGAATCAGAAAGTACATTCCTAGCAACTGCCTGTAAAGAATAGATATGGTTAACAAATCCATGTAAATCTTTCTATTTTATACATAAATCTGTATAAGATGGCTCTTCTCAACTTTCATGTGACGATTTGAAGCAGGGATCAGATTTCGTATTGACAATATGAGAACAATTTATAACTCATTTGTACACTTTCAATTTCAGTTTAGTATTGTACAAACAGAGCGATGGAAGGGTACAAAAGTTTCAGCACAACAATATGCTTTGCGGCAAGGCCTAACAAATATAGCTGACAGACGTAAAAAGCCATTTACTTACATCAATCTACTCAAGGTGAATCATTTACATTTTTTGCTTCTGTGCAACTAATAAGATTTGCTTGTTCATACCTTTGCAAATTTTCCATCGAAGACAGATAAAGCTAATCTCCGAATCTTTGGAACATCTTTGGATAAGTATGCAGATTAACCTCTGAATGTAGGTTGCCCTTAAACTATCGACTTCTTGACCATAAAGTTTCTTGACAACCGATCGACTTGAAAAGAATCACCGATAGCAAAATCGACTTCCAACTAAGCAAACAAAAGGAACAAGGGCCATGTTAACCAAGAAAAACCATGAATACCATGTAAATGTCATCGGAAGAATTATCAAACACGTCTTTGTCTTTGAACAAGAGAAAGTAATACAATAATACACTCACTAATTTATTTGAATCTTGTTGCAACTGCCGCCACTTTGAGTCAGATAGCATTTTCTCACGAATTTTATTTTGCAAAACCTCCATTCGCGCTTCACAATCTAAGGTACACTTTTCAAATAATCCATGAATCTGCTATTACGATAGAAAATATCAAGATATAAGTACATGGAGAATATGGACGAAATAGAAAGCAGAGATAATTTAAAAAGCGTCGTCACAAGGGGTGATAACTTTGAATATTAAGATAATGCCACACTTGGAGTGCATCTCGGTTCCAACTCCAACAATAGCCGAACAATGTTCTCAAGCTGAAAGTTGGGGACAAAATTACGATGCAAATATAACCAAATCATCAAATAACTTGGATCTACAATTACAAATAGTATAATTACTAAGTAATCAAGTTGTTCATTTTAGAGCCAGCAACATCCTAAAGTTATCTGCTAACTGACTTACAAAATTATCACATTATCTAGTCATGCTCAGAATTCCTTAAACCTAAGTTTGCAAGCTAAACCATCTTTCACTGTTAACAGAAGTAATAAATTGCAAGATGTCTCCAACACTAAATATTACAGGCAGTCTACTAACCTCAGCAAGGTCAAGATGAGGATTCTCCATTGACTTATACAGCATGCCCCTGGATTCCTGCATTACCTTTTCCACTTCCTCGAGTACACGTTTTAGTATCCCCACCTGCAGGTTGTTCACTGTAATACCGTATAGTAAGCATATTGAATTCACTTAAAGTAAAATTAATTGTGGTGTGTAGTTAGGCAAGGCACCACAAAAAAACATGGTGGTTTGTAAATCAAGCAATAAACAATCAATAAAATCAAGTAATCAACACAACATGCAGATCACCTCACCAAGGAGTAAGAATTTATTAATATTAGCGTATCACTAAACCTACTGTTTCTAAGAGCTTTGTGTGAATCAAGTCAATCAACCATGTTCTGTTACTACAAATTTTAATATTCTTGTATTCAAGAGTGGATATTAATTATCTGAATCATATATAAGCAATTAGATATACATAGCAGGTGCAGATAAAATAAATTAAGAAGTTGGGGTACATGAGAAGGAAGAATAATTGATTTTGCTTTTTGGTACTCTCTGATAGCTAGATTGTATTCTCCTTTTCTAATGTTGCCACGAATTGCACTTGGCAGGTTAAATAATGTCCGGAATCTCTGAAGCATTCCTTGAACAGACCTGATCTTCTCAGCTTGAGCCTGTACAAAGCAGCTTACTTTAGTGCACCCAAGAAGGAATGTTATAGTGATAGCAATCAAGATAGCAATCAAGATGAATGGAAAGTAGCTCTAGAGAAAGCTTAGTCTGTATACCTGCCTCTCAAATAGAGGCTCGAATGCACGATTTGCCACGTCGCTAATTTTTTGTGTGACTGAATACAGGTGAGCAGTACCTGCACCTTCGGGATCTTCTTCTATCTGTCTCAGTTTCTACTCAATGTCTGCAGAAAAACTAACCATGTTACAAAGAGATGCAAACATTGCGCAGAAACTCAAGACCATAAGCATTTAGGCCTTGTTTGGATGGTTCGGTACAAGGTGGAATTTAGTTTAACTTCCACGTGACGGCCCGTCCAAACAAGCGCTTAGCTGCAACAAGGCAGAACTAACAACTAAATTAATACCATCTATTGTAGTTTTGCATGAGACAAAACAATCAAAGTTCTCCTTGACTAACTATTTTTTCTGTTGTGTTCTCCCTTTGAGATCAGTTTTCAAGGTAAGAGCACCCGACTCTAAATCAGCAGCACTTGTATCTTTGTGGACCCACGAAAGAAAAACCTTGGAATCAAAATTTGGAGAAGAGTATATAACTTTGTCTGCAGAAAGGCAAAAACAGACCTTTTATTAAACAAGAACAATCACAGAATAAAAGAAAAATTGCATATGACCAACGGACATACCTCGCATACTGGGGTCCAAACTCTGAGACTTCTCCCTTGAAACTGGAGAGCTTACTGAAGCATCAGTGATTAGTTGCAGCAACTTATTATCCATGACACTGGTAAGGAAATAAAAATTATCCAATCATGAAAAGGCAGTGGACATAGAAAAATAGAGAATAACCTCAATTCGGTGATTTTAATTCTCCTGTGCTATAGAGCATAACACACAGGCACTGCACAATGCAACACTGTCAAGGCGTACAAGGTTATACTTGTTGCTATCCAAATAAATAACCATAAAAGACCATGTTCAAATAAAAGCATATATTAGTTTATGTTTTTGCAGAGTATAACGAATGCTTTGGAAAGATTCTGGCTTGGATCAAGAATTACCAGGAGTGTTTCCTTCTCTAGCCTCTCCTCGTACTCGTCGTCCTCGGCAGCATAATCGTCCTACAGAGTATAGATGTCGCACGCATCTCTCAAATTCCAAACAACGACGTAAAATTATCAATCGAACACACGTACTGATGTACACATACAGATCATGCACAATTACCAGATCCACCACTTTGAACACCGCCTTCTCATACCACGCTCTCACCTCCTTCGCTGCTGTCTGCGCCAATGAAATCACAGCAGAACCGACTCAGGAAAAGGCACTCCCACTAAAAGAACACGCAAACTTTTAGATCGGTTCGGATAGCGACCTTGGTGAAGCCCTCAGCGGTGCTGGTGTGCGTGCCGAAGAAGACAGTGTCGCGCTTGCGGCCGTCGTTGGCGTCAATCTTGACTAGCGGCTGGCGGAGCGGCTCAGCGATCGGCTTGGATGGCGACCCAAAGGGGAGGAGGCTAGGCGTGGAGGCAAAGTGGAGGGGGCGGACGGCAAGCGGCGGCCGGGCGGTCTGGGGAGGCGCGAGCGTGGGAGCGGCGGAGGTGTATGGGCGAGGGGGAGGGGGGCGGAGGGAGGGGAGGCGAGGGGCGGCGGCGGGGCGTGGGCGTGGGGCGATCGTCGGCGTCGACCTTGATGGCGGCGCAAGGCGAGCCGTGGGGGCGAGGAGGTGTGGGGAAGGGGCGGCGGGCGTGGGCGTGGGGAGAGGGCAGGCACATGGGGACGAAGGAGGACCCGAGAAGTAGCTAGAAGAACGCGTTGTTGGCGGGCGGCGGAAGCGGCGAGCCGGGGGGGGAGGAGTGTGGGGAAGGAGGCCGGCACGAAAGGTGGGGGAGAGGGCAGCACATAGGGACGAAGGGAGGACCCGAGTAGCTAGAAGAACGCCGAACGGAAGCCCTCGCGAGGCGCCTGCCACGCCAAATCGAGCAGACAGAGAGGCTTCTGGCGATCAGACGGGCGGGGGTTTTATGAGGCGGCGATACCCGGTCGCTTTCGGCAATCAACTTTGCTATAATAAGAGTAGATACTAGAAGGTATACGACTGGTGGTAGGGTTGAGGAATTTACATTTTTTTTCTTTTTTTTAAAGAATGCCAGCAATTTATTAATCACAAAATATCGTTATAGAGAGTCTTCTGGATACACTCTGGTACACCATTGCAAATAAAAGAGCTAACAGAGTGCTCATAAGATCTAGCTAGAGTATGTAGGAAGATGAATAGGCTGCAATGGATGATTGTATTGAGACTTGAGGACGGTTTATATAGAGTACAAGGCTTAGAGGGCAAGAAGTCTCTCATAGAGATAAGGCATGTATCATAGGATTACAAATCCTAAACTACCAAATATAGAGATATGCCAATATACTCTAACATCCCCCCGTAGTTGTAGCGGTAGCGCCGTAGACAGCAGGAGCGTCGCGGACGGTCAGACTGGAGAGGAAGCCGAAGGTAGGGAACCATCAGGCTGACATACCCCCGCAATCGCAATGGGAGTGTTGGGGACTGCTGTGGTGTCGTGGACGCGGTGATTGTAAAGGGAACCGATGAGTTTTCTCAAGATAATGATAGCTCTTTGTTGCAAAGGTAGCTGAGAGCGAGGTGACCATGGTCGTAGCCATGGAGGAGAGAGCCACGTCGAGGTAGCTGGTGTCGAGGTCGTCGCTGTGGTCGGGGTAATGGAGTTGATGCAGAGGAGGTCATGGCCGCGGTCGGTGAAGAGGTCGCCAACATCGTCCGGCCGTGAACGGAGATGAAGCAGAGGGAGGGTCGGCCGAATCCGACGAGGAGGAGGCCGGATCTAAGCGAGGCACTGCCGGATCCGGTGCGGAGGAGGCCGAATCCGAGAGCGACGACAGCGAAGAAGGCCGGGGCAAGCTGGAGGCGGCAGCGCCGTCGGCCAAGGAGCCCGGATCTGGGGTCGTAGAGACAAGCGGCAGAGAGAGTTGACTCTAGATCTGGGTGGAGAGAAGCCCGTCGGCTCATCCAACGAGGAGGAGGCCGGATCCGGGCGAGGCACCACCGGATCCGGTGGGGAGGAGGCCGGATCCGGGAGCAGCGGCACCGGAGAAGGATCTGATCAACGTTGACGAAGACGGTGGAGTCGACGATGGCAATGGTGACCACGGGCAGTGACACTGCCGCCTGAAGGGGCGATGCATCGGTAGCCTGTGCATGTCGATGGCATGACCACAAGTGCGGGCTCCCGATGGTGCGACAGCTCATACTCACAGACAACGGGTCGGCGATGATGATTCGGTGTGATGATGACGGTAGACAGGGTGCTTGGAAGGCCGTGGAGGGAGGGCCGTGTCGACGAGCGCACCGTGTCACGCCACGATGTCATCGGAGGAGAGGAGGCACCGGAGAGGTTGAAGCTGATGCGGTGAAGTCTGGAGCCGAGGAACGTCGACAGCTTGGCAGGGCGACGCAAACCGATCTATGATCGGAAAAAAGAATAGAGAAAATCCGATCTAAAGATGACTGGGGAAAACTTTAATTAGTAGCCAATCGGATGATCAGCGACACAACTTAAACTATGGGTTACGCAGCCCCAGGAAAGATAATGGAGACGAGATCATCTCCTAGGGGCAGCGCGGCGGAAGCTGTGGAGGCGGCGGCTCAGGAGCGACACCGCTCTGATACCATGTAGGAAGATGAATAGGCTGCAATGGATGATTGTATTAAGACTCGAGAGCGGTTTATATAGAGTACAAAGCTTGGAGAGTAAGAAGCCTCTCCCAAAGATAAGACATGTATCATGGGATTACCAATCCTAAACTACCAAATATAAAGATATGTCAATATACTCTAACAGAGTATGTGCCGCCACATTCACCACACAACTAACATGACGAAAAACAACCGAGAAAAAGCCCTCCGCTATAGACTTAATATCAGAGATAATCGCACCAACAGAGGACCGATCCGTATCGATAAATTCAACCGTTGCACCTTTTTTAGCGAGCGATTATCTAACAGGTATGCTTATCCTTTGTCAGGTTTGTTTGTCATATGTTCTAAGTTTGGAAACGAAACGAAGCAAAACCATTTGTAACACAAAAGGACGTTTCATGGATCTTTTTTCTCTCTCTGTGTTCGAACAATTCAGGCACAAAGCGGAAACTGAAATAAGAAGCAGCATGGTTGCCAGAAGAGATCATGGCATAAGATGGCGGTGAATCGTATAGCGTGTGCAAAGTATGCGCACGTACGGAATCTGGATGGATGAAAACAAATAACGGTGAGATTTTCTTTCAGTAGAGCATATATAAAGCACAAGAGGATGTGTTTAGAAGCAGGGCAGGAACTATTCATATGCACTTTATACAAAACGGTTCATTACGTAGACTGGTAGCACCATAATAGAGTTTTCAGTGGGGTGATACAAACAGGGAACCTTACCTAGACGGGCACGTCTACAAGATAGTCTTCGGGAGCGCTGATGCTACAACAGAAAGGAACCAAGTAAGGAAGACTGCTGCGATCATTTCTCAGTCTTTTTTTGCTCGCGGATGTTTTTTTGGCAGTGGCAGAGGTGTTAATGGGCTGAAACCTCACCTAAATTCACCCCAACCCACTTCTAATTAGTAGCATATCAACCTAACCTAAACCAGTTCACTGCTCTACCTCCAAAAACCCAACCCAACCCACAAACAACTGCAACCCAAACCAACCTAACCCAATTCTCTTAATTTGGGTTCAACCCGTTTCCAACCCATTCCCCAATCCATCAGCCCTGCTACCGGCCAAATTGCCATAGTTCCTCCTTGGCCTCCACGTCGCGCCGCAGAACGGCCACATGCTCGCGGTGCTCCGCCTCGACGGCTCGACATGCTCCATGGCTGCCTCCCGCTGCTCCCGTAGCACCCGCGCTCGAGCCTCGAACGGCCACCTTCTCCCGCAGTGCTCGGCCATCTCCTCCTCCTTGGCCTCCTCGAAAGGATGGTGCTGCTGCATTATCCGGTTGGCGTCACTGCTCACTGTTGCCACCCCACCCTACTCCTTCGCCACCGAACCCCGACGACCACCCTTCTCCACCACCGCTCCTTCATGCCACCCTCTCTCTCCCCTGCCTCCTCCTCAACACCACCTCCATCTCCATCTCCATCTCCGTGGAGGCGCCGCCTCGCCGCCAACGACCATGATGACGGATTCTTCACCGTCGGCTACGACCCGGGCAACCTCGACCAGTCCGATGAGGAGGAGGGCTCATCGTGGGAGGGCGCGCTGGTGTACCGCTGTGACGCCGTGGTGCACTACCTCAAGTACACCACCACCCTCGAGCGCCTCGGGCTCGCCGACCTCTCCTCCCCCCACTCTCGGGCGCGCGCCGCCCCCATGGGCATCCTCTCCAGCTCTAGGAAGCCGTCCGGGGATGCCACGGAAGACGACGAGACGCCCGTGCTCGTCTCCGTCGACATCGCCAGGCGCCGTGACCGTCTGCGCCTCGACAGCATCGTGCGCACCATCATCACACTCGGCTGGCGGCCAAGGAGGGCTTGTAGTAGTAGTAATGCTGGTCGGCCCGCCGCTTCGATCTCAGCTGCGCTGGCGCCCACCTCATGTCCATCTCCACCCAAAACCAACCCACCAATAAACCCACGGTTTTACCCATTTGAACTCGAAATTTTTGAACTCACACCAACCCAACCCAATCCGTTTCTTCTGCAAACCTAACCCAACCCAACCCGTTAACTGTATCAACCCATTTTAACCCATCCAAAACTAACCCAAATTAAAACCTAACACATTAACACCCCTAGGCAGCGGGTGGGTTGAAAAGACAGTGAGGCAGGCCTGGACAGGAAACAGTAAGCCGATGAGGAAACATGAAAAAAGAAACTATCTAAGTATGAGCATCTGCGATAGAGGCAACCGAGAGGACATACTTTTTTTTTTGTCGGAAGAGCTGTTGTAGCTTGAGTTTTTTTTTTTGTCTGCGTGTGACTGCGATTCGTGAGTTGGTTTTTTTGCTGTGCAACCTGCGATTAGAATTTCTTTAACGATGCTAAAAAAAGAGGGTGTTTCCGCAGACAAAATTATGTATAGGAGGTATGCTTGTGTTCGAGGATAGTTCTGTAAGGCGTCGAAGGGTTATTTTTTCCTGGTTTTCTAGGTGCGCAACCGCTGTGTAACTTCTAGGGAGGCAGGGGTGGAATCAAATTAGTTTACCCGATGTCGTAGGTCGGGTTCAAAAAATAATTTAGTGTGGATTAACTTATATATATCACATGTGCATCTCCTAGTATAACAACTGTGCACCTTGGAGTCGTCTCAGATGGTGACTTAGTACAATATTGCTTGAAAAATTCATATGTTGCTATATGTATAGTGAAGTAGTGAACCCCGATCAAATTCATTCTAGTTCCGTTCCTGCAGGGAGGTATGTACCAGTCTTGAAAATCTTTGGAAGACCAGCACTGGGCCGTCAGTAAGTATGATTGTAGTACCTAATAAACACTGAATGGCATGTAAAGATGTACTTGTGCTGTCAATTTCGGTAAGCATATTGCTAGTGTGGTAAACAGGTGAAACTGTAAACATGCAATCTGGTATGGTCTGTGAGTAAGTGTTAAGTGGTTCTAACCGCATGAGGTACGTACGTATTAGGTGCTGCAGGTAGACTTTTTTATAATATGCATTTATCCAAATATCTTGCTAGTTGTAACAGCAATTCTACTATGAGCATAAATTCCTGAAATGACATTAACGGCGTGTTCGGTGGGGATGGAAGGAATAAGAACACGCGTCATATGCACACATGCGTTTACAGTGTCCAGAAGCATGTTATGGGCATAACGGAATCGATGTACAAAATTCTCTAACAGTTTTTTTGTTCAATTTGTTGCTGTTTTGCTGGTGCAGATAGATCATGCGCAGAGGCTATCATAGTCTTATCTGGTTCAAACTGGGTATGTATGCCGGTACCATGGATAGAAGCGTAAGTTGTAGCTAGAGGTATGCAAGAGTCGAAGCCTGAAACGTGAAGGGAGGCGTACAACAGTATAGAAGGAAGTATACATTTCATGCAATGCATTGATCTCTGGTATATCCTTGTTTATGTATCATCTGCTGTCTATTGTGGGTTTTTGGGAATTTCCCAAATTGGTGAACCGAAAATAAATAAATAAAAGGAGGCTTGTAGGGCCCACCTGTTGGGATTGTGTGAAGGAGGTGTGGATCCTTATTCCTTGGCCTCTTCGCTGTTTCTTTTCAGCTGGTGCTTGACTCTTGCTTACTCTCCTGGAGTTGGTTGGGCCTCTTGGCGATTTGGTTTTTTCGGTTCTTGCTCTTGCAATGGAAAGGGGATCCTAGGGGGTGACACCCAGGAGGCACAAACTGCCACGTGCGATGTGCGGAGACGGTTCGCAGCAGCCGGTGCCAGATCCCTGGGTCTTCCTCTTCAAAGGGCAAGCCTCCTGGCTGGCTTTTGGGGAGGAAAAAATTTGGCAGTAAGTCCTTTGCTTCATCTTCGATTCCAGGTTGTGTTTTGCTCTTGAGATTTGGATGTGTGACATCTTGATCTACTTGTGGCATTGTCGGTTGAGAGATCGTTTCTCTGGTCCTTGACTTGGTGACTATCTTCTGGAACCCTTCTTCGCGTGGGTTCTAGAGGGGATTGCGAACTCTTGCGTTCCTGGATTGATTGCTGTTTGGATCGATTCCATTATTCTGGAGCGGAGGGGAGCATTCCTTTGGTGGTGCGATTCCATTATTCTGGAGCGGAGGGGAGCATTCCTTTGGTGGTGCTCACTGAGTGCTTCGGCCGGAGCATTTGATTGAGGTTCTTGTGCGTCATCCACCCGGTCCCTCAGCTTCTTTCTTTAGTTGGTTCCAAAGAAGGGAGTGTGGCATTGTATCTCCGATTGCTTCGCCTTTTGCTTGGGATTGCAGGGCGATAGTTTTTCTGGGTCAGTGTCTTTGACACGCCTTGCCAGATACATCACGGTGATTTTGAATATTGCCGGCTCTATGAGTATCTCTTTTATCTAATTGCGATTCACTTTGTTCTTATATATGTGAATGCTGTTCTGTTTGATTCATTCACTGTGAGGTAAAGCAAAGTGTTTGTTGTGGGCTTAATTATGCTCAATGATGAGAATGGTCTAATTCTAAAATTGGCTCGGTATCTTGTTCAGTTTTGAGCTCTAAAATAATAGCTTGCTATTGAGATATTGTCTCTAGATGTTCTGTCAATTTTGTGATACTTCGTCTGATCACTTGATTAGTTATACTGCTGGTTCCTCTATCAACCGAAAGGTTTTTACCTGAATGTTGTAGTCATCTGTGAATTCATTAGTAATCTACTGGCTTAAAAGATTGGAGTATTGAATTCTTTGATTAATTTAAAGTGATATGTTAACAGTAAGCATAATTGTTAGCAATTGGACATGAGATTAATGTTGTTAGTTGTAAGATCGAGGAGGCCGACTAGAGGAGGTGAATAGGTGTTTTAAAAACTTCTTTAGCTAAAACCGATTTCTAATGCGGAATCTAATACAAATAATGTTTTGCACAATTAAAGCCTAAAACAACTAGGTTCAACTAAGTGTACCAACAATACAAGTCTATTGACAAATATAACAATTAAGCAAAGACTTATAAGCTATTCAATTTTATCAATGTAAATAGCACAAAGCTAGACAAGCATTCATCAACAATGAATAAGCAATTTAATACAAGGAATATAAATTGCACAAGTAATCAAACCACAATGACACAATGGTGTTTTACCGTGGTGATCGGAGACTTGTCGGTCTCCCCTAATCCACGTTGAGGTAAGCCCAAAATCAATTGGACCGGCTCCACGAATTAAGCCAAACTCTCCGAGGTAAGTCCAACCACTTGGACCGGTTCCAAACCGAACCAACACCTCGCTCCAATAGAGTTGCTCTTTCCTCCACTCCGGAGATGGCGAGCACCACACCACTCATAAACCGCTTGGGTCTTCTCACAAGCTTCTTTGAGAAGATCACCGACGCACGACGCCTCCACGCCATCTAGGTGTCAGCAAACACCAAGAGTAACAAGTCTCCAACGCTCACTTGAACTAATCAAGTGTCTAAGCTCAAATGGATACGAAATCCACTATCTAAGTCAACACATGCACTTAGGGTTTGCTCTCTAACCTCACTAAGTGCAACACATGCACAAAAGAGAATGAGAGGCTTGCTCTTTGCTCAATGGAACGTCTAGGGGCACCAGCAACTATCCCACATATGGCCAAGGTGGGTATTTATAGCCCACACACAAAATCTAGCCGTTGGAAGAAGATTTCAGAGAATCTGGACGAAATCGGTCTGACCGCCAACTAATGGCCGGTCTGACCGCCCCTAGCTCCAACGGCTATAAAACTAGCCGTTGAGCTCATTTGTCGGTCGATCGCTAACTAATGGCGGTCGGATCGCCCACCGGTCGATTCACCCAATAGACGCCGGTCTGACTACTCCAGAAAAGCTCCACAGAAATGGCTAAGGACCAGAAACATCTCTTCTAGAAAAAACAAACCGCCACAGAGAAATCGGATCAACCGCACCACAGTTGAACCGAAAATAAGTGCGATACAACCGCACAGCCTTGCGGTGACATGCGTTGGTCGGACCGCACGATCTCAAGGCCGACCACCAAAGACCAAAGAAGCAAGAAGAAGGTTTTGATCTTTGCATCAACTTGATTTGCAAAAACACATTTTGCTAATTTGATGCAAGATGCACACACAAGGTTAAAGACAAGACTCTCAACAAGTTGCAAAATATATTTGCCAACTTTTAGAAACAATGCCACAAATTGCATTCCACTTCAACTCAATTTGCAAAATACATTTGCCAAATTGACGCGCGATGCAAACAAGGATTCAAGTGAGATTCTCAACAAGTTGCAAAACACATTTGCCAACTTATAGAATCACACTACAAGGAATAAGGTACATGGAGTTACACCATTTGCAAAACACATTCGCAAACTTAAGTCACATGCTACAAGGGTTATCCATGAGCCACGACTATTTGCAAAACACATTCGCAAATATTGGCAACATGTTAAGATGAGGTAGAGCAAACACAATGAGCTATCAACACATGACTAACTCAAGATACTAGTGAAAGACCCCTCTTAATAGTACGGCAAGCTATACTAGCAATCCGGTCTTCCAACCAAACACCAAGACCGGCAAAAGACTAGGAACAAATCCTTAGCCCTAGCTAGTCATACCTTTGCCTTGCGCAACCACTTGAAGCTTGACGACGCACATCTTTGCTTCAAGTCTGGGTCATGATTTGATATGCATCAACTCATGATGCATCCTTCACTTGACTTCCATCAACACATGATGGGTCTTCTTTTGACTTGATGATCAACTCATGGTCATCTCCTCTTCTTGAACTTGATACACATCAATATATGATGCATCCTTTACTCCAACCTCTCGACTTCAATATCATCAACCAGGTGGTTGCTTGACAAAGACCTCTTCTTCTATGAAACCATTCAGGAAAGCACTTTTGACATCCATTTGAAAAAGCTTGAAGCCCTTAGATGTCGCAAATGCTAGCAAAATGCGAATGGCTTCCAATCTAGCTACAGGAGCAAAAGTCTCTTCAAAGTCTAAGCCCTCTACTTGGGAATAACCTTGAGCTACAAGCCTAGCCTTGTTGCGAACTACCAACCCATCCTCACTTTGCTTGTTTTTGAAAATCCATTTTGTTCCAATTACATGTTGATTAGGTGGAGGTTCAACTAAGGCCCAGATCGGTTTCTTTCAAAATTTTCAAGTTCTTCATGCATGGCATTGACCCAAGAGGCATCGAAAAGAGCATGGGTGATATCTCGGGGTTCAAAAGAAGCGACAAAAGCGAATGTGCATGAGTATCGAAGAATGAACACGAGCGAGTGACTCGCTCATGAATATCCCCAATAATCTGCTCGGTGGATGTCAAGTTCTTTGAATGTGAAGAGGAGCTCTGGTGCGTATGGCCTCTACCTCATGGGTCATGGAGGTAGGAACAGAGCCACTCGATCGCTCGGTGAAGGTAGGAAGAGGTCGCTCATCCAAGTCGGTGTAGTAGAAGCGGGCTCTCCAACCCTCTCGTAAATGATGGAGGATGGATTTGGTCCTCATCCTCGAGTCATCGCCGATTAAGATGCTTTCTCGAATATCGGAACACGTGTACTGCAAAGATCGGGTCTAGTACTGTGACTAGCCTCATCAAAAGTGACTTCGAAGTCTCAACAATTTTGTTAGTGTCAAAATTAAATACACGATAGCCACGAGAATGAGCAGGATATCCAAGAAATATGCCATCAGAACATCTAGATTCAAATTTATCAAGGTTGCCATGTTTTAGAATGAAGCACTTGCAACCAAAAATCTTGAAATGAGAAACTTTGGGCTTATGAGCAAATCTGAGCTCATAGGAAGTCTTACCAATAACAGATCTCAAGAACACCCTATTAGAAATATAACAAGCAGTAAAGATAGCCTCAGCCCAAAACCTCCTAGGTGTGGAATGCTCATCTAGCATGGTCCTGGCCATCTCTACAAGGGTCCTATTCTTCCTCTCTACAACACCATTCTCATTGGGGAACTCTAGGTGAAGAAAATCGGTGCTCTAGCCCCTATCGTAATGTAGGTGGCAAAGGAAGAATTCTTGAATTCTGTCCCATTGTCACTCCTAATGGCTCTCAAAGCTCCAGGAAGATCAACAGCAAGTCTAAGGACCAAATCTCTAAAGAAACCAAATGCCTCGTCCTTAGATACCAGAAAATAAACCCATGAATAACTGGAGTAATCATCCACAATCACAAGCACGTACCACTTACCACCGGCAGACTGGACTCTAGAAGGACCAACAGTGTCTAAGTGCAAGAGCTGACCTGGTCCATCGGTCATCACTAAGGTAAGAGGAGGATGAGAAGCAGAAACCATCTTACCATGTCTACAGGGTGTGCACACAAGGTCTCTAACAGCCTTCAGCCTAGGCAAACCTCTAATCAAATCCTTGCTACTGACTCTAGTCAAGTGGTCGAAACCTATGTGACCAAGCCTACGATGCCACAAAACTAGATCATGGGAATCAGAAGCAACAAGACACCTAGGGCTAGAAGCAGAAGAGATACAGAAATTAGCACAAAAGATCCTCTCAAACCTGGAAATCTTAAAAACAAGCTCACCAGAGGAATCTAAAACCTCAGACTCACCACTCTTAAATCTCACCTCTAGACCCTCATCAAGCGGAGAAACGCAGCGATTATATTTCACTTACTTACCAAAGCGACGCCCTTGAGCATGAATTTGTTGTTGACGCCAAGATCGCGTTTTTTGTCATCACGGTCCCCAGAGAAGCATCCCCAAATGTAATCAATTCATTGCCGATGCTCGTGTGAGGAGGAGAACCATTTAGAATCCTCACCATATGTCGAGAACATCCGAGTCAACAATCCATATGTCCTCCTTCCTCGCACGCCAACCTAATGAGCACGAACAGAAACATATGTGCCTCAAGATCAAGTTAGTGATAAAAGACTTGGGAATCCAAAGATCGAGTCACATGATGCTTAGGCAAAATAGTAGATGCAGCAGTAAAACGGTTAGGAACAAAATCATAAGAATGCACACGTGAACCACCTAGACCTCTCCGAAACGATCTACCAAAAGATCGGTACTCCCCCTGTCTAGATGCTACCCGTGGTCTCTCCTCACGATATCCTAAACCAGAGCGCTGCCTAGAGCCACTAAAAGAGTTAAAGAAGTCATCTACAAACCTAGGCCCGTGTCTAGAAGGAAGGACAGGCCGCCTGGCTCTAGAGATTACAGTAGGTGCAAAAACTCCTCTAATGGACCTCAAAGCACTCATCCTCTCCTTTCTCTCAATTTTGACTCTACGGAAGCAGAACTCAACAATATGGCCATTCTTCTTGCAGAAGGTGCAATGGTACTTGACCTTTTGAGGGGTCTGACCTGATGAAGTAGAAGCACCTATCTTGCTAGAAGTGGTTTGGGCAAAACCAGCAGATTTGAAGATTATTTTGGATGGCTTAGAGGGTTCTACCTCAAACAGGCCACTCTCAACAGCTCTAACAACCTTAGGTGGATGATTCTTGGAATGCTCTAGGGAATCAAAACCTAGGCCACTATTATTCACACTCACCTTAGATTTGTCTAGAATCATGTTGAGTTTCTTCTTCCCACCAACAAATCTCTCAAGAGATCCTCTGAGATAGTCATTTTGATTGGCTAGTTCAACACAAGAAACACACTTATTTGACTTGCTAGCCCTATCAGACTTTTCCTTATAGTGAGCTACCTCGGCTTTCAAAGCCTCACAAGACACACAATAGTTATCCCTAATCTTATTCAACTGCTCTTTGAACTTAACTCTAAACGCTTCTTGTATCCTATCTACATTATGCCCAAGTTCAATACAAAGAGTACAAGAATCATTTCAGACATCTCCTTCATTTTAATCTTATTTTTCTCACAATGAGAGCAGGTGTGACTAGCATCAAATTTACTCAATTCTTTTGTAGCACTATCCAATTTTAGTTCAAGCAAAGCACAATTTGAACAAGGCAAAGGGATATCATGAACAGTAGTCACATCTAAAGTAATGGCATTCATGCAAGCAGGACTAGACTTGAGAGTTTCTAGTTCATCAAGAGCATCTTTTAATTGATTTGTAACAGAGGAATGAGCAAGTCTTAGAGTTACCAATTCATCATACATTCCGAACAAGCATCACAAACATCTTCGTGATTTAATCGATTTGAGTGTAGCAACTTCTAGTTTCAAGTTATCAATCATGATGTCCTCGATTCTTAAGCATTCTAGCTTGCTTATCTAATTTTCGCTCGAAATGATCAAAGCACGTTTCATCTGAGCAGGTGAGGGACATACCTCATCGGGATCGCCGAAAAGGTCATCGTCGTTGGAGGAGTCGACGTTGTGGCTGTCCTGGCCATGAAGCACATGCCGGTGAAGTTTTGATCCTTCTTCTTGCCATGAGAATCGCCGCCGCCCTCCGTCCCCGAGTCCACATCGCTCATGTCAACAGACTCAAGAGCGGTAAGGACCTTGTCGATTTAACTTGCGATAGTTCGGCTTCTTGGGCTTCGCATCCTTAGCTTGAGGATGCCTCCGAAAGTCCTTCTCCATCTTGCCCTTCAGCTTGGGGCAACTGGAGCGAATGTGGTTTGGCTCACCACACTCAAAGCAAGTAACAGGGCCACCTCTCATCATTCCTCACTTTGTTGAAGACTCTCGAGAATTTGGTGGTTAGGAGGGCTAAATCATCCTCGGTATTTTCTCTAGCCGCCATCGCTCAAAGAATGCAAAGCGGACAAAGAAAGACCAGATGAGCCAAAGTCCAAAGAATCGGAAGAGCTACCCCGAGATGGGTCAACCACTAAAGCCATCGACTCTGTCTTGGGAGTCGCGAGATGAAATCAATCTCATGCGACTTCAACCTCGAGTAAAGCTTATCCATGGTAAGCTCACTCATGACAGTGTTGTCATTGATGGATGTGATCTTCATTCCCCAGACTCTCACATCAAGAGCACCCAAGAACTGGCGGCATTCTCGGACTCAAGAAATGTGAGACCTCAACCGTAAATTATGAAGAATCTTGGAAAACCTTCCCAATAACTCATCCAAAGATTCACCAGCTTTTGTTCAATCTTTGAGTATTCTTTCTTGAGTTAGTTCTGCCTCACTTCCTTGATAGTCAGAGAGCCCTCGTGGTAATCACAGAGGGTCTTCCAGATCTCATGAGCGGACTTCAGATGAGACACACGCCAAACTTAGATCGACTAAGCCCTTGAATCAAGAAGTTCCGAGCCTTGTTTGTTAGCCTCTACATCGGGATTGATTACATCTTCATCGGTAAGACGACATAAGCATTTTTGACCTTAAGCCAAATTGCGTGCCCTTGAGCCTCGATGTAGGCTTGCATGCGAGCCTTCCAGTAAGCAAAATCAACTCCATCAAAAATATGAGGTTTGAGTGAATACTTGTCAGTCGCCATGGCTCCAAAGATCGGTTAAGATCTATGAGAAGAGCTAATCGAGCTCGATACCAATTGTAGGACCTAAAGGCGACTAGAGGGGGGTGAATAGGAGCACTATCTATTTTTCGCTTTGCTGATCAGATTCAAACATGATATTGACTCCAATAGCTATAAGAACTATGAAGATCAATATATATAAGCATAGCGGAAGTCTTGAATTGAATCTCCTTCAAATCCCCAAAAGAAACGACCAAAAACACAAAAATCACCCTAATAAACAAAGGTCGATGAACAAGATGCATCGAACCGGATGAACAAAGTCGGTCGTTCGATTTTCAGACAACCGATGAACAAGGTTTCGGTCGTTCAAGATGAACAAGATTCAGCGAATGAACAATAAACACTGGCGAAAACAAAAATCGACGTAACTTTTGATCCGCTGGCCAAACTCCACCAAATTTGAAACACATCTTCCTAATGATGTCGAACCTATTCCAAGCAACGATCGTCCAGATCTACGCCAAAGTTTTGATCTTTTTCCAATTTATCAAGGAGGGTTCAAACATGAGCAAAATGAAAAACTTGATCCAAAACTTGCTCGTGGGAGATTGATGATCTAGATGATCTTAGATATGTTCCCACATGTCCCAAAGAAGGAGTAAGAGGGCACGAAATCAACCAAAAACTACAGGATCAAGGAAGCACTCAAAATCATCAAAATAAGGTGCAAGAACAAGAAAAGAACGAAGAGAGCTCATCTCAAAGAACTTGCAAGGATTGATTGATGATTGATGATTCGTGGTTACAGCCCACTCCCTCAAGGAGGACAAGAGCTCAATCCATGAGCACACACACAATCCATCTCTAGAGCCTAAACCTCTCTTTTCTTCCCTAAACCCTAACACCAAACTAGGGTTTGCAAATGAAGTGCTTGAGCTGCTGTGAACAAAGACCCTCTCTATTTATATGAGGCCTAGAGCTTCTAGAAGACTTAACCCTAATGGGCCCCGTTAGGCCCAATAACAAACGGGACACACACGCACGCATTTTAAAGCGCCGTCTTCACTTTTCTTGACCTAATCCACTTCTTGACGCACCGCCTTGCGCCGCTGGTTGGAATTAGGTCACCAAGGTGGTATTTGGTGAAATTACCAAAATACCCTTCTCGATCCTTCTCCATGGACCGAGTCCAACTCGTCAAGCAATCGCCTACTCATACACGTAGGTTGATCAACGGCTCTCATCATGTCGGCAAGTCTCTCCGTCCGAATCCTTCGGAACCTCCAAGGCACTTGTTCACCCGCCGCTTGATCCAACCAACAGATCGAATCGCCTGCTCGATCAACCTCGCCCATTCTGCGCCATGCTTGAGTCACCGACCTCACCCAGTATCCATGATCGTTCGACCTCGGCTCTCCAAGCTTAGTCCCGATCCTCCTCGCCGCTGACCGTCGTTGACCTCCAAGCCACCGCGACAAAGAATAGACCAAGAAATCGTCTCCGGAACAAGTTCTTCACAACTTGACCCACGTTAGCTCAAAACATACAATATGCAACACATATACAAAGATAAACATGGATATGACCTATCCCAAAGCCAAAACTCCAAAACGGCCGACAATCTCAACACAATCGGTACAACCGCCGTGTTACCAATGCAGATTACCGATCTGCGGTCGATCGCTCAATAATCTGCTTGTCGCTCCAATTTCCAATGAAGACCGAACTCCCAAAACACCTTCTCTGAATTAAGCTACCGCCATCTACTAATCGGTATAATCACGATCCGTATTACCGCCACACAACTTAAGGATCGTCTGCTCATGGGTCATACCGCCCTTTAAACGCCGGTTCTTCCGATTATCTTGACACTTTGCTGAAACTTTCTGAAAAACAAGAATTCCAACAAACCTTCAACCAAATTGCCAATTGTAACATCACCTAGGATCATGAGCATATCCTCATGATGTTCACATTTATATATGTGGAAAAGGAATATGGATCAATACTAATGAAACCACAAAACATAGAGTGAACTCCCCTTACATGTGTGCATACACAAATGTGTAATAGGAACATATGCACATATTCGAGTTAGACTTTTTGGTGAAGTTCAACCTATATTTTGGATCCGAGGATTGCAACAATATATAAGAATATGATATCGAAAGCATACCTCTTTGATTTTCACCTTTATATCCAATTGGGACTAAAACAATAAGTATATCAATAAACATGTTAGTCTCACAAATGGATTTGTCATTAATCACCAAAACACTCCATTAACATATAATGGCAGGTCTAGATTCTTCAATCTCCCCCTTTTTGGTGATTAATGACAAATCCTTTATCAATAACAACATTTGGATATAAATCATCATAAGATGGGAATTTAAGCTACTGACGTATATTCATGCATGATACTAAGCAATTTAAATTATCTTATGCATGAAAGGGTGATAATCAACATAACTCGAGAGAGTCCAAATCTCCCTCTTTGGCAAAATGACTTAAAGGTGAAAGCACAAGAGAGAATCCAAATATATTGATCATATAAATATTCTCCCCCTTTTGGCATTAAACACCAAAAAGCCAAAACAAATTCAAGCCAATAAATAGATAGTGTAGAAGAAAAAGCTTGGCAAAAGAACTAATTTTATTTTGGAGAAATTACAATTTCTTGGTGCCATTGCTTTGTCACGCAAGCGATCATATATGACGACAGACGGTTGGACCATTAGAATAGCCGGTCGATCCACGTGTCGACCGGGTCGATCACAGTGACCAAAGAACAGTCATGACTACAAATCATTTTTGATCAAGAACTATTGGCAAAAACTCTTCTTTGATGGCCTAAAAGAGTAACACAAGTTGAAAACAGGCCAACTAGGAGTTTAGAATAGAAGAGAATAAATTTGAAACACATTCAAATAACCTTGTCTTTAGAAGAAATTTTAGGTTCTTAGAAACATTTAGACTTGAAAGCAAGGTTGAAAAACTAATTAGAAATGATCCAATAAATCTGAGAAAAATTGACATTGAAGACCAACTATAGATAATCAAAAGTCATCATTATGTCTTCCTCAGATTATGAATCTAATTGGAGAAATAAAATTCACAAATCAGCTCAAAGCAATGCAAAAATTCTAAAATTTCAGCATGTACACAAAGGATTAAGTCCTTTTCAAATCAAGTCCAAAAGAGATCAACAAGTTGAGTTGTTTAAAACATTTTGAATCTTTTGCAACTAAGAACCATTAAGAAGAAACTCCCCCTAAATATATGCATAAAGATGAGAGTCGAAAACCATTTGCATATAAGATGATTTTTAGGAAATTTTTGGCGGAGTTTCCTATAAATAATTGATCCAAAGAGCATGACAATAGATAATCAGGATACGAATATCATGCAACATCAACAGGATACAATTACAAACGCATTATGGACAAAGATATTCAATGATGCATAATCCATAACGTAGTCATTCAACCATTCAACATACACAAGTCTTGGACGATAAACAGGAGATTGCATAACTCATAGCATAAGGCATTAAACATTTCATCATCCAAAAAGAGACTGAAAACAATAAAACATCCAAGGTTTAATAAGCTTACATAGGATATTACAAGAGTAATACATAAGCTTATCCTTACACAACAAGGTTTATCGACCTAAATATGAAAGCTAAGCATCTAGGAGGGAGGAGCCTCTGACGTCGATGGATGATGTCCACGCTCAGTGACAGAAGGAGGGCGCTGACCACGTCCAAACCTCTGAAAGGAAAGGGGCACTCGCTGCTGCTGATACTCCGTCAGTCGCTCATCCATGCGAGTCACCCTCACATTCAGATCCTCAATCATAGTCCTAGTCTCTTCATGCCTTTGAATGTTCTCAGCATGTCTCTGAATAGACTCTGCATGCAAGGTGTCTACACTGGACTGAAGGCGAGCAAGAGCTGCCAGGACTGCATCCTGATCCTGAGGAGCCTGCATTGGATGACTCTGAGAGGACGATCCCTGTCCCTGAGACTGAAGAGGAGCTGGAGGAGACACCTGAGGTGGAGGAGGAGTCTGAGGTGGAGGATCTCTCGGTCTATACTCCTTATGCTCCATATCAAGAGGAAGGTCAAAGGTAGTCATTCTCTTGATTAGCTTCATAATGTAGGGAGCAAAATAAATAGTCTTGTTCTTATCTCCCTTGGAGGTAGCAATCTTCCTGATAATTAGATCCATGACATCAAATTTACTGTCATCCATAATGCACTTAACTGCATTCCAAGCTCTGCCATGAATCTCATCATTGTTCCCACTCCTAGGGAAGAAAGTAGCTCTCATGATCCTATTAACAATACTGGGAAGAGGGAGCAATCCAGTTACCTTCCCAACTGTATAAGGATAGTCCTGATCATAATACTCATCTACTTGAGAGAGAGCTAAGCATTCTTGAACATGAATATTTATCCCATTTGAATTCCTCAAATTTAAAGCTTGCATAAAGTCATTCTTGGAGGCTTCAAACCTTTCTTGTCCCATCATCCAAATGAGATGATCATGGTCAGGGGACACAAAAACTGTTGCATAAAACTGCTTAATGACCTTGGCATGAAAATTGCTCTGCATGGTAATCAAAGAATCCAAGCCCACACTTCTGAATAAACGAAATAATCCATTATAAGCTTGATTCTGACCAAGGTAGTTCCATTTCACAAATCTATGATTAGCAAATTTCTTTTGGGCATAGATGATATGATAAACATTTTGCTGAAACATAGTGTGAAACATCCCTATGGTGGCATCCCTTGGGAATCTGAACTGGTTAATGTGTCGTAAAGCAGTATACCTTTCACTTTTGATCTTGGACACATCTAATCCAATGAAAGGGGTTGGATCTGGAGCAACCTCTTCATCCTCATTCTCATTCTCATTATCTGACCCTTCAAAGTTCTCATCGCTGTCATCGCTGCCACTGTTGCCACTAGTTGTCCCTTCCTCTTCAGCATCATGCATTTGCTCATCTGCTTCCTCAGGAAAGTCTTCAACAGGGGATTTCCCTTTAGACGAAGGAAGATGAGACGGTCGACCAACGATTATCTTGCGCGGCATGGTCGCTAAAAAGAATTGCAAGGATTGTCAAAGGAAATATCGTGGAATGAATCAACAAAGTATTCAATTATACCATCTTCCCATTTTTCTGTCACAGGCGGTCTGACCGCCAGGTTGGCCGGTCAGACCGCCCCTGACAGAGGAACAATCTGATTTTGGGAAATACCCAAAAGTTTGCAATGTAGGGCAATGCCATAGTGAATACATGGTCTTACATTCCTAATCCACTTGCATGACAAAGATTTCCACCAATTTGATAGAGTTAGGGCACATACAAGTTAAACCCTAGATTTTGGGGAAAATCTACAAAGTGACAAGAATGCAAGTTGGAATAGAGGGATTACCAAGTTGATGAGGTGAGGAATCCGAGGAGATGAAGCCTTGAAGCAAAAAGTGAATCAAACTTGCCAGATTTTGGAAGTTCTCCCTCACCTAGGGTTCCATGGCATTCGAGCATGAGTCAACCAAAGCTCAAACCAAATGGAGGAATTGAGAGAGGAGGTGAAGGAGATCACTTGCTTACCTTGGAGCCTCAAGGAGATGGCCGGAGAGGGAGATCTGGGCCAGAGATAGGAGAGCCGGCCGAAAGGAGGAGAGAGAATTGGGCTTCGGGTTGAGGAGAGGAGTGAAGAGAAGGATACCCTTTCGGGTGAGATAAAGAAGTTTTCACGCGAAATCGGTCAGACCGCTGGGCAAAGGGCGGTCAGACCGAAAGGCCGGCGGTCAGACCGCCCATATGGCCAGTCAGACTGATTTTGTCTGAACCTAACAGCAGATTCAAAACAGGATTTTGGGAAATTGATAGAATTGTTGTACTTTGCTCCAAATTTCCACACAATCAATCAACCAAGCATCTTTGGAGCATTTCCAACTAATATAGCCCTTTAAACTCCAAGCCTTAAATAATTTTTTATGAATTAATCTTTTATTTTTGCAAATGAAATCTCATTTTCAAGAACTTTCTCCAAAAGATCCAAATTGAGCAATTAAGGGTATTTCAAGCAACCAATTGCATGTATGAGTCATTAATACCATTATGGACTTATTCATGTGAATACATTTGGCTCAAATGGCAAAACTCACTTAAGTGCTAGAAAGTGACCATTTAGGTCAAACTAGAATTTTGGGCGAGTTTCAAAATCAAATAACTTTTGATAGGTTGGCCTTTTGAAAAACTTTTGAATACCAAAAATGTTTAGAATGGCCAACTCTAGGTTTTTCCTTTTGAGATCAATTACAAATTCCTTTTAGAATAGATTTTACATAAAGATCTAGTTTAGGTCAAAAACAAGATACTATGATCTACAATTTTGGCTAGAAACTCATTTTCATTTAAAATAGGTTTTTCTTGAGCCAAAACCTTTGGGAAACCTTTGAAAAGCATTTGTATACATTTTTCAACTAATTTTTCAGAGGATTACTAATAGTTATGAAATTTTTGACTTTTGGCTAAAAGGCTTATTTTTGAAAAACATTACTAGCACTTAATTTCTTTGGACACACTGAGGGATGTGATGTACGTGGTTATGATTTAGCACTCCCCCTTAATGTGCCACAACTATCTTGCTCAAGAAATTAATAAATAAAATTTAGCACAAGTGCAAGAACACCCTTTTTAAGATTTTACATGAATGCAACCTACACAAGGCATAAGGGCTAGATACTTTAATGTAAATACTTGTTACCGAGATAGCATTGGTTTATGATATGAATTGATCTTCCTCAAGTTTGGCTCCATATTTTGCATATGATGGAATAAACCTCTTTATGAGTGAGCCAAACCTCCAATGCTTCTCCAAGTACCTATTTAACATTTAAGCACCTTTTGGTACCCACACTCGGTTGGGTTCTTGAATGTTAGTCACAATAGATTTGGGCACCCAAATGGCCCTAACAATAGTTTTATGTGAGCTAACATTCCTAGCAAACACATTGCCATTTTTTATCTTTCCTAAGCAAATAATGATCATTATAGATGATTAGCCTAGGAGTGATACCTTTGGGACATTCCTTACTAAAATATCCTTTCTCCCGGCAATTGTAGCAAGTAGGGCTTTTGCTTCCCTTTGATGTCTTCTTATCTTGCTCAATTCCGGTTTGCCTCTTCTTTGATGAGATTGACTTGTCATCCATTTGATTTGGGCACACCGAGGCAATGTGACCATTCTTCTTACATCCAAAGCACTTGATATTTTTGAATTGTCTTCCATTTTGTTTTGGGATGCTCTTCACCTTCTTCTTGGTGGTGAAACTAAGTCCTCTCTTTTCATTTATCTTGTTTGGGCATACGGAGGCAAGATGTCCCTTTTGATGACAATCAAGACATTTGATATTCTTCGTGTGTCTTGCATTGTGCCTCATCTTGCTATTCTCCTTCTTCTTCTTGAGAGTAAAGCCAATACCACTCTTATCTTGCAAGCATATTTGCTTGCTCAATATTTCATCGAGAGTGGCCTTCCCTTTGTAGCTTCTTTCCAAGTCAATTGTCAATTTCTTGACTTGGGCCTTGAGCTCATTATTTTCCTCTACAAGGTTAGTATCACAAGACATAGAAGAAATAGAAGCATCTATATTTGAGCAACAAGGCATATCAATTAAATCATCGCAAGATGTGGATATACTAACTTTAGGTGAATTGCATGAGATAGGAGCAATACAAGGCAAATCATCTAATAGATCACATGTAATCCCTATATCCACTTTAGAGCTAGTATAACTTTTAAGAAGGAGGGTTTCATGTTCATTCTTTAGAACATCATAATTATTTTGAAGCAAGTTAAATTCTTTCTTCAAAACTTTGAATTTTGAAACCTCCTTTCCCATAAAAACATTTTGCTCTTCTAGCATATCAATCAACTCATCATATGAAGGCTCATCATTATATACCTTCTTTTTACCTTTTGCCATAAAGCAATGAGGCGATGTTGATGGAGTTGAGGATTCATCATCGTCGGAGCCAGAGGTTGAGCATTCTTCTCTCGACGTCCATTCTTCTATGCAATCATCACTAGTGGAAGTGGACCTTTCATAATATTCTTGAAGATGGGTCCACATCTCATGAACGTTCTTGAGATCGCATATGGCATCAAACACATCTACACTCAAAGCACTAAATAAGGTGTTAATTGCTTGAGCGTCGAGATGTAAGCATTTCTCTTCCTCATTTGTTGGAGCAAGTTGATCCAATGGAGGAGAAAAGCCAACATCTACAATCCGCCATATATTTAGGCCCATGGCCTTAAAATAACATGACATGCGGATTTTCCAATGAGCATAATTTGTGCCATAAAATAGAGGTGCTTCACCTAGGAGCATTATATCACTAGTCGCCATCCTTTACTCTCTAGACGGTTAAGTCTAATAAATGAGAGACCAAGCTCTGATACCACTTGTAAGATCGAGGAGGCCGACTAGAGGGGGGGTGAATAAGCGTTTTAAAAACTTCTTTGGCTAAAACCGATTTCTAATGCGGAAGCTAATACAAATAAGGTTTTGCATAATTAAAGCCTAAAACAACTAGGTTCAACTAAGTGCACCAACAATACAAGTCTATTGACAAATATAACAATTAAGCAAAGACTTGTAAGCTATTCAATTTTATCAATGTAAATAGCACAAAGCTAGGCAAGCATTCATCAACAATGAAAAAGCAATTTAATACAAGAAATATAAATTACACAAGTAATCAAACCACAATGACATAATGGTGTTTTACCGTGGTGATCGGAGACTTGCTGGTCTCCCCTAATCCACGTTGAGGTAAGCCCAAAATCAATTGGACTGGCTCCGCGAATTAAGCCAAACCCTCCGAGATAAGTCCAACCACTTGGACCGGTTCCAAACTGAACCAACACCTCGCTCCACTAGGGTTGCTCTTTCCTCCACTCCGGAGATGGCGAGCACCACACCACTCACAAACCGCTCGGGTCTTCTCACAAGCTTCTTTGAGAAGATCACCGACGCACGACGCCTCTACGCTGTCTAGGTGTCGGCAAACACCAAGAGTAACAAGTCTCCAACGCTCACTTGAACTAATCAAGTGTCTAATATCAAATGGATACGAAATCCACTACCTAAGGCAACACATGCACTTAGGGTTTGCTCTCTAACCTCACCAAGTGCAACACATGCACAAAAGAGAATGAGAAGCTTGCTCTTTGCTCAATGGAATGTCTAGGGGCACCAGCAACTAATCCTACACACGGCCAAGGTGGGTATTTATAGCCCACACACAAAATCTAGCCGATGGGAGAAGATTTCAGAGAATCTGGACGAAATCGGTCTGATCGCCAACTAATGGCCGGTCTGACCGCCCCTAACTCGAACGGCTATAAAACTAGCCGTTGAGCTCACTGTCGGTCTGACCGCCAACTAATGGCCGATCAGACCGCCCAATAGACGCCGGTCTGACCGCTCCAGAAAAGCTCCACAGAAATGGCTAAGGACCAGAAACATCTCTTCTGGAAAAAACAAACCGCCGCAGAGAAATCGGATCAAGCGCATCACAGTTGAACTGAAAATAAGTGCAGTACAACCGCACAGCCTTGCGGTGACATGCGGCCGGTCAAACCGCCGATATCAAGGCCGACCGCCAAAGACCAACCGAGGAAGAAGAAGGTTTTGATCTTTGCATCAACTTGATTTGCAAAAACACATTTTGCTAATTTGATGCAAGATGCACACACAAGGTTAAAGACAAGACTCTCAACAAGTTGCAAAATACATTTGCCAACTTTTAGAATCAATGCCACAAATTGCATTCCGCTTCAACTCAATTTGCAAAACACATTTGCCAAATTGACGCGCGATGCAAACTAGGATTCAAGTGAGATTCTCAACAAGTTGCAAAACACATTTGCCAACTTATAGAATCACACTATAAGAAATAAGGTACATGGACTTACACCATTTGCAAAACACATTCGCAAACTTAAGTCACATGCTACAAGGGTTATCCGTGAGCCACAACTATTTGCAAAACACATTCGCAAATATTGACAACATGTTAAGATGAGCTAGAGCAAACACAATGAGCTATCAAGACATGACTAACTCAAGCTAGTAGTAAAAGACCCCTCTTAATAGTACGGCAACCTATACTAGCAATTCGGTCTTCCAACCAAACACCAAGACCGACAAAAGACTAGGAACAAATCCTTAGCCCTAGCTAGTCATACCTTTGCCTTGCGCAACCACTTGAAGCTTGACGACGCACATCTTTGCTTCAAGTCCGGGTCATGATTTGATATGCATCAACTCATGATGCATCCTTCACTTGACTTCTATCAACACATGATGGGTCTTCTTTTGACTTGATGATCAACTCATGGTCATCTCCTCTTCTTGAACTTGATACACATCAACATATGATGCATCCTTTACTCCAAGCTCTTGACTTCAATATCATCAACACATGATGATCTTCTAAAGTCTCCAACTATAGAACTCAACCTATTCATTCAACTCATAGAAAGTGTTAGTTCTATAATATGATTATCATTAATTACCATGACATACCATTAACTCATAATGGTGGGACAAGATACCACAATCTTTCCCTCTTTGGTAATTGATGATAATCACTTCAATTGCAAGTAATTGAATATAGAATGGTATAAGTATATGAGAACTACACAAAATATATATACTCAAATGAATATATTAACTACACAAGTTATATATTCAAGGATATGTTTCAAAGTAAAGATCCTTTATATATGTGGAAAAGGAATATGGATCAATACTAATGAAACCACAAAACATAGAGTGAACTCCCCTTAAATGTGTGCATACACAAATGTGTAATAGGAACATATGCACATATTCGAGTTAGACTTTTTGGTGAAGTTCAACCTATATTTTGGATCCGAGGATTGCAACAATATATAAGAATATGATGTCGAAAGCATACCTCTTTGATTTTCACCTTTATATCCAATTGAGACTAAAACAGTAAGTATATCAATAAACATGTTAGTCTCACAAATGGATTTATCATTAATCACCAAAACACTCCATTAATAGGTAATGGTGGGTCTAGATTCTTCATCAGTATAGTAAAGCTTTGTTTAGAGCTGAAAATCTGTTTGCTAGTTATTTAAGCCAATTTGTGAAAAGAATAGACCTTAGTGCTGAGATGGCCAAGTTTGTATCTTGTGCAACTCGCCATCTGAGAGCTCTCATTAACTTCAAATATTTGTGCTCTATGCTGATTTCATACATATACATATGGTATATGTTTAGCCTTTTATTCAGTTTAAATGACATGAAAGGTTTACATTTGTATTTGTTTATTTGGTCATTTAAATGCTGGTGGTTTAATGCTTTATTGTTTCATAATTATGCTGGAGTTAATTATGATTATTTGCTAAAATTGCACATTTTACAACAATCCAAAAAAACTATATATCAAGAAATGGCTTCATCGTCTGATGTCGTTAAGCCGGAAGTGTTTGATGGTGCTAACTTTAAGCGTTGGCAAGCTAAAACCAAACTTTAGCTGACTGGCCTTAGACTTTCCTGGGTCGTTTCAAATCCTCTGATGTTCCCTTTGGAAACCGCTGAGATGATGCGGTGGGAGGATGCGAACAATTCAGCCCTAGCTAGGTTGTTAGCAGTCTTATCCAACTGGCTGTTCGACGTTTGTGTCACTTTCACTAATGCCAAACAACTCTGGGACGAATTAGATGAGAAGTATTCCGAAGGGAATAATGGTAACGAGTCCTTTATTACTGCTGCGTACTTGAACTACAAGATGGTAGAGGGACGATTGGTGATGGAGCAACTCCATGAGCTCCAGCTCCATGTACGTGATCTTAATCAATACGACTGTCTCCTACTTGAAAGTTTTCAAGTTAATGTCATTTTGGCTAAGCTATCGTTCTCATGGCGCGACTTTGTGACCGCCCGACAACATATAAATGAGCGTTTGACACTCAACGAGCTGTCAGCAGCTATCAATGTTGAGGAGCGGGCAAGAGCCGGTGATAGCAAAGGTAAGGCTCAAGTCCAAGCTCATCTAGTGGAGGTCAAGAGTGCTGGTGGCTCTGGGAATTAGAAATTCAAGAATCAGCCCAAAATCAAGCTTCAAGGAAAGAATATGAAGAAGAAGAAGGAGAAGGACATTGTCTGCTTTGTGTGCAGAGTGGCTAGCCATAAAGCCAACCATTACCGCAATCGTAAAGGTAAGGGTCCTTCTCCAGCTCAGCATAAGGGCCGAAAGGCCGATGTGAATGTCGTTCTGGATAATACTAGTTCTGAAGAGTATGTAACTAAGGCATTTATGGCAAGTCCATCTATAGATTTGTGAATGGATATAGGTGCTGCTAGACATATTTGTGCTGATCGATCATGTTTCTCTTCGTTTCAGGGTGAAGGTGGTGGATCTATCCTAATGGGCAACGGAGCCACTACTACAGTACGTGGGATTGGACATGTTTGCTTGAAGCTTACTTCAGGCAAAACACTCATTCTGAGAGACGTACTGTATGTACCTACAATGACTCGCAATTTCATCAGCGGGTCGATGCTTTGTAGGCAAGGAATAAAGCTTGTTTTTGAGTATAATAAGGTCGTGTTGACCAAATTTAGTACTTTTGTAGGTAAAGGCTATGATAGCGGAGGCATGTTCCACTTATATATTCTTGATTCAAATAATGTAAATATTTTTAATGTTTCCCATTACAATAAATTACATGATGTTTGGTATTTTCGTTTGTGTCATGTTAACTTTGAAGCTATTGCACGGTTAAGCAAAATGAATTTAATTCTCAGCTATAATTATGAGAAGGGTTCAAAGTGCGAAGTGTGTGTGCAAGCTAAACAACCCCGAAAACCTTTTCATAGCGTTGAAGGGCGAAACACCTCTCCACTTGAGCTAATCCATTCTGATCTTTGTGGGATGAATGGAATATTAACTAAAGGTGGCAAAAGATATTTTTTAACTCTCATAGATGATGTGACTAAGTATTGTTATATCTACTTACTTAAGTCGAAAAATGAAGCACTAGAACACTTTAAAATCTTTAAAGCCGAAGTTGAAAATCAACTAGAAAAGAAAATCAAACGGTTAAGGTCAAACCGAGGCAGTGAGTACGTCTCTTATGATTTCTCTCAATTCTGTGAAGAGAGTGGAATAATTCATAAAGTTACTCCACTATACTCACCCCAATCGAATGGAATAGCTGAAAGAAAGAACTGAACCCTATGTGACCTGGTTAATGCCATGTTACAAAGTTCAAGTATGCTGGACTATTAGAGGGGTGAAGCAGTTATCACAGCTAATTATGTCCTAAATAGGGTGCCACCTTGCAATTAGGAGGAAACACCTTATGAAGGATGGAAGGAGGAGAAAACCTAACTTGTCATTTCTTCGAACCTGGGGATGCCTTGCAAAAGTGCATGTACTGTTACTAAAGAAAAGAAAGCTTGGTCCTAAGACTGTTGATTGTGTCTTTCTAGGGTATGCTTCTAACAGCATGGCTTATAGATTTTTAGTAGTCAAATCCGAGGTAAGTGACATCGCTACGAATATAGTGATGGAATCTCGTGATGCGACATTCTTTGAGCATGTGTTTCCTATGAGATCAAATGAAGTCATTGATCCTATTGGTTCAAGTGAACATCCTATTCCTCCTAGGGTGGATAACACCACTCCAGAATTGGAGTTGAGGAGGAGTAAGAGGCAGAGGACTAAAAAATCTTTAGGCAATGACTTTGTCACCTATGTCGTGGATGATGAACCACGAACCCTTTCAGAGGCATACACATCCCCGGATGTGGATTACTGGAAGAAAGCAGTCCGTAGCGAGATGGATCCCATCATAGCTAACGGAACGTGGGAGCTTACAGATTTCCCATGTGGATTCAAGCCAGTGGGCTGCAAATGGATCTTTAAAAGAAAACATAGACCTAATGGCACTATTGAAAAGTACAAGGCCCGTTTAGTGGCTAAGGGTTTCAAGCAAAAAGAGAGTGAAGACTATTTTGATACATACTCTCATGTGGCTCGTTTACCCACAATTCGAGTGCTTTTAGCACTAGCTGTTGCATATAAACTCCAAGTACATCAAATGGATGTAAAGACCGCTTTCCTAAATGGAGAGTTGGATGAGGAGATTTATATGCAACAGCCTGATGGTTTTATGGTTGAAGGACAAGAGAGGAAAGTATGTCGATTGATCAAATCCTTGTATGGTTTAAAGCAAGCTCCCAAGCAATGGCACGAGAAATTCAATAGTACCATGACCTCGGTCGGCTTTTGTGTGAACAAAGTCGATAAATGTGTCTACTATCGGTTTAGTGGGGACGAAGGTGTCATTCTATGTTTTTACATAGATGACATATTGTTTTTTGGGACCAACATAGATGCAATCAATAGAACAAAGTCTTTCTTCTCCCAAAATTTTGATATGAAAGATCTGGGTGAAGCTGATGTTATCTTAAACATCAAGCTTATTAAGGGTGAGAATGAGATTACTCTATCACAATCCTATTATGTGGACAAGGTCCTATCTAGATTTGGATTCATGGACTGTAAATCAGCAACCACACCCTATGATCCAAATGTTAAGCTTCATAAATACACTGGACATGAAAAAGACCAGCTTAAATATTCTCAAATTATAAGATCCTTAATGTATCTAACTAGTGCAACGAAGCCTGACATCTCATATGCTGTAAGTAGATTGAGTCGTTATACGTCCAATCCAGGAGAGATCATTGGATAGCACTAGAGAGGATACTTAGGTACCTAAAGAGGACCTTTAACTTAGGAATACATTATTCTGGCCATCCGGCAGTCTTGGAAGGATTCAGCGATTCTAACTGGATCAGTGACTCGGATGACATGAAGGTTATAAGTGGCTATGTATTCACTCTAGCATGTGGGGCTGTTTTGTGGAAGTCTTCTAAACAGACTATCCTTACATGGTCCACCATGGAGGCTGAGCTGGTAGCTCTAGACTCAGCGACTGTAAAGGCAGAATGGATCAGAGAGCTCCTTTCTGACCTACCCGTGCTGGAAAAGCCAATTCCAACCATCTTGACCTACTGCGATAACCAAACCGTTCTAGTTAAGGCAAAGAGTAAGAAGGATGATATGAAGTTCTCAAAACATATTAAAAGGTGACTTAAGTTGGTAAGGCATGCTAGAGAGATGGGTGTTATTTCTGTAGAATACATCTAGTCTGAAAGAAACTTGGCAAATCCTTTCACTAAAGGATTGGCGTGGAAGGCCATCCTTGCAGCATCAAAGGGAATGGGGCTTATACCCATGTAAAGGCTCACATTGGTGGTAACCTATCCTAGGAGATCGGAGATCCCGTGAACTAGGCTCTAGGACAACAAACGTGTGGGATTTTAGAGCACATAAAAGGGTCCCATTAGCTGCAGTGCTCTTTTCTGTATGGAAGGTTGAGCAATAGCTCTTAATGAATTTGAGACCTACATGATATTGGGAATCGTCCTACAGGACTCTCTGAAGAATTCACCTACTTGAGTATGATCGTGAGGTCGCGATCAAAGGAAGGTAAGGGTATACTTTCTTAAGTACTCATGAGCAAGATACGGGGACATGATCGTAACGTCCCAACCCGAGAGGGATAAGGGCAAGCCGCCCAGTAGAGAATGTAACTTGGGTGAAAATTCTCACACCAAGACAATGGATCAAGGTGTAGTCTTCCTTTGTCTGTGCAGAGTCGTAGTCTTTGTTGCTAGGCTTTGGGTTCAAACCCGCAAGGTACCCATCGTCGAACAGCTGTATATTAAATAAGTCTTTTGAGCATCATTTATCAATTTGGTAAATTGGTGGGGACTACTGTCTATTGTGGGTTTTTGGGAATTTCCCAAATTGGTGAACCGAAAATAAATAAATAAAAGGAGGTTTGTAGGGCCCACCTGTTGGGATTGTGTGAAGGAGGAGTGGATCCTTATCCCTTGGCCTCTCTGCCATTTCCTTTCAGCTGGTGCTTGACTCTTGCTTACTCTCCTGGAGTTGGTTGGGCCTCTTGGCGATTTGGTTTTTTCGGTTCTTGCTCTCGCGATGGAAAGGGGATCCTAGGGGGTGACACCCAGGAGGCATGAACTGCCGCGCGCGATGCACTGAGTTGGTTCATAGTAGCTGGTGCTAGATCCCTGGTCTCCCTCTTCAAAGGGCGATCCTCCTGGCTGGCCTTCGGGGAGGAAAAATATTTGGCAGTAAGTCCTTTGCTTCATCTTCGATTCCAGGTTGTGTTTTTCTCTTGAGGTTTGGATGTTCTTGTGACATCTTGATCTACTTGTGGCATTGTCAGTTGAGAGATTGTTTCTCTGGTCCTTGCGCACTTGGTGACTCTCTTCTAGAACCCTTCTTCGCGTGGGTTCTAGAGGGGATTGGGAACTCTTGCGTTCCTGGATTGATTGCGGGTTGGATCGATTCGATTAGTCTGGAGTGGAGGGGAGCATTCCTTTGGTGGTGCTTGGTGAGTGCTTCGGTCGGAGCATTTGGAGGTTCTTGTGCGGCATCCACCCGGTCCCTCGGCTTCTTTCTTTGGTTGGTTCCAAAGGAGGGAGTGTTGCATTGTATCTCCGATTGCTTCGCCTTTTGCTTGGGATTGCAGGGCGATAGTTTTTCTGGGTCAGTGTCTTTGACACGCCTTGCCAGATACATCACGGTGATTTTGAATATTGCCGCCTCTGTGAGTATCTCTTTTATCTAATTGCGATTCACTTTGTTCTTATATATGTGAATGTTGTTCTATTTGATTCATTCACTGTGAGGTAAAGCAAAGTATTTGGTGTGGGCTTAATTCTGCTCAATGATGAGAATGGTCTAATTCTAAAATTGGCTCGGTATCTTGTTCAGTTTTGAGCTCTAAAATAATAACTTGCTATTAAGATATTGTCTCTAGATGTTCTGTCAATTTTGTGATACTTCGTCTGATCACTTGATTAGTTATATTGCTGGTTCCTCTATCAACCGAAAGGTTTTTACCTGAATGTTGTAGTCATCTGTGAATTCATTAGTAATCTACTGGCTTAAAAGATTGGAGTATTGAATTCTTTGATTAATTTAAAGTGATATGTTGACAGTAAGCATAATTGTTAGCAATTGGACATGAGATTAATGTTGTCAGTATAGTAAAGCTTTGTTTAGAGCTCAAAATCTGTTTGCTAGTTATTTAAGCCAATTTGTGAAGAGAATAGACCTTAGTGCTGAGATGGCCATGTTTGTATCTTGTGCAACTCGTCATCTGAGAGCTCTCATTAACTTCAAATATTTGTGCTCTATGCTGAATTCTTACATATACATGTGGTATATGCTTAGCATTTTATTCAATTTAAATGACATGAAAGATTTACATTTTTATATATTTATTTGGTCATTTAAATGCTGGTGGTTTAATGCTTTATTGTTTCATAATTATGCTGGAGTTAAGTATGAATGCACATTGTTGAGCTCACACTTAAGGTTGTTTGTCCTATGTGTATCTCAGAGAATCCAAGTAATACACGTGTAAGTAATAGGCGATAGTAAGACCAGTATGAATGCACATAAAGGTAAAAACAAAGAAATCACGGTCTGGCCTTTGAATGTCTTCGTTAAAGTTCCAACGAAGATTTCAACAACGGGCTCTTTTTTGCCCGCTGCTAGTATGGCATGGTCATCAAACTGTGTTACACATTCGCCCCACATATCTAATCGTATTTCATGGCCACTAAATAGAAGAAGTAAGGATTGCCCACGTGCTGCATCTAACATCGATTTATTGTATCAACGAACAGCCATGTAATGTAGGATTGTTGTACGCACCTAATATCACGAAGCATGATTGTCCTCTTTAACGAAGGTATGGGTCGTGTGGTAGTCGAGATGTGCTCCACTTCAGAAACTGTGGATACAATGCCTACGACATCTAGAACCAATGAGAAATAGGAAAAGTGTTAGATAAAGTGATTGCTATAGACATTGCTGGAGACATAAAAACGTTAAAGGAATAGCTTTGTGAGGATGATTGTATTGACCATTGAAATATTTAGGTGTGTTGGTAGGTCTAGGAAGCTCTGTGAATGGGACTAGATTGTACGTCCATATCGGGAAATTGTCAGGCATATCAGTGTTCTCCCGAACCACCATGTGCTTTGTAAACCAAATCATATAAGGTGCTTGCATATGTTTGAAAGTAGTTTTAGGTGGGCTGACAATAAACTTTCATAGCTTGTAAATCTTCCATTCTTGCAGTAGAGGTTCGAATTGCTAACATGATCAAGGCCGATCTTAGCGTACATATGGTTGGCCTGAAAGAAGAGAGCATAAGGTGAAACAATACTGAGATAAATATGTGGTGACCTTGATAAGAATCGAGATAAGTACGCGAGAATGAAGTGCTGGAGTCTAGATCAGTACCTGTTCATTGAGAAGCACCAAGTCGGTGTGATCGATAGGACCGATATCACTTCCTCGGCGGTAGTACCAACGTCGAGAAGTTCTAACACAGATAACCCAATGTCGGCTGCCTGAATTAATCTGAGGAAGGAGCGCGTACTCCATCTGTATTCCTATCCAATGGCATCTAAAAATTATACAGGAGTTAGTTGGCTGTTATGCTGGAAAAATAGTGAGGTGTCATGGACTACGGTGCAATTCACCTAAAGGCTACATACATAGGAATGGAGCACTGAACAACCACCTAGTAGGAAGCAGAATCTTTAGGAAAACTCTGATAGTGTTTCTCAAGGAAGAACTTGGAGCATTTTTATGTACGGTGTCTATCAATTCGTGCAAAGCATGCAGCCAAAGTGAGGGAGTAAATAAGCTAGAAGTTGTTTGTTGTAACGTATGGATATGTAGTCCCGAAGGTTGCAGCACACAAAGACATTGTGCTATAGGTAAATAGAAGTGTCTATAGATAGAAACATATGGTTGTGTCGATGTTCTTAAGGAAGATACCTTAAAATATCAGGGAACACGATATTCCTGGTTTGTGAACCACAGGTACCATCATCGTTTTCAATCAAAATCTTAAGAGCATCTCTAGACGTGACTCGCAAAACAGCAACATATAATTGGTCGTGTGTAAAAACTAGATTCTTTAAGTACAGGCCAACAAACAACATAGTTTGACCTTGGCTTTTATTTCTAGTCATTGCATACGAAAGGCAAACTGGGAATTGTCAACGCTGAAGCACAAAAGGTAATTTAGAATCTCTATTTGTCAAAATTATCCTAGGAACATACACAATGTCTCCAATATGTGAACCGGTGATAATGACAGCCTCAATAATATTTTGTCCAAGGTTTCTCACTATTAGTCGGGTACCGTTATATAGGCCGTTTGTCTGACTGAGATTTCTAAGAAGTATAATAGGAGAGCCTTGTTTGAGAATCAATTTATGTTGGGGGAAATTGTTTACACATATTGTATTAAGGAATTCAACTAGGTAGAACATGGCCGCTTCGTTAACTGTATCTGCTGAAGTAGATATAGAATCACAGCTAAGATACTCGAAGTAAGCACCTTCTTCCATAGAAATAACAAAAGAATTTATTTCGTCAGCCATCTCATTTTGTAGGTGTTAGGGTAGCGCGCTCGTGTAGATACTTAGGATCACAATAAGATGCTTGGTAATCACTGTAGACAGACGTAACAATCACAACTATTTTGTCACCATCAGTGTGGATGAAAAGGTCACTCGGGACCTCAATCCATGTATTTTCGGCTTCACCTTCGCGTGTAGTGGTTGGCAGTTTGCCATCTCCAAGATCTAGGATCCATCAACTAAATAATGATAAGTCATTCTGTTGATCTATCTATCTGAGCTCAGTAGAAAAGAGCATATTTATCGTTAGTTTTAAAACCGTGACAGAATGCCAAAGTGACGAATTTACTATCGCTGCATCGATAATCTACGAATGTGTCCCTCCTTCGATAACCAGCAATATCTGTCTAAGATCACCACTTAGCACAATAACCTTACCACCGAATGGGAAACATGCAACGGAAGGATCATCGATCGATAAAAAGGTCACAAAAAGTAGATCTTCAAAACACCTCCTATGTGTCATCAACGCCTCATCCCAGATAGCCAAAGAAGTTTCTTTAATGAGATCAGCTAGCAATGAACCTCTTTTGATGTCGCAAATAGTGTTTTCATTTAGTTCTAGAGGTATTTTGAAACGTGAGTGAGTAGTTCTTCCTCCCGGTAATAGGAGAGATGCAACACCAGAGGACACAACAGTCAAGACAATCTTTGTTTTGGCTCGTAAGAAGGCTACAATTGTGTTCCAAAGAAATGTTTTTCCCATCCCACCAAACCCTGATACGAAAAACACTCAAGGTGAACCACTAAGAACACAATCAATAATAGATGTGTAGGCGGATCCTTGATCGATGTTAAGTTTAGCAAACAAAGAAGATGCTTCATGTGCAAGCTCAATGCTATTATAAGATAGCTCTTCATGTATGAGCCTATTTCCACAAAAATTTTGTGTGGGGCAAGTTTTCTTTGGCAGATTATAATCAGTTATTCTTGCTCCGTTTTTTTATGAAGACAGTTTCAAGCTCTTTGAGAAGCATATTCTTAATGATCAGGAGATGGATCACATAATCAGGGTTGTGTAAAGCGACTCTATTACGGTATTGGAAATCATCAGCAAGAACAATTTGTACTTTAATTTTTGCTATTGTGGACCTTGACCTTTTAACATTGAACTATATTTTGTTAACTCCAAACACCCATCCTAAAAATCCTAGGACCGCTACTGGTATTGAGTAAACTGAAGCTCTGTAGATCGATCCTGCATGGGATACAGTTTTTTTTGGAGCATGTCAAAATAAAAAGTTACATTTTGATCGACAAGCACTTAGAGTTTGAAGCTTCCAATCTAAATTTACTTCGATTTCACTGTGCTCATTTCAGTGCGAAGAATATTACTGTCTGGGTCTTGGTTTTCAATTTGACTTTACCAAATTTAGGTATCTCAATTCTACGATATTCCATTACTAATTTACTACATTATTTGGAAATGTTCTGCCCTTCACATTCTATGGGAAATTTATACAGAATTAGTATCACTTTACAAACTCACAATCAAAAGGTTAACATTCACATTATGAAACAAAATTTTTACAAACCAAACCAAAAGTAATCATCCCGGGTTGACACATGGACAAAGAGGCACCCGCAAAACTAAAGTACTGTTTCCAGTTTTTTGGGAACAATAAAGGGGAGTTGCAACAAAAGCCACGTTGATTACAAAGAATACCCTTGTAATGCCCAGGATGTACAGTGTGCAAAAAATTTTCTAGAGTATGTTTGTATTTAGCACAAGATATAACAAAAGAAAAAAGAAAGAAAGTACAAAGGTATTATTCAAAAAACATGTCTTTGTTTCTTCTGCAAGATAGATGGTGTTTGAGAGGAAAAAAAACTTCTATGATCGTAGAAGACTTTGATCAATATCTTTACAACTTCCATCAGTGTTTCTAAATTTGGTCCATTAGGACAGTCCTATATCGGTTGTAAAAGGAAAAGGAGCACAACCTATAAGTGTGAGGGTGTACTCCCCTATTAAGCTAGTTTTTTGGAGGGAGATGGCCCAAGTATCACTTTGTTGTTGCTCTGGTGTTGGGCTTGCATGTTTAGCGGCCTGGAGCGCAGCCCAAAGATATGGGTGTGGGACGCTCATTTAGTGGCCGTGCAGCACTATTAGTTTCGCAACAACAGCTCTGATACCATTCTGTTGGAGTCGGTGACCAGCTAGACAAGCACACATCAACCCCTTATCTTGTAGTGAACTTTGAAAATAGTTTCAACCAACAAATAAGCAGCGGAATAATCAACACAACATGCACTATGGTCATAGCAAATTACGTCGAAAACCTCCTCTAACCACCTCTAACCAAGAGGAGTAAAAACAACAGGCCAAACAGTCCAGACCGGATCTTCCACTATGAACGATAATAGGTACAAAGAGTCTTCGATACGCTACATCTAGAGCAACAACAGCAACAACAACACAAGGTGTACACAACCTTCATACAACAGCACTAGCAACAACACTAAAACAAGATCTAACAAGAGGTAGCCTTGAGCTAAAACATAATCGCAACACTTTTGTCCCTTCCAGAGTTCAACTCACACCAAGCAAACCACATATCCAAATGGAGCGAAACTTGGAAGGCCTGTAGATTCACGAGTCCCCCACCAGCTGACAACATTTTATCCAAATCGGATACCGTTTCACTACCCAAACTGCCAAAACTGGCCTTCTACCAAAACTGCACACCCTTTCAATCTGACGCTCCACCTAGCTAAATCCTTAAACCAACCACAATAGCCTCTCCTATTTGCTTCTTGTTGAGGACTGCTCCAAGCGCCTGAGTAGGAATTAGTGCTCCACCTTCTCCTCGCTTCTTTTGTTTGCTGACGTACTAAGTTTCCCTTGCTGCCTCCACTCCTTTTGGCCTCTTCCTTTTGCTCAACCCACCAGATTTGGGACAAAACCTTGCGCAAATAGCACTAGTGCAAGTGCTACTACCTCCCTTTGCAAGAAGGCACCGCCACCCTTCATCTCAGGTCATGTACAATGGGCTTACATCAGCTGTCTATAACCTCTGCCACGTAGGATTTAAGCTGATGTGGATCAAAGAGAATAAAGAGAGAAATGTGATGTCTATAATCCTGTAGCCAACTGTAGCACCAGAACCAAGAAAACCATTAAAAGATTGTGTGTTGTCTACAATCTTGTAGCCGACTGTATCACCACAACCCATTATATGAGCTGTCTATAGGTGACATGAAGAGTTGCTATAGACAGCAGCTGTCTGTACCATTATACATGTCCTCAAGAGCATTCACATGCGTCTTCATGTAGAGGAAATTAAGCCTAACATGATCAAGTTAAGGGTCTAGCCATCTATGTATCTCTTCTAAGAAACAAAACATGTCCATAAAAAATCAAGCATACCTAGCCAAAAAGTATATAGCTATTGGTACAAATGAATTAAAATTTTAAATTCCCACATAAATCGTACTACCATGTAGTAGTAGTACATAGCTAGATAGACAAAGATGATATGAAGCCAGCTGGACAATCACCCGGCAACACCTAAATGTAAACTGTACTAAACTTTTGGTATATAAAAAAAATGTGCTATACCCATATTATGCCCAAAGTTAACCATACTTCATTTAGTTCCTCTACAGGAGTCAATTCCTTTAAGGGAGTATATTCCTCTATAGGAGTTAGAAGCTCATCAAACATACACTTAATTCCCCTTGTAATAATCCCTATACAGGAGTAAAAAAGAAGAAATTTTACAGTACATTCTACTGGTAGTATATGGTGGTAGGGGTGCAAACGGAGCGGATATGGACGGATATCGCTCATCCTGTATCATTTTCTATATTTTTTTCTCGGATTCGGAATCGGACACGGACAGTGCCGGATATGAATACGAATGCAGATAGTCTCGGTCACGAATATGGAGCGAATACATGCTGAACCGAATACGGATTATCTCGGTCACGAATACTTATTCGGATATTGCGCTAAAACAGAAACCATATATGTCGCACAAATAAAGATGAACCAACCATACTACATGTCCAAAATGCAACTAGATTAGTAGTTTTCTCTCAACCCCTGCCCTTTGCACCGTCGTGCACACCTCCTCCTTGCTTTGGCTAGTGCCCAAGCGCTGCCGGGACCCAGGGGAACGTCCTCCCATTCAACACTCTTAGAATCTTCGCCACCAAATTTCAAATCACAATACCCTCTGATTGTTGACTTTGCCTCATTAAATGGTTTGTCCAAAACTTTCTGAGATTTGGCTAGTTCACAATTGATTCACAAATTTAGTGATTTACACCTTGTAACTGAACTTACTTTTCTTTTGCCAAGCTGGGAAGGAAAATAGTGAATTAACTGTTAACTAGACAACTATATGCCTCCATAGACTGGCAAATGTAAAAATGATTCTTCTTCTTCCCTTAAAACAATTGTTGAATTGATGGATAGCATGACATAAAGCAAACATGAGCTTCATATATGGAGTAACAAGTCAGAAAATAACTACCATTCAGTGCTTCACCACCCTTGAAGACATAGAGCCGCCATCTATTATCTGACTTGCAAGCCTCTAGAGGTTCTCAATACAACAGATTTACACCGAAATGGAAATAAATAGTCATCTTTGAGATCGGTCAATAAACAATGCACAAAAGGAAAGCTCACAACATTAGCTTTTTCGTCCGTGGTCCTAAGTCCCAACATCATAAGAACCGTAAGTGTATGCAAAATAAATAAACAAATAAATATTTAAGATATACATGCTTCAAATCAAGACTCAGAACTTTGTTAGTCTCCTCAAAGAAGCTTTCCGCACAATTCAAATGATGGTTTTTGTTTGCAAAACAAAAAAAACAAATCTTAAAATGACAATATGTAAAAAAAATGAAAAGGAAGGTAAATAAAAAATTGTCATGACAAATATTCAACATTTGAAAAACAACAAGCATCACATAAAAGAACAATTCACATTGTTTTTCAAATAAATGAATTGCCATTATCTCGCAATATTCATCCGGAGCATGCACCACCTTTTCTTTTGCTTCCAGAGATTCGCAACAAAGATTCATCTCCACCAATAAATCAGATCACCACTCTGACCAAAACAATAATTCTTTCTTTGTTAATAATTGCGAAAAAAAATACATAACAGCAAGAACCTTCCTCGTAACAAAATAGCATGCTCAAAACACATAACAACTATGCAACTCTATCAATAAAACATATGCATCACGATTACTCCAAAGAAATGCTATGAATTCCTAATATATGCAACTCTATCAATAAAACATAAAATTGTAGTGGACAATGCTTCTAAGAATTTAAAATGTATATGGAGTCAAGAGCTTTGAGCACTCATTGATGTCTTGCATCAACTCTAGAACTTGTATTCTGAAACAAATAAAAAAAAACTTTCAGATTGCAATGCACATGCCAGAATATAATTGCAAACATGAAAAGGGTATCATATTGTTGTAAAATGAAAAAGTAATAGGCAACTAATTATGTCTAAAATCTGGAGCCAAAAAGGTTGATATGGATCATGCACCCCACATCTTTAGTGTACGGAATGCATAGTTAGAGTGTGAGACTATAGATCCACAAGTTTAACAACCTCCAGTCCTCCACTTGATATTCCAAGGTATGAAAATAATTATCTGGCTTTCTATTCATTTGGGTAGAGCTTATCAGAAACTAAGCAACAATGAGAAACATTCATGATTCATACAATAAAGGAATGGTAGAAGACAAAATAGTGGCAACTATTGCTTATAGATAAAGCACCTTCCTATCATGCGCCTTTACAAAATAGTGGCTGCAAATGGCTATAGAATTGGAGGGGCACTCACCTTGTCTGGAGCTTTGCTACCACAATTAAGATCCTTCTCGCGAGTCAAAGCATCCTGCAACACAAGTCACCTATGAGTACAGTATGAAGTATGAACACCAAACAGCAAACTAATGAAGTGAAAGCAGTGCTCACCTCATCCCCAGGGACACTGTCATGCTCATTCAGGTCACTGCCATTTGCTCCAACATCATTGTTGGCATCATACTACAATCACACACAGCTTTATAGTTTCATGGACACTACACCACACTCAAATCAACTACCTCAATAAAGACTCACAATCTTCAAATCCTTGTTGTCTGTGTCCATTTCCTTAGCCCGAGGCATGCCTGAATGCCCAGCAGGATCACTCACATCCTCCAAAGAGGCATCATCATCATCTTTAGAAGGAGTTTTTGACCTGAAAACTGTAGTGAAGAAAAATAACATCAAACGACAATTACGGTATTCTTTGCATAACCTCAAAAAAACAACCAAGCAACTGTCATCTTTAGAATCTCTAGCAACCGGGGCGGAGGTCAAGGGTGATGGCCCCCATGGTAGTGCCCTTGCAGCGCCGCCTTGCTAGGGACGAAGACATGATCGCCGTCGTTCCGCCCCCCACCATCGCTGGGGATCTTTGCACCTGCATAGCGGGGCCCACCTCCTCCTCTTCGTCTCCTTCCTCCTCCTCGTCGAGTGGTTTATTCCTCTCGTATTGGGCTCGATCCGATTGGACTCGCGTGGTGGCTTGGCTTGCGTCTCACCGACGACGACTAGAGGTGGCCGAGTGGAAGGAAGGGAAGGAAGGGCGGTGTAGGAGTGGCCGAGCGTTAGCCACTGTCGTCACGGGGGCCGGAGGCCAGAGGCGCCAGTGCGAGCAGCAAGAGGCAAGAACACCGAGGGCCAAACGCCGAGGCTATGCTTGGCCGGGCGCAGCCGGGCCGATCGAGGCGGCCGAGGGCTAGAGGCGACACTTGGCCAGGGGTGAGCCGAGAGGGAGCCGGCGGCAGAGAGAAGCGGCGGCGAGGGAGGAGGAACACGGCGGTGGATTGAGATTTGGGAGATGTGGGCGGGAGATCTGGACACTAGGCGTGCGGGAGCAGCGGGAGCGTGGGACAGTGGGATATTGGACTTGTCTCTCGAGCTCGGGCTGTAGAACTGGACTTGGGAGTTGGGACGCCCGAGGGGCGACCGCCAACCGGATAGTAATCAGATAGTTTCCGGATAGCTCCGAATTTATCGGATATCTCCTTTCCAAGCTAGAATCCGAATCAGGGAAAAAATATCCGGATCCGTATCCGAATAAAAAATGGATATCCGAAAATTTGCTCTGAATAGTATCCGAATTTATTCGGTCGGTCGGAAACTATCCACTCCGTTTGCACCCCTATATGGTGGTAGTATAAATCAAATATGATCATTGATTTGTTAAGGGCATAATAGACTTTTCTTTTTATTTATAATTTTTTTCGTAATGGTACAATGGATTTTTTTCAACTAGGGTTGAAAATATTACTATTGTGTCGTATGATCCTCACATGGATAATTACAATTCTACCCCTATCGGAATTCTAGTATTCATGTTACCAGGTGTAGTATAACTAAATTCTAACTAATCTGAACTATTAAATTAAAAAGAATGGATGATCCGTATTAAATTGAGTGTACTATAAAAAACCTAAAGAAAACCTTTGAATTTGAAAGATACTAACATATATGCGATAGTAGAAGTGAGACAGGACAGGAACCCTCTGCACTTGCCGCTGTAAACTGAAAGGAAGGCACACAGAAGCTGTCGCCGCGACTTCCCCTTCGCCTTAACCGTGGCCTGTCAGATCAAAATCCCAACGTAGGTACAGAATCAATCAACTGCCTCGGAGGCTGGAGTACATAGGTACCACAGTGTTATTGCACTTGTACATGAGAATCTATCAGGCAAAAAGATCTCGGCCTTTAGTTGGCGATCCCAGAGGAAAGCAGCAGAGTATCAAGAGATCCCAGTCAGGCCAAGTGGTCTGCTGTATGTACGTGCTGCTAACTCAAGTTTACAACTGCAACCGCAAAGGCTTCTTCAATCCGTCCCGTCGTTTCTCCCTTGGCTGAGACGGACTGCGAGCGGAACGGAGCGACGTTTATGCGGGTTGAGACAAGCGCCGCGCCTGCCTCCAGCGGCAGTAGTCAGTACTGCACCGCACTAGGCAAAGAGATCGATATCCTGGCTGGCCCTCGCCGGTTGCAGTCAGGATGGGACCTGACCGCGCCAGTCTTCTCATCTAAATCCAAGGAGCGGCGAGTACCTCGTGGCCCACCCGATCTAGCGGCCTTCAAGACGAGCCTCGCCTTGCCGCACGTACGTGCTGACAAAATCGTCGGCATGAGGGTCCCACCAACAGGTGTAAATTCAACATCGGTAGGGGAAAAAAAATCTCGTCGGCGCCCCGAGGCCTCCGGGTCAGAGGCGGAGAGGCGGAGCACGGTGCAGCCGAGCGGGCCATTTGACGGCGTGAAGTGCACGGTGCCCCGTGCTGTCGACGATCGAGATGTGGAGCCGACACGCGACGGGGCAACCAGGGGAGCCATAGACGCGGACGACACTCTCCTGCTTAGCCTGGGCGGAGGCCGAAACGGAGGGGGATCCAGCGAGGGACCATGTAGTGGCGGTCGTGGTCCAGCTGGAGTGGTGGACAGGTGGGGATCCTAGTGACGTCGGGTGGTGACAGATAATGTGGTGGTGAGGGAGGAACAACGCATCGCGAAGGAGCTGACATAGTCAGCAACAATTCTTGGGGAGTGGTCAGCAACGGGAGAAAGGAGAAGTGGTTGAAGAAGAATTTTGAGTTAGGGTGCTTTAAGATTGATGATACCTAAGTGGCAAAATCATAGACCGGGGCCTTCAACCGTAGAACTTTACGTTCTACCCAGAGAATTTTTTTTCTCGTCGGCAAGGGTTACACAGTCTTACACTACTTATTATAACTTTGTAGTGGCATAGTTGGAATTTACAAAAGGTAGAGGGTAGGAAGAGATTAGAACAATTATCTTCGGATTAGTTGGAAAATTATACTCTAACCTTTGAACTCTTCCCAGTGTTCATCCAAGGGAGGTTGACACAGACAAGTTGCAACTCTTCAAGCCTTCAAGAACTTCCCCAACTACGTCTACTACCAGCAGATGAAGAACAAATAAAAAAAATTACTTCCATTAAAAAAACTAAAAGTTATTTATTGGCCCTTAACAAAAACTAACGTGTTTACTTTGTGTTTGGTGCTAAGTTTTACTAGTACAAAAGCAGCAGAACACTCCACAAAATATATTTGGACGGATCGATCCCGCTTTAAAAAGGCTGCACGGCACAATCTCACCCCCATAGGCATAAATAACCGAGTAACAACGACCCAGTGCAGTCAGCCACTATCGTACAAGATCTACCGGAATCAATTCGCAGCATGTACCTGAATAGGGAAGAGGAGACTGTTTGAAACCGGAAAGACCATTAAGATCAGTTTAAGCCCATTGCGGGTTATCTTCTGGTGTGAATTCTGGTTGTGTGTTTGAGCAAATTTATAAAAATCGGCTCAGAAGGAGTATATGGTGGATGGAAGCCTAAAGTTAGAGGTTGTAGCGAAGCAACTCCTCAACTCTCATGGGTGACGGCTTAGTCACCGGATTGATAAATGATCATTTAATTTTCAATTGTTTGTTTATGGTTGTAAGGCTTCTAGCCAATTTTAGCAACTTTGGTTATGTTGGTACTTTTGTCTTTTTAATAAATTGGCTGTGTGCATCTTCGATGCAGAGGTCGAGAGAGATTTTTTCTCTTCCATTATCTAAAAAATACAGTGTCGCACGTTTTGGCGTCGGCTGAGGATAGCTCCACTTTAATTGGCAAAAAAATTGCAACTCTGCCCAGATTTGCAGGTAGGTAGGGTTGTAAACGGCCGAGCTCAAGCGAGCCCAGCATGCAAGCTCGTGCTCGATACAAGCTCGGGCGAGCCTAAGTTGAGGTTTGAGCCCGGGTCTAGACTCAAGCTCGGCTCAAAAAAAACTTGGTAACTACACTTCAACATATTACCTTCTACAAAATATTTGCCAAAGCTCAAGTAAGCTCGACCTCGACTCAAAAAAGCTCGGCAACTATACTTTAACATATCTACTACAAAAAGTTCAGCAACTAGACTTTAACATTAGAAGTAACGTGTGGGGAATGGGAGATTGGGAAGGGGTAAGTTGAGTCTTAAACACAATATTCGAGCTCGAGCTCGTTCGGCTCACGAGTTTGGGTCCAATCTCGAGCTCGTTTGTAATATCCTAAAGTTCTGTTATAAAAAATAAAACTAATAAATTTATTAATTTTCTTAGTTTTAAAAGAATTTTCTTGCTTTTCTTGAATTTCTTAGATTTTAAAAGTCAAAATAAAAATTTATTAAGTTTTACGGGTTTATTTTGGATTTAAAGTTAAAAAGAAAATTTTAATTAATTTCTTGAATTTTCTAAGTTTAAAAATGCTTTTCATATTTTTCATAAATTTAAAAGTTATTTATGCGCAAAAATAAAAGCCAACTTTAAGTTTTAAATAATTTTATTAAGTTCAAAATGATTCAAGCAATTTTTGTGAATTTTTCTAGAATTTTTGAACTCTTTTTGCTATTTTCTAAAATCCTAATTAATTTATTGTCATTTCTGAAATTCAGAAACCATTTAAAAATCCATTCTTAGCTTTTGGGTTGAAAGCGTTCCTCCCGGCCCATTCCTTCCTTCGCTCAACCCGCTCCGCACCGGCCCAGCTCAGCCCACCTGGCTTCTCTTTCCTCTCTCTCCTCTTCTCTCACCACCACACGGGGCCTACTCGGCAACCTCTCCTCCCTCTTTCTCTTTCAGCTGTGGGACCGGCTTGTCAGGCCTTCCTCCCTCCTGTCCTTCTTCTTCACGATGCCTGCGCCCAAGCCACTGGTCAGAGTGCCCATGCCCGTGCCATGCCCTGCCAGCACCTGTGATACGAGGGATGCCCGATCTTCACGACGTAGGATCGTTGATAACTTTGGATCCGTGCAACCTGACGAACCGATGGCGCCAACCACTGTCAAAACAGCAACATGCGACAAAAGAATTCGCCCAACCACACGCTTGTGATCCTGTCTACCCAATCACACAAAGTAGACATGTCGCTGCTCCTGCAAAACACAAGGAATCACAAGAACAACGGAACGACACAATAGATTGGAACTCCCTATTCTAGTGGGGGCAATATTGCTCAAACCCTAGAATCAAGAATATATTAATATCTAAAAAAATATGCCATCCCCCTTTCATGGCGGCGCAGCTTCGACATTAATAGCCGGCAAACCGTGCACCTAAAAGCCAAGTCCGAGAAAAACATTGGTTCAGCCAAAACAAAAACGAAAACAGACTCGAAGTCCTAATTGATTACATGGCCGGATTTATTGGCTCGGCCAGACTTTGGCTCGGTCCAAAGAATGATGCAACCTTGGGCTTCCCATGCAATAAAAAGAATGATGCAGCCTTTGGCTTCCCATGCAATAAATGTGGCTTGACTTCTGGTTCCTTGCATGAATCGAATGTTGCATGCTTCATGCTGCATGCTTTGAACCGAGTGCTGCATGCTTCAGGTCACATGCTGCCTGCTTCGGTTCACCAAGTGCTGGATGCTTCAGTTCACCAAGTGCTACATGCTTCGGATGCATGCATGTAGTATTTTCGGTTGCATGCATGTAGCAGCACCAAGATGAACAACACTTAACATTTGTACACGCCATCAGACATAGGTTTACATTAACAGCAGCATCTTCTCTCCTTCGGCCTGTTACGGTCTCCCATGCTTTTATACTTATAAAACTGCACACACACAATATGAGACTATTAGGCAGTAACATATATTCATTAGAATCAAGATTAAAATTAATTAGGAGCGAGTTCACCTGCTGATTAATTAATTTAGCCCTTGCTCGTGTAATCGGTCCAATCGGGATTACGATATTGTTGGATTGTCAGAATAAATGTTGGATTATAGAAATAAATCTTGGTTGGATTATATAAATACATCTTATTGGATTTAAATAGATTTAGTAATTGTTAGAGAATTAACATTGATCTACAATCGAAAGGAAAATTTTGATTTAGAATAACCTCAATCAAGTTAAATGGATTATCGGTATTTGTTGGAGGATTAATAAAGGTGGTGATGGAAATATCAAAAGGTTGGATTTTCATAACAATTCATGATATTGATTTTGGTGGATTGTTCGAATCAAGAAGCACATGTAAACTTTGTGGGATTAATAGGATGATTTGGTTATATTAGATTTATTGGATATGATTGGATAGTGAATTTGGATTTAGATGTATTATTAGTGATTGATGGAAATTTAGTTTTGAGAAAACGATCAGGTATAGGTTATGAATAAAGAATGAAGTTGGATTATTATAGTAAGTTATGCTTGGATTGCAGGTATATTGGTGGATTATAGAGAATTATTGAAATTGATGGAGTTAATTGAATAGTAGTGTTTGGTTGACCTACAATTGTTGGTGGATTAATATATACCATAATGTGGTGGATCAATAGACTTAATAGATTGATTTTAAGGTTATGATTCTAGTATTGATGGTTGACTTAGTGATCTTAGAATTGACAATTTTTTGACAGCAATCCCTCACACCTTGTCGCCCCTAGATAAAACTCTAGATAATATAATAGTATTGACAGGATGCTTTTGTGGAAAAAATGTGCTTAGTCAGGCTTAGACCAAAAATGTTTAATTTGGGGAATTTAGCCAAATATTCAATTATGATTTAAATAAGGCTATGGTATTGCTTTTACCATAAAATTTTTGGAAAATAATTTAACTTGAAAAATAAATAAAAGTTTGTTTATACTTGGGCGAAATGGATGTTTGGTGGGTGTCTGTTTATGCATAGGATCGATTCATTTCTATGATCGAGGCCTAGGGTTTTATTGAAAGTCGTACAAGTCAGTTAAGGACCGGTCTTCGAGCCGCATCTTACTAAGCCCCCACCGTACTACCACATTTCCTGTGTGGGCAGGACCTGGCTAACTAATTTGTAATATTTCACCGTGGTTATGCCATCCGATTGCGTGGGTGTCATTATGACCTACTTTTATATATTCCCACATGGCGTAAGAGGGGCTTAAATCCGATGGGTTTCTATCTAAAGGAAGCGAAACATTAGCGAGGCATAACTACGTTGAAATGGCGCATTATAAAGGCCTTATGATATCACTTAGTCACACACCCACGGAAGTGTGTCAGACGGATATTATAAGATGATTATCTCTTGTGGGTAAAGCTATACAAACTTTGCGGAGTGTAAAATTATTCGAATAGCCATGTCCACAGTCATAGATATGCTAGCAAAGCCACTCAAAGTTAGAATTTGGTTTTGATTTCAAAAGATTTTATCAAATAATTTTGGATAGTTTATCTAATTAGAAAATTGGGTGGTTTGTCATGTGATAGGAGGGTATCCTTCACCACTCTTGTATGAAGGCTATCTTACTATAAAACTTGGGAATTTAGAAAATTGAATTTTAGTTATAGAATAACTGCTTTGGAACTTAGTACAGATATTTAAAATGAAAACATTGCTTTATGCAAATTCAACCACTTAAGCCTCCCTTTGAGATATCCCCGCATGCATTATATTTCTGTTATTGGGTGTAACTTACGGAGCATGGTTGTTTGTGCTCACTCTTTCTTAATAAAATGCTATTAAGAGGAGAAGGACTTTGCAACTGTTGAAGACCTCGACGACTAGGCCGCTATCTCAGTCGATTGCCTGTGGCAGATTAGCTGGGCTCTACTGCTTCTTTTTCATCTTCCACTATGTTCTGTATTGTTGGCTTGTAATCTTTTCTGGTAATAAACTCTGTTATTTATTAATAAAGTTATGCGAATTATGGATGTTATCATTCTTGTTTACTGTGTGAACTAACTACTAATCACAAAACTAGTTTATAATACACAGAGGATTTAGGAGTGTTAATCTTAGGTCCTTACATCATTCGTTTGGAGCTTGAGCCGAGCTTGAGCCTTTTTTACAGCCTTACTTGCAGGTACAATGGGATACCCTATCTGGTTCATACCACATTAGTTAAATCTGGTCCAGCCTAAGCCTAGGGTGGGGGTTGGAAAACAAATATATGATACTTGTAACCCTCTCCCGTTCTCCATCTTCGTCAAAAACTTCTCTCCCATCCCCTCGGTTCTTCCATCTTCGGTAGGCCCCTCCTCTATCTCCTCCCTGGCTTCTCGCCGACGTTGAGTGGGAGGGGGTCCCACCCTTTTTCTTCACCTGTATAGTACTCTAGATTAGGTCTTCTTCCCCCCACTTCGATGGTTCTTCCGTTTGGTGGTAGCCTACGCTGGCGATCTTCTCGAGTGGATCATGTTGTCTTCCCTGTTGAGGAGTTGTTCTTCACTGGTCATCAGGAGTTGCCGGTTTGGTCTCCTAGTTCAGATCCCTCCAGATCAGAGCCTGGAACTGTTGAACACACCTCTCCTCATCGGCTTTGCCGGAGTAGACATATTGGTGGTAGTGGGACCCTAGGCTCCCACATCCTCCGATGACTCCATTTTCCTGTTGCCGGATCCCTCCTTTTTAGTACCTCTTCGTTGCTGGTTGAAATGGCACCGTCCGTCGCCATCCCCTTAGCGATGGCGATGGTCTTGTTCATAACCGGTGTAGCAATCTCCAGTGAGTCCCCTTTAAAAAATTTCCCTATGTGGATCTGGCGTATATTGCCATATTGGCCATGCACGTCGCCTCTTTCTAGCCACTGTGTACTCCCAACCTTCTATTGTTCTCCCCCCTATTTGCACTTCAAGTTCCTCAATCTCCAATCTAAGGGTGGCAACGGGGACAGGGTTCCGGTGGACACTCCCGCTCCCCACCCCACCCCCCTCTAGGCCGGCCCTACCCTGTCCCTGCTAGGCTGGCCCTACCCCTTCCCCAGCTAGGCTTCCCGGGGGGAGATGGCCCCCCGTCCCTGGTGATCAGGATTGCCCTAGCTTCACGACATACATACCTACACATCAAGAGTCCAAACACTATCACCAGGTTAAAGCTAAGCTTAATGTTCATAATTATAGTTTTCTTGAAAGAATGCGAATACGACTTTGCTTGTGTGAATGTAAGTATGCTAGACACTCTAGAAATAGTGTAGGCCAAAGGGAGGAGAGGGAGGCAGGCCCAAAAGAGAAGAAAAAAAAGCAATCCATGAGGCTACAAGGAAACCCAAGACCACAAGGAGGTCCATCCGGCCAGCCCAAGGAGGGAGCAAGGCCAAGCAAGGGAAGAGCCCATACGGCCAACCCAAGCCAAGGGAAGGCCCACATAGCCACCTAAGCCCACTTCCACATCCACCATGTCCAAGGGTATCCCAAGACAAGCCCATGTGGCTAGAATTGAAGCAATCCATGTCCAACTCGTCCAACTGGGCCGAAAGAGCTTAGAAGTATGAATTGAGCATTCTAGCCCGATTAAAGAGTTAGCATGGATTTCATTGATGGGCTTACATGCCATGTGACTTGAGAGGTCCTAAATGGGCTATGTATCTATTTTAGAAATATTTTCCACATTTTAAAATAATTTAGTTTCAGATTAGACATCGAAGCAAATTTAGCCACTTGTGCCAAATAGAGTTAGTTTGGGCTTAGCCCATGCGGGGGGAGTGCCACACGTCCATAGTACCCTAGGGAGGAACGCTACACTGTAGCACCACGAAAAATAATGAGATTTCATATTGCTCTTTTGCATTGTTCTAGGGTTTGTGCAAGCTGATGGCTGCCCCAATGGAATTGTGCGACCCCTCCCCCACCCCCCAATTGATTTTCTTGCTTGTTCTTGATTGAATTGCAGGGAGATCAATCCCTACTTGATTGTGGCCAAGTGGAGCTATCACAGTGTGTGGTTCGGCGAGTTCATGCGTGGTAGGTCGTTGCATTGACATCGATTGCCCTTATTGATGTAACACCCTGGTTTTCTGAGCCTTTTTGAAAATTTTCAAAATAAAAAAAGAACCATTTTGTTTTGATGAGAATTCAAAGCTTAACTTGAGATTTTCAGAATTTGGGTGTTTAAAATGACTAAACCGAACTTCAACTAACCCTAAAGTTTGGTTCGTTGGTGTTACTTGAGCTCTCTGGAGCTATCTCTTCCTTTCTCTGATTAGTTCTGCTCTCCTCTTAGCTCAGCCCTTTCTTTCCAGACCTCCCTCTTGTTCGGCCCTCTCCTTGAGTCTAGGTCTCTTTGTGTCTAAACCTCCTCTTTGCTGGTTTGAATCAATTTATGGTTCAGACCTCCCTCTTTGTCCAGACCACCCCTTCGGATTGACCTTCTCTTGGGACACGTCCACCCTATGGCGTTTTAGCTCGAGTGTGTGTTTCAAATATCCTAGATCTATGAAATCCAAACTTGGGGTTGAATTCCCCCTTCTGGACCTCTCTCTTGTTTGGGCATTCCTTTATGTCCAGATCTCCCTCTTGCTTGGCCATCTTTTGGAGCCCAGATCTCCCTAGTGTCTAGGTCTCCCATGATCCCAGACCTCCCTTTGGTTTGACCTCGCTAGACCTCCCCTCACATCTTTTGTTTGGATTCCTTTAGTCCAGACCACATCTTTTGTTGGCTTGAATCTCTTTGGCCTAGACCTCCTCTCTGGTTCCTCCTTGATTTAGACTTCCTCAGGTCTAGATCTCCCCTTTAGTCCAGCTCTCCTTTCGGTTTAAGACCTCCCTAGCGTTTGGACCTCCTCTGGTCCAGACCTCTATCTTTAGTTCTTCTATGGTTCAGACCTCCCCGATCTAAGCCTCTCCTCTGTTCACCTGGATATCCCTGTGTCCACTTGAACTTCCCTCTTGTTCATTTAGACCTCCTATGTTCACCTAAACTTTCCATGTGTTCCTTTGGACCTCCTTGTGTTCATTGGAATCCCTTCTATATTCATGTGAACCTCCCTTGTATTCATTTGTCAGGACCTCCTCGGGTTCATCCTGACCGCTAAGACCTCCTTTGGCTTCATCTTGACTGTTGAGACCTTCCCCGTGTTAGTCTTGACCGTCGAGATCTCCTTTGGCTTCATCTTGACCGTTGAGACCTCCCCCGTGTTGGTCTTGACCGTCGAGATCTCTTTGATCTCCTCTTGACCATCGGGATCACCTTTGAGTGTATCCTGATCGTCGAGACCTCCTTTGGACCACTTTCTGTGGATCTCCTCCGTTGGATCCCTCTCCCTTAGAAACCTCTCCGTCCAGACCTCCCTTCGCCCGGATCTGAGGGTCCAGACCTCCTTTGTGTTGCCTTCTTTGGTCCAGACCTTCTTAGGTCTAGACCTCCCAAATGCTTGGACCTCCTCCTCGTTCATTTGGACCTCCCCGTGTCCTTCAGGACCTCCCCATGTCCTATAGGACCTCCTCTTTGCTTATTTGGACCTCCTCTATATTCACTTGGACCTCCCATGCGTCCGTTCGAGCCTTCTGCTTAATCCTGACCTCTATCACTTGTGTACCGTTCAATTTGCGTTGGACGGTTTGATCATGTTGGCACGTTCGGCCGGTCCGAACGTCCCAATCATTTTGAACCACCCGATCCAGTTGGATGGCTGAGATATGATGGTAGCTTCGAATGGTTCGAACGACCCAATCATTTTGGTCCGTTCGATTCAAATCCAACCGCTCCCGCTCCTCCCGCTTCTTATCTCGCTATCGCCAGGACCTCCTTTGCTTGTTGATCTTGACCGTTAAGACCTCCCCTTTGTAGATCTTAGCCGTCAGGACCTCCCTTGTCTAGATCTTGACTGTTAAGACCCCCTTGGAGATCTTAGCCATCAGGACCTCCCTTGTCTAGATCTTGACTGTTAAGACCTCCCCTTTGGAGATCTTAGCCGTCATGACCTCCCTTATCTAGATCTTGACCGTTAAGACCTCCCCTCTGGAGATCTTAGCCGTCAGGACCTCCCTTGTTTAGATCTTGACCGTTAGGACCTCCCCCTTGGAGATCTTAACCGTTTAGACCCCCCTTGGTTTAATCCGACCGTCAGGACCTCCCTATCGTAGTGTCTGTTGGACCTCTTGCCCGCAGGACCTCCCCTTGAGCTTTGACTAGCCCCATTTGTTAGTCACACCTATTTTCTTTATCCTTTGACCATGTGCTTTGCATATGGGAGTCTCCCCACATTTAATGCCGGTTGTGTCGCATTAAATGCTATCACTTTTTGCAGCACCCATGCTATTCTTTTGTCTCATCTTTTGCCTGCTCCCATTGTCCTTTTCACCAACTCTTGAGCACGTATACCCTTGGAGACCTCAATGGCTCTGGCAATATAAGCTTGGGCCAGCTCTCCTCCTTTGCCTTATCTTCATTTTAGCTCTCTAGCTCACTCAGTTTGCCCTCTGGACCTCCCTCAAACTTTCAGCTCTCCCGACAGCTCTCTGGACCTCCTTCAAGCAGTCGGACCTCCTCTAACCAGCTCCTTGGTCCTCCTCCAAGCCACCAAGCTCTTCTGTGGTTCTTGTTTGGGGTTTCTTTGGAGTTCTTTTGGTTTTTACTTGGCTTTGGTTTGATTTGCGCTGTTTTATCGTGTAGACCTCGACGTCGCTGGTGAGCCTAAGCTTTGTGAGGGAGAAGACCTGTAGAACTTTCAAGCAGGAGGCAAGTTACGCTCTTGATCATATTGCACCTATTATTCCACCCTATATATGTTCCGTTTTAATGTTAATGCATGCTTACTTTACTAAGTTATTTCAATACCTGTCTTTAAATCCATAGTTATGCCTAATTTCCATTGTATGGCCACTGTCGACATTGAACCAAATCCATTGTCACCCTAGATAAAATCTGGTTTTTGCAATAGTGAGAACCAGAGGCATTTAAAAAATGTATGCTTAGTCTTGCTAGACCAAAATCTTGATTTGGGAAGTGTTTCTACTAAAAGACCAAAGTATCTTGTGTTTTAAAGCCATGACATTGGGTTCTCGTGGAGGTTTTGGCAAATGGTTTTGGAAAAACAGAAATGAAAAATGATTTGGACTTGGGCGAATCTGGTTGTTTGGTTGGTGCATGTCCATGCACGGGGGTCATGTGATCCGATACCCCAGGGTTGAGGTTATCGCCCAAGTTAGTTCAGGACCGGTCTTTGAGTCGTATCTTGCTAAGCCTATAATGGACTATGCCTCACCGTGCAACCACATGTCTCAAGAATGGGGCGTGGGACCCGGCCAACTAATTTGCAAAGTTCCATCGTGGTTGATCCTGTTTGTACGTGGGCGGTCTTTCATAGCCATTTCTTTTGACAAAGTCTTTCATGACTATTGTTCCCACCTAGCATAAGAGGGGGCACCCAGTAACCCGGTGGGTTTCTATCCAAAGGGGGGATTTACGAAACCTTAATGAGGGTGGACTGTGGTGGAATGATGCATTGTAAAGGCCTTGTCATGAGCTCTAGACTACTTACCTTCGGAAGTGAGTGGTGGCATTGCCGGTCGCCAAACAAACTAGAGAAATCATGTCATGTAGGTAAAGTGTACAACCTCTGCAGAGTGTAAAACTATTCAAATAGCCGTGTCCGCGGTCATGGACATGCTAGCAAAGCCTGTCAAAGTTAGATGTTGGTTTTGTTTTCAAAAGTCTTGTGAAAATGGTTTGTGGATGTCTATCCAAATGGGTTGGGCAGGAAGCCTTGTGACAGGAGGGTACCCTTCACCACTTGTGATGAATGTTATCCAACTGAAAACTGAGTTTTGCAAAATGAATTTTACTTATTGTAATTGCCTTGAACTTAGTACTTGTATTTGAAATAAACTTGGCTTTATGCAAATCAACCATATTAAGCCTTCCTTGAGATACCCATTTTTGCATGTCATTCTATTACTTGACGGGTGTAACTTGCGAGCACGGTAGTTGTGCTCACTCTTGCTTGAAATAATCTTTTGAGCAAGAATGGAAGCTTTGAGGTGATCTTGCTGTGGACCTAGAGGTCCTGGACGACTAGGATGCGCCCTCCAGCCGATTGCCTATGGGGTATCGGATGGCCTTTATGTTTATCTTCCAATGTGTTCTGGTTTGTTGGCTTGTATGCCTCCCCTTCTAAACAACTTTGTTGATATTAATAAAGCTCTCGTTGAAGTGTATGTTAACACTGTTGTATTCTGTGAAGAGCTAGCTGTTGATCCTTGGGACTAGCTCAGTTCGCACAGGGGACCTTGGAGCAATTCCACCCCTCCACGACCACCATCAGGTCTGGTCATGGGAGGTCCTGGGGTGATCTCAGTCCTCCATGACCTCCTCTGGTTGGTCATGGGAGGTCTTGGGATGACCTCAGACCTCCACGATCTCCCCCTGGTCTAGTCGTGGGAGGTCTTCAGGGTGCTCCTTGGCTCCACGACCTCCTCGGGGACGCTCCCAGGACCTCCGGGTGGTCCTACTGGACCTCTTGGGCAGTCCTGGAGGTCCTCTCGGGTGGCTCTGCTGGATCTTCTGGGAGGTCCTAATGGACTTTCTGGTTGATCCAAGAGGACCACTCGGGTGGCTTCGGGTTGGGCGTTACAGTTGATTCGTGAGGTTTCATGGTATATCCTAGATTCTAAGTCATGAAGATCAGACACCCCGTATTACTTGGACCCCGACCCCCACATGGATCCTAGCAGAGGATTACAAAATAGGTTAAATTTTTTTTTAAAAATAATGTGACTTTATTTATTAATTTATATGTATTTATGTTTTTTCTTCAAAGTTTATATCGTAATATATATATTCAAGTTTTAGTCCAAATATATAAGAAAATACTACATCTCCCACAATAAAAAATAATAATCTACAAAGTTCAATGTTTGTGTCCTCAGTTTGGTTCAACAAATTATTTTTCACACTAGTGTCACCACCCAAGCTTTTCGTGCTCCCGGTTTGACTTCACAATCACTCTTCTACACTGGAGCCACCAGCCTACCACCTTCATTTACATTCAACACGGGCGAGTCCCGCTGTGAAGGCACTCGGTGGTGTCGGTTTTTCAATCCACGCTTGTTGTGGGCAGTCGATCGGCGGCCTCATTGCGAGCAACGCCACCCTAGCAAAATCATCAGAAAGTTTTCACCGGCTGTCACCACTATTTCTGGCGACTTCGTCACCAACCGGTCAGCGTTGGCCGCCTCCAACATCTCCAGCGAAATATTCAGTGTGATGAAGTGTGGTTTGCATTTTAGTCCGCTTTGTCTTGTTTGTAATTTTCTTTGTTTTCTGGACCTCACTGTAATTCCCTAGGACTGTGTGCTGTGCTTCAATTTAATATAATTCAGGGACCTTTTCCTTCAAAATACATGATATGCAAAACATACTATTAGGGCTTGTTTGAGAAACCATTCCTGACCGAGATCTATGTGGATATGCCGAGAATTTGAACTAAAATCTCAGATCATCCATGTGGATGGACAGATTTTCGTCCAACCAAACAAGTCCTTAGAGAGGGAATGATATCCTTTATCTTTCCACTGTGAAATCTAGGAAGAGAAGAATTGTAACTTGCCCCAGTTAGATTTCTGTCTGATGTGCAAACAAACTCTCTAGACCGGTTGCTATAGTTGTTTCTTAAAGTAAAATAGGGGAAAATATATTTGCTACAGTATTCTCTACCTTTTCACACTCCTATCACGGTGCTTCATCATCGTTCGCGAATCTTTGGCTAAAATGACATGTTTTTTTTTTAAAAAATGAAATAGCAAAACTTGCCCCTCACGAACTAAATAACAAAAATGACACCTCTACCATGCGAAAATGCCACGGCAGGCAACGTGCTGTTGACCCATATCGCGGTCAGACACGTGTCGGGCTTCTAGCCGATGGCAAGCGACCTCACGGGGCACCAAGCAAAGAGCAGCCACCGCCATGCGTCTACTTCGCTCTGGTGCTGCACACACTCTGCCAAGGCGTCGCTTCACGCCGGTGGCTCGCCACGGTCTAGATGCACAAGAAGCCCTCTGCGGGTTGGGAGCTCGATACGTGTCCTATTGCGATCTGGGTCAGCAGCACATGGCCTACCGTAGCATTTTCGCACGATAAAAATATCATTTTTGTCATTTCATTCACATACGGAGATTTATTTTTAGTATTGCGTTCCAAAAAGTTCTAAAACTCCGTCTTTCATCTGTCAAAGGCGTTATGTGATTCCTATGGGAGGTGTGACTCGGTGCTAGCAATCTCCAGTGAGTCCCCTTTAATAAATTTCCCTATGTGGATCTGGCATATATTGCCATATTGGCCAGCACATCGCCTCTTTTCTGGCCACTGTGTACTCCCAACCTTCTATTGTTCTCCCCCCTATTTGCACTTCAAGTCCCTCAATCTCCAATCTAGGGGTGCCAATGGGGGCAGGATTCCGGTGGACACTCCAACTCCCCTCTAGGCCAGCCCTACCCTGTCCCTGCTAGGCCGGCCCTACCCCGCCCCCGCTAGGCCTCCCGGGGGGAGATGGCCCCCCGTCCCTGGTGATGCGGATTGCCCTACCTTCACGACATACATACCTATACATCAAGAGTCCAAACACTATCACCAGGTTAAAGCTAAGCTTAATGTTTATAATTATAGTTTTCTTGAAAGAATGCAAATATGACTTTACTTGTGTGAATGTAAGTATGCTAGATGCTCTAGAAATAGTGCGGGCCAAAAGGAGGAGATGGAGGCAGGCCCAAGAGAGAAGAAAAAAAAAAGCAATCCATGAGGCTACAAGGAAACCCAAGACCACAAGGAGGTCCATCCGGCCAGCCCAAGGAGGGAGCAAGGCCAAGCAAGGGAAGAGCCCATACGGCCAACCCAAGCCAAGGGAAGGCCCACATAGCCACCTAAGCCCACTTCCAAATCCACCACATCCAAGGGAAGCCCAAGACAAGCCCATGTGGCTAGAATTGAAGCAATCCAAGTCCAACTCGTTCAATTGGGCCAAAAAAGCTTAGAAGTATGAATTGAGCATTCTAGCCCAATAAAAGAGTTAGCATGGATTTCATTGATGGGCTTACATACCATGTGACTTGAGAGGTCCTAAATGGGCCATGTGTCTATTTTAGAACTATTTCCCACGTTTTAAAATAATTTAGTTTCAGATTAAACTTAGAAGTCAATTTAGCCACTTGTGCCAAATAGAGTTAGTTTGGGCTTAGCCCATGCGTGGGGGAAGTGTCCCACACGTCCATAATACCTTCGGGAGGAGCGTTGCACTGTAGCACCATGAAAAATAATGAGATTTCATATTGCTCTTTTGCGTTATTCTAGGGTTTGTGCAAGTCTTTGTCGCCCCATGGAATTGTCTGAGCCCCCCCAAATTGATTCTCTTACTTGTTCTTGATTGAATTGCAGGGAGATCAACCCCCACTTGATTGTGGCCAAGTGGAGCTATCATAGCATGTAGTTCAGCGAGTTTATGCATTGTAGGTCGTTTCATTGACACCGTAGCATTTTCACACGATACAAATATTATTTTTGTCATTTTATTCACATAGGAAGATTTATTTTTAGTATTGCGTTCCAAAAAGTTCTAAAACTCCGCCTTTCATCTGTCAATGGCGTTATGTGATTCCTGTGGGAGGGGGACTCGGTGCTTGCGGGGCCAGCATGACAGACACAGGCCCACCGAGTTGTGGGCCCAGGCGGTGCAGTGTCAGCCCAAGTTGGGAATCAGAGGCGAAGAAGTAGCTACTCTCCCGTCTTCTCCCACCGCACCAACCCTCACTGTACGCCATTACCAGCATCTCATTGGCTCCAGCGAGGCTCACCGTCATTCCACCTCCGCCGCCAATCCGTGCTCGATCGTCGGGCACGACTCTTGACGCCAACTCTACGACCATAAACTCTTCTTCCCCACGCGCGAGTGAGGTGTTGACGGAGACTGGGCGCATGGGGGCGCGTGCGTGGGGCCCATCGACGAAGCTGCCGTCCTGCTGCAGGGACCTCGCCTCGGCGGGATCCTGCCACGGAGAGGGCTATCTCATCATCTATGGGATACGAATACGACCCAAATGGGGATATCGTTCAATGAATGCTCCGAGATTCGACTGCCTCGCGGAGACAGCCGCACCGCACGGCAGCTTAAGATCAGAGGCGCCGAGCAGAGGAGGTTGCCATGAACATTCACTCGCACATGACATCCGCAGCGAATCACAGGCAGCGGAGCCCGGCGCTGTCCTCGCGCACGGCATGGTATGTGATTGATATATATGATACGATACGATCGGTATGAGATATCGGGTCTCGGCGTGCGTGCAGTGGCAGTGCGGCTGCCTCCCGCGCCCTCCACCGACTCCACGGCCGCGGGAAAGATTCACCGCAGTGCGCGCGATCTCTGGCCCGATCCGCCGAATCAAATCGATTTGCCTCATTACCACGCGCCATCCATCTGCCGATCCGCGATCTTCTATATATAGTGCCACCGCCGGGTCGGGGCTGGAGCTAATTTGATCGAGGGAGATAGACAGATAGATAAGATCCATAGATCGACTTGCGAGTCATCGATGGAGGTGTCGGCGCCGGGGATTATGACGCGGGGAAGCGGCGGCGGCCGAGGGGAGGGATGCTGCCGCGGTGGTCGGGGTGAAGGGGAGGAGGCAGGGAAGGAGAGGGGGGTCAAGGACAGGATGGCGCAGGTGGTGCCGGTGGATGACGCGGCGGCGGAGGCCGAGGTGGTGGTGCCGTACGTGATAGCGGTGGACGACAGCTCCGTCGACCGCGCCGTCATCACCGTGCTGCTCCGACGATCCAAGTACCGAGGTACGTACGTACATTTGTACATAGATGCATGGCGTCTCTTGTATTCACCGTGTTCCTTCTACTTTCAGAATGGATTGCTGCATTTTTCTCAGGAACTAGTGTCTTGTCTACACTGCTCCATACATCTTTTAAAAAAACTTTTCTGTCGTTTTCGATCTGTCACATAACAAAATAAAGTAGATATTGTGATTTCTCTGTAAAATTTAATTGAAACTCTTGTATTCCACTCTATTAGTTTTTCACTGTTCTCTCGAACCAAGGCCACACAACCTGTTACTATCAGTTCACCACCAAAGAAACAGAGGACCTTCCCCTGTTACTTTCACCAAGAAACCGAGATTCAGTTCAGCAACAACAATTGCTCAAACGACCGACCAACTTAATAGCACAAGAAATGGAAGAGCATTGATGTATTGCGTATGCCTTCCAATGGCCTTAACAATCTTCTCATGTTTTCTAATTTTCTTGATGCAGTTACTGCTGTGGACAGTGGGAAGCGAGCGCTGGAGATGTTGGGCTCGGTATGTACCTTTGCCTTGTTTTTTTTTATCAATGGGCAGTAGTTTTTGTTTTTCGAGAACACGGCAGTAGATATATTCAGGGTGGGTTTTCTGTTCTTTAAAGAGCCAGTTTCTTTTAGACCAAATAATAAAGGGTTCGTATATACAAGATTCGACTGTTTTTACAGCCCAAAATAGTCAAATTTTAGTTCATTTACAACTTCATTAAACATAAATTATGCATGTATTTTTTGTTCTTGATCACTGTAATTATTGTCGAAAGTCTTAATAACTCCTATTTCTATCACATGATTCAAAATCTAACATATACTTTGAGATATTTAGCAAAAACAAAGACAGAAAATAAAATTCTATACCAACAAAATATGGCAGTGTGGTGAACCCATTATGGTCCGAAAAAAAATCATAATAAATTCAGATCTAATTCGTCATATGAGAAGAGGTGCAAATCTCAAAGCATACCGGATGGATGAAAATTCGACTATTTTGACAAAAAAAACAGTCGAATGTTGTTTAGCAAATCTCAATAATAAAACCTGCGTTGCTGAATCTTGACTGAAATTTGTTTGGATTTAGGAGCCGAATGTGAGCATGATCATCACGGACTACTGGATGCCAGAGATGACCGGGTATGATCTGCTCAAGAAGGTCAAGGTAAGCAAAGAATCAGCATCAACTCAGCTCAGCTCTGAAAAGGATAAAAATCTCAATCAGTTTCTGTATCTGCAACTCACCAATGTTGGCATTGTGATGTGATCAGGAGTCGTCAGAGCTCAAGCAGATCCCCGTGGTGATCATGTCCTCGGAGAATGTGCCCACAAGAATCACCAGGTTGGCTTATTTTCTTGCAACAACCAATGCAATCTTTCAGTCTCTCTTGATGTACCGCAGTTTTTGCAAGAGTTTTACTCTGAACTCCATTTCAGATGCTTGGAAGAAGGCGCAGAGGACTTCCTTCTAAAGCCCGTCAGGCCGTCGGACATCTCGCGCATCAGCACTCGCATGCTGCAGTGAGGGCGTATGCCCTGTCAGTTTAGTGTTTCTAGTAGATGTAGGCATTGAGAAAAATTAAGAAGAGTAGCTAGGGAGGAGAATATATGTAATGAGGCTCGCTCCTTAGCTTCCCTTCAGTGGTGTTTTTGGCTGCTTAGCTGCGTTCTCTGGAACCAGTTGTGCTTAGTTTTAGGTCTCTTGTCGCAAGTTTGTTTGTTTAAGAAGTGTGTCAATGTCAAATGCATGATTCTGTTCTGAGAGATTATATTAGCTGACCTTTTCTGAAAAGATGAAGCTGGGTTTGCTTGACTTGAGTATCTTGTCATGAACTTCTTTCATGACCGGTTTGATGAAATCTGAGCTATATCGCTATATCTGTTCTGTCAATAAGGTTGCAAATCACTTTGTATACTGTTTGTATACCAGCAAAAGGTTTAATCAGTTACATGTAATTTTGTACTAAATTTAAGCACATCTGAAATGAGATATATGTAATTTTGTACTAAAGTTAAGCACATATCCAACATGGCAGCGTTGCAGTGCAGCTCCAGGCCTCCAACTTGTGGCCGTCTTCGCTGCGCTGTTCTCCTTTCTGTTTCATTTCCGACACGCGTTTAAATTATTCACAGACTGTAATGCGGGACAGTCAGTCACATAGAGCTCTCTAATCTGACCAAGGCCTGTAATGGTTGCAAGGGAATGGCTCCTGTTGATACGTAACGACGATGGGTACGGAAAATTTGTCCATAGTTTTCAAGGCATGAGCACCCTGGAAATCAGGGAAGGAGCCAGAAAAATTTTACACAGCAGGCCATACGGTGATAACTAAATATCGAAAGGTGTTAAGTAGAAATATTTTACTATTCTACATAAAAAATTAAGAACTATATAAAGTGTTTCATCAACCATAGGGGACAAGCTCTCCCACTAGTCCCTCTGTCTCCATCCCTGCCTGAAATGGATGTGCAGTTTCTGTATCTTGGTGGCACACTTCAGGTTTCCTGGAAGAGCTCTGAGTTTTGGACAGTCCTTAAGTTCAAGTTGCTTCAGACAAGGAAAGAACTGAACAGAAGAACTGGATGTTTCTTGTGCTATTTGCAATGACCACTCTTCCCGCTCTTGTTTTCCTATCCATAAAAACTCAAGATTGGGAAAGGAAATTGCTCCATCACCAAGAAACCCAGAGCCAACTGTGACAAAGAACAGGATCAGCTGGTAACTGCAGATTGCAGATTACCATGCCTAGGTCGCAAGGTACAATAGTTATCCACTGAGAGAGCTAGACCAGGTCACCCGGACTCACTCTTCCTCTTATTTCTTACCCATCTCAAATATCTCGAAGGCCCAGGTGCCTCAAGAAACCTTGGATTGGCAGGCATGTAATATCCAGCATCACCTTTCTCTTCCTGCAACTTATGTAGAAACTCTGTTGGCATGCCAAACAGTTCCAAATTCTGGAGATGCACGAGGTTCTCCATGCCATGGGGTGTTTCAGTTAGCTCGGTGCACATTTCAAGCACAAGGTCACGTAGGTTTTCAAGGCACCCTTTCTGAAACTCTATGCGACTAAGGTTGGGCAATTCCTCCAGGGTGAGTTTCCGAAGGGCAGGAAAACTACCTCCGGCAAAGGTCATGTTACTCTCGTGGTATGCACCGACGAGGCTAAGGTTTACCAGACTAGGAAGCGATGCGAGCAGCACGAGCGAATCTTGTGCGATGCTGCATTCGCACAGCCGTAGTTGCATGAGGCTAGTGAGGGAGCTGGTCCATGATGGCAGCTTCCTTCTTGCTAACCTGCCGGTCAGGGACAGCTTTTGTAGCTTCAGTGGTGGTCGAGTGATTGCTTCCAGGTCTAGTACTGCGTCTGCGTCCCGACTGACAACCTCTAAGCGCATAAGGCAGCTCATTCTAGAGATTGACGACCACAAATCGACGGTAAGGCTCGTATCCACGGCAGACAGCTCCAGGCTCCTCATCTGCTCCAACTTTGCTAAGGATTTGACGACCTTCGCATCAGCTTGAACACGTTTGAGTGTTTGCAGGTTGGTCAGGTTTTGTAACCCTTCAGGAAGTCCAACTGCCATGCCAGGGAACGGGTCCCAGTGGTTAGCAGCGTGACGCCTGAACAGTATCAGGTGGCGCAAGTTCTTCAGTTTTGCTATGCTGCTTGGTAATCTTTGTACCATGGACCACTTGGCATCCAAAGTCTGCAACCTGTGCAATTTGCCCAGATCCTTTGGAAGCTCTTTGACGAGAGTAGAACGAATCCCAAGATACCGCAGATTGCGAAGATTGGTCACTGAATTGGGCAGCTTATCAATCTTAGTGAACCAGAGGTTTAGCACGGTTAGCAGCCTGAAGCGAGACAAGTGCGAAGCATCCAATTCTGACCAAAAGGAATGGAAGGAGCGAAGCGAGGCCATCGTCGGAATCGACTGATGATCCATTTCGCATTCGCGGACTGCCAGATGACGGATTCTGATGTTGGAACTGAGTGTTATATTGCACTTTGCAAACTGAATGAAACCCTCATCTCTGGACCTATGGGTGATCAGTTCCCTGATGAGGTCATGAATGACGCATCGTTTCGCACGGCCAAACTCATTCCTCTCAACAACCAGCATCAAGCTGCGCTGCACAAGCTGGTCCAGGTAATAATCTGCGACATCCTCCATTGTGCGCTGGCCTTGCGTGAGTTGCGTCTCGTCGACGAAGCCCTGCGCAACCCAGTTCCTGATCAGTATCTTCCTCTTGATCAAGAAGTCCTCAGGGTATATGCTGCAGCTCAGGAAGCATTTCTTGAGATGTTCCGGCAGGTCATCGATGCTTAGGTTCAGTATGCTGGCCGCCTCCCCTATCCCAAGATCGTTGCTGCTATTATCCCACACGAGGCAGTCACGAACGTTCCGCCATGCGAACTCTGTCCTATCCTTGAAGGCGAGGAGGTTGCCGACGGAAACGATCGCCAGCGGCAGGCCGCGGCATCGCTCAAGCAAGTTGACGGCCAGCTCCTCCAGGTGGCTCGGGCACGTCCGGCCGGACACTTGCCTGAAAGCCACGCTGCAGAACAGCGTCCATGCCTCGCGCCGTGGCAGCGGCTGCAGCATCATGATCCTCTCGGGCGCCGCCGCCCTGGCCACGTCGCTGCTGCGCGTGGTGATGACTACACGGCTCCCGGTCGCGTCGTCACGGAATACCGCGAGGCGGAGCTTGTCCCACAGGTTGGCGTCCCACACGTCGTCGAGCACCACCAGGTACCTCTTCTTGCTGAGATGCTCCCGCAGAGGCGTCACGAGCGACAGGTAGTCCGTGCCGGCGACGTCAAGGTGTAGCTCTTTGTTTAGTTTCTTGAGGAGGTCGTTCATGTTGAAGCCCTGTGAGACGGCCACCCACGCGGCGCACTCGAAGTGGCTCTTCACGACCTCCTTGTACACGCTCGTCACGAGAGTGGTCTTGCCCACGCCGCCCATCCCACAGAGCGCGACCACTGTCGACCGCCGTGGCTCCGCGTTCTCGGCCAGCCATCCCATCAGTAGCTTCCTGTGCGCAGCAAAGCCGACGATCTCCTCTTCCTCCAAGAAGCGCGCGCTCTCAGATATCTGGACGGCGGCGGCGACTCCGCTGGCGGGCGTGGCTCCGTCGGCCAGCCGGATGCCGTACTCCCCCTTGGCCGCGAACACCAAGCTAAGCCTCTCCCGCGCCTTGCGCAGCCTCCTCGAGAGGGCGAACCAGGCCATGACGTTGACGCAGTCCCGGACGAAGCGGCGACCGGAGAGGAAGGAGCACTCGTCCGCAACGTCCTCGAGCTCGAAGGCAACCTCACGGACTTGCGAGACCCAGGCGTCGGCGAGCGCGTCCGTGCCGTGGCGGGAGTCGGCAACGCGGAGGAAGGCGCGGACGAGCTCGAGATGACGGATGGTGGCGGCGATGTCGGAGCGGACGCCGACGAGGGAGGACAGGCGAAGGATGGCGGTGTGTGACAGTGCAGCGGCGAGCTTTCCGGAGAGGGATACGGCGATGGCCTCTGCCATATCGCCGGCGAATGGATGGACGGAGCACAGAGAGAGAGAGAGAGAGAGAGAGAGATGTGGATGATCTGGAAGACTCCTGAACTTGTTGATCCCCGGATGAGATCGATCTAGAGCTCTCTAACTCCAAGTCCGAACTGAAGTACGAGACAGGAAGGTGCCGATTTAGTCCGTTCCTCTCGGGTACCCACGGTTGTTGAGGTCTGACTTGTAGAAGACTGTTCTTAAAAATATCTGACTTTTCAATGATACTTTTCTACCGATCGGCTCTCCGACACATCGGACAACTTGACCACTTCCTGAGCCACTTATTGGTCCAAGTCACTTTCACGGTCTTTTTTTTTTTTGACGCCAATAACGCTAGGACGTACGGTAGACGAATACGTCGCTATGGCAGCGAATCAGACGGGCAGCAGAGACAAGCATTTTTGGGCAACCTCGGCACCACCCCCTACTATGCCTTAGGGCCATACTTGGCCCTAGGACCCTGGGGGGTGATCGGTACCGAAGAGGAACACTGTTTTTTTTTCCGGCTGAGACTTGATATAATGATTTTGGCCTTGCGCACGGTCGATTTGGCGGTTCTATTATCTCAAAAATCTCTGAATCAAAACAAACAAACATCAACTAACTTCTTCTCTTTGACGGATGCCAACATATAAAAAAAAGATGCAACATCTCAGAATTCATATGCAACATTTTTTCTCCTCGTGTGGAACATTTTTTTAATGCTTGCAACAAAAAGACTTGTTCGTCAAAGAAGAGGTGATGGGGAAAATCAACGTAAGAGACCTTTGAGATATCCTCTTCGTGGGGAGAGGGAGATTAGGGAAGAACATAAAGTATAGGAGGAGAGAGAGACTAGGGAAGAACAAGAAGTATAGCCCGAACATAAGAAAAATCTTGCAACATCACCGTGAACAGGTTGCAACATTTTTTTCAACGGGTCGCAACATCTCAAAGAACAGCATGCAACATTTTTTTTCCGACGATCGCAACATCAAAACCAAAAACAACAGAGGATAACTTGGCGAGTTTTTCTGTGGCCGTGGTGGCGGCGTCCTGATCCGGTAGGGGCGGTGGAAGCTGGGGAGCTGTGATCTGGTCTCCGTGGCCGCGGTGGCGGCATCCTAATCTGGTAGGGGCGGGGAGGATTGTGGCAATGGCATGGCTGCTGCCATGAGGAAATGGGCCATGGAGAGAGAGAGAGAGAGAGAGAGAGAGAGAGAGAGCAGCGGGCGGAGGGGGAGGAAGCGGTCGGAGAGAGTGCTTGAGGAGCAGCTGTGAAAAAGGCACTCACGTGAGGAAGGAATGAATGGTTACAGTTGCTTGGAGAGATGTGGACAACGTTCGCACGAAAAGCTTCACCAGCGAGAGAGAGAGAACGCTCGAGGAGCAGCTATGAAAAGGCACTCACCGGAGGAAGGAATGGATACAGGGAGGAAGGAAATAGATGGTTAGATTTGCTTGGGGAGATGTGGACAACGTTCGAACGGAAAGCTTTGCGTCGGATGCCCGGACGCTATCAATTCCCACTTTTTTTTCATTCTTCCTCCTCTCTTTATCCTCCACCCATGGCATCCACATCACCGAACCATGTCCATTCCTCCCTACTCTCTCTCTCTTCTCTCATTGGATGCCGTCCTGCAAGCCACACCATCAATCATGCATGTCCAATCGGAGATACAGTGGAGGGGATGTGGTCGGTCGCTGGTGGGCAAGCGATCGTAATCCCGTAACCGTGGCTCCACGCAGGCCACAATAGCTAGGTGTAGGCAGTAGTGGCGGCAGTCGCTGACAGTAGGCAAAGAGGATTGTGAGGAGGGGAGCGGTGGCAAAAGATCTAAATATCAATGGGCATTCCTATCCACAAGTAGTAGCGTCTCTCTCACCCAATCCCCATTTCTCTCTCTCTCTCTCTCTCTCTCTCTCTCTCTCACTCCGTCGCTTCACTCGCTCACTCCCTCTCCTAGACTCGTCCTGTCGCTGGCGGCAATGGCGTCCCTCGGAGCCTCCCTCCTTTCCGCAACCGCGTTGTGCGCAATCGCGGTGTCCTCCACCTTTGCGTCTCGCGACCTCCGCCCGCGCAGGCTTTGTCGTGCGCGGTTACGTCTGGTGCGACACCTGCCACGAAGGATTCGATACCCCCGCCTCCACCTACATTGCCGGTACACCGCTTTTATTCCTATCGTAGGGGTGGCCCACCAGCCCCAGCGACCCGGCGAAGACCGCAAGAAGGCCCCCTAAGGGCCAAGAGCCGAAGGTGCTGAGAGGGGCCTTCGAGGGTACCTAGTAGACCTTTGGGAGGGCCTCGAAGGGAGCGCGAAGGCCATCAAGAGGCCCCTAAGGGCCATAGGATGAAGGCACACGTCGCTGCTCTTCCCCCGAAGGGTACCATGTGTGCCTTCGGAAGAGCCGGAGGGCGTGGGGAGACAGCCGAGCGCTACACCCAGGAGTGAGGAGGACCCGGGACCCTTGCCCGAGGTCACCAAAAGGCACCAAAGGGTGCCCGGGGCCCCTCAGCCTGGGAGCACCCCGCACAGTGCGAAGGGACAAGGGTACCAGTGGACCGCGCGCACTAGTCGGATGGATCAGGACTAGGAGGGTTCACCATAGACCGAAGGCTACGAGTAGTGGAAGGAAAAGTTCTTGTGGTCCCAATAGGCATATGGTCTTTTTTGGGTAGGTTTGTAATCTCATGTACCCCAATTGAAAGGCTATAAATAGCCGCCTCTCCCATGTAATCAATGAGGACTTTTTCCAAGGCCATTAATACACACTAACTTCTCTTGGCACCGATCCCCTATCTTGAGGATCCCCTGGTCCCCCTCGTGGTGACCGGGGTCCCATTTTATTTACTGTCTAGTCCTATTGTTAGGATAGTTCCTTTCTCCATTCGGTGGGTGTATGTATTCCACAGGAACATGTCTCCCCGTACATTTGCCGTTCCACTTTCCCCTTTTTGCTTTCTACCTCCCTAGCAGCGCTTTCCTTTCTTGTGGTTGTCTCTCGGTCCTTTTACTTCATTTTCCACGCCAATAGACGATACGTGCCCCTATCGTGCCCCCACCGCGCAACAGGTGGCCCGCCGCACGCCCACCAAGCGCCAGGTGGCCTGCCCACGCCACCTACCGCTCGGTGGGCGTCCGGCATGCCGAGTGCTACGTGATGGTGGTGTGTCATTGGGCATGTGTCGTCTGCCAGCGCATCCGCGATGCCATTTTTGCACTTTTGCTTTGGGGAGGGCTAGTTTTGCTATTGTAATGCGAAACAGTGACAATTAAGCACACACACAAAAAAAACTCCTAAGGTAAACTACATCATATTATATCTTTTGACATCTTCATCTCTCTGACTATTTTCAATGGGATTGATGCAAAGGAACTCGAGTTGATCGCTTGCAAACAAGGGATTGAACTGGCCGCAGAATGGATGAAAGAAACTAGCACCGCTCCACTTTGATTGTGTAAGTATTGTCCAGATGGTGCGTCGCTTGACGGACTTGCATGTAAGGGGCCTTTTCTCTATTCAGGAGGTCACATTGATGGCGGATCAGCTGCCTAACTTCAAGAATTGGCATGTGAAGACAGAGCAGAATGTGGTGGCTCACGAGCTTGCGCAACTCACGAAATGTACAAAACATACTCTTGTGTTGCTCGATGGTTTTCTGCTTTGTGTTGGTAATTAAATGCACCTGATTGTAACCTTGTTAACGAGTAATTGATGAAGCTAGTTTCTCCTTTAAAAAACACAATTAATGTGGGATCCATTACTCTTTTACTTTGATAAAAAGACATTACAAATAGGGGGTCAACGTATCGAATATGAATCGAACAAATGCCTTTCCATATTCGTATTTTCTAAACAAATACGAATTTGGATATTGTCGAATACAAATATGAATCGAATGTTGTAACGAATACGAATACGAATCGAATAGCTACTCAATTATATCTGATTCAGATATCGTCATATGTGTGTATTAATTGCCCAAAAAACTGAGTCTTAGTCATTACAAGATAGAAGGTGGCCATTTATAGCCTTCTGATAGGGTACATGAGATTACAGATCTACCCCTAAAAAGGTTCTACACCCATAGGGGCTGCAGGGGCTTTTCCTACCCCTATGCGCAACCCTCGGCTTACGATGGACCTCCCTGGCCTTGAAACATCCGGTTGGTGCGTTTGGTCCACAGGTGTAGTTCTGCCCTTTGCAGCGTGTGGGGTGCCCCCAGGCCACGAGCCCTGGTCACCCTTCGGCTTCCCCCAAGGGCGGGGGAGGGGGGCTCATGGTGCCTCGACGACCCTTCGGTAGCCTTTCGGCCGCCTTCGGTGGTTCTCTGAAGGTATGCCTGATACCCTCGAGGAGGAGTCCATCTGACCCTTCGGTAGCCTCCGCCCCTCTGGAGCCTCCCCTCAGGTGTGCTTGATACCCTCAGGGAATGGGGCCCGTCCGCGCCTCCGGTCACCGGGTCTTTGGTGGAGACTATGGTCTTCGCTGGGTCGCTGAGGCCGATGGGGCCGCATCTACGACAAGCCCCCTCGTGGTCGAGGTCTTACTTTGACATGGCCGAAACCGTGATATTTTCCCAGAGGGTCCAGGCCCACCGTCCCCTTCGGCCTGGCGAAGCGTGGGTATTGTTGGGTCTCCCCTAGCGCACGGATCACCTTCACGTGTATGATGGCGCTTGGAATTGATGGCGCCACTTTTTTCGAAGGGTATCGCTGGCATATCAAGGTCTCGAATTTACCCAACTCTCTCTCACTATAGTTCCCTTCTGCATCGCAAAGCATCTGATCCAGATTGTCATCGTGCAACCTATCCAAATTGGAACCACAATCGACATCATCTAGCGGCATATCATTGACTTTGTCGGCGATGTCGTTATTACCACCTTCCTCTATAATCTGCCCTTCACCGTGACTAGTCCAACGTGTATAACCATTTTTGAAACCCCTTCGAATCAAGTGTGCTTCGATCTGCGCTTGGTTCTTAAACGTCTTCATATTCTCGCAGTCAATGCATGGACAGTACATATATTCCACCCCCCTTATTCAACATATCCTCCTTGGCAGCTATTGTAAAAGCAGACACGTCATTAATGTACTCTTCACTCACACGGTTATCAGCGTATATCCAGCTTCGGTCCAACTACACACATATAACAATTTAGTGTTAAATATTGAATTAAATAACTAGTATACTATACACACACACACACACACACACACACACACACACACATATATATATATATAGATATAGATATGACATGTATAATATGTATATGTATATATATATATATATATATATATATATATATATATATATGTATGATCAAAAGTAGCTATATGTAGCAAGAATTAATTAAATTGAATTAAGTAGAAATAGACTATGAATTGGCTAAACCCTAAACCATGTTAGATGTGTAAATAATCTTTTCTCTCTACATCAAGCTAGATATAAACCATCTACAATTCTCTCTTTACCGAACTAGATCTAGAATATAATGCAATTAATTAGGAACAAATTACTAACCATAGATGTTTGGATTAGGACAGTGAGCTAAAACGTACCATGCTAGATGTAAATAATCCCAAATCCACGGTCTCCTTTCACTAAATCGTCTCAAAGTGCCACCTCCTCAAAGCAGCAACCGGTTATCCTCAAAGAACAGATCTTTAAGGGTCGGGTGTGCAATAAGTGAATTTATCACAAACAGTTTTTAAAACAAAATATTTGTGATGAGGACGAAAAGTCACAGACGGTTCATGTTGATAACCATCTGTTAACTATCACAGACGGTTATGAACAAGAACCGTCTGTGACATTACTAAATATAACAGACGGTTCATGCTGAAAACCGTCTGTGATATTCACAAACGATTTTCAATATGAACCGTCTGTGATATTACCTCTTCACAGACAGTTCTTAGCGCAGCCAGTAACACAAACGGTTGATAAATAAAAACCGTCTATGACTGTATTTGTTGGACCGAAAAGACGACTAGAGGGGGGGTGAATAGGAGCACGTTCACTTTTTCACAAAAGTCAGATTCAACACCAATCTCACTCCAGTAGCTATAGAAGCTATGAAGATCAATCTACAAGTACAGCGGAAGACTTGTATTGAATCCAAACCAAAATCCCCAAAGCAAAAAATCAAACGAGGTTCAAACCCTAAAGGGCGGTCAGATCGGCGGCTTATGGGCGGTTAGACCGGAGGGCGGTCTGACTGGCGTTGAAACTTCGGTCTGACCGATTTAGTCCAGAACAGAAGAACAGCCCGACAACTCAAAACTCAAATCGATCTAACTTTTGATTCTCACGACCAAAACCCACGAAACTTGAACCAAACCTTCTAAAAGATATTAGGAACCTATTCCAATCAAGGATCGCAGAGATCTATACCAAAGTTCCGATCTTTTTCAGTTTGAACGAAGGTGGTTCAAAAACCAAGCCAAATACGAAATATGATCTAGAGACTTGCTCATGGGTGAATGATGATCAAGATGATTCTAGATGGGTTCCCACATGTCACAGCAAGTTAGATCATGGCAAGAGACCAAGCAAAAACTCGTGAATCAAAAAAAGACCACAAATCACCAAATAGAGAGAAAAAAAGCAAATAGACTCATATTTGAGGGAACTTTCTTTGGATTGATTTGATCTGGTATTTACAGCCACTGCATCAATGCAGGACAAAGACTCAATACATGAGCACGAAATCAAATCCAACTCTCTAGAACCCTAACCTCCACTAATCCTCTCCCTAAACAAACTCGGGTTTCAAACACGATAAAAGGGTTGAGAGGTCCTGGCCAGCACCCTCTCCTATTTATAGTGGAGGCTAAACCTTCTAGAAGATTGAACCCTAATAGGCTCCCGTTAAGGCCCAAAACAAACGGGACACATACGCACGCCTTTTAAAGCGCCGTCTTCATCTGTTGACCTAATCCGCTTCACCTTGCGCCATCTTGCGCCGTGAGTTGGCAAAAGGTCACAAATGCGGTATTTGGTAAAATTACCAAAATACCCCTTCTCGATCTTTTTGCAAAGACCGAGTCCCAAGCTGCGTGAAGCACCTCCCATGCCGCCACGTGTGGGATTGATCCAATGCTCTCATCATGTCGGCAAGTCTCTCCCATCCGGCTCCCACCGAAACCACCATAGCACTTGCAAGCCCTCACGCCGCTTGATCGAACCCGTTACTGCAATCGCCTGTTTCTGTCACTTTTGTCCCTTATGCGCCATGCTTGACTCCATTGACCTCATCCGGCATCCCCGATCGTTCTGAACCTCAGCTCTCTAAGCCTAGTCCCGATCATTCTCGCCGTTGACCGTCATTGACCTCCAAGCAACCTGTACATTAATAGACAAAGAAATCGAATCCGGGAACAAGTTCTTTACAACTTGACCTACGTTAGTCAAAATATGCATTATGCAACACATATGCCATGAAACCCATGAACATGACCTAACCCAACACTCATCGCCACCAGTTGGGCGATGAAACAAGTGAAAATCGGTCAGACCGCCACTTTGGCTGGTCTGACCGCCTCCTGGGATTTAGCCAAAAATCCACTCGAAGTAGGGCCGGTCTGACCGCCACAATGGACGATCGGACATTGGTACGGTCTGACCACACACATGCCGCCGATCGATCAAGACCGACCTAACAAAGACATTCTTAATTTTGCCGAAAACGCGTGTTTCGACAAACCGTAAGCGACATTGCCAATTATAACATTATCCTAAGATCTCAGGCATATCCCCATGATATCCACAATCTCCCCCTTGATGAACACATTGGCAATTTTTCATAAATGCAAATTTAGAGGTTTGAAAAGTAAAAAAACTCGTCGTTTTCGCACAAAGGCACAACTTGGTCCAAATGCAAGAAAAAGCAAAGGAAATGACCAAGTTGGCTTCAGAATAGCATAGGCAAGTGAGATACGGCAAAGGAAAGCGAGAAAGCTTCATTTTCAAGAAAAGGGCAAAATCTCACTTGAGGTCCATACGAAGGAACGATTGTTCGATATGACCTTTGATCATTGTGAGGATTAAGAATTGCAATTCAACTTTAGAAGTAGCAATAAAACCATAAGAATGCAAATAAGAAGCTCACCCTCACTATGATCCTCAAATTTCAGAAAATCTCAAATTTTCAATTTTCTCCGAGTAGCTCCCCCTTTTTCGTAACTCCCCTTTTTCAACCATCTTCTCCCCCTTTGACAATGGAGTCATCAAGGAATCACGACTTCCTCTCGTCCAGAGATAACAAATGCAGAATGAGGAAAAAGTATAAGAAGGAGCATGCATGAAATGCAATAGAATGGCTTCATTTTTTTTGTATTTTTCAATTTTTGAGTACAAGAAGCTTTGGAGATTACCCAAAAGAACAAGTTAGCATTTCTAAAATTGCACAAACATCATATCAAGCCTAACAGCACTAGCAAGATCATGATAAGACATATATATAAAAGCTAAGCTCAAAGGCTCAATGTAAAGCAACAAATTTGATCAATTTAAGCAAAGCTTCAAATCTAGCAAGTTCGTCAACAGGGATCCTAACATGATAGTGGCCATGTCAAAATATCAAAGTTAGATAAAAAAAAAAGCTAACAAAGACCACATTAAGAGACAAACAGGTTCTGAATTGAATCATTTTGCTCAATTTTCTCAAACGTCCATTTTTCAACAGTTTTTCATTTGCAATGAATATTGAAGTTGACTAATGGTCTAACTTAGTAAAAAGATCCTGGACTAGGAGCCATCCACAAACTCTTCCTAAGCTTCGACCAGAAGTTGATTAAAGGTATATCTTAGTGAAGAAGATCCTGGACTAGGAGCCATCCACAAACTCTTCCTAAGCTTCTACCAGGGCGACAAATCTTGAGGTTCATGTCAGTTTTGACAAACAGTCCCCATGAGATCGTCTGGATCATCAAACTATCTCCAAGTTCATGTCTTTGACATGCAGCCTCATGAGAGTAGTTTGGCACAATTTAAGCATAAGACAATCTTGAAATTGATTTTTCATTTTTCATTGGCACAAGAGCATTTTTAGATTCTCAAAAACATAAGAAGCTCAAGTAATGATCAATTTTAGATTCAAGAGCTAACAAAGCAATTTTGACAGGGCCAATGTCACAAAAGGAGCACTATTGCGCAACTAACTAAAACATCCACAGATTGCAGTTTTTAGTTCGAGTTGTCTTAAAGTTCTAGCTCATACAGCAAAGACTTAGCTACACATGTGAAAGCATGATAATTTTAGTAAGTCAAAGAACTAGACATGGCATTGAGCAAGAATTGAAATACTAAAGCTCCAAAGGGTAATAAGCAAAGCTTCATCAATTAAAAGATAAGCAAAAAAGCTTATATTACAATGCACCCTTTTTTGTGTTTTTCATATGAATGCAATATGATACAATGAGATGCAAGAAAATCTCAAAAGGCCTAAAAAGCCTAAAAAGATCAAAAGATCAACAAATTCAAAAGAAGATCAAGAAAAGATCAAATGAACAAGAAAAGATCAGAAAAGATCAAACTCCCCCTCAAACCAACCCATAGGGATAAATTACCTCTAACTCACTCCTCAAGGTGGCAAACCTTGTTGGGTCTAAAGGCTTGGTGAGCAGCCAACTGAGCCTCGGACTCCACAAAATGCAGCACAATATCACCCTTCTCAACATGGTCTCTAAGGAAGTGATAGCGAATGTCTATGTGCTTGGTCCTAGAATGTTGCAATCTTTGGGTTCTTAGCAATGTTAATAGCGAAGTGTTATCACGAAAAAGAGGAACACTATCAAAAGCTAACCCAAAGTCCTTGAGAGTGGACACCATCCATAAAATCTAACTACAGTAACTAGCAGCAGCTACATATTCAGCTTTAGCAGTGGATTGTGCAACAGAAGACTGCTTCCTAGATGACCAAGAGACAAGGGAAGTGCCTAAGAAATGACATGTGCCAGATGTACTCTTCCTATCTAGCCGACAGCCCGCAAAATTAGAATCAGAATCAGAAAACCCCCGAATGGACAGCGAAGAAGAGCAAGAAAACCAAATGCCATACTGGAGGGTAGAGTGTAAATACCTGAAGATGCGCTTAACGGCTTGGCGATGTGAAGTCCTCGGTGACGCCTGAAACCTCGCGTAGAGAGCGGAGACATGAAGTGGATGTTCGGTCTTGAGGCCGTCAGGTATAGGAGGGAGCTGATCATGCTGCGGTGCTCGTGTTGATTCACGGCTTCTCCTTCCTCATTTGGATCCAAAGCAGTCGAAGTCGCCATGGGAGTGGCGATCGGCTTGCAGTCACCCATCTCAAAACGCTTGAGCAAATCCTTGGTGTACTTCGTTTGATGGATGAAGATCCCTTCCTTGCACTGCTTGATTTGTAGCCCCAAAAAGTAATTGAGTTCTCCCATCATGCTCATCTCAAATTCCCTACACATGGTCTCAGAAAAACTGAAAACAAGAGCATTAGATGAATCACCAAAGATAATATCATCAATATAAATCTGAACAAGCAGGAAGTCATTGCTATGCCTAAGAATGAGAAGAGTCTTATCTACCTTTCTCATTTCAAAATCATTCTTAAGCAAGAAAGTCTTAAGCCTATCATACCAAGTTCTAGGGGCTTGCTTAAGACCATACAAGGCTTTGGATAGCTTAAAAACATGATCTGGGTGCTTGAGATTCTCAAAGCTAGGGGGTTGCCTAACATATACTTCCTCCTCTATAAAACGATTCAAAAAGGCACTCTTGACATCCATTTGAAATAATTGAAAGCCCTTAGAAGCAGCGAATGCAAGCAGAATACGAATGGCTTCTAATCTAGCAACAGGAGCGAAGGTCTCATCAAAATCTAACCCCTCAACTTGGCTAAAACTCTGAGCTACCAATCTAGCCTTGTTTCTAACCACAGAACCATCCTCATTTTGTTTATTTTTGAACACCCAACGAGTTCCTATAACATTATGACCACTAGAAGGTTCTACAAGGTTCTAAACTTTATTTCTTTCAAAATTCTCTAACTCCTCATGCATGGCATTGACCCAACTAGCATCAGATAAAGCATGTGATATATCTTTGGGTTCAAAAGATGCTACAAATGCAGAGTGAGAGAAAAGACTCGGATCATGATACTTGGGCGAGTGACTCGCTCATGGAGATTACCAATCATCGATCCGGAGGTGTTGCTTCGAATGTGCAAAGGCGCTGGGGAGATAGCGTCTCCTTGACCTCTGCAGGTACTGCTGATGAAGAAGTCGCAGCAAGAGCCTCAATTGGAGGTGAAGCAGTCGTAGCAGGTTTTGGAGCTTGGGCAGCTTGCACAGGAACCTCAGCAACAGGTGGAGGAGCAGTATCAAGTTCATCCTCATCTTCTTCAACAAAAATACTCTCTGTCACCTGTAAGTCACCTGAAACATCGGATCTAGCTCTAGGGCTAGTCTTATCAAAAGTGACATTACATGTCTCTTGGACAATGTTAGTTTCAACATTAAAAACCCGAAAACCCCTCGAATGAGCAGGATAACCTAGAAATAAACCATCACAAGTTCTTGATTCAAATTTATCTAGGTTTCCTGTTTTTAGAATAAAACACTTCGATCCAAAGACTCGAAAATGCGAAATAGAGGGTTTTCTGCTAAATCGAAGCTCATAAGAAGTCTTGCCCAAAGACGGTCTCAAAAAGACACGGTTTGAAATATGGCAAGCTGTAGCAACAGCTTCGGCCCAAAACCTCCTCGGTGTGCTATACTCATATAGCATCGTCCTAGCCATCTCGACTATGGTCCAATTCTTCCTTTCCACAATGCCATTTTGTTGAGGAACATGTGGAGAAGAGAACTGATGCTCAATACCGCGCTCAGCACAAAAAGAGGCAAAAGAAGCATTCTTGAACTCCATGCCATTGTCACTGCGGATCGCTCGCAAGGCACTAGGAAGTTCAGAAGCCAAACGAAGAACAAGATCATGATAATGATCAAAAGCCTCATCCTTCGAAGCAAGAAAGAACACCCAAGAGTATCTCGAAAAATCATCGACTATGACAAGAATGTACCATTTGCCACTGACTGACCGAACCCTAGCAAGACCAACAGTATCCATATGAAGCAAGCGTCGGTCCGTCATCACATGACCATAGTCAATGAGCGGGAGAGGCGGCAACTTCCTTGCCATGCCTACAGAGGCGCATACAAACATCCTTGATGACTTTGAGTTTAGGCAAACTTCTCATGAGATCAAGGCTGCTAACTCGTATCAGATGATCAAAACCAATGTGCCCCAAACGTTGGTGCCAAAGCCAGATATCAGAAGAAGAAGCAATTAAGCACTTAAGGGATCCGGCAAGAGATTCAGAAAAATCAGTTCCAAAAATTCTACCAACTCTAGAAATCCCAAAAACGAGCTCACCAAAAGAATCAAGCACACGACAGACGTTCTTCTTAAATCTAGTCTCATAGCCATCATCAAGAAGCTGTGAGACAGAAAGGAGATTGTACCTTAGCTTAGATACAAGAGCGACATCCTTGAGAATGAACTTGTCGTTCACCTCGATCAATCCAGTTCCTTCAATGCGCCCTTGTGTATCATCTCCGAAGGTGATAAAGTCATCACCCGTCGACCGCGTGAAGGAGGTGAACCATCTTGAGTCTCCAGTCATGTGACGTGAACACCAGGAGTCGACGAACCATGTGTTCTTTCCCCTTCCGCGGCAATCCTGAAAATCAAGGAACAGAAGAACGATATGTCTCAATACTAGGGTTCATTAAAATCGACTTGGGAACCCAGTACTGAGACATACGTCTGCGAGTAGTATGCAAAGTAGAAGTGCTATCCTTGATCTTATTAGTAGTTCTATTATGAGCAATGGTTACTTTAACATGAGATGCATCCTGTCTAGAAACATGATGAGCATGTGCAATAAATCCTAGTCCAGGTTTCTTGTTTTCTAAACGACTATGTCTCATAAAAGCTCTAGGCTGATTAGATGACATTCTAGCAATATTTTTCTTAGAGTTCTTTAACCTATGCCAACAGAACTCAACCAAATGCCCACTCTTCTTGCAATAGGTGCAATGGTATTTTGTACCACTAGGAGAAGCACCTTTTGCGTCAAAAGAAGGTTGGACAAACCCTGCAGATTTAAAACAGTTTTTGCAGGTTGGGTTTTGAATTCAACTAAGCCATTTTCCAAGACCTCAATGACATTAGGCTTGGATTTGTCTTGGACTGAGTTGTATCCTAACCCTTGCTTCTTAAAAGGAGTTTTAGATTTGTCTAGAATCATGTTTAACTGTTTTTCACCATTAGAGAATCTTTCTAAAGTATTCGTGAGATATGCATTCTCTTTTCCAATATCAATACATGACTCGCAATTCTTGGCCTTAATGGCTCTAGCATGTTTCTCCTTAAGAAAAGCAACTTCAAGCTTATAGGCTGCACATAAGGCACAAGACATGGATTCAACTGTGTTCTTAAGCTTGGCATATTTTGCCCTAACTGCTTCTAGAATGTCCTTAACTTCATGTTCACGTTCTAAGCAGAAAGTACAAAAGCTAGATTTGACATTACCAGAAGCATCCAACTTGCTAGACTCTAAGCATTTTTCATAAGGGGCAGATTTGACATCAATTAGCTCAGTCCTAGCATTTTCAAGTTGATGCAAAGCAATATCATGAGCAGATTGCAGTTTAGAGAGTTCGGAGTGCAAAGCATGGTAGGATGAACATTCATCAACATCTAGACTCTTAGCATTCACAAGCTCTAATTTCAAATTTTCGACTTGTGACTCTAGATCCTTGTTCCTAGCCATGGTGAACTCTAAAGTCTTATCCTGATTAAGCAATTGCTCATACATGTTATCGCATCTAGCAGAAAGAACATCATAGGAGAGAGGTACGTCATCGTCGTCATCGGTACCAACGGAGTCGGCCATGAAGCACATACCGGTGAAGTCCTTGGTCTTCCCCTTCTTGTCTTGAGGAAGCTTCTCCTCCTCCTTGTCCTCCTCGCTCCCGGAGTCCACATCGCTCATGGATTGCTCTCCAAAAGCGGCAAGGACCCAGTGAGCAGCCTTCATGAGCTTGGCAGCATCATACTTAGGCTTGTCCCCTTAGGCTTCTTCTAAGCAGGCTTCTCATCTTTGCGATTGTCCTTACCTTTCATCTTGGGGCAGTTTGCCCGGATGTGATATAGCTCTCCACACTCATAGCACGGCACAGGGCCACCTCTCTTTCTGTTTCTAACATTGTTATAAGCCCGTATGACTTTCTTGGCTAAAAGAGCTAAATCAGCCTCAGGAAGACTCTCAAACTCTTCTTCTTGAAAAGCAGATAAACACGCAAGAGAAAAACCAGAAGAAGACTCAGAAGAACCATCAGAAGTTCTATTCAAAGGATCAGCTACCAAAGCCATGTTATCCTTCTTAGGATTACTGCCTCTCTTGATCTCATGAGTTTTTAGCTTGCTATAAAGCAACTCCAAAGTGAGATTAGAGAGATCTATGTTCTCCTCTATGGCAGTTGCCTTTATCTCCCATTCCCTGGTGTTGATTGTAGCCAAGAGGTGGGTGGCATTCTCAGAATGAGAGTACTCAATGTCGACAACTCTCATCTGATTGATAACCTTGTTGAAGCGAGTAAAAACGTCATCGATGCTCTCACCAGGATGCATCTCAAATTTGTTGTACTCTCGCTTGTAGACCGTCTGACGCACTTGCTTGATCTGGGACGATCCCTCATGGTAAGTTTTGAGGGTGTACCAAATCTCATGTGCAGTAGCAAGGTTGCAAATCCTATCGTACTATTGCCTACCAAGCCCAGCATATAGAAGGTTCTTTGCCTTGTTGTTGTTAGCCAAGAGGGCTGCTGAAGCCGGCGTAGCAACTTTGGGCAAAACGAGCGAGACTCGAACAACCTCCCATATAGCTTGTCCTTCGCTCTCAAGGAAGACTCGCATGCGATTCTTCCAATAAGCATAGTCGAGCCCAACGAAGACATGCGGCTTGGTCGAGTACTTATCCATCGCCAAGTTCAGTGACCGATTAAGATCAAGATTGAACTAACTGGGTACTGATACCACATGTTGGACCGAAAAGGCGACTAGAGGGGGGTGAATAGGAGTACGCTCACTTTTTCACAAAAATCAGATTCAACACCAATCTCACTCCAGTAGCTATAGAAACTATGAAGATCAATCTACAAGTACAGCAGAAGACTTATATTGAATCCAAACCAAAATCCCCAAAGCAAAAGATCAAATGAGGTAAACCCTAAAGGGCGGTCAGACCGGCGGCTTATGGGCAGTCAGACCGGAGGGCGGTTTGACCAGCGTTGAAACTTCGGTCTGACCGATTTAGTCCAGAACAAAAGAACAGCCCGACAACTCAAAACTCAAATCGATCTAACTTTTGATTCTCACGACCAAAACCCACGAAACTTGAACTACACCTTCTAAAAGATATTAGGAACCTATTCCAATCAAGGATCGCAGAGATCTATACCAAAGTTCTGATCTTTTTCAGTTTGAACGAAGGTGGTTCAAAAACCAAGCCAAATATGAAATATGATCTAGAAACTTGCTCGTGGGTGAATGATGATCAAGATGATCCTAGATGGGTTCCCACATGTCACAGCAAGTTAGATCATGGTAAGAGACCAAGTAAAAACTCGTGGATCAAAGAAAGACCACAAATCACCAGATAGAGAGAAAGAAAGAAAATAGACTCATCTTTGAGGGAACTTTCTTTGGATTGATTTGATGTGGTATTGGTTTACAGCCACTCCATCAATGGAGGACAAAGACTCAATATATGAGCACGAAATCAAATCCAACTCTCTAGAACCCTAACCTCCACTAATCCTCTTCCTAAGCAAACTAGGGTTTCAAACATAATGAAAGAGTTGAGACATGCTGGCCAGCACCCTCTCCTATTTATAGTGGACGCTAAACCTTTTAGAAGATTGAACCCTAATGGGCTTTCGTTAAGGCCCAAAACAAACGGGACACATACGCACGCCTTTTAAAGCGCTGTCTTCATCTCTTGACCTAATCCGCTTCACCTTGCGCCATCTTGCGCCGTGAGTTGGTAAAAGGTCACCAAGGCGGTATTTGGTAAACATACCAAAATACCCCTTCTCGATCTTTTTGCAAAGACCGAGTCCCAACTGCGTGAAGCACCTCCCATGCTTCGTCACGTGTAGGTTGATTCAACAGCTCTCATCATGTCGGCAAGTCTCTCCCATCCGGCTCCCATCGAAACCACCATGGCACTTGCACCGACCCCCGCGCCGCTTGATCGAACCCGTCGCACTGAACTTCCCGTTCGGTCACCTTTATCCCTTATGCGCCATGCTTGACTCCATTGACCTCATCCGGCATCCCCGATCGTTCTGAACCTCAGCTCTCCAAGTCTAGTCCCGATCATCCTCGCCGTTGACCGTCATTGACCTCCAAGCAACCTGCACATCAATAGAAAAAGAAATCGAATCTGGGAACAAGTTCTTTACAACTTGACCCACGTTAGTCAAAACATGCATCATGCAACACATATGCCATGAAACCCATGAACTTGACATAACCCAACACTCATCGCCACCAGCTGGGCGATGAAATAAGTGAAAACCGGTCAGATCGCCACTTTGGCCGGTTTGACCGCCCCCTGGGACTTAGGCGAAAATCCACTCGAAGCGGGGCGGTCGATCGCCATAATGGCGGTCGGACCCGCTGGCTCGACCAAGGCGTCAACGCCCGGTCGGAGCATTTGACTCGACAAAGATTCTCAACTTTGCCAAAAACGCGTGTTTCGACAAACCGTAAGCGACATTGCCAATTGTAACATCATCATAAGATCTCAGACATATCCCCGTGATATCGACAGTATTTAATATTGATGGTTTTGGTTAACCGTCTATGATGAGACGTCCAGTATTAGCCTTTTTTTGTAGTAGTGTCCTCCTCTCCCGGCATCGCCTGCGACACTGTTTGTGCTTCCTCCTCCTCTCCGCCCTCGCCTCCACCTCCTTTCTCCTGCTCTACTCCACGTGCCTCCGCCCCGTCGCTCGTCACCGCTTCCATCGGCCGGATCTGGATAGGCCTCACTTCCTCCTTAATTGATAAATAATTACATTCATGAGGTATTTCGTAACAATGCACGGAGCACTTAACTAGTTAAGTAAGCATCAAAAGTTATTTCCATCTGACAAATGTTAGTGTGCTAACGGTTTTGTTTTCTCGAAACTTTGAAACTTGCTATCGGTTTTTTTTTCTCGAAACTTTGAAACTTACTTACAGGAAACTAGCTTGATACCTCCATCTGCCGTCAATGAAACTTGTTTGAAAACATTCAACCACTTCATCAACCGATTTGATACGATCTAATGGCTCGAACATGTCCAGTCAGGACGCTACCTGGACGGTATCCCATCTAGTGTCGTGGAAAACGACCGGGTCAGTCGATCAGAGGGTGACACTGGCTAAACTGTCACGGATAGTACAGTCAAAGTGATGTTAATGCTCTCAGCGACTAATCAGATGTTTTTGACAAATACTGGCCCTAACCGCATCCTTTTTTTATTTGGGACTTTTGTGTGTGTCATTATGACTCGGCTAATTTGTGATGTACTGTCGCAGGGGCGGTCCACCGGTCCCACAGCACAGACAATACACTAAGAGGCCCCCAAAGGATCCGGCGGTACTTCAGGTGGCCCCGAAGGCTACCCCAAAGATGCCCTTCGGAAGGGGTCCCGAAGGCAACCCCAAAGACGCCCTTCAGAAGGGGCCCCAAAGACCCCGAAGGCAATCCTGAAGGAGCCCTCCGAAGGAACCCCGAGGTCCTCGAAGATGCTCCCTGAGGCTACGAAGGCAACTCCGAAGACGCCCTTCGGAGGGGCCCCGAAGGCATTCCCGAAGCCTTCGAAGGGCCCCCGGAGGCCCCTAAGGTGGTTCCGAAAGTGTCCTCCGAGGGGGCCCCACAGGCCCCCCAAGTAGGTCCCCTGGAGGGGCTCCGCAGCCATTAGCAAAGGCGCAATAAAGGTGGACCAGGCTCACCGCCCGGGTGGACGAGGTCCAAGAGAGTCCACCATGTACCGAGGGCTACACTTAGGCTAGGGAAAACCCCTGCTACCTCTATGGTAGTTGTACCTTTGTAGGGGTGTATGTGTCATTTCATGTACCGGTTGGATAGGCTATAAATAGCCTCCTCCCCCTTCATGTAAAGGAATGAATACAAAATTTCTGGCAATTAATACAAGTACACTTCTAGCTGGATTCCCACTCTTGGGACCCTTCGGCCCCTCGCTTAGAAGCCAAGGGTCCCCCTCACTTTACTGTCTGGTCTTTTTACTACGACAGATGGCGTCGTCCGTGGGGATCGGCAAGAAGACCACAGACACGAAGCATTAGATGGCCCCCAAAAGGTCACCCAAAGTTTCATTGGTGAAAGCAATGACATGACCAAAAAACACCCCGAGGGCCACATGAAGCAACATTTACTGCTGAAGAAGAACAGCCCGCCAGACGGTCATGGAAGAAGAAGCAAACAACTCCACCTACGGTGGCATTGTCGGGGGGGACGCCCCGCCTACCAAAGCATCTCTCCCCGACAACCAACCTCTGGGCCCACCTCGGACTGGGGTGACCCGAAGCCTATGAGGGCTGCGAGAAGAGTGGTGATCTCCGCCGGGATGCTCGACTTCGGTAGCTCTGGAGGAAGCCTCACAATCCCAGCGCCTCCGTCGGATCCTTTAGCGGCAGTGGCTAACACGCAACCAACCCCGCTGCTCCGGGGAGACCCCAACTCTCCGTTGAGCGTGGGGCTCGAAGCAGCGCGTTGGCCAAGACCTTCCTTATTGAATGAGCATCTTTGCTCACTTAAGAGCTTGTCAAGGGTGGCCTTACCCTTCAAGTATCTTTCCAAACTTTTGCTTAGCTTGGTCACTTATTCATTTAATTCATTGTTCTCAACAATAAGCTTTGCATCATTATGCTCAACATTATCATAACTAGCATTATTACTAGAGCAACACGGCAAAGCAATAGGATCATTACATGAAATACATGCACTAGTTTTAGCAATTTCTATACTAGGCATATCATCAATAATATCACATGTAATTCCTACACAAGAACAAGACTTGCTTGAATATTTTTAGATAAGCAAGTTATGAGCTTCCTTTAGCTTCTTATAGGAATCTTTTAGAGAAATATGCTCTCTACTTAAGACCTTATATTTTGACTTTTCTTTTCCAAGATATTCATTTAAACCATCAAGCATATCCATTAATTCATCATAAGTTGGTTCATTACTATCAATAGATTTTACCGCATCTCCTTTTGCCATAAGACAAGTAGGATTGGAGAATAGCGACGGAGCTTCCTTGATGGTGATGCCGACTAGTCCCTTCTTCTTGGAGGACTCATCCTTATCGGAATCGGAGTCGATTGACTCATCATTTGAATCCCACTCTCCAATGTGGGCTTCATGCTTGCCATCTTTGTGAAGCTTCTTGAAAAACTTCTTCTTGCCACTATACTCCTTCTTCTTGAATGACTTGTCCTTATTATCCTTCTTTTCGGGGCAACGAGAAGCAATATGCCACTTCTCTTCATAATTATAACATCGAATGTTGCTATAACGCTTCTTGTCACTTGAGGATTGCCTCTTTTTGTACTTGTCAAAGTTGTAGCTTCTATTGAGGCGTCTCTTCATGACCCTCTTCATTCTTCTTACAAGAAGTGCATACTCCTCGTCGGAGTCTTCTTCTTCATTCTCATCATCACTCGATTCTGCTTTGGTCTTGAAAGCGGTAATTTTCTTCTTTGAGGAGGATGTCTCCAAGAGCTCTTCTTTGTCCTTCTTAAATAACTCATTTGTGATGAGGTTGCCCAAAAGCCCTGTTGGTGTCATTTTTGGCAACTCGGGAGAGTTGAGAAATAGTGTCACCAACGTTTCATATTTGTCCGGAAGACCCTAAGAATCTTGAGCACAATGTCAACAACAAGAAGGTTAGTACCAAGACCTTTGAGCTCATCCACAATGTTGTTGAGTCTTGAATACATCTCATTGATGTTTTCATGAGGCAACATTACGAATGTCTCATATTTAATCCTAAGCCTATGCAATTTGGCTTCTTTGACCGTGGATGTATCCTCATGGATTTCCGAGAGAGTGGTCCAAATAGCATGAGTATTTTCCAAGTTGCTCACTCTATTGAACTCATCCGCGTTCAAAGCGCCAAAGAGAGCATTTATAGCTTAAGTATCTAAATGAGCATTACGCGTATCTTGATCCGTGGGTTCTAGTGGATTAAGAGGCATAGCGTAACCCTCATTTATGATTCTCCAAATGCTTGGATTTATGGCCTTTAAATTAATTGACATTCTAATTTTCCAATAAGCATAATTAGAGCCATCGAACCAAGGAGCCTTTCCTATAGCAATTCCCTCACTAGCCATCCTTTTCTCTCTTAGACGGTTAAGTCTAAATCAATGAGGGACCAAACTCTGATACCACTTGTAGGATCAAGGATAACTGACTAGAGGAGGTGAATAGAAGGTTTTTAAACTTTTTAACAATTTAACAAGTTAAGCCAATTAACTTAGTCTAAACAAGTTACACTTCTAGCTAAGCAATTCAACACAAGAAATAAGCTAGAAATGTAAATGCGGAAATGGTAAAGACTAGAAATAACCACAATAAGACAATGAAGTTTTTCCCGTGGTATCGAAGACTTGCCGGTCTTCACTCTTCTCTAGTCCACATTGAAGAAGCTTGACAACTCAAGCTGGCTCCACGAATTAAGCGTTCCCTCGATCACTATGGTAGTTCTTCTTCCTCTCCGGATATGGCGAACTTCAAACCACTCACAAGCTTGCACTGGGCCTCTTCACAATCTTCTTGAAGAGATCACCGTGCTCCACCGCCAAGGCCGTCTAGGAGTTTGGCAAAACTCCAAGAGTAACAAATCGATGACCTTCACTTGACGGCGCTCAAGTGCAATAGGATCAATCTAGAATGAGTAAATGCACTTGAAAGAACTCAACAACCTCACAATGAATGCACAAGAGGAATTTTGAGTGTTGAGTGAATACTCATGGCTCTCATAGCTACTATTGGGGCGTCTCTTTATGACCCTCTTCATTTTTCTTACAAGAAATCCATACTTCTCGTCGGAGTCTTCTTCTTCATCCTCATCATCACTTGATTCCGCTTTGCCCTTAAAAGCGGTGATTTTCTTCTTTGAGGAGGATGTCTCCAAGAGCTCTTCTTTGTCCCTCTTGAACAACTCATATGTGATGAGGTTGCCCAAAAGCCGCGTTGGTGTCATTTTTGGTAACTCGGGAGAGTTGAGAAATAGTGTCATCAACGTTTCATATTTGTCCGGAAGAGTCCTAAGAATCTTGCGCATAATGTCAACATCAAGAAGGTTAGTACCAAGACCTTTGAGCTCATTCACAATATTGTTGAGTCTTGAATACATCTCATTGATGTTTTCATGAGGCAACATTACGAATGCCTCATATTTAATCCTAAGCCTATGCAATTTGGCTTCTTTGACCGTGGATGTACCCTCATGGATTTTCGAGAGAGTGGTCAAAATAGCATGAGTATTTTCCAAGTTGCTCACTATAACATCCCAAAAATTTGGTCAGTTTTAAAGTTTTAAAAGAAAAATAACCATTTGGATTTTCCTGGTAAAGTTAAAAGCTTAATTGGAATTTTTAGAGTTCAAAAACAATTTAATGTGATTAATGTCAACATAAACTATTATAAAAATTATTTTATTTGGATTCTATGTGCTTGGATATATTTTATAGATTTTTCTAGAATTTTTCCGAGTGCATTTGCTATTTGGGTTTTCTGCTATTTTCTAAAAAGGAAAACTAATCTAAAATCTCAGAAATCCTTTGGGCTAAATTTCTGTCTTTGGCCCATTTCCTTTTTCATTTCAGCCCAACCTGCTTTCTTCTTTCCTTCGGCCCGTCCGTTCTCTTTTCTTCGGCCCGGCCTGCCATTCCCTTTTCGTGCGTCGCGCAAACGATGAAAACCGAGCCGCTCCTCGCTTTCTCTTCTGGCGTCGTGACTAAACCCACCCTAGGCAGCCATTTTTTCGGCACACAAGCACGGCCCAAATTGCGGTGTGTTTTAGCCGCTCACACGTGGGAGCAAGTCAGCCCAACTCGGCCGTTTCTCGCCGCATGCTTGAGCCCACCCGAGCCAGCCCATTCCGTTTTTGTGCGCGTGAAACCACCCGGGTCAGCTTTTCCTTTCTTTCTTGTCTCTACGTGGTGGTCCCGCCCTTTTGCTAGCTCGTCGTCTTCATCCCGGGGAAATCAAGGACTCCTGAGTCCTTCAACCGAACGCCAGTAGCGCCGCCGGCTCCAACCCTAGTGCTCCTCCCCCGGGTGCTATTTAAAGGAGCCCGAGCGCGTCAAAATAATCACCTCGCCCTCCTCTCTTGAAACCCTAAAACCTCATCCTCGATTTCGATCTAGTCGAATAGGATTTCGCTGAAGAACTGAGCGCCATCGAAGCCGTTTGTCCTCAGATCACATCGCCGTCGAAGCGTCCCAAGCTGCGCCATCACCTCCGTTGGAATTGCAAGCTCGTGTTCTTCGTCGTGCTTCCTCCATCTTCGGTCGAGAATCATCGGGTCACTGTTTTCATCTTCGTCATCAAGACCCGGCCGCCGTCGTTGTTCCGATCTACTGCTGCCGGTGAGCCTCGTGCCTTTTGAGTGTGTCACCTCGTGCACAATGATCTCCTAATCTAATTCCCTCCCTTGTTTCTCCTTTTTCCTTCACCAGATTGCCGAAGCCGAGCATCTTGTTCTTTGCCGGTCATCTTGCTCTTGCCACCGCTCCGGTCAACCTTGATCCATCCCGAGCAGCTCCCTGCGTTCCTCAGGTCATGGCAGAGCCGGTGCTCACCCTAGTTCTCTTCGGGCACCTTTGTTTCATCGGAACCGTCGTCATCAAAGCTTAAATGCCGCCATCCTGTTGTTTGTTCTCTCCCCGGCTTGCTCTCCTTTGCCACCTCACCCCTCCACATCGCCACCATGTCACACTTTTGTCCATGTGGCATGACAGTCAAAGCTTTGTCAATGTCCAGTGGTGAACCCCAGATCCAATCTTCTTGAACTCGTTCCACCATACACTCAACTCAATGACAGTGGGTCCCACCTTAAATTCAATATCCTTTGTATTTCTTTTCAGCCGAATTTCCTCCTGTGATGTCATAATTACCTTTTCCTTTGGAAAAGTAATTCCAGTAAATCCATAAATTGTGATTTTTCATGATTTCATGTGATACAATCTTTCAGAGCTCATATCTTTTGCATCCGAACTTTGATTGAGTCCATTCAAATTCCTAAATTCATCTAAATTCAAGATCTATTTATCTAAGATTTTTATTTAATTTTTGGAGTTTGTTTTGCCTCTGTTATTTATTTGTTTGTTTTATTTGCCTTATTTGCGATTAGACGTTGATACTTCGGGAAGCTTTAAGCAAGGAGGAGTCTACCAAGATCAAGATCAATCCCAGGATTTATTTCAAGGCAAGCCGTAGTCCTTTGATCATATTGAACCTATGATATCAAAAGTATATTGTTTTATACAATTGCATGCTATTTTTATACAAATTATTTTGGGATTAGTTATTACCTGTTGTCATTATGCCTCCTTTGATTATTTGAATGCCCTGAATCCTTTGTAACCCTAGCATAGATAATTTTAGTTGGACATATTCATATTGCCAACATGGGTAGCGTATTAATGCTTAGTTCAGCTTAGATACGATGGGTTTTCATCACATGTGTCATAATGATTAATCTTGACTTAATGATATATGGAATCATGGTGGTGAGCCACTCTTGTTAAAATTTGTGGGTACCATGACGGGGTGAGTCATGGGTCTTGGTTAAAGAAAATGGTCTTCACTTGGGCGAGTAGTTGGTGGATAGTGGGGGTGCAGGTTTAGCACGGATTGGGTTTGTGGTAGTCTCGCTTGAGTAATTTGTCAAGAACTTAATCCTGTGCGCCATTGAACTGGGCCTTAACCGTACATCCACATGTATGGTATGGGACGGGCCTGGTTAACTAATTAGCAATGTCTTAATTTTGGTTCTGTCGTGAAAAGCGTGAGTTATGGGAAACGTTTCTTCATGGAGGCGTAAGAGGGGGGCCTTGTCTGGTCGGAAAGACATTCAGTGTTGAATCCTTAGAGGGCAGAACTAGGTTAAGAAGGAGCTTTGTAAAGGCCTTGTCACATGCTCTAGACTGCTTACCTAAGGTAGTGAGCGGTGGCATAGATATATGCCGAACAAACTAGAGAAATAGTGTCATGTGGGGAAAGTTGTACAACCTTTGCGAGTGTAAAACTATTGAATAGCCGTGTCATGATTATGGACGTGCTTGGGGATTTCACACGGGAGATAGAGTATTTTATAAAATGAGTCGGAGTGTAGATGGGATGTTCACTTGATGAATATAATGTTTGTTGGGTGAACAGGTCATTCACTTGGTGGTTTGTGTCTATTGGTGAATTGGGGATTCACTTATCTTTGGTTGGGGTTGGGAAGTGAATGAGAAGTTCACTAGTCGTTTCAACGAAACTGTTTAATTATTTATTATTGTTTTCAACTACGCATTTCAATCTATATGTCGTATTTATCGCAAATGCTATTTTCTACAAAAGAACCATACAGCTAACCTTTGTCAGGCCGTGCATGAATATTATTTGCATACATTTCCGTACGGTTTGCTGAGTACATTCAAAAGTACTCATGGCTTGTGCCCTCTGTTTAATCAGCAGTTGAAGAATATCAAGCAGCCCAAGAGTTTTTTCAGAAGGAGGATTATGAAGGTTTTGCGGATTAGGATGCGTTCTCCACTTGATTGCCTGTGGGCATGTTGATCGGCCATTTGAGGATTTTCGTTCCGCTGCAAGAGTTTATTTGTTTCTTTAGCCCTGTGTGGCAAGTTAAGTAAACGTTGACCATAAGGTCCAGTTATTATTATTATTTGTTACTTTGAGATCTTTTTAGTTAAATCGAATAAATGGATGGTATTTCATCACTGTTTCTTGTGTAAGCTAGCAACTGATCTGGGACTAGTTTGGAAAACACAGAGGGTCCCTGAGATGCATTTTTGGGTCCCGACACTCACTCTATTGAACTTATCCGTGTTCAAAGCGCCAAAGAGAGCATTCATAGCTTGAGCGTCTAAATGAGCATTACGTGTATCTTGATCCGTGGGTTCTAGTGGATTAAGAGGCATAGCGTAACCCTCATTTACGATTCTCCAAATGCTTGGACTCATGGCCTTTAAATAAATTGATATTCTAATTTTTCCAATAAGCATAATTAGAGCCATCGAACCAAGGAGCCTTTCCTATAGCAATTCCCTCACTAGCCATCCTTTTCTCTCATAGACGGTTAAGTCTAAATCAAGGAGAGACCAAGCTCTGATACCACTTGTAGAATCAAGGATAACCGACTAGAGGGGGGTGAATAGGAGGTTTTTAAACTTTTTAACAATTTAACAAGCTAAGCCAATTAACTTAGTCTAAACAAATTACACTTCTAGCTAAGCAATTCAATACAAGAAATAAGCTAGAAATGTAAATGCGGAAATGGTAAAGACTAGAAATAACCACAATGAGACAATGAAGTTTTTCCTATGGTATTGAAGACTTGCCGGTCTTCACTAGTTCACGTTGAGGAAGATTGACAACTCAAGCCGGCTCCACGAATTAAGCCTTCCCTCGATCACTATGGTAGTTCTTCCTCCTCTCCGGAGATGGCGAACTCCAAACCACTCACAAGCTTGCACCGGGCCTCTTCACAATCTTCTTGAAGAGATCACCGTGCTCTACCGCCAAGGCCGTCTAGGAGTTTGGCAATACTCCAAGAGTAACAAATCGATGACCTTCACTTGACGGCGCTCAAGTGCAATAGGGTCAATCTAGAATGAGTAAATGTACTTAAAAAGAACTCAACCACCTCACAATGAATGCACAAGAGGAATTTTGAGTGTTGAGTGAATGCTTAAGGCTCTCAAGGCTCTAAGGATGTTAAATGAACTCTAGCAACTTGTCCTTGAGCAGGTGAGGGGGTATTTATTCCCCCACCAACAAATTCTAGCCGTTAGAACAGAAATCCCCAAGTTTCAGCGAATTGTTGTATTACCGCTGGCTAAGGGCCGGTACTACCGCACCCTTGCCAGAGTACTGTAACGGTTATAACAGAGGCATTAAAATGTTCTGACATAGCTGTTGAAATCGAGGTGCGGTACTACCGCTCACGCCGGTTGTACCGCTCATAAGTGCGGTACTACCGTTCTGAGCAAAATCAACCTCAGCTGAAAAACACACTTCTTTGGAAAACACATACTGCTCCATTAAAAACGGAATAACCGTAGTGCGGTAGTTCCGTTCAAAAAACGCCGGTACTACCATTCTCAGGGTTTTACAAATCTAGCCAAAAGGAGCTTCTCTGTAGTTTTTATACCGCCACAAAACAATCGGAACAACCGAGGAACGGTAGTTCCGCTCAATATTTGCGGTAGTACCGCTACAGTAGCGACCAAGGAACTTAGCAAATTTAAACTGGACACGTGGACGGCTCAGATCAATTGGGTCATTCGGACCACCTTTTTAACCACACGATCAAGGACGGTCCGAACAGCCCACGGTATTACCGCCAAGTAGAATGCGGTAATACCGCCACAGGTAGTTCCGCTTAAAAGGCCGGTATTACCGTGCCCTTTGAAAACTCCGCGTCCTGGCGTGTCTCACTTGGTTTTACGTATCGCCTTTAAACAAAGGAATTACCATGGGCTATGCCATTTCCGCTTCAACTTCTTGGTACTACCGCTACCGAAAACTTTAGACAACAAGATTTGAAATGAACTGGCCACGTGGACGGCGCAGATCAATTGGGCCATTCGGACCACCTTTTTAACCACACGATTAAGGACGGTCCGAACAGCCCACGGTAGTACCGCCAACTAATATGCGGTCATACCGCTCAGCGGTAGTTCCGCCATTAAACCTCCAATACTACTGCTTGTGTTGTCAATTTTCAGAAAACTTTCCAATTCAATTGCATGCATGATCCTAAATTGATCCATAAGGCACAAGAATATGCTATTAAGCTACTAGTCATGATCCCTCTTAATAGTACGGCATTTAACCTATAATCCAGTCTTCCAACAAAATCTCCTAAGACCGGTAAAATACAAAAGGATCCTAGACTATTTGTACCTTGACCTTGAGTCATCTTGATCTTCATGTAGTCCTTCAGTATGCATCTTTATGTCATCAAACTTACCAATGGGACTTAACCTTGTAAATACTCAATAAACACGTTAATCCCAGATTCACATATTATCATTAATTACCAAAACAATTTTTAGGGGCCTAGATGCTTTCAATCTCTCCCTTTTTGGTAATTGATGACAACACAATTAATATGTGAGAAATATTGTTTTGAATATACCATTTGTTTTGAAACAAGTGTATATTCTTTTGATGACTTTAACAACAAAATAATTCTTGCAATGAGCTCAAATGAGTTTAGAGAATTATTTTCTTGTTAGAGCCAAAATAAAGAAAGCTCCCCCTAAACATGTGCATAAAAATGATAGACCATTTTTGCAAACACATGTAGAGATTTTTGAAATTTTTGCGGAGTTTCTTTTGCATGAAAGAACTTGAGAAATAAAAATGTAATGAACAAAATAAAGATTGCATTGCATAAGCATATCATAGCATCAAGTTTATCAAGATAACAATAAACCATAACAGAGTGATATACCATTACATGCACATTTTCACATCACAAAATACATCACATAAACTATATATATAATAGCAGTCTAGCTCCCCCTAAATCTTTCTTCTCTTCTTCTCCTTCTCCCCCTTTAGTATCAAAGTACCAAAACAAATCAAGCTACTAGTCATGATCCCTCTTAATAGTACGGCATTTAACCTATAATTCAGTCTTCCAACCAAATCTCCTAAGATCGGTAAAATACAAAAGGATCCTAGACTACTTGTACCTTGACCTTGAGTCATCTTGATTTCATGTAGTCCTTCAGCATGCATCTTTATGTCATCAAACTTACCAATGGGACATAACCTTGTAAATACTCAATAAACACGTTAATCCCATATTCACATATTATCATTAATTACCAAAACAATTTTTAGGGGCCTAGATGCTTTCAGCCGCAGCAACCAACCCCAAATCGCGTAGCAACTTCCGACAAAAAGGCCGTGGTGTTTACCATATAGACGCAGGCCAGAATCCCGAAGGGGCAAAGCGTGGCGGCCGAGCAGGCCGCGGCAGGGGCAGAGGCCGCGGGCGCCATGGCGGGCGCCAGCCAGACACCCACAATGGCACCGAAAGCGTAACGTCGTACTGCGACCTCCATGGCGAATGCTCACACACAACCGTGGACTGCCGCACTATCACGGCTATGCACGACTACATGAATCGTCGCCAGCAACCAGCCGAACGCGAAGACACTAGGGGCGCCGGCAACCAACTGCCCGCCCCACCGCCCAGGCAGCGCATTGAGGGGGCCATGGCGAACCGCGTCAGCGGATCATAAATATAATCACGGGAGGATCTTCGCTCGGCTTAACATCTAAGAGACAGCGGCGCGCCTATGCCCGGCAAATCCACCACATTGCGGTGTGGCCCGCATGCAGACCGCCTCGGTACGCTGAGGTGCCCATCACCTTCGGCCCCGAGGATGCCAGGGGCATCCACTTCCCTCACCAAGACCCCCTCGTCATCTCTGCCACCATAGCGGATTTCGAGGTCAGGCGCATCCTCGTGGATGGTGGAAGCTCCGCGGACCTCTTGTTCGTGGACGCTTTCGACAAAATGATGATCCCAAGAGACCGCCTGTCACCCCCAGGCATACCCCTCGTAGGCTTCGAGGGAAGACCGGTGATGGCATTGGGTCAGATCGACCTGGCCGTCACATTTAGTGATAGCTCCGCATCCCGCATGGAAATCGTCACCTTCGACGTGGTTCACATGTCATACCAGTACAATGCCATCCTGGGCTGAGCCACGTTAAACGCCTTCGGTGCAGTCGCCCATCACAACTACATATGCATAAAGATCCCTACACCAGAGGGCGTCGTTACCGTGCGGGGCGACCAAGACCTGGCCCGGTAGACCGAGCTAGGGGCTGATCCTCCCACCCGCCATGTCCACACAGTCGAGGCCAGCCCAGGTGCCCCGCCAGAAGAACCCTTCGGCAAATAGGCTCCGAGGGCCAGACCGGAGGGGCAGCTACGAAGGATTCCCTTGAGGGACGCATCACCGGAGAAGACAATCGCCTTAGGGGCGGAACTCCCAACAGATGAGCACAACGCCATCCTCGAGGTGCTCCGTAACAATTCAGACATCTTCGCTTGGAGCCCGGAGGACATACCAGGCGTGGCCCGCGAGACGATCGAACATCGCCTCGCCCTTCGAAGCAACGCACTCCCCAAAAAGCAGAAGTTGCGCCGCATGACGCCAGAGCGTTTAGAAGCAGCGAAGGCAGAAATAACCAAGCTACTAAAGGTAGGGGTCATTCAAGAAGTCAAGCACTCGGAGTGGCTGGCCAACCCTATCCTGGCCCAGAAGAGCATGCACGAAGTCTCCGACCACCCCGCACACCTCAGCAGCGCCGGGACTGACCATGAAGTCCTTATTACACATGGGGAGCACGTCCACGGGGCCCACCGTGGCTGTAGCAGGCGTCGGGGGGCGCGGAACCCTCGACTCCACAGAACCAACCGCGGCATTCTCGACCGCGCCATCGCCATGCATCCGGGCTCCCCGTCGCCTGCCCTCCTCGCGGTGTCACCCACCTCTGCACGGGCGAGCAAGTATTAGACACGCAAATGCAATCACACAGGCAGAGTAACGTTCACTACCTTGGGGTGATCGCGAAGTAGGAGGGTCATCCGCAGTGACATCAACATGCCCTGGAGTAGGCGGGGTGTCCAACACAACCTCGACATCCGCACCATAAACACGTGACGGAGTGTCTTCACCGGAGGACTCGCTAATAACAACGCCCGTCAGCCCGATCGCGCTCGTCATGTAACAGCCCAAAATTTCAAATTTTATTTAAGTTGAAAATTTATTTGATTTTGTGAATTTTCTGCAATTTAAAAACTATTCTTTAAATGGTGGAAAGCTAAATAGGAATTCTAATTCAAAATCTATTATCAAATTTAAGTAAGAGTTATTTTATTTAAGTCCAGAAGAATTCTAGAATCATCCAGAAATTTTCCTAGAATTTTTAGGATTTATTTGCCATTTTCTAGAGCCTAAATGAATTAAACTAAATATTTAAAATAGAAAAACAAAAGAAAATCGCATAAGCAGTGTGTGGTAGAAACCCAAGCTTCCACCTCCTCTTCACCAGCGCCTCCTCTCTTCCACCGTTGAGCAGCAAGATCCGGCTGCCCGCGTCGCGCCACGCCCCGCCTCATCCTAGCCGTCTTGATTCTAATCCTACCGCCGCCGCTTTCTTCTCCCACCCGTTCTCGCGGGGCAAGCCGTTTACCGCCGCCATTGCCTGTAGCCACCAAAGCTTCACATTCGGCGCCCCAACCACCCGATCCTTGCGCTGCGTGCGTGAGCACGAACCGCCCGCACGAACCGCCCCCACTCTCGCCTCTCTCCCTTTCTTCTCGCTTGCGTCGCCACCTCGCCGCGCAGCGGTCGCGTCGATCCCCACGACCCCCACGCCATACTGGAGCTCCCGGGCCCTATAAAAACACCCCGTGTGCGCCTCCTCATGACAACTCAACCCCACCATCCATTGCTCCCCTCCTCCTCCGTGCGCCGAATTTTGAGGTTCCTCAGCGGCGGCGAACTCCGTTCTTCTCCGATTCGGCGCCGTCGTCCACGCTTGACCCGCCGATCGCGTCTTCGGCACCGCCGCGTCGTTCTGGCCGTAGCACCCGTCCCACGTCGCCGAGGACCTCGGGATCAACTACGCCGGCGACGACGAAGCTCTCCGCCGCCGAACCTCGCCGTCGGCGACATTAAACCGCCACGCCCGCCGCACCTAAGGTAGCCACTAGGATCGCGAACTCCCTCTCTCTGTTGATGCCACCCGCGCCTCGCCTGCTGATAGAACGCCGGCCGAGGCCGTCACCGAGAGCACCACCGCCGTTCTTGGCGTGGCGTGGCGTGCCGCACGCACGCCACCTCGGCGCCACGCCAAGATCATCGATCCGCGTGGCCGCCTCGTGGCGACCGCGTCGATCTTGCGCCGCCACCCCACCCGTGAGCCAAGCCCGTGGACCAAGTCCATATGGACCGTGTCTCTCGACACGAGGTCCCACTGTCGATGTTTATTTAATTTCGATTTAACTCATCGCTGATGTCATCTGGCGCAATAATTAGAATTTCCTTTAGGAGAATAATTCGAGAAAATGGTTTAAATAACAGATTTAGGTTCAATTTGTAAAATTCATAACTTTTGCATTCTAATTCCAAATTAGGTGATTCCAATTTCTAAAATTTTATAAAATTAACATCTAGCTAAATAAAATATAAAAATTTGAATTGGAGTAGGTTTAAACTGTCTGTTTGAATTTGAAATAATTCAAACCACCAATTTGGGAATTAAACTTGTAAAATTCATACCTTTTGAACCATAACTCCAAATTAGATGATTCAAATTGCTAAAATCTTAGAAAATTATTATCTAACTAAATAAAATATATTTATTCAAATTGGAGCTTAGTTTAGTTCTGTTTTAGAGTTTAGGAATTCATTTAAATTCCAAATTTAGATTAAAATGTGTAAAATTCATATCATCTGAATTCCAATTCCAAATTTGGTGAATTGAAATTTCTAAAATTTTATAAAAAGATTATTTGGCTTAATAAATTAGAATTGATCTATTTGGAATTTGTTTAAACTGTCATTTTAAATTAAACTATTTAATTTGCCAATTTAGGATTTAAACTTGTAAAGGTTATATCTTTCATTTCCTATTTTTAAATTGAATGTTTCAAACTTATAAGGTCTTATAAGATTATTATCTAGCTAAATAAAATATAATTATTTTATTTGGAGTTAGTTGAACTAGTGTCTTGTCCTTATTTGAATTGCAATTGATTGTCGTATTTTCACGTTTAGATTACTGACGATTAGGGAATTTGATTCTTAGAAGAATTAGAATTTCAAGACTTCAGCGAAGGCAAGTTATACTTTGATCATCTTGCACCTACTATTTTAAAGTTATTTAAATTCAGTTTTCAAATTACTAAGTGCATGCATACTTTTATTCAAGTATTTTAAATTCTGTTTAAATGATTAGATATACCAACTGTCCTTGTATGGCCAATATTGAATATTGAAATGTCATCCCTTGTCCCCATAGATAAAATGTTTGGAAATGCTTAGCAAATACTTAGACCATGATTTGATTTTGGGAGGATTTAGCCAAATCTTTACAAACTTGTTTTAACTTGAACCTATGGTATTGTCTTACCATAGATTTGTTGAAAAGGTGGTTTTACTAAATAAAATAAAGATGGTTTGGACTTGGGTGTAACGGATGAAAGGTGGGTGCGAGGTTTATGCACGGTTTAATCTGGTTAGGATTAAAGCCGTGGTTTAATTGAAAAGACGCCCAAGTCGATTAAGGACCGGCCTTTGGCGTTCCTTTGCTATGCCAAAACGTACCACCACATGTCCTGTATGGGAAGGACACGGCTTAATAATTTGGGATACCTCATAGATATTAGTGCCATATTGTATGAGTGGGTGTTGGTTAGACAGTAGTCCCACATGGCGCAAGAGGGGCTCCGGAGGATGGTTAGTCAATGGAAGCGAAACCTTAGCGGGCATGAGTACTTTGAGGTAGATCATTATAACGACCTTGTGATATTTGCTCTGTCACGCCTTAGGAAGCGTGGATTGGCCGACACAAAGGGTATAATATCTCGTGTGGGTAAGCTGTACAAACTCTGCAGAGTGAAAACTATTGAATAGCGCGTCATGATCATGGACATGCTAGCAAAGCCACTTTGAGTTAGACTTGTTTTTGGTTTTAAAATGGTTTCAACAGATGTTTTCGGGATGGTTAGTCTGTGGGAAAATTAGGCGGTTAGCCATTGTGATTGGAGGATATCCATCACCTTTCTTGGAGGTTATCCATATTATTCAATTGTCATTTAAATTTTGATTTTAAATCTTGTATGAAAATGGCCTTGCAATCTATTATGATTATTTAAATTGAAGCTATTTGCTTTACATAAAATAACCACGCCAATGTCCTTTGTCTACTTTATGCATGCATTACAAATTCCATATTGGGTGTAACTTGCGAGCACAGTAGTTGTGCTCATGCTTGCTTTATGCAACAAAATTTCGAGAGAAGACTACTATCGGGACGGTGAGGACACCGATGCCTAGGCTCGCCCAGACGATTACTGTGGCGGATCGTTCTGCCTACTACTATCTTTCCATTTCATTGTGTTATTTACTTATTTATTTGGCTTCATGCCCCATTTGTATCGAACTCGATTTACTATTAGTGAAATCGCGAGATTTGGTTATGTTATCATTTTTGTAGCTGTGTACACGGAAATCTGGTGGTGTATGAACACAGAGGATTCGGGATCTTTCGTTCCCGGGTCCGACACGTCACCTTGGCCACCTCCGCTGCGGGGCGCTGCGTGGTGCCCCCCCCCCCCGACACATCCTCGTCGGCCGAATCAGCACGCTTGCCCTGTTGGAAATATGCCCTAGAGGCAATCATAGAGATGATTATATTTCATTATGTTCATGACATTGGATAATATGTTATCTTGTTCCTAGAATAATATTTTTGATATTTATTATCAAGTATGTGACTTGATTGTGAAACTCTATATTACTGCGATAATTATTCTTATACGATCCCTGGTCGGAGACATATGAGGACACATATGAATAAACTAGCATATGTATAGGTTGATGACTATGTTTCACGGATCATAGATATAAAGATATCAAACCAATAATATGGACACATGTTAGAGAACATGATGTTGGATAAGACCCACCTTGAGACACTATTGAGATTGTTATAATTCTATGAGTCATTAGTTGGTCTCAAGCAATGATGATGATACGGATCAACCTGTAGTTGATGCGTAATGTGGCCCAATCTTTCATGGTACTTGTATTGCAATCTTGATTGAAGCAAAACCCTAGCTTTCCTCGTTGGTTCAGCAAAAAGGAAGAACAAGTATATCTTCAAAGCAAGTAATACTTGGTTGATGTTGAATCAATCCGAAGAGAGAAACAAAATCAAACCCGAAGAACAACACCAAACCGTGAGCAATTGAGGATGCCACGAATTGGTGAGATGATCCACAAGGAATCACGGATCTTGGAAGGAAAGCCACCCTCCAATATTCACGCAATCACAAAACCCTAGACGAGACTTTCCGAAATGCATGTATTCATTTTGTGCCACACAAACATGTGACTTTTCTGTATTTTCTTCAACTATGACTTGTCCACCTCTATGGTGCGGCCATGGGAGGGTTTATATAGCCTCCCACGCAAGCACAAGACTTGGATGAATAGTACCAATTGCTCTGATACTCTAAGTCCGATTCTTCGTTCAAGTGAGCGATGTCCGAGTCGACATCTTGTTCACGTGAACGATATCCAACCAAAAAGGACTCCTACTTTAAATAGATGTTTAAGCTACTCTAATTGCTGAAAATAGATTAAACTATCCTATTACAAGTAATTTCAAAATTAACTTCTTTTAAAGAATGATCCGAATTGGAATTGCTCCAATCCAAATCCATTTAGGATTCTTTGTCTTTTCTTGGTCAGATTCCCTTGCAAACTTTCCAAAATACAAAGTCCTTGGTTCTTGTGTCTTCCCATGTCCGCTTAAGCTTCCCCTTCGGCCTACCTCCCTCTCCTTGTTCTTGGCCGAACCTTGTTCTTGTTTCTTTCTCCATTGATGCATAATAGGCTCAACTTGAGGTTTAGCACATACTTGCAACTTAGGGATATAGACCACCGTAGTAGATGCACCTAGGGCCCCATCAGATGATGTATAATCCTTAGACCTGAGATCAGCATAGTTTCTTACATGTGTAATAGCATTCTTAGGGGTTGCCAAACGCTGCTCGTAACTGGGTAGTTATAAAGGTAGCTTTCGGGTATGCTATGAAACATACAGAGAAATGTGACTAGTCGAATATGGGATTTGCCCCTCCTAACATAACAGGAGAGATGTCTCTGGGCCCCTCGTTGTGATCGGATAAAGAAAGTGCATGGCCATCCACTAGTTGTCGAAGTGTTCGACCACGTAAAATTATCCGACACTCGATCGAAAAAGTATTGAACAGTCCATGGATGACACAACATCTCACCTAGAGTTCAACCAGACATCGTGAGGCAAAGGGAGTATACATGAGTAGGTCACTTAGTTTGAATAGTTACGGACTAGTCGTATGGAAATATGAGCTGGTCGTAGACTGGTCGAACGTAATTAGTTAGTAGGGAGAAAATTCACCAGTTGATTTTATTTGAATTAAGAAAACTTAATTGGAACTTTCATAAATCAAAAACATTTTAATATGGTTAATCTCGACATCAACTATTATAAAAACTATTTTATTTGGGTTCTTTGTGCTTGGATATATTTTCTAGATTTTTCTAGAATTTTTCCGAGTGCATTTGCTATTTTCTATTTGCTATTTGCCTTTGCTGCTATTTTCAAAAAAGAAAAATTATTAGAAATCTCAGAAAATCTTCAGGCTGGTTCTTTAGCCTCAGCCCACATCCATTTCTTTCGGCCCGTGTTCCTTCAGCCCAGCATGGCCCGCTCCCCTTCTTTCTGTTTTTCCGCTGTCGAGCCGCGCGCCAAGCCAGCTAGGCCGCCGCTCATTTTCGGCCCTTGCGCACGCGCGTGGGCCAGCCAACCCAGCCGGAACCGCACCAACCTATTTCTTTTGTTTTGTTATGCATGCGCGTACGCAAGCCCAGCCGACTCTGGCTCACTCCCGTTTTCCTTCACCCGCGTGTGGGTCAAACTCGAGCTGCCTTTTCTTTCCCTGGTGCACGTGGGACAGCCGCACCTACTCTTTTCCTTTTCTTGCTTTCACCAACCGGTGGCCCCTCTATTGTACATCTTTCTTCTTGGGAGAACCAGGACTCTAGAGTCCTGCTTCAGCACGCCATAGCCGCCGGCTCTCATGTGGACTCCTCCTCTCGGTGCCTATTTAGAGCCGCCTCTCTGCGTCATATTGTGCGCCTCGCCCCTCTCTTCCAAAACCCTAAACAGGTTCTTCCGGTGGTGTCTTTGTTGCGCCACAATCACCGAAGGACTGAGCCGCTGTTGAAGCCGTTCTTCGCCGGAGTTCTTTGTCGTCGAAGCCTCTCTGGCCATGCCGTCTTCTTCTTCAGGATCGCACTTCGATGTTCAACTCCGTGCTTCCTTTACCTTCGGTCGATAATCACTAAGTCGCCGACTTCGTCGTCTCCTCAAAAACCGGCCGTAGCCACCGTTCCGATCTGCTATGGGGTGAGCTCTCTTGTCTATCGTTGCGCGTCAAAGTGTGTCCCGAACTCTCCTCATCTAATCCCCGCCTTCAATTTGATTTCTTTGCCGCCGAGCCGCTGCCACCATGGTTCTTCCTCTTCTCCGGTCATCTTCGAATTGCCGCTGCTCCGGTCGTCTTTCGGTCGTCCTAAGCCTTCCTCTGCGATCCTCTCGTCATCCCCAACCCGGTGCTCCCCTTCTCCTTCGTCGGGTGCCACTCGGGTGCTTTCGTCGCCGCACCCGTGAGCACCCCGCCGCCAAAGTCGCCGCCGCTGCCGATCTGTCGCTGCCCTGGTCAAGCCGCCACCTTCCTCAGCTTGGCTTCACCTCCGGCGTCTCGTTTTGCCCCTCATCCGAACCTCCCTCGACGTCAATCCACCTCGGCGCTAAGCTCAAGCCGCTGGCCATGGAGTCTGCTCCAGAGCTCCCATCTTTCTCTGTGTTTTCTTCCTTGCTGATGTGGCGTGCCACCTTTCTTCCCACGTGGATAGCCATGTCATTGCTTTAGCCCATGTGGCATCTGATTTGTTGCTCGAGTCAGCAGCCATGTGGTGCATCCGAACCAAAAGCCCATGCTCCTAGTCCACCATACACCAAGTCTATGATCAGTGGGTCCCAATTGTCATCCTCTCTCTTTAATCCTTTCTCTCTCCAGCACCTTGGCCCACATGTCATTCACTACCTTTGTTCTCTCTCACTTACCAGTGGTCCCCACTTGTAAGTCTCTAATTCCTTTTATTTTATTTAATCCGAAGGAATATTCTCTGGATATTCTTTCCTCTCTAATTTCCTCATTTCATGTGATTCTTCCGATAGTCATATCTTTTGCTTCTGAACTCCGTTTGAGCCCATTCAAATTCCTAAATTTATCTAAATTCGAGATCTATTTATCTGAGATTTTTTTTAAATTTTTGGAGTTTGTTTTGCCTCTGTTATTTATTTATTTTGTTTATTTGCTTTCGTTTGCGAGTAGACGTCGATACTTCGGGAACATCTGATGAAGAAGAAGGATTACCTTAAGAGCAAGATCAGTACTTAGATCTATCTCAAGGTAAGTTATACCTTTGATCATATTGAACCTAGTTTTCTAAAATTAATTTGATTCAAATTATTGCATTTACTTTAATTATTTATTTCAATGTTTTTGGGATTAGTTAATATCCAATTTGTTATGACCTCCTTGTCTAATTGTATGCCACAATCTTTTGTCACCCTAGTTTGGTTTATTTAGTTGGTGCTATTGTATTACCAATGTGGGTTGGTTAGATGCGATTAGATTGCTTAGCCATGCTATGAGTCATCATTTCATGTGAGTCGCAATAATAAACTTGACTAAGTGACTATGGAACCATTTGATAAAATTGTGTGTACTATGTGCTATTACTCGTTAATGGCATATGTTGCACTTAACCAACAGGGTGGGAAAAGGTTTTGAACAGAGGCAAGTGGTCTAGTATACTTTTATGGTGGATCTATGTTGGCGGGAATGATAGGTTAGAAATTGGAAGTCTTGCCTCGATCAGTTAAGGACTTAACCTTGTGCGCCATTGAACTGGGCCTTTCGTACAACCACATGCCTGATGGGACGGGCCTAACTTAGTAAGTTATGGAGTCTTGACATTGATTACTGAGGTTGTAGGTTAGCTATGTCGGATTGGGTGGAGGTGTGTACTACCAAGTAGTCGTATCACGGGGCGGTTCGCCGTGTCCCTGTCCAACGGTGTGCGTTTGTGGCGGCTAAGCATATCGGGAGTGTCAATGTCAAGATGAAGTTTCTGAACTGTTTTGTTACGGCTAGTGCTAGCTACACTAGTTGTATCTTGTGGGTAAAGTGTACAACCTCTGCAGAGTGTTAATCAATCTATTGAATAGCGCGTCATGATAATGGACATGCTCGGGATTTCACACGAGTGGTAGATTTTCATAAAACTTGGGATGGGATAGCTGTGTGAGGTAACTTATGCAGCTATGTGAATAACTTGTTTAGGACATGTGTCTTTGGAAAACAACTGATAAAATTACTATTGTCTATTTGTTTTACTTGTACTTTCAATCTATTATTTGTATTCAAATTGCAAATGTCGCATTTCTGCAAAAGAACCACAGAAGCCATTCCTTTGGAATAAGCCTGCATCTATAATTGCATTTCTATGGTATGACTTGCGAGTACGATGTGTACTCATGCTTGCTTTATTAAAACAAGCGGAAGTGAAGGGATCGCCAGTCAACAAGGTCTACTTCAAGGATCGTGGAGAACTAGGCCGCGCACCCCAGTCGATTGCCTGTGGGCATATGGATGGGCATCACTGAAGTTATTCTGTTTCGTTCCGCTGCAGCTTCATTGAGATACCCGCCCTCTGAAGCATTAATTGTAAGCTTTGACCATAAGGTCTTTACTCTAACGTTTATTGTTATTTGCCTATTTATTAGTTATCTTTTTATATGGAAATGGTATTTCACTGATGTTGCCACTGTGTGCACTAGCGTGATCCTAGACTAGTGCAGTATACACAGAGGGTCCAGAATTGCATATTTTGGGTCCCGACAGAGGTGGTATCAGAGCCATATCCACTGTAGGTCGTAACCTTAGTTAGATTGGCCGTTTTTAAGGAAACTTCAAAACCTATTTTACAAACGAAAAGTCTTAATGATGTGCTATTCTCATCTTGTCTAGCTTCTATACTCTTCTATTCTTATCATTTCTCATCTATATTCTTCCTCACATTTTGAGTATCAAATCAGACTCGCTTCCCTCATAACTTCTATAGTTGTCGTTACCCAATATCTCGGTGGATGCCCAAGAGCTGTTTTGAGCAACTCTTTGAAGACCGTGCAACCAGCAACAACATATCAATATCTCCCCAAGAGTTCAAGACAAGTTCGTTGCAAGAATTGAAGACCAAGAAGAAGTTGTACGTCGCCCCTGCCTTCTCCAAGCTTCGCCTCGTAGGATCGCAAGCAGTCAACGTTTGATGAAGACCGTGACCAGTTTGAGTTGTCTTCAGACCAGCCATATAGGATAAATCAGTGTTAGCTCCTCCCGAGTGTTGAGCCAAGTCACCCAGTTAAGTTAGAACCTATTCGACTAGACGATTAGTTCTTCGTTTTTTTTGTCTGTGTTGTTTGCTTGTGAGTTTTATGCTTCTTAATAGCTCTCCGGCTATTTGTGTTCCTTGGGTTAAACCTGCTCCCCTTAGTAGATTGTAACATCCCCAAACAATAGTGTGTGTTTCAAAGGTAATAAAAATGAGGAGAAAATAAAACTTTTTCTTCAATTGGAAATACTTGACCAAATCTGTGATTCTTGAAAAGGAATTATGGAAAATCAAAATCCAAAAATCAAATTCTCCAATTCGCTCCTATCAAAAACCTCTTTGGGAAATCTTGTGCCAAACCTCTGTAAATATTTTTCCTAAGTCCCTTGGATGACTTGTAACACCTCTGAATTATCTCATAATTTTTGGAGATTATTTGAATAATTTTTGAGGCAAGTCAAACCTTGGTCAAACTTCGAGTCCACATTCTGAAAATTCTGGAGAAAATGCATGTTATTAAAATCTCTAGAAATTTTATGGTAGGTTAATCATTGTGTCAGGAAGCTCCAGTTAAAATTTCATAAATTTTGGAGTTGTTTTGATACCCCAATTAAATCCCCAAAGTCTGCTGTCCAAAATTCAAAACTCAAATTGGCTTTCATTTGTTCCACCGCTCGGACCAGTCGACTCGAGCCACTTGACTTGACTCAACCGCCTAACTGCACTGGCGACTCGGGGCGGCGCTTTCACTTTGTGGACCGTTGGATTTCGATCGAACAGCCCACGACCACGTACCCACCATCGCCATGCGATCCTTTCTCCGCCAGACGATCGGGATCCGACGGCTCTGCGTCGTCGTCCTCCTCCGGCTTCGCGCAGCCAGCGGCAGCGCGTCGGCGCCATGGGCGAGAGCAGGTCGTGGGGCGCGGCGTCTGTCGCCGTCACTCGCCAACGGGACTCCGCATTAAATCTGCGACGATTGCACCGCCTCGTTGTCCCTAAGCTCACTGCTCCGTCGCTCTCGGAGCTCCCATGATGGCCGAGCACCCGAGGAAGCAATGCTGTGCTCTCCCCTCCTCGCTACTTAAGCTCGGGTATCCTCCCTTGGCTTCTTTTACACACCATGAGCTCCGGCTAGCACCCACTCGCTTTGTTCGAGCTCCCATCGCCTTATCGCCTCGGCGCCATTGCGCATCTCGGCCCACGGTGAAGGCGGTAACCCGTGGCCCTCTTCCTCAATCTCGGCTCCTCTGCTCCCTCTCACTTGGTGGAGCTAAACCCCAACTAATTTGAATCCAACCGCGGTGGAAGCTCGATTTGAGAATTCCCACCGGCCGATTTCTCTATTCGTCTTCTCATGGCCGGTGAGTTCACTTCTCTCGATTCCCTCTCTGGCGGCATCGGTGGGGTGAGGAGGACCCGATTTGATGACCCGGTCGCGTTATCATCTCCCGGTTGGCGCCCTCGTTCTTCTTTGTTGGCCGCATGACCTTCGTCGCCGGGCAGCTCACCACCTCGGCTTCTCCGCGTCACTCGGGTAAGTCCCTTTGGCTCACTGGCTTCGGGCACCGGGTTTAGCCGCCATGAGTGAATGTTCTTGCCCTCGTTTCCGTAGTTGCCGCCGCTCATCGCCGGTCTTGCGCCGCTCGATCCACTCCGGCGAGTGTGAGTGGTGCGGCGTGACCTGTGCTATTGTGCACCGTAGGTACCCTTAACGCACGCGCCGCCGTGGCACAATGGTCGCGGCGACGAGCGAGGAATCGTCGGTGTCATTTTTGACGCTGCCGTCGTCGCGTTGTCGGACGGGCGGCGTGGCTCTTGTCGCCCTCCATTTCGTGGATGTGCGGTCTAGATCTCGTAGTGTTTTGTTCTTCGTCCACTCGGACCGTCCATCTGTAGATCTCTACGGTTGCGATTAGCTCCAGCATTCTTAGTTCCTTTGTGTGGGCGAGGTCGTGAGCCGTCCATCTCAAAATCAACGGCCCACGACCACCTCGTCTTGGCGCGAATCCAAACGCGCGTTGGATTCAACGTGGACCGTTGGATCCACGATCGGCGGTCCCCGTTCATCGTCCCAGCATGCGACGCGGTGCGTTGTCCCGTGGTTGTGAGCCGCGACGATCCAAGATCTGCGGCCCATAATCGACCACGTCGATTTGAGTGTTATTAATTCGAGAGCTTTATTTTCAAAGCTGAAAAAGGTATTAAACTTTGGAAATTCATATCTTTTTCATGTTAATTCATTTTAGATGATTCCAGTTGTATTAATTCTGTTATACTCTAAACTTTAATCTAAAAATGTTTAGAAGATTAATATGACTCCAGAAAAGCATGAAATTAGAGTTTAAACATTCTCAGCTTTATTAATTGCAATGAAATTCCTGTTAAATTGAAAAATACATAACAAATTCAATATAAATCCTTTTAGTTAAACTCAACTTTGTTAATTCTGTTATTACCTATACTTTAATCTAAAAATACTTGTAATCATGTGTTAGTTGCAAAAATGTCCAGAATTAACTTTGACTTTGCATAGGCTTTAATTGTTTACTAGAAAACATTGCAACTTGTAAAATGCATAACTAATTCTCTGTAAATGATTTTTGAGTGAATCCAAGTCTGTTGGGTTCCTCTATTAATGAACTTGCTAGGAAAAATAGTTTTGAACATGTTACTGTTTCTAGAAGAAATAATCATGCATTATAATTTTGTTCAAGTTCTTGTTTCAAAAGTTAGTAGAGAATGCAATATAGCCCCAAATGGGATGAACCCTATTTTGCTGTTCCTCTCATGAGATGCTTGAACTACTGTAAAATTTTCAGGTTCCTACATGTCTAGAAATTTTGTCGATGAATAGTAACCTAATTCTAATTACTAGGCTGAGCAAAAGTGTTTTCATCATAACTTTTGCATTAAAGATCCAAATCAGTTGATTCTTGTTTCTATATTCATGTTAAATCAATACCTTGCTGCTATAAAAATTTCAAATCATTCGGAGAACTTTTGCTGTTGGGTCTTGTTGCTTTTCTTTATTCTTATCGACTCTTTATCGCCTTTTCGTTAGGGTTCGACATTTGTGGTAATCCCGAGAACGATCCTCCGCAACAAAGTGACCCTCAACAGCCAGGCAAGCAGTTTGACCATGATTCATCCTATATTTGCAAGTCTATTATATTGCTTAAACTCTATGTATGCATTGCTACTTTGTTTTAAATTATGGTTAGTGAATCCTATAGTTGCACAATCTGTAGGGATGCCATGTCTTTACTACCTTACGCCTAGGTTCTTGGCTGTGGTTTGAGCTCGTCGGATGAGCTCATATCACTTAGTAGATTGCGACTTGAAATGCTTAGCAATGCTTAGATAACGGTAGAAATGGGCGGTTGTTTACATTATGTCGATGACCTTGATCACACTAAAATTATTATTCCATTATGTCCATCTTGTGCTTTGTTAATTTGTAAATACAAAATCTGAAAATAAATGTGTGGATTGGACTTGGGCATATTGGATGGATGGTGTGGTTTTGGATGTGGTGGTATGCCCGAGTCAACAAGGACCTAATTCTTGCGCCATTGATCCAAGCAATTATGCGTACTAACCACGCGAGGGCATATGGAACCCTCTTGACTAAGTACTCTAGGAGGTGTTAATTATGAGCTGCTCGGTTGGTGTGTTTTAAATGAAAACGATATGTATAGTGTGGGAGGAACATTAGCTTCCGGCTAGGTCGTCTAATGTCTCTTTCTCCCCGTGGGTTGTCTTGACTCGTAATTAGCATTATCCTTTGGAAATGTCACGTAGGACTTAGCCGTGCAAAGACACCTTCGGAAGTGTGCGTAAAGGAAAGGCGATGCAGGCGTGTGGTGCAGATGGTACACCTGCGAGGATAAAACTATTGAATAGCCTCGTCCTAGGTTATGGACACGCTTGGTTATTTCCGTAAGAATTAGACTACAACCTTTAATTAAAATTTGACATGGGTGGTATGAGCGGGAGTTCATGCTATTGTTGTGGTGACTATTGGGTTAGTCACTTCGGGATTGTTGTTGTCATCTACTTATTGTTATTATCGTTGTCAAACTTGATGTTTGAATGTTAAAAACAGATTTGACAACTTGCCTTTAAATGTATTACCTTATTGCAAATAAATGTTGCTTTATGCTAAATGAGACATACAACCTCCACTTACATAAAGCTTGCATGTAGCATATGTTATAGGCTGTTATCTTACACGTAAGTCTTGCGGAGTACTTTATGTACTCATCGCCCGTGGTTGTGGCATTTTGTGGCTATTGTTGCAGAGGAAGGGGTGAGTTCCAAGAGCCTCACTTTTGTGCTATGTGTTGCACTTCTTCGACGACTAGCTTGGCGGTCGGTCGAGATGCCTAGGGGTTAAGGCACACTTGATTGGCTTTGTGTATTAGCCATCTTTATGGCACTTTTGCTTCATTGTTATCTTTTTAGAATTGTTGCTATTTGGCCTAAGGGCCCTCTTTTGTAATAGCTATTCCATATTAATATTAACTTCGGTTTGTTGCTTATGTACTATGTGTTGTATGGAATTGATACATTCTTTTGTTGTGAGGTATGTATCTTGCGTTCAGAAGTATACATCTCTAGAGACCGGTTTATTTGGTTGATAATACTAGGGTCAATTGGATGACTAAGTATTATGAGCTTAATAAATCCGGGTGCTCACATAGATTGTCTTCCCTTACCTCATGCTTTTCCCTCTCGTCTATTAGCCTTGGTCAGCCAGCAGATGGAGAACCCAAGTAAAGCCAACCTTGTCAGTAATCTTGAGATAGTCTGTGCCTGCTCAGATCTTGTCAACCCTAGTGGACAGTTGCCAGTACAGGAATGGCAGATCCAGTCATGGCACAATTCCTGGTAGCTCAGACTCATTTCCTGAACGCGACGATACAGAACATGAACAACATGATGACACAGCAGAATCAGACCACCATTACCTTAGTCAATTTGATGGATCAGAATAACCAAGCAAGCCATCGTACCATCACAAGTGGTAGTACCAGAATAGATGATAATCAACAACTATCTCCAGTGCCAGTAGTGACACATCAGAACCCAAGTCAGCTTTCTACCCCCAGAATCAGCTCATGAAAGCGACGATTCAATCGTTAGACAGTGGTAATGCTTGCAAGGATACACAACTCGTTGCCATCCCAATGGTACGCCCTCAGTTCAAGTTGGTGAAGTTCATGACGACCGAGCCGCTTGTCTTTGAAGGATCAACCACACTCAAGGATGCAGAATCTTGGATTCGCACCATAGAAGAAAAGCTAACTATTGTGCAATGCAACGATAATGAGAAGGTTCTCTTTGCTGCTCATCAATTGGAAGGAGTTGCATTAGATTGGTGGGAAAAATTTCGCGCCGCCCATCAGGACGAGCAAACCATCACATGGTCAGAGTTCACCGCTGCTTTTTGTCAACAACATGCGACATCAAGTAAGAGTGATCAAGAGAAACCGGATATTCCGATATCGTACACCAAATCCAGCCGTTGTCATTTGAAGTGCTGCCAACCAGACAAATCGGAAGATTGTGCATGTATCTGTTGTGGAGAAATAGGCCATAGTGCCGACGAGCACAATATCAATTGTCCCAGTTGTAAAGGAAGCCATTCCGTTGAAGAATGTCCAATGAGCAAGATCACATGTTTCTCATGTGAAAGCAATGATCATTGTTCGAGCCAGTGCCCCATGTACTTAGTGTTGACTTCTGCAACATAACTTCTGCGAGAAAACTTCCGAGCAGCTATCAGAGCCTTAGCAAAAGAAGGCAAACCATTGTCAGTGCAAGATATGTCAGCCGAAGAATCACAAGAGCAGAATGTTGACCTTGGCAACCCACCTCAAAAGGGAAGCAAGCCAGTCTCATCAAGAGGTTGTTTTGAGTGTGGAAAGGGATGCCACTATGCCAAGCAATGCCCTGTAAAGCGCCAAGCTTCAACCATTAAAAAGGATAGGCTTTCTGCCACAGTGTCGACAGGCAAGTCACAAGGTCTGCCGCGTGTCTGTTACAATTGTCGCGAAGGAGGTCACTACGTCAGCCAGTGTCCTCAGAGAAACCAGCCACTCACTCCAGATGCAAGAATGCCAGAAGTTGCGTCAGTCAAGGTGGTAACTCCCAAAGCAGGTGGTAACGCAGCAGGATCCGTGTGTCCAACGAAGCAGTCAAAGAAGAGATGTTTATGCGATGATGTTATCGAGAAAGCCTAGATTGGTGACACCAGATAAAGCTATGTCATGTCTCTGTTAGTAGCAATCAAAGTCAGAGAATCATTGTAACCTTTCCTTTTGTTTGAGAGCAGGAAAGTGGACACCTTAGTATGCAAGTCATGAAGAAAAGGATTGTTGAACATTAAAGTATTGGATATCTTTCTAAACATGTGCCATTGCAAGTCGAGTAATCAAGCTTTGAGTCATGTTGTTTGAAGGCCGTAGAGCCGTAACCATGGAATGTAAGGTTGAATTCCAGCTCATCACTTTGGATAGCAGTGGGATAACCGTAAATGGTTGAAGAATCTAACCATTGGATAATGTCCATACCCGCAAGAGAGTATGCAATTGTCATTGCAAATAATCTCTACAGCATGCCACTGTATTAGAGGTCAAGTTTATCTTTGACTTGGTACTTAGGATCAGCCAATGTCAGAAAGAATTACGTCAGAGATGAATTATGACAAAAATTGTTAAAAGAGTTTGCAAAAATGATAGAGCAGATCAAACGATTCTCTCAGATTTAAGCGGTGTCAAATCAAGTTCTTTCGTTTTGTCAAGCACCAATGTGAGCTGTTATGATGAATTGTTAGCACATGATGTGCGAGAATTTCAGTCTATCCAAGAGCTAATCTTCAGAACCGCAGAGTCAGCTTGTTGAGTTTGAGTAAGAATTTTAATTTTCCCTAGAACCATCGAGGAACAAGACAGTGTCAGCTGAAGATCAGTAAAGCAGTCATTCAAGATAGCCAAGACCCCTCACAAGCAGTCATTCAAGATAGCCAAGACCCCTCACTCGTTGTGAAAGGACAAGTTCGTCGAGATCGTTAGAAGTGAACTGAGTTGTGAGAATTTCAGAGGAGATTAGTCATGACTTTAGTGTTAGTATTGCCAGATACCAGAAAGAACCTTGATGGCTTCTATCACAGAACGTCCAAGAATTTGTGTGTTAAGAAGTTTCGCCAGCACTTACTAAAGTTTCAAGCAGTGAATTATCCTAGTCGTAATTCAAGTTTGCCATCATGGAGCAACAAAGATGGTTATTGGATTGAGAGCCATGAGATTGAAATCCGTTCCCTCAGGATAGACCAGTACTGTGGCAGATGTTCGAATCAGAAGGGCTGCCACAAGAATCTGTTGTTCAGTTAGCTAAAGTTACCTGTGAAAGTCAGGAGTTGAGTCTTGAGTCAATTTCAAGAGGATATCTGTTGAACCCAGAGTTCAAACTGATGCTAGGAAATCAGGCTTGACCAGACAGTATTGTCAAAGAAATCTGTCGTTTCATTCCTATTAATATCACTGAGTTTAAAGACGTCTAGCAGAGTGGTATACGACAGAGGCTGTATATGACAAAGATGGTATTCACCGAAATGGGTATAGTGTCAGATCAACAAAGATGATTAGTTTGCACGACGTGCCAAAAAAGTTAGTGTTTGACCAAGGATACTAGTTTACCTTGTGTCAGCATCAAAGTATCTATAAAACCTTGGATAGCTGTTTAAATGTCAGTATTGTGTATCACCCTGAATCCGCAGACAGATTGAAAGAAGTAGTGAGTTGTGCCTTAACTCACGGTACCAGGTCAAGCAAGTAAGTGTTCTGTGCAGAGTTTCCCTAAAGAACCGGATGTTAGCCAGTTTGCAGTTGTCACCGTCTCAAATTCACAGTGGTCGACCATACAAGTCATTTGCTCAGCTAAGGGTAGCTCAGATCACAAAGTATATGGATTTTTGCATTAATCATAAAGCAGAAGGCCAAGTGTCTTTAATCCTGAAGGGATTGTAAGTAGCTTAGTTCAAACAGAAAAGCTACGCGGATTATGCAGATTATCACCCTCACAGTCATGTCTATCGTCAGGATACCTGTTGAAGATCTGTGTTAAGGATTGTACGACAAGGGTGACAGAGATGTGTCAGTCTGTTCAGATTCCAAAGCTCAGAAGAAGATTTAGTTGTCAACTTGAGTTGCCAGTCAGCAGCAGGATCCCCTCAACTCCAGAAGTGACTTCGAGCACCGATCAAGCAGCCCGTCAGAAGCGATCGAGTTTCAAGATGCCTTTCCTGCCAAGAGCCAGTTCATCAAGTTTTTGTTGAAGCAAGAAGTTTAGCAAGAAGCAAGGCATTTGTCTCGTAAGAGTTCAGAAGAGCAGTTCTGTCAAAGTCAAATCAGTGTGAAAGCCAGAAGAGAACCCGAAGGCTAAGTTTCTTAATCTACTCGATAGCCAACCTGAATCTCGGGGACGAGATTCCTTTAAGGGGGGGGAGGTTTGTGACGTCCCAAAATTTGACTTTTCAAAAATCTTTTGATTAGTTAGTAGGGAGAAAATTCACCAGTTGATTTTATTTGAATTAAGAAAGCTTAATTGGAACTTTCATAAATCAAAAACATTTTAATATGGTTAATCTCGACATCAACTATTATAAAAACTATTTTATTTGGGTTCTTTGTGCTTGGATATATTTTCTAGATTTTTCTAAAATTGTTTCGAGTGCATTTGCTATTTGCCTTTTCTGCTATTTTCTAAAAAGAAAAATTATTAGAAATCTCAGAAAATCTTCGAGCCAGTTCTTTAGCCTCAGCCCACATCCATTTCTTTCGGCCCGTGTTCCTTCAGCCCAGCTTGGCCCGCTTCCCTTCTTTCCGTTTTTCCGCTGCCGAGCTGCACGCCAAGCCAGCTAGGCCGCCGCTCATTTTCGGCCCTTGCACACGCGCGTGGGCCAGCCAACCCAGCCGGAACCACACCAGCCCATTTCTTTTGTTTTGTTATACGTCTTGCGTCACGCAAGCTTGTCTGGCTCGGCCCACTCACTTTTCCTTCGCTCGCCACGTGGGTCAAACTCGAGCTGCCTTTTCTTTCCCTGGTGCACGTGAGACAGCCGCACCTGCTCTTTTCCTTTTCTTGCTTTCACCGACCGGTGGCCCCTCTACTGTGCACCTTTCTTCTGTAGGAGAACCAGGACTCTAGAGTCCTGGTTCAGCACGCCATAGCCGCTGGCTCTCATGTGGACTCCTCCTCTCGGTGCCTATTTAGAGCCGCCTCTCTGCATCATATTGTGCGCCTCGCCCCTCTCTTCCAAAACCCTAAACAGGTTCTTCCGGTGGTGTCTTCGTTGCGCCACAATCGCCGAAGGACCGAGCCGCTGTTGAAGCCGTTCTTCGCCGGAGTTCTTCGTCGTCAAAGCCTCTCTGGCTGTGCCGTCTTCTTCTTCGGGATCGCGCTTCGATGTTCAACTCCGTGCTTCCTTTATCTTCGGTCGAGAATCACTAAGTCGCCGACTTCATCGTCTCCTCAAAAACCGGCCGCAGCCACCGTTCCTATCTGCTATGGGGTGAGCTCTCTTGTCTATCTTTGCGCGTCAAAGCGTGTCCCGAACTCTCCTCGTCTAATCCCCGCCTTCAATTTGATTCCTTTGCCGCCGAGCCGCCGCCACCATGGTTCTTCCCCGTCTCCGGTCATCTTCGAATTGCCGCTACTCCGGTCGTCTTCCGGTCGTCCTGAGCCTTCCTTTGCGATCCTCTTGTCGTCCCCAACCCGGTGCTCCCCTTCTCCTTCGTCGGGCGCCACTCGGGTGCTTTCGTCGCTGCACCCGTGAGCACCCCGCCGCCAAAGTCGCCACCGCCGCCGATCTGTCGCTGCCCTGGTCAAACCGCCACCTTCCTCAGCTTTGCTTCACCTCCGGCGTCTCGTTTTGCCCCTCATCCGAACCTCCCTCGACGTCAATCCACCTTGGCGCCAAGCTCAAGCCGCCGGCCATGGAGTCCGCTCCAGAGCTCCCATCTTTCTCTGTGTTTTCTTCCTTGCTGATGTGGCGTGCCACCTTTCTTCCCACGTGGATAGCCATGTCATTGCTTTAGCCCATATGGCATCTGATTTGTTGCTCGAGTCAGCAGCCATGTGGTGCATCCGAACCAAAAGCCCATGCTCCTAGTCCACCATACACCAAGTCTATGATCAGTGGGTCCCAATTGTCATCCTCTCTCTTTAATCCTTTCTCTCTCCAGCACCTTGGCCCACATGTCATTCACGACCTTTGTTCTCTCTCACTTACCAGTGGTCCCCACTTGTAAGTCTCTAATTCCTTTTGTTTTATTTAATCCGAAGGAATATTCTCTGGATATTCTTTCCTCTCTAATTTCATCATTTCATGTGATTCTTCCGATAGTCATATCTTTTGCATCCGAATTCCGTTTGAGCCCATTCAAATTCCTAAATTCATCTAAATTCGAGATCTATTTATCTGGGATTTTTATTTAATTTTTGGAGTTTGTTTTGCCTCTGTTATTTATTTATTTTGTTTATTTTCTTTCGTTTACGAGTAGACGTCGATACTTCGGGAAGATCTGATGAAGAAGAAGGAATACCTCAAGAGCAAGATCAGTACTTAGATTTATCTCAAGGCAAGTTATACCTTTGATCATATTGAACCCAGTTTTCTAAAATTAGTTTGATTCAAATTATTGCATTTACTTTAATTATTTATTTCAATGTTTTTGGGATTAGTTAATATCCAATTTGTTATGACCTCCTTGTCTAATTGTATGTCATAATCTTTTGTCACCCTAGTTTGGTTTATTTAGTTGGTGCTATTGTATTACCAACGTGGGTTGGTTAGATGCGATTAGATTGCTTAGCCATGCTACGAGTCATCATTTCATGTGAGTCGCAATAATAAACTTGACTAAGTGACTATGGAACCATTTGATAAAATTGTGTGTACTATGTGCTATTACTCGTTGATGGCATATGTTGCACTTAACCAACGAGGGAAAAGGTTTTGGGCGGAGGCAAGTGGTCCGTATACTTTTATGGTGGATCAATGTTGGCAGGAATGATAGGTTAGAAATTGGAAGTCTTGCCTCGGTCAGTTAAGGACTTAACCTTGTGCACCATTGAACTGGGCCTTTCGTACAACCACATGCCTGATGGGACGGGCTTAACTTAGTAAGTTATGGAGTCTTGACATTGATTACTCAGGTTGTAGGTTAGCTGTGTCGGATTGGGTGGAGGTGTGTACTACCAAGTAGTCGCATCACGGGGCGGTTCGCCGTGTCCCTGTCCAATGGTGTGCGTCTGTGGCGGCTAAGCATACCGGGAGTGTCAATGTCGAGATGAAGTTTCTGAACTATTTTGTTACGGCTAGTGCTAGCTACACTAGTTGTATCTTGTGGGTAAAGTGTACAACCTCTGCAGAGTGTTAATCAATCTATTCGAATAGCCGCGTCCGTGGTCATGGACATGCTCGGGGATTTCACACGAGTGGTAGATTTTCATAAAACTTGGGATGGGATAGCTGTGTGAGGTAACTTATGCAGCTATGTGAATAACTTGTTTAGGACATGTGTCTTTGGAAAACAACTGATAAAATTACTATTGTCTATTTGTTTTACTTGTGCTTTCAATCTATTATTTGTATTCAAATTGCAAATGTCGTATTTCTGCAAAAGAACCACAGATGCCATTCCTTTGGAATAAGCCTACATCTATAATTGCATTTCTGTGGTATGACTTGCGAGTACGGTGTGTACTCATGCTTGCTTTATTAAAACAAGCAGAAGTGAAGGGATCGCCAGTCAACAAGGTCTACTTCAAGGATCGTAGAGAACTAGATCGCGCACCCCAATCGATTGCCTGTGGGCATATGGATGGGCATCACTGAAGTTATTCTGTTTCGTTCCGCTGCAGCTTCATTGAGCTACCCGCCCTCTGAAGCATTAATTGTAAGCTTTGACCATAAGGTCTTTACTCTGATGTTTATTGTTATTTGCCTATTTATTAGTTATCTTTGTATATGGAAATGATATTTCACTGATGTTGCCACTGTGTACACTAGCGTGATCCTGAACTAGTGCAGTATACACAGAGGGTCCAGAATTGCATATTTTGGGTCCCGATAAGGTATGGCGTTCAACTTCATCCTTCCTAAAATCGACTTCCTTCGGAGACATCCGCTCTTCTAGTACCTTGAGGCATTTCTTCTACTGCGGCTCGAAGTAAAGATGTGCACCTCTAACAGCTGCGGTGGTAGCTTCAATATGGTAAACTGATGCCAAACTGCTGGTTCTCAACCATGTATTGGAGTGCCAACTAAAGGCTAGGAATCTATCTTCCAAATTGCTGGATACAATTCTCACTATTATCGAAATCCACCATTCCAGCATAACATAAAGTCATCCAATTAAAAATCCAGGCATTTAACTAACCTCACATTCTATCGATGCAACCGCATAATTCACAAATCTTTCTTGGACAAAAGCTCAAATAATCCACAGATTCACCAGTTTGATCGCGTGATTTCTTCCTTTCATAAATCCACAAAATCTAGTAGCAATAATCATATCTTCCAATCCGATAAACTCCAAGATCACGCTTAATTCATTTTATCCTTTTTAGACTGAAATTCTCTTAAGATTATGATTGCGTAATTGCTTTCTCCAAAATTATTGACTAAATCCACGACATTGCTCATTTGATTTCTCAAGCATATTTATCAATTGCAATCCTCCAGAATTTCTTTATATAAATCCAATATCTTCATTATCGAACCTTCCAAAGACTGCTTATAATCCATAAATTCAAATTTAATCCGCCAAATTATTTTATCACCATCTATCCCATAATTATTTAGTCCAACTCCAACATTAGTAGGATATTCATCAATCCAATCAATTATTTGGACCAACTCCAATATTAGTAAGATATCCATCAATATTAGAATCATAATTCAATATCCAACAATTATACAATTCTATAATCCGATCAAGACATAACTATATAATCCAACCAAAATTTCTTTTAAATCCAACTTTTCTATTCAATCATATCCAATTAAATCCAATATGACCAATACACTCAATTAATTCCATACTTGTTGATTTAACCTAATCCTCCAAAATCAATATCATGAATTGGTAATCCCATAATCCAATCTTTCAACAATCATGTAATTCTTTAATAAAAATCCAATTGTAATATATTTCTATATCTAACATCCAATAATTTCTATAATATGACAAGATTTATTTCGTGATCCACCAAAGATTTATTCCAATAATCCTTCCAAGATATATTGCTTTATTTCATCAAAGATGTATTTCTAAGATCCAATCAAGACGTATTTCCATAATTCATCCAAGATATATTTCTTCAATCCAATCTCCAATAATCCAATAAATTTTGTATTGCTATATTCCAATAATCCCATATCAACAATAATTTATTTCTATAATATAATAATCATGTATTTCTATAATCCAACACCCAACAATTATATTTCTATAATCCAATCAAGATTCAACCAACTCTTCCAAAATTATTATCCTAAATCGATATGAAAATCCAATTTCTCCTAATAATCAAATCAGTACTTTAGTTTTCTATATCCTTTCTGATCAATCAAAATTTTCCTCCATGATCATTTTCTTTCTGCATAATATATATAATCCACCAATTTGCTATTCTTTAAACCATTCATAATCAAGGCATATCCACCATCATAGTCTAGTATTCACAATCACTTCTTATAACATTGACAAATCCTAAAATCTTTCAAATCCCAGAATTAGTCTTATCAATGCATGATCCCTCAAAACTACCTAGCCTGGCATCCAAACACACTGATTTTCAATAAGAGTAGCTTCCAAGCGACTTGCTTGTTTGAACATTCTTTGATAATTCTTCACAGGTTTCATAGATGAGAAGGAGAAAGAACAATAGGTGAGAGGGAAGAGCGCACTAGACGAGAGAGAACAAGGAAGAAAGACCGAAGCATCCTAACTGAGGGGAAAGCCGGTTAAATCCAAAGAACAAATAGCCGAAAAGCTATTAAGAAGCAATAAAACGCGACACTCAAGCAAAAAGATGCAATTACGCGGACTAACGATACTGAAACTAAAAAAGGGCCACTTTCCTAAAGCATTTCTAATCTAGCTTATATGGACAGCCGACTTGATACAAACGACAGTTCTTGGAACTTCCAGGTCATCCGGCGCTTGGGTCGTCGAGAAATCGATCCTATAGAGAATACTGAGCTGAGAGGGTCAATTTAAATTTGAAAACAAAGTTTCAGAAAAGGTAAGATATAAGAACCTAAAAATGAGATGAGAAGATATTAGATTAAGATGAGTAAAGAATAGAATAAGATGAGAAAGAATAGAATAAGATGAGAGAAGAACAACTATTCCAGTTATAGGGTTGGTTTGATTTGTAAAATAAATTTTGAAACTTTTGATTAAACAACCATGCTAACTATGGTTGCGTTCTATAGTCGACACAGCTCTGATACCACCTTTGTTGGGACCCCGGATCTCCGGATCCAGGACCCTCTGTGTATATCTGCACTATTCCCTGGATCAGTAGCTAGTGCACACAGTTGCAACATTGGTGTAATCAAAACCGTACAACAAACTATAGATAAAGCAGACAAATTAATATTTAATAGCAAAAGGACCTTATGGTCAAGTTTTACAAAGGTTGCCACACAGGGCTAATGATAACAGAGTAAATTTGCAGCGGAAAATAAACAAACTCGTGGAAGCCATCCGACATGCCCACAAGCAATCGAGTGGAGAACGCATCCTATTTCGCCTGGTCTTCGAAGTATGCCTCATCTTAGATTCATGTAATCCTTGGTTCGCCTTCATGATCGACAACTGAGAGGGCATAAAGCCGTGAGTACTTTGAATGTACTCAGTAAGTCATAGGGAAATGTATGCAAATAGTATTTATGCAAGGCTTAACAAAGATAGCTTTATGGCTATTTTGCGAAAAGCAGTATTTGATAGTAAATACAGTAATTAGATTGAAAAGCATAATTTAAGAAAATATTAATACATAAGTATTCAATTTTCTTTGAAACAACTAGTGAACACGCTGTTCACTTCCCAACCAACAACCAATACCATTACTCAGATCCATCCAACCCATTCCAACTTTTTATGAAAATCTACCCCTTGCGTGAAATCACCAGGCATGTCCATAACCGGGGACACAGCTATTCGAATAGTTTTACACTCTGCAGAGGTTGTACAGCTTGACCCACAAGACACGAATTCTCTAGTTTGTTCGGCATAATTCTATGCAACCGCTCACTACCTTAGGTAAGCAGTCTAGAGCACGTGACAAGGCTTTTACAAAGTTCTGTTTTGACTCGGTTCTGTTCGCTAAGGGGTTACCGTTACGGGCCTCCTCTTGCGCCATAATCAACCAAAACAGAACCAAACCAAAACATTGCTAATTAGTCGGCCAGGTCTATCCCAGTCTAGACATGTGGTTGTACGGTTAAGGCCCAGATCAATGGTTCAAGGTTAAGTCCTTAGTTGGTTGCTCAGACGAGACGTTTCCGCATTCCAAATGTGCGTTACGGCACCCACCTTTTACCACCACCCACTCGTCCAAGTATAAATCATTTTCATTCAACCTGGCCAAATGACCACCCTAGTCATGGCACAACAAATTTTATCAATAGTGGCCCTGCCACGGTTCCATAATTCCTTTAGTCAAATTCAATCATTGTTGGGTTCAACCTGGCCAAAGGACCACCCAGTCCTGGCATCACAAATTTTAGTTAAGGCGACAACAAATGTCGTGGTCTCACACAGGACCACACTTCATTTTAATCAGCAACACTGGCCGCTACTACACAAGTCACAAACCAGTGTGCTAGGGGTAAACTAATATTAAATGATTCATGGCGAGACCGACGTCTACTAAAGCATGGCTAAGCAAACACGTACCCATGTTGGTAGTACAATAATATCCAACTAATAATCCATCCTAGGGTGTCCAAGGAATTTATGTCATTCAAGGATACATGTCATTCACAAATTGTCAAGAAGGCATAATGACAATTATGTAATTTAACTAATTCCCGAAACTATTTATTTTAACTAATTCCCGAAACTATTTATTATAAATTAGCAATGCACGTTTATATCAAACAATATACTTTTTATAAAAATGAGTTCAATATGATCAAAGATCTATGACTTGCCTTCGTTGAAGAGTAGAGATGCTTCGGTCGTCGAGTCTGCGAAGTCGTCCGAAACACCGGAATCTATACGTGCGAACAAAGCTAAATAAATTAAACAACTTCAAATAAAATATAAAAATTATCAAATAAATACAAAAAGGAAGATACCGCCTTTAGATGAATTTAGGAATGAGAATCGACGGACTCGGATTTCGTATGAAGGAGAACGAATGTCCGGAAGTTCGAAATCACATGAAATATAGAATAACATCAGGCATGAATAGTGCTGGCTTTGGCAAAAATGATGGTGCAAGCGAGCGAAAGGGAGAGGCGGCAGGCGAACTAGCAAAATAGAATCCCAAGAGCGAGACGGACCCAATGGTGGTGGTCGCGTCACCGGCGGAGGTCCGGTGCGGCGGCAACGCGCAAAATAGTGTCGGAGGAATAGTAGAGCCGGTGAACCGGTGATGCTTCGGAGAAAAGGAAGGGAGCACGACATAGAACGTCGCGAGGATAATCCAACGATGGTGACGATGTCATCGGGGGATCAAAGACGGCGCTGAAAATGATGACAGAAGGTGGTTCGGCCGCCGTTGGAAAAACTTCAATTGTGGAGTAAAGAAAGCGAGAGAGTGGGGCGAATTCTAAGGATAGAAAGAGGAAGCCGAGGGACATGTCGCGACGCGGTCGGCTCGGGAAAAGAGTCACCGAGGAGGGAGAACGCATGTTTGTTTGAGTTCTAGTCGGCCATGCATTTAGCTAGCAGTTGTATTGGCTGCATGCACTCTCCCTATTTAGGAATACAAGGTGACTTAATGCATTACGTGCAACTACTAACTTCTAATCTCATGCCCATGCAGCCACACCGAACTCAACATGAACTAGCACGTTTCTAGCTATATGCACTTACAAGCAAACAAATTAACTAATCACCACTTGCTACTATCGAGCTACATGCAGAATGACTAGAAACAGACCTACACTTGTACACACTACCACAAATCCAAATACTATGCCATGCAGGTCCTAACATGCACACATACACAACTCAAACTACATGCAAACAAAACTACCGTCAAGATTTAAGTCCAACAAGCTGGACTTGGAACTCACGGCAGTGGGGAGGAGCTGCGCATGGGATGGAGGGGATTGCTGCAGCTGCTTGGGAGCTCGGTTTTGAAGAGAGGGGGAGCTCGGTAGTGGAGGAAGGAATGGAGGGAGGCGCATGGCCGCATGGGAGCAGCGCCATGAGCCAAGGGCTTCGGTTTGGGGCTGCTGGCTGGTGGTGATTAGGCTGGGGGAAAGAGAAGAGAGGATGGGAAAGGGAAGGAAGGAGAAAGCTTGCTGCTTCTATAGAAGAGAAAGGGGAAGGGGAGGCAGCACGGGAGGGGAAGGAAGGAAGAGAAGAGCAGCATGGGGAGTGGTGTTATAGGGGGAGGAAGGAGCACATGGGGCGGCATGGGATGGACAGTGGTAGGAGATGGGGGAGCGGGTGCAGCACGGGATGGAGCAGTCGGCGTGGGCTGCCATGGCTGGGCGCATGGGGCTACACGGCTGGAGAAATGAGGAGCCAGGCATGGAGGAGGAATGAGGTTGGGAGAGCGAAGCACAGTGCCAGACAAAGACAGGAGGATAGCCGTCAGGTGCGGCAGCGTCTTGGCAAAGACACATGGGCGCGAACAGCGTCAAGGTCTGGGGCATGGCGGCCATGGGTCAAAGGGCAAAGCGAGGAATCCCAAGTGACAATGGGCATTGAAAGATGGCAGGGCATGGGACAAGGCGTGCACATGGGGCAAGCAAAGATGGTAGGGCTCGCATGATGCACGGGACAATGCTTCAGAGAGAAAAACGGCAAATGGGAGGAGAGAGAAATGAAAAAGAAAAGGGGAAAGAAAGAAATCCGAAAAACTTAATTAAACCAACTTGAATTAATTCAAATTAAATTGCTTTTAAATTCTAAATTTTAATTTAAGCTTTAGCAAATTAATAAAACCAAATGGTTATTTTTAAAGTTTTCAAAATTTTCAAAAACTCTGGAAATTTGGGATGTTACAATCCTTGACCAGAGCGACGCATGGCAAACGAAGGCCAACATCAAAGAAAGCGACGAAGACCACCGCCTCATCCGGACGAGGGGCTGGAGTGGTCTCCTTCCTGGGGGAGCGGACCTTCTCAAGGCTATCTAACTTGCCCTCGTCGATAAGATTGCTCAGGACAAGATCGGTCACAGTGGATCTCCCCAACTCGCTCGTGTATGTCACCTCTCCAGCGTTCTCCTTGGCCCGCTTCGACATGATCGAAGCAACAATGCGGACCCTCGCAAGGAAAGCGAAGCACCGCAGCAGCAACAAAACGCGACACAATGGAAACCAAGAAAGTGGAAGTGGACAGCAGTAAGGGGGGAACGCCGCATATTTATAGGCGGGCGGAACCCATGGGAAGGAAACGAGGCGCCACGAGCCACTCTGCGTGTGACATGCGCACTCATTCTACAGCACATCTGACAACCATTTAAGACGCACACAGCCCAATGGTCCATGCGTAGAACCCCAGCAGACGCACAGCGACGCCATTATGGCACACAACAGCCCGCGCCGCGCACCACCCAATGGCGCACGATAACCCAAGATCCTTCGAACTCCACCAACAGACCACCTTCGCCAGCCATTCCAAGACAAGCTTCAAAAAGCCGAGGATTTGTGTGCTGGACCTTCTAAGAACCAGCGGTTTGGCTATGGCGGCGGCAGACCTCAACCGTGAGGGGCTTGTCGTAGGGGTGGCCCACCAGCCCCACGGCACAAGCAATACACTAAGGGGTCCCCGAAGGACCCGACGGTACTTTAGGTGGCCCCGAAGACGCCCTTCGGAGGGGCCCCGAAGGCAACCCCGAAGACACCCTTCGGAGGGGCCCCGAAGGCAATCCCAGAGGAGCCCTCTGAAGGGATCCCGAGGTCCACGAAGATGCTCCCTGAGGCTCCGAAGGCAACTCCGAAGACGCCCTTCGGAGGGGCCCCGAAGGTATTCCCGAAGCCTCCAAAAGGGCCCCCAGAGGCCCCTAAGGTGGTTCCGAAGGTGTCCTCCGAGGGGGCCCCGCAGGCCCCCGAAGGAGGTCCCCCGGAGGGGCTCCACAACCATCAGCAAAGGCACAATAAAGGTGGATCAGGCTCACCGCCCGAGTGGACCAGGTCCAGGAGAATCCACTATGCACCGAGGGCTACACTTAGGCTAGGGAAAACCCCTGCTACCTCTATGGTAGTTGTACCTTTGTAGGGGTGTATGTGTCATTTCATGTACCTAGTTGGATAGGCTATAAATAGCCTCCTCCCCCTTCATGTAAAGGAATGAATACAAAATTTCTGGCAATTAATATAAGTACACTTCTAGCTGAATTCCCACTCTTAGGACCTTTCGGCCCCTCACTTAGAAGCTAAGGATCTCCCTCACTTTTTACTACCATCCTAGAATCCATATTTTTGTGTGCCATCGAAGAGTCCGAGCTTGATGTTAAGTGCCATTTCCCTTTTGGAAAGGCTGAGATGGTCACTTGTGTTGGGCTTGGTTTTCTCAAGAAACCAAGAAAGAGCCGCAGTTTTGGGCGCAGCTCGTGGTGGCCACGTCGTCCCGAAATCCCTCCCCATCGGATCCACCACGCCTCTGCGTCGGTCCGTCCGATATTTTTTTGTTTTGCGTGTGTGGCTGCTTCGCATCGTCGCTGCTACCCCGGCTTCGCTGAGCTCATCAGTCGCTGCGCGTTCCCCTCCCCTCCCCCGCCCTCACTTCCCTCTCCAAAGGAGAGCCTGCTGCCACCGCCGCCGCTTCGTCCTCCCCTTCCCCCTCCACCGCGCTCGCTTCTCCCTCTCCCACCCCGGCCCCCATTTCCGTCACAGTAGGTGGTGGTGGACTCACCTCCTAGTTGAGCCGCTTCCTCTTCTCCGCCGTCGCTGTCTCAAACGCCACAGCGGTCCCCTTGAGTCCACGAGCGCCCCTCCTCCTTGCTTCCACCAGGTGAACACGCCCCCTCCCTCGCTTCCCTCTCCCCGTCTGCTCTTTTCCCCATCGCCCCCTTCTTCTTCTTCGCCGTCGCCGCCGCCCCCCAGCCTCCTTCCTCTTCCCCGCCCTCGCTTCCCCCTTCCGCTCGGCGCCACGCTCGCTTCTCCCTCTCCCTCCCCAGCCCCCCTTCTACCGTAGTTGGTGGTGGTGGACTCACCTCCTCGCCGAGCCGCTCCCTCTTCTCCGCCGTCGCTGCCATTGCCATTGCCAATCTGCTCACTCCCCGGCGTCCCCGCCACTTATCCACTCCCCAACTCACCGCCTCCGTCTCCGCCTCCGCCTCCCCAGCCCATGATTACCACCACCTTCCCGTTCGTCTCCTTCTCCCACCGTCCGCAGCTCAGGCCCTGCCCGCACCTCGCGGCCGTCCTCCTCCCGGTCCGGTCCGCCTCCTCGCCCTCCGCGTCATCGTCTTGGGAAGAGAGCGAGGAGTCGCGCTAGTGCGCCGAGCACGAGGCCCTCTTCGTTGAGGTCGCGGCGCTGCGGCTCCGCCTCCACGCGCTTGAGCCGCCCCTCGCGTCCGTCGACGCCGTGGCCGCGCCAGTGCCTCCGCCCGAGCCTGCGGCGCCGCCTCCACTGCTGTCCATGCCGGCGCTGGTTTAGGAGGTCGAGGTGAGGAAGGAGGTGATGGTGGTCGAGGAGAAGGCGAAGGCGGAGGCGGGGAGCGGCGACGGCAGGAGGAGGACGCTGAGGCCTAAGGGTGGGGAGCGAAGGGAGGACGTGCGCACGATGCAGGTGAGCGTTGTCGTGCACCTTTCGTTTTGGCTAGGAGCCTAGGATTCGTGATGAATGACGTGTGTTTGAGGCTTTGAGCTGATCGAGCTGGGGCACTCCCAGCTTTGTTCCGCTATGCCTAATGTGACTTGGTTGTTTGTTAGAAAGTGACAGCTTTTGTAGAGTACATACATGCTTGATGGCAATGCTCCATATTTCGTTGTACTATTTGCAATCTGTTGCAATTACCTATTGTACATTGTCAGAAACTGGTTATGAACTAATGTAGATATTGGAGATTAGCGCTATACACTTCCACTAAGCCTTTCATGGCAGTCACAGTTGCGTGATCAGTAGTATAAATGTGTAATAAATCCAAGTACATTGTACGTCATGCAGGACTCTTTGGAAAAGCTTGGCTATTATTCGAGTGAAGAAGACATGGAGTTCCCCAGCTTCTCAACTGGCACCGAACGAGCTGTTAAGACTTGGCAGGTCACTACAACATCATTCCTTCATTGATTTGAAACGTGTAATTTCATATATTGCTAAGCTAATATAAACACGTGCATGCGCTTCCTGTTGCAGGCAACGGTAGGCACTTCTGAGGATGGAGTGATGACATCGGAGCTACTTGTGGTGTTATTTGCGGGACATATCGGGGACAATGTGAAAACGAAAGTAAGTTTAGCTGTTTAGCTACCAACCTTATAACCCACATATAAGTAACACCATGTGTTAGTCTCTACACTCTATGCTCTTAGCTTACTGTCTAACCATGGCGATGTTGAGGATGCAAGTACATTATCTATGAAATGTTCGTTGGAAACTGCAACGATGATACAAGTGTTGGTAAAATAAAATCATCTTTTGTTTTAGTAGATAATTAATGCATTTTCCCAATATTTATGTACTTAGTAAAAAATGCCTTAATCTGGTTGATGGGGTTTTCTCAAGATGCGCGACATACCAAGTACACATAAATTATAAAGGCAAATAAATATTTTCAATGTTCACCGAAGCAAAATATCTATGATAAACTAGAAATGTTCAGTTACTTCTGCAGTTCAGTAAGAGTTGCTTACAAATGTATTGGGCCTCCTATCAGTCCATCACTTTGCACAGGTAGAAGCTTCAAGCAGTATTTCAGACTGTAGCGACGACATTTGGTGTACACAGCTGAGATTATATTTGCTTGTAGGATGGCATAAACGGAGCAGTTGTTCCTGCTGTAACATGAATTGCAGAGGTTCAACAAAACATGGTCAAACAAAATGGTGTCTCAGTGTCGGAACACAGAGTGTTTCTAATTGGTGAAAACAGGTGGGAAGACCCGTCCAGACTGACACAGAAGAATAAACCAATCAGCAGTCCTACTACAGCATCTACAAAGAAGTCCATCTCCTGTCGAGGTGAAGGCCGCCTCATGTGCTTAGGTACTAAAAGTCATTGCTTCTTGCACTAGTGTGTACAATTACATGATTTACTTGCCATTGTCAGGGAGAAGATAGTAAAATTCATAATTTCATCTCCTCTAGAACCTTCAAACCATGATATACATACATCATCGGGTTAGATTTTTGTGAACAAAAATTCTCTTTTGCAAATGTCAAGCAGATGTGGTTCATCAGATTGAAATTCTAGATAGAACTATAGAAGGTATTTACTAGAATCGTTTTCGGTGTATCTCACTGTACATTGTTATATAAATCCCAATTTTATCTTTTGATGTACCATAGGTCATTGCTATTGGTTACCTTTGTTTGACTTTTGTATTGTCCCTGATTATTGTGGACCTTCTGCAATGTACTGGTAAATGAGCTGCAGCGCTCCATCCCCCATGTTGTGACTATTGATAATACCCTTCTTTCTTCCTGCAGAATGTGATGAAACAGGTGAGCCAAACATTGAACCAGGTACACGAAAATGCATCACAGTATTAAATTAAACCTTGTTCTTTCTTCTCTGATTTGCATTTAGTTGTTGACTTCTCCTTAAAATGCAGTTTTTGGGGTGGGTCGGTGAAGATATGAAGTGCCCATACTGTGAAGGCCTTGGTTCCATTGTATGTGATGTCTGTGAAGGGAAGACAGTAGTGGAAAGTTAAAAGACTTCAACATTCTACCTTATTTTTGAACATCTATAGCAGTTTGTATGTATACTAGCTAACTATTCCAATTTTATCACAAATTCACAATAGTATGTATTCACATGGCTTTCCCATAAAAAAAGTATTCACATGGCTTGCCCATAAAAAAAGTATTCACATGGCCAGCGTTAGTGACTTGTCAGTTGTCATTCCTATGGATCATCTCCTTGAACAGAAATATTGACTTGTCAGCGTTAGTGCTAGCGGACTGCTGACATCATCGTCTTCAACACCGGCCACTGGTGGACTCACTCAAAAACATCAAGAGGGTATATCACATTTTCCCCTGAAATTATATGTGAAAATTGATACCATCAATCAGTTTCCATCCTGCCAAATCATTGGTTAAGTATTTTTGTCCACAGGCTAAACTATTATCAAGAAGGCCCCAGCCTTGAGGTGACGGATGTATTCAAGAAAGCTCTAACCACATGGGCTAGATGGGTTGCCAAGAACATCGACTCAAGAAGAACAGGTAAATAAACTTACTCAACCTTTCTGTGCCATGCCATCTAGACCTTTAGTTTTTCATGAATTGACAAACAAGCAGTGGGGTATTAATTTGTTTTGAATTTTGTAAGCTCTCCATCTCTTCATAAACACCCCCGATTTGGATTTCACTTGAAATTGTCATGTTTCCTTACACCGAACTCTCCTGGGAATTGATCAGTCACAGCTAGCAGCACTGTTGAGGTTGAACTATATATTATAGTTGTGTACATCATTGATGTTCATGTTCGTACTACAACATTTTTTTAGAAAGATATTGACTTGCTGCAGAAAATACTTAAAATTACTTATGAAAACATATGCATCTGAGATTCCCTATTGAAATGCTTGCTTCTCGATTTTGCCACTACAGTTTGCCATGAGTTATCTGGTTTCTCTTTTAACTGGCTTGGAACAAAATTCCCCCTCATATGTCTGCCTTACTATGCATGTGCTATTCAATTTCACTAAATCTGAAAACTGATCCCAAATTGTGGAGTCACTTACGTTTAGCTATAAGATTTGCAGGCTGAGACTTTGCCTGGTTACCTGTGCGAGCAGCGGCAAGGTGGTGGTGGCTGCAGAGTTGGACCAATGGCAGCTACAAGCTTGGCTAGGTAATGCAGTATTGATGTGGTGAAAGACTGAAAGTATGCTTCGCCTATATTTGACCTCGTCTGCTCCGTTCTTGGTAGGAGTCTTGATAATGGAGCAGCTCTGTAAGGAGGGGCGTAATGATCATCTGTAGCTGGCTTCGGTTCGGTTATGTGAATACATATGTTGTTGCGACTTGCGAGTGATGGATGAAGAGAATGGCTAGTTGGTTACTAACATCAGTTGAGAGGAGGATTAAGGTGATGCTAGCAGAGGATTAGTCGTTGGTAAGGTACGTCATGTTGAATTGTAGCTGTGTACAGGATGCTAGATTGGTATGCTTGCTTGGCTTGGTCAGGTTATAGGAGAATGTTGGATTGTCAACCATGTGTTTTTTGCTTAAGATTTGTAGTCCAAATTCCCATGTCCCCTTTTAAGTAAAAAAGAACTGGCAGAATACGGTACCGATGTCTATTTGCTACGTCATTTTTTCGGATCTTTCAGTTAATCACTTCTCTATCAGTAACCTAACTCCGCTCTTCGTTCAAATCATGTTTCCACTCTTTGTTGTTATTTTTCTTTGCTTCTGCATACAGCGAGCGCGCAAATGCGCGCACAGCTCCTTAGTATGTTTGAATACCGACATTACACCAAGAAGTTACTAGCTAGCTGTTGGACTTATGCAGAGGTTTCTTCACATGTCGGTAACTTCAGATAGTTATTAACTAGAAAATGAAATAGTGTCAACAACTTGGAGGGTTTGGCACTGTCGACTCCATTGAGCCATTGACCATTGAAGCAATCTCACGAAGAGACCAGAATACCCCTCAGAGGCTGAGTTATGTCTCCCTTGTTGGAGCTGAATCGCTCAGCTCCTCTCGTACACACGTGTATACCTAGAGATACCTTACTCATTGTTTTCTCTCTCGGAGAACACATCTGAACACACGTGGGAGGAAGAACACAAGTATTTTGGCGACACACGCCTCTTTCTCTTCTGTTATTCTCTGTCTCTGAATACAAGCAGTGATTACAAATAAATAACCAGGCAACAACCTACTGCCCCGGGTCTCAAGCCATACACGCCATGCACACCCATAGAAGCGCTCCAACTAAACAATTGAAGACTTATGCAGCTACACGCACGACTCTACTCATGCAGCTAACAACTCTCCACTAACCACTAACACATGCATGGATGGATAGACCGAATCACATGCACTAACCTATTCTCATGGCACCACAAACATCCACTACGGGACCAACACGCGCGTACTAGCTAATCATCGGAGAGCATGCAACACATATAGATGCAAAACTACTACTTTGCTGACCACCTGTAACCTCTTACCATGCATAGCGGCCACCTCCTCTTCATGCCACATGCAGCGGCTTCACCTTGCCACACGCAGCAGCATCTTCATCTTGTGGACAACGTCTTTCCAACGCCGATGTCCACCTTGTAGCAGCCTCACACCACTACTCATGGCATCCAACGCGAACGAGACAACATTGTCTACGGCCTCTCACCGCCAATCGATGCCTCCTCCGTGGGCCCTGCGTGACTCATTGCGCCATTGTCGGTTTCACACCAATTCCTCCTCACAGCGGCATCATACCGAGGCGTGCTTGTCGGCTTCACACCGACTCCTCTAGCGACAATGGCCTCACACCACCGCCTTCGGCTTCACGTCGAATCCTCACAACGGTTTCGCACCACCGTCGCACTCCACGCCGTGTGCCGCGCCGCGCCGCCAAAGCGCGCGCTGACCGCACGCCATCACTGTCGGCATCACACCGAGACTTTCTCAACGATGGCCTCGGCCACCACGGCCGCCCTCCATCTTGCCTGGAGTCTGCCGTCGCCCGTGGCCTCCACCTCGCATGGAGTCTACCACTGCGCCACCTCTGGCCTTCACTCATGGATTCTGCCGTTGGTGCGCCCGTCGTCGCCACACCACACCGGCCTCGCCCAACACTCCTGGATCTTGAGGCTCTAATACCAATTGTTGGAGCTGAATCTCTCAGCTCCCTCTCTTGTACACATGCATACACCTGGAGAAACCTCACTCATTGTTTTCTCCCTTGGAGAACACACCTGCACACACACATGGGAGGAAGAACACAAGTATTTTTGCGACACACGCCTCTTTCTCTTCTGTTATTCTCCTGTCTCTGAATACAAGCAGTGATTACAAATAGGTGGTGTCTAGGGAGTAATTGAGTGCTTTGTTGCTAAATAGTACTCAAATTTTTGAACTCTCGGGTCTAGATTCAATGGATGAGATCACTTTGCTGCCACCCCTCTCATCTGTGTACTATTTTATCTAGGAGTACTCCATTTTTTAGACGTTGGATTTTTACATAAGTTATATACTAGTTTTACACAAATTAAATTATGTAGAAAATGGTGTGATTGTTTGTAAAAAAGAGGAACACAACAAACTATAAAAAACACTACAAAAACTACAAAAAAACATACATGTTCATTTATGTTGCAACTCTCGACAACCCTAAACAAATTGATTACTCACTTATCACATTGTTTACCTAGAGAGAAATCACCAAGCATAGCATGGATAAAAAAACTCAAGTACTCGCAAACAGAAAAACACTCGAGTACCATTTAGCAAATTCCTTACAAATAAATAACCGGGCAACAACCTACTGCCCCAGGTCTCAAGCCATACACGCCATGCACACCTACAGAAGCGCTCCAACTAAACAACTGACGATCCATGCAGCTACACGCACGACTCTACTCATGCAGCTAACAACTCTCCACTAACCACTAACACATGCATGGATGGATAGACCGGATCACATGCACTGACCTATTCTCATGGCACCACAAACTTCCACTACGGGACCAACACACACACGTACTAGCTAATCATCGAAGACCATGCAACACAAATAGAAGCAAAACTACTACTTTGTCAAGATTAAATCCAACAATTTCCTCCTTAATCTTGACATGCCGACTCACTGTTGCGGACCACCCATAACCTCTTGCCACGTACAATGGCCTCCTCCTCCTCATCTCGTCATGCCACATGCAGCAGCTTCACCTTGCCACGTGCAGCAGCATCTTCATCTTGTGGACGACGCCTTCCCAATGCTGATATCCACCTTGTAGCAGCCTCACACCACTACTCATGGCATCCAACGTGAGCGAGACAACATTGTCTGCGGCCTCTCACCGCCAATCGATGCCTCCTCCGTGGGTGCCTTGCGCGACTCATTACGTCGTTGTCGGTTTCGCACCAATTCCTCCTCGTATCAGCATCACACTGAGGCGTGCTTGTCGGCTTCACACCAACTCCTCTAGCGATGATGGCTTCGCACCACTGCCTTCGGCTTCATGTTGAATCCTCACAACGGTTTTGCATCGTTGTCGGTTTAGAACTGAACTTACGTAAAGATTGTTTGATTCGGGGGTTCCTCTAGGCTCAAGATCACACAGAGATGGAGACACGGGGATTTTTATACAGGTTCAGGCCTTCTCCTGGGAGAATAACAACCCTACTCCTGTGTGTATGTATTGAGTATGCTGGATTACAAGATGGAATCAAAGACTAGAGTATTGTGCTTCTAACCTTCTCTCGCCTCCCTCCTTGTCCTGTTGATCCTTGCCTTTTATATCATCTCCGGGCTACACCGTTGGATCTTCAAAATAAAGATTACATTAACACGCCAGATCATGGAGCTGTTACTGGAGATTATTACGGGGGTTTTAATGTCCCCACGTCGCCAGGCAATTATCATCATAACAGGGGGTTAAGTCGTGCTATTATTTCAGGGAATAACAGTGTAATTGATTACTCATATCCTTGGATACGGTACATGATATTCCCTGATTGACTAGGCCCACATGTCTGTGAATGTTGTCGACTGAGGACTGGTCGTAGAAAGGCTTACGACCAGTTGGTGGTCGTAGGAGAGCCTACGACCACAGATCGATCGTAGTAGAGCTTACGATTATGGAATAGTCGTAGGAGGGCTTATGACTATGGAGTAGTCGCAAGAAGACTCACGATTATAGGGTGGTCGTAGGAGGACTTACGACCCCCCCAGCTTTTCCCTTATGAATATTAAGGGGTATACTCAAGAGTTATATGACATCATATATACCCATAATATGAATTATAGATATATAATAAAATAAGGATTGTTATATCCTCATCATCTAGCCCCCTAGCTTAAGCGAAAATAACTTGCTTGGAAAAGGAGCAGTAGATGGTCTTACGACTAGTAGGCGGTCGTAAAAAGATGGTCGAAGGGAGGACACTTCGATTGATGTCTCATTTGACCAAAAATTAACTTGGTCAAGAAGGTTGTAAAATAATCTTATGACTTGCAAGGTGGTCGTAGAAGATCTTACGATTACCAAGTTGTCGCAGCACTAAGGTCGAAAGTAAAATCTTTCCGATTGTTTGTTGCAATTGACCAGAAAAAAGACTTGGTCAAGAAGGCAATTTCACTTGAGGTGTAAAAACTGACTCGGTTTTCTCGAGCAGACAAATTTAAGAATTTGAATCGACTCTTACAGATCTGTCTGTTGGAGCAGTTCCCGAGGCATCGACAACCGTTGAGTAGCCATGTCTCTTTATCTTTAGGCGAGCGGTTATAAATATTCACCGTGGGTGAGAATAAGGTCTTTTACCTTCCCCTAAATTGTTCTTGCTGTTTAAACTTTCGAGTTCTCCGTCGCCGACCAAGTAGAGCCCTCTTCTCCAATCTTCCTAAGTCCAAATCTCTGACCCCTGAGAGAAATGGCCGGAGCCGATTCTCAGTGGGCCAAATCGGAGATGGATGCGACCAAGATCAAAGCTTTGGTCGCTGCTGAGAAGATCCCAAAGAGAAAGTTCGTGGGGTGGATCGAGGCCACTGGGTAACATTGGCCATCGGAGGAGATTGAGCAAATCCCTATCTTCTAGGCGTTCTGTGAGTGCGGCCTCCGATTGCCTGCTCACCCTTTCCTTACCCTCGTACTCAAACACTTCGGCGTGGAGCTGGTGAACCTTGTTCCCAATTCCATCACGATGTTAAGTGTTTTGTGTACCTGTGTGAGGCCTATCTAGGGAATCCGGCTGATCTGGAGTTGTTCCAGTATTTTTATGGAATGACCAGGCTGACCGGGATTGCCAGAAGCTGCAGTCTAAAGCTCCACGATGGGAAATCAAAGGAGTACATTCAGATGTTCACTCGGTCGTCGTGGCCGTTCTGGAAGAAGAAGTGGTTTTATTGGGAAATCACCAATGAGGATAGTCTTTCCTTCGTTGGGAAGTCGGCCGAGAAGATTTCGTCTTGGGATTCGACTCCCAAGGATCTTGGTCGGATCACCCCTTTTATCCAAGCTATTGCAGACTTGAAGGAAGAGGGGCTAACCGGATGGCATGTGGTGAAAGACTTCATCACGCGCCGCATCAGTCCCCTGAAGAAGAGGGCTTATTCGACGTGGAGGTACTCAGGGTCAAAAGACCCGACGAGGGACTACGAGGAGGGCGAGTAAGCTTCAGATTTAGCCTTCTTCCTGTTGGTTTCGTATTGGGCTTTAAATAAATTTTCTCTCATCCCTGCAGACCTCTCATAAGAGGAGATTGACACCCGGGTCAAACTCATCTGGGAGAAATCACCAGCCTATGTGGAGGCACCTCCAATACTGGCTAACCTGTCCTCAGAGGATAAGGTGGAACGCCTAAAGATAATCAGGGGTTGATTTCGTCTTTAGGACTTTGTAGTCATAGAAAAACTTATGACTAGGTACTGATCGTAGCAAGGTTTACGATCAGGTCTTGGTCGTAGAAATACTTACGACCAGGGGGTTGTCATAGAAAAGCTTACGACACAACAATGGTCGTAGAAGAACTTACGACTGCTTTGCAATATCTCTCTCTTTCTGATTTCCTTTTCATGGTCTTAGCCCGGCTTCTCTCATCATCAAAGATGTTCCTATCAAGGAACCCATCGCAGCTTTCTTGACAGCGGCGAACAAAGCGGCGGTGATGGTCGAAGGGTCGCCCACCGCTCGAGTGATCAAGACGCCACAGTAATGGCCACGACTATTGGCAACGGAGGTGGGGCTGCCACGCCTCACAGGAGTGGTCATAGAAATCGGGGCAAAGGTGACGTCTGATGCTGCGGAGGCATCAGAGCGTTGCGCTGGGAAGGAGATTATCGTGGACGTTCTTCTAGGTCCTCAGGGAGGAACTGGCGTTACCGAGTCAGACGATGAAGAATATGCTAACTTCTCCTCTGAGTTCTTCGGGCCATCCCCCATTGTGGGATCTTCTTCCCTCGTATCTCGTACTCGTGTCCCTCACCCCAAAAATATTCCCGGTGAAAAGGATGTTTTCGATGACACGCGTCTCGAAAAGGTGTGATGGGACCGAGTCCGAGAGATCGATGAGCTGAGGAACCCCACACGGGTAGTGTCTTCGTTTGCACGGAAGGCAATGGATGTAAGTACCTGTTGATCGGTATTTGCACTCATATTGTTTCTTGCTTCTAACTGTTTCTCTTTTCTGTAGAGAGCATTGGAGCAAATTGTTACTGTTGTTGAATACAACAGGCAACTTGTCTAGTGGCGACAGGAAAAAGCGAAACTATGCGAGCAGGCAGAGAGGTGGTAAGTAACTGCTTTTCATAGCCTTCCATGTTTTGGCCACTTACACAGTACTTGCGGAGGTTTGTCGTAGAAGATCTTACGACTAGGTACTGGTCGTAGAAATACTTACGACCAGGATATTGTCGTAGAAATACTTACGACAAGGAACTGGTCGTAGAAGAACTTACGACCAGGGTATTGTCGTAGAAAGACTTACGACAAAGAACTGGTCATAGAAGAACTTATGACTAGGAATTATGTTGACGTCTACCCTTTCCCTTTGCAGGTTTAAGAGCGACGAGAAGACCTTAGCTGATTCTCTCAACTTTGATAGAGTCGAGAAGGAGAAGCTAAGTGAGAAGGTTGAAGACCTCCAGAAGAAGCTTCTAGAGGCAAACTCTGCAAACCAGAGGTTGTAGGGACGATTGATCGGTAAGTGCTGAACTTAAGACCGCTTTCGACCTTCTTTTCTTTCTCTGATCCTCATTCCTCTTCAGAGAAAGATCAAGAGGTCTAGTTGTGGGAGCAGCGCCACATAAAGGATGCTGCTTCTCACGCTGAAGAAGTCAAGAAGTTGGACTCTCAGCTAGTTGGTAAGCAAATCTTTACCTGTGATTGACTGTGTTTTCTTCTCGCGGTCGTTTCTTTTTCTGACTGGTCTTATTCTTTTCAGAATAAGTGGTGCAAACGAAACAACTTCGCAAGGCTTCGACTCGCAATCAGGAGGAAATGAAGGCTTTGAAGATCAATCTTCGAGGCAATGTTTCACTCCTGAACAATGTACTCGGTGGGCTTCATGCTGAGGGGATTGGTCTTTGTGACGACACACTGTCTGCCCATTCGAGTGCCATTGGCGAACAAGTCGGAACTTTGCAAGAGTTGGTGACTACTCTGAAGGCCAACCAATCCGACTCGATAAAGGATGCGATCCAAGAGGGAGTAAGATTTGTCTTAGCAAAACTTAAAGCTCATGATCCCAACCTTAATCTACAACCTGTCATAGATGAATTTGTCTGCTCTGAAGCAGAGGCGGAGCAATTAATGACAACGATGCAGTCGATTGCTGAGACCATTACGGAGGGTGTGCAAATAAGATCCCCTTCGCCAGAGTAGTCTGCACCAGAGTCCTGTAAAGATAAATTTTTTGTTGATGTTGAAATATAATCCTTCTTTTTCCTGAAAATCATCTTGTCAAGTAGTTAGTAACCCATATGATAATGAGTGGAAAAAAAGAGCAAGACTAAGAATTGAAGTCAAGTTAATAACTTTATCCTAGCCCCTGACTATTTTCTTGGTTTATTTAGATAAACCGAGGAAATAGTGTCTAATGAGTTTTCTGAAAACGAGAGGTTTAACTAACTTATAGTTTCTCAATCGCGATTATCCTGCACTAGTCGAAAGAGTAGGAACGAGTCGATACTAGGAAGTTCCTTCTAGTAGGCAGGACTACGTGGAGAGAGGAGAGGCTTTGACTAGGTGATGTTACCATCTCCGACCAGATTAATCAAATCAAGAACGGTCAACTTGAGTTAGATAAACGTCTGGAGTTCCTTAAAAAATTTGTTCAACTTATTCAATGCACTCGAGAGGTTCGCTCGATAGCAAGAGTTAGAAACAGACGGCGCTTAGGAAGTTCCTTCTAGTGGGCGGTGACCACGCAGCGAAGGAAAAGTCTTCGACTAGGTGTTGCAACTTTCTCTGACCAGTTAAAACAAACCGAGTTTGTCGAAAGTAGTCGAACAAATTTGGAAAGTGTACTCAGCTTAATTTATTTTTCAAAAAGATGGATGAAGAAATAAACTAAGGTAGTAAGAGTTGGCTTGACATTATTTCAACCATGTTTTAGACCCAAGCTCTTTGTGTTGGTAAAAAATAGAGGAACGAGTCGACTCTAGAAAGTTCCTTCTAGTAGGCAGGACCACATGCAGAGAGGAAAGGGTTCGACTAGGTGATGTTACCATCCTTTCGACTAGTGTAAAGATGAACTGGGTACTGGTCGTAGAATGTCTTGCGACCAGTGTATTGTCGTGGAAGAGTTCACGACTAGGAGCTGGTCGAGGGTGGACCTTCAACCAGGGTATGGTTGAAAGAATTGTCAAAGCACTACTCGAAGTAAGACAATAAAGATAGAAAGAACATGATGCTTTATTGAATGGTTGGTCATTTACACGTAGAATTTGCGTAACTGGTCGATATTCCAAGAATTTGAGAGAATTCGGCCGTCTTCCATTGCTAATCGTACTGAACCTGGTCGCATAAATTCGACCACTGTGTAAGGACCTTCCCACTTGGGGGGAAGTTTGTTCCGATTTGACTGGGATTGAATTTTCCTCAATACCAAGTCACCTACAGCAAGGCTGCAAGGTTGGACCTTACGATCGTAGTATTTGCGCAGGGCTTGCTGGTAGACTACTGAATGGAGTAAGGCCTGATTCCTCTTTTCTTCGAGCAGGTTTATGTCATCCGCTCGAAATTGTTCTTGGGCTGAGTCATTGAAACTCCCGACCCTTGTAGATCTGATCTTTAGTTCTGGTGGAAGCATGGCTTCGGCACCAAAAGCTAGGAAAAAGGTGTTTACTTTGTTGCGACTAGCGGTCGTCTTGAATCGCCCATAATATTGAGGGTAATTCTTGTACCCGAGCCCCCGAGCGCTTGACAAGCTGGTCGAAGACTCGAGTTTTAATTCCCTGCATTGTTTGGCCATTCGCTCGTTCGACTGCCCCATTGCTTTGGAGATGGGCGACAGAGGCGTAACAGAGCTTGGTACCCAACTCGTTGCAAAATTCCTGAAATTTTGCGCTCGAAAATTGTTTACCATTATCTGTGATTATTCGACTTAGGACACCAAACCAAGTAATCACGCTTCTCATCATGAACCATTTTGCGGCTTCCGTTGTTATCCCAGTCACAGGTTCGGCTTTGATCCATTTTGTGAACGTATCAATAGCCACAAAAAGGAACTCGAAGCCTCCTGGAGCCCTTGGGAATGGTCTTAGAATATCGAGACCCCAAGTCGTAAAAGGCCAAGATAAAGGGATTGTTTGTAATGCCTGAGCTAGTTGGTGTATTTGCCTGCTATGAAACTGGCATTGTACACATTTTTTAACCAATTCTTTGGCATCGTAGAGGGTTGTTGGCTAGTAAAATCCTTGTCAAAAGGCTTTTCTGACCAATGTTCTGTATGAAGCATGAGTTCCACAGATGCCCCAATGTATGTCGTGAAGGAGGTTTAGTCCTCTCTGCGGTATGCATTGTATGAGTACCCCTTGAGTACCTCGTTTATAGAGGACTCCTTCGACCAAAGTATACATTTTGGCCTTTCGGGATAAATGATCTGCTTCGAGATCGTCGTCGGGTATGGAACCCTGAAGATATTTGTAGATGGGATCCATCCAAGTGTCCTCGTAATCTAGAGAGGCTGTCTCAATAGGAGATGTCTCTGGTGTGTCCACCAAAGACGGCTTTTGGAGTTGCTCCAAAAAAACCCCTTTTGGTACTTATGATCGGGAAGAAGCTATCCGAGCAAGCTGGTCTGCGAGGAAATTATCCTTTCGAGGGATAAATTGTACCTCGAAACCGAAAAAATGCTTTTCAAGCTTTCGAACCTCTGATAAGTACCGAGACATGGTCAGATTAGAGCACTGGTACTCTTTTTGACTTGATTCACGACTAGTTGAGAGTCTCCTCTCACGAGTAGTTGTCAAATCGCGAGCGTTTTCGCAGCTCGTATGCCGGCTAGTAAACCTTCGTATTCTGCCATGTTGTTAGTGGCCTGAAAGTTTAACTGTATGGCATACTTTAAGGTCTCTCTGTTAGGAGATTCTAGGACCACCCCAGCCCCCGAGCCACTTAAAGTAAGTGACCCGTCAAAGTACATAAATCCACTTGTCGTGGGTATCGATCGGGATCTGAATGTGTTCAGATTTGTCTATTCGGCGACAAAGTCTGCCAAGATCTGGGATTTAATGGCCGTTCGAGACATGAAATGGAGATCGAACTCCCCAAGTTCTACTGACCATTTAGACATGCGTCCCACTACTTCCCTATTTTGGAGGATTACTCCCAAGGGAAACTCAAACGGCACAATTATCTTGTGCGCCTGAAAATAATGCCGTAGTTTCCTCGAAGACATGAGGAGGGCATAGAGAAGCTTTTGGACCTGAGGGTAACGCTCCTTAGGTCCGTGCAAAACTTTACTTACGTAGTACACTGGTCATTGAACGTTTTCACGTTCTACAACTAGTACTGTGCTCACTGCCTGTGGCGTGGCAGCTAGATAAATTAAGAGCGTCTCTTTTGGTTTCGGGGAAACCAGAACAGGAGCACTCGTAAGATATGTCTTGACATCCTCAAAGGCAGTGTTTGCCTCTTCCAACCACTCGAAACCTTCATGCTTCCTTAAAAGTTTGAAGAAAGGTAGTCCTTTTTCTCCCAGACGTGCTATGAAATGACTTAAAGTCGCCATACATCCTGTGAGCTTTTGGACTTCTTTCTTCGTGGTTGGAGAGCGCATTTGAACAATGGCTTTTATCTTTTCGGGATTTGCTTCGATCCCTCGTACGGAGACCAGGAATCCAAGCAATTTTCCCGAAGAGACTCCGAACACACACTTCACATGATTGAGTTTCAAGCGGTGTTTTCTGAGGTTGTCAAACGTCTCCTGCAAGTCCGAAACATGATCAAGCTGTTTGATGCTTTTTACGACTAGGTCGTCAACATAGGCTTTCAAATTTCGGACTAGCTGAGGTGAAAAAGTCAATTGCATCAAACGTTGAAAAGAAGCACCAACATTTTTTAGACCAAGTGGCATTTTGGTATAGCAAAATATACTAAATAGAGTAATAAATGCGGTCTTTTCTTCATCTTCTAGACACATATTAATCTGATGGTAGCTAGAATATGCATCTAGAAAACTTAATGTTTCGCAACCAGCAGTAGAGTCAACCAACTGATCGATACGAGGTAAAGGGAAATCATCTTTTGGACAAGCTTTATTAAGATCAGTGAAGTCTATGCACATTCGCCACTTGCCATTAGATTTCCTTACCATTACAGGGTTGGCCAACCACTCTGAGTGATCGACTTCTCTTATAAAGCCAGCTTTAAGTAGCTTGTCCAATTCTGACCTTATAGCATCTCGTCGATTTGGGGCAAATCTCCGTAATTTTTGTTTTACGGGTACTTTGTCAGGCCGTAAAGCTAGCCTGTGCTCGATCACTTCCCTGGGGATTCCGGGCATGTTGGATGCTTGCCACACGAAGACATCTGCGTTTGCTCGGAGGAAAGTGATGAGGGCATCTTCCTACTTGGGGTCGGAAGTATCCCCGATGTGAATAGTCTTCGAAGGTCCCTCCTGATCCAGGGGAACCTCTTTGACTTGGTCGTTCGGCTTGGGCGCAGCTTTAGGCTTCGAGCTCTTGGTCGAAGGCTGCCCTTTTTCTTCCCGAACTGGTATCTTACCCACCATCTTGAGGGATCGATGGTCACACGTGTGCTCCATCTTCTTATCACAATGAATTGTGATTACTCCTTTGGGACCTGGCATCTTAAGACATTAATACCCATAATGAGTTGCCATTAAGAATTTTGCCAAAGCTGGTCGTCCGAGTATGGCGTTATATGCCGTATCGAAATCGACCATATCAAAGGAGATCTTCTCCGTCCTGAAATTACTTGGTGAACTAAATATTAAAGGAAGAGAAACTTGACCAATTGGTTTGGCCGAAGACCCCGGTACAATACCATGAAATGAATATCTTACCAGTCTTACCTTGGTCCTGGGTACTTACATTTCGTCCAGGGTACTCGTAAACATAATGTTTAACAAGCTACCATCATCAATCAACACTTGATTAACTCGACAGTTGTTGATGCTGGGTTCGACCACGATCGAAAAATGACCAGGTCGGGTTGAAGGGATCGGATAGTCACCCTTCTCGAAAGAGATGGTGACTTCTGACCACTTTGGTACTTTATTCACAAGAGGAGAGTCAATGGAGTTTACCTCGCGTTCGACTGCTTTAAGCTGCCATCTTGACTCGTACGCCGATGATCCCCCAAAGATGTGCTCTATGGTTTGTTCGGGATCTTGAAATGGCATGTCCTCGTTGTCATCCGACTGTGTACGACCACTGGCTTGCCCTACTTCTTCAAGGGTAGGAAGTGACCCTTTGTCGTTGTAATAGTCTTCGAGTTTTCGTTGGAAAACTCAGCAGTTGCGAAGGTCATGTCCTTCCTTTTTGTGGAAAGAGCACCACCTAGGATTATCGTTCTTCCGTTCGGGGTGCTTACCTTTGCCTCGATCAGGGTATTGCTTGACAGTTCGTGGCTCCTTATCGCTTACGGCCAGGATCTCCTTAGAAGCATTGGCTTGAGGCTTTTGTCCCTTTGCCTTGTTCTTGGATTTCTTGGCCTTCTTATCCTTCTTTTTGCTACCTTCACCATTCTCCTGAGGGTGCTGGTCATCTCGATCGATGATTTTGGTCCACTCAACTGCTTCATCGCCAGAGCGTCCCGATCGACCATCTTGAAGAGGTCACCATGATGGCGGGAGGTTCAAAGCGATGTCCTCTGTGATCCTTCTGCTACGGACTCCCTACTTGAAGGCTCTGATAACAGATGCGTCAGAAACCTCAAGAATAGAATTGCGAACCTGATTGAAACGCCTGATGAATTGGCGTAGTGTTTCGTGGTCGTTTTGTCGCATCCTGTGTAGGTCGTCCTCCTTTCCGGGACTCGACTGGTTGGTTTAATAACCACAATCGAGCAGATCCTTCGAGCACAGTTGGAAGGTAATTCGCCATGACGCGCTCTCCTCCTCCTACTGCTCGGACAGCGGTTGTGTAGATCTGAAGGAATTCGATGGTATTTTGAGACCCATCAAATTTTTCCATGTTCCCTGGTTGTAATCGCGGTGGCCAGTGAACTGCTCGGAGGTTAGGTGAGAATGCCCGACATCCGGTAATTACGTCGTAACGCCTCCTTTGTAGAAAAGAGGGGTTGATGTCGCCAGGTGATCGTATTCGATGATATCCAGTAAGGGGTGAATCTGACTTATGGTAAGTCTCGATCCTACGAGGGTAATACTTCTCGTATCTTGTCTGCTGTTGCCGACTTCTTGGTTGGAGTGGCGAATGATCACCTCTCCTAGGAGCTTTATGTTCGTCAGGCGTTCGAGGAACTCTTTTCCGAATTGGGGAGCGATGCACCTTGCGATGATCTCCATGCGGCGAGTTATTCGATTGACTGGAAGCTGATGGAGTCGTACTACCACGACTTCCGGAATGACGTCGGTGGGGTCGTTCGAGCTTGCTCATCGTACTCTGCAGCCTTCGTGTGATCTCTTCGGTGAAGAGGTTGTAGCCAGGTGCTCGGGCAAGTTCTCGAGATGGGTTCTCGAGCAGGTCATTGATATGCTGAAGTTCCTGAGCTTCTTTCGACTAGTATTGAGCGCGCCCAGGCAATTTTCTCTGAGCTGCGACTCATTTTCGTCGGTTTGTTTCAGGATCATTCATACCTGATCCTTGAGCTTGCCTCAATGGAGTGCGATGATCTTGAGAATTTCCCGCACGCTCATTAGAGTATTGACTCTGGTCGTCGTCAGAGGTGTCATTGTCATTGCCACGAGCGGTCGTAGGGTATGATATTCGGGGAGCATCTGCAGCCTTGTCTCTAGGAGAGTTATTGCTACCTGAGGGCAGGACGAAGACCTTCCGTTGATAATCTCCACTTGCGCTAGAGGCCTCCTCGCTTGACGAGTCGTCGAATGACACTATCTGGCGACTTGGAGTAAACCCCTCCAGGAAGGGAAATTCCGGGTTATAACCGTCTCTGTCGGCAAGCGAGTCCTGCGTTGGGATGGTCGAACTCGCAGGAAGAGCATGTTCGATTGAATCCTTGGCTGGTCTAACCAGAGAGAGAGAATCACCAAATGTTGATGAAGATCCGGAATTACGACTTCCAGGAGTTGTCGCACCAGGTCGGACTGTCTTAGGTGGACTTGGACATTTGGAGAGGGAATCCTCACCGTGTCCCAAATCTACCTTGGGACAGCCCTCATGGTGGTCGGATTGACCCTTGTCCTCTGAGGAAGCTGGCTTCCCATCTGGATGTATAGTTGTTGAGGATAAGGATCCCTCCTCAACTCCATCGATGGTAAGGTCTCCTGGAGTAAGATCTCCGGAGGCGACATCACCATCGGATGATGCATCGCTCGGCTCGTAGTCGAAACCGGCATCCATATCGATATCTGCATAATCAGCCAAGTCGAACCAGTTCTCCTCGTTCCACTCTCCTGCCATGAGAGCATGAGAATCGGAAAGACAAAGGAAGACTAATGACTTGAGGATCCCCACGGTCGGCGCCAACTGTCGGTGTTTTAGAACCGAACTTACGTAAAGATTGTTTGATTCGGGGGTTCCTTTAGGCTCAAGATCACACAGAGATTGAGACACGGGGATTTTTATACAGTTTCGGGCCTTCTCCTGGGAGAATAACAACCCTACTCCTGTGTGTATGTATTGAGTATGCTGGATTACAAGATGGAATCAAAGACTAGAGTATTGTGCTTCTAATCTTCTCCCGCCTCCCCTCCTTGTCCTGTTGATCCTTGCCTTTTATATCATCTCCGGGATGCACCGTTGGATCTTCGAAATAAAGATTACATTAACACGCCAGATCGTGGAGCTGTTACTGGAGGTTATTACGGGGGTTTTAATGTCCCCACGTCGCCAGGCAATTATCATCATAACAGGGGATTAAGTCGTGCTATTATTTCAGGGAATAACAGCATAATTGATTACTCATATCCTTGGATACGGTACATGACATTCCCTGATTGACTAGGCCCACATGTCTGTGAATGTTGTCGACTAAGGACTGGTCGTAGAAAGGCTTACGACCAGTTGGTGGTCGTAGGAGAGCCTACGACCACAGATCGATCGTAGTAGAGCTTACGATTACGGAATAGTCGTAGGAGGGCTTATGACTATGGAGTAGTCGCAGGAAGGCCCACGACTACAGGGTGGTCGTAGGAGGACTTACGACCCCCAGCTTTTCCCTTATGAATATTAAGGGGTATACTCAAGAGTTATATAACATCATATATACCCATAATATGAATTATAGATATATAATAAAATAAGGATTGTTATATCCTCGTCAATCGCCGTCGCGCTCCTGCGTCTTTGTCGCGCTTGTCGCCAAAGCGCCTCCAAGATGTCGACCAAGACGCCATCACCATCGGCATCGCACCGAGACTTTCTCAACGATGGCCTCGGCCACCACCGCCGCCCTCCATCTCACCTGGAGTCTGTCGCCGCCCGCGGCCTCCATCTCGCATGGAGTCTACCACTATGCCACCTCTGGCTTCCACCCATGGAGTCTTCCATTGGTGCACCCGTCATCGCCACGCCACACCACATCAGCCTCACCCGACACTCCTGGATCTTGAGGCTCAAATACCAATTGTTGGAGCTGAATCGCTCAACTCCCTCTCTTGTACACATGCGTACACCTGGAGAAACCTCACTCATTGTTTTCTCTCTTGGAGAGCACACCTACACACACGTGGGAGGAAGAACACAAGTATTTTGGTGTCACACGCCTCTTTCTCTTCTATTATTCTCCTGTCTCCGAATACAAGCAGTGATTACAAATAAATAACCGGGCAACAACCTACTGGCCCGGGTCTCAACTCTCAATCCATACACGCCATGCACACCTATAGAAGCGCTCCAACTAAACAACTGAAGACCCATGTAGCTACACGCACGACTGTACTCATGCAGCTAACAACTCTCCACTAACCACTAACACATGCATGGATGGATAGACTGGATCACATGAACTGACCTATTCTCATGGCACCAGAAACTTCCACTACGGGACCAACACACGCACGTACTAGCTAGTCATCAGAGACCATGCAACACATATATATGCAAAACTACTACTGTGTCAAGATTAAATCCAACATCCCCTTTCTTCTATCTTCCGTTTGTAGCATACCAACCCAAATCCCCAAATCCTCGCTCAAGGTCACGGTCAAGAAGAAGCGTGACCGCATCCAATCCCAATTTGAAGATGCCATCGGGATGGAGCGAGTCGACAACCTTGCCAAGCAGGCTGCCAGCAATGCGACATAGGTGCCTGCATGGGTTGCACACCTCTCCTCTAGCTCCGCGTCGCGGCAACGTGTGGGTTGCAGCTCAACCTTCACCACTCGCCGCAGCATGTTCCGTGGCCTCCACCAACTCCCAGATGTGTTGCAGCCATGCCTCCTTTAGCCCTGTGCGCGTCCGCTCGGTCTGCACAACAGTTGTTTGGTTGATGAAATAACCCAAAATTTGAAATTTTTGGAGTTTTTGGTTTGAATTTGAGTTTTGCCAAATTCGAAAAGTTTTTGTCGCCACTTTCCCTTTTCGGTTACTCGCTTTCTTCAGCCCGAAGGCGCCCCAAGCAAAGCCACCTTATCCTCAGATTCTGCGTCAAGGCCCCATTCATCGCGCCACACGCCTTTTGCTTCATTGCCACCAAATGCGTTCACACCAAACTACGCCAGTGCCCCACCACCTTGAAATGCCAGTGCCGCCGCGGCTAAGCCACGCGCCTGCGTTATCGCCACCAACCGCCGAGCGGCCGCCTCTCGTCTCTATTGTGCGTCCCAGCGTCTTTGCCACAAGCAGGAGGCGTTTTCGATCCCGCAATGCCGCCGAATTCTCTAACGATTTCAAGACCACCGCCGCACACCACGCCAGGTGCCACGCCAAGGCCGCCAAAGCGCCAAGCCTCACAGGCCGACGCATGCCATCATCACAAGATCACACCGAGATTTTCTCAACGATGGCCTCGGCCACGACCGCCGCCCTCCATCTCGCCTGGAGTCTGCCATCGCCCGTGGCCTCCACCTCGCATGGAGTCTACCACTGCGCCACCTCTGGCCTCCACTCATGGATTCTGTCGTTGGTGCGCCCGTCGTCGCCACACCGCACCGGCTTCGCCCAACACTCCTGGATCTTAAGGCTCTAATACCAATTGTTGGAGCTGAATCGCTCAGCTCCCTCTCTTGTACACATGCGTACACCTGGAGAAACCTCGCTCATTGTTTTCTCCCCTAGAGAACACACCTGCACACACACATGGGAGGAAGAACACAAGTATTTTTGCGACACACGCCTCTTTCTCTTTTGTTATTCTCCTGTCTCTAAATACAAGCAGTGATTACAAATAGGTGGTGTCTAGGGAGTAATTGAGTGCTTTGTTGCTAAATAGTACTCAAATTTTGAACTCTCGGGTCTAGATTCAATGGATGAGATCACTTTGCCGCCACCCCTCTCGTCTGTGTACTATTTTATCTAGAAGTACTCCATTTTTTAGCCGTTGGGTTTTTACATAAGTTATATACTAGTTTTAAACAAATTAAATTATGTAAAAAATGGTGTGATTGTTTGTAAAAAAGAGGAACAAAACAAACTATAAAAAACACTACAAAAACTACAAAAACTAACATACACGTTCATTTATGTTGCAGCTCTCGACAACCCTAAACAAATTGATTACTCACTTATCACATTGTTTACCTAGAGAGAAATCACTACGCATAGCATGGATAAAAAAACTCAAGTATTCGCAAACGGAAAAACACTCGAGTACCATTTAGCAAATTCCTTACAAATAAATAACCGGGCAACAACCTACTGCCCTAGGTCTCAAGCCATACACGTCATGCACACCTACAGAAGCGCTCCAACTAAACAACTGAAGATCCATGCAGCTACACACACGACTCTACTCATGCAGCTAACAACTCTCCACTAACCACTAATACATGCATGGATGGATAGACCGGATCACATGCACTGACCTATTCTCATGGCACCACAAACTTCCACTACGGGACCAACACATGCACGTACTAGCTAATCATCGGAGACCATGCAACACAAATAGAAGAAAAACTACTACTTTGTCAAGATTAAATCCAACAATTTCCTCCCTAATCTTGACATGCCGACTCATCGTTGCGGACCACCTGTAACCTCTTGCCACGAACAGCGGCCTCCTCCTCTTCATCTCGTCATGCCATATGCAGTGGCTTCACCTTGCCACACGCAGCAGCATCTTCATCTTGTGGACGACGCCTTCCCAATGCCGATATCCACCTTGTAGCAGCCTCACACCACTACTCATGGCATCCAACGTGAGCGAGACAACATTGTCTGCGGCCTCTCATGGCCAATTGATGCCTCCTCTGTGGGCGCCTTGCGCGACTCATTGCGTCGTTGTTGGTTTTGCACCAATTCCTCCTCGTAGCAGCATCACACCGAGGTGTGCTTGTCGGCTTCACACCAACTCCTCTAGCGACAATGGCTTCACACTACCACCTTCGGCTTCACGTCGAATCCTCACAACAGTTTTGCATCGCCGTCGCGCTCCGTGCCGTGTGCTGCGCCTCACCGCCAAAGCATGCGCCTCCGCGTGCTGACCGCATGCCATCACCGTCGGCATCACACCGAGATTTTCTCAACGATGGCCTCGGCCACCACCGCCTATTAGGTCACGGGTAGGCTACGTTAGCTATAAAACAAAATTTTCTACCATGCAAACCAGGAAGCCAAGTAAGTAGATGATCACAGATCGTTACCACCAAACACGCAGGGCAGCGGAAGAAGAGTTGGAGCAGTCTGGTCCAATGAAAGGTGCATCGATGTAGTAGTCGTAGTCGATCGTCCAACGTCGATGCAGTGGTCATAGTCGATCGTCCAGCATCCTCGCGAGTCGATCGTCTCGTCCAGCAACCTCTGCAGTTCCTTGTGAAGATCGCGGATCGTCCTCAAGCACAGCAGTCGTAGTAGCGCCTCTACAGTATCCGCACATCCAGGGAAAGAACAACCATACGTCGGTGTGCTAGCACCAAGTCGCACGGCAGAGCTCTCAGAAAGATGGCGGCTAGGCTTTCGGCAGTAATTCTCTTCACCCAAACAGCCTCATGCATCTCCTTATATAGTGCTCGTGACGAATCCTATCCGAACACGTTTGACGAATCGTATCCGTACTGGTTTGTTCCAACCCATTAAGTGTGTGACCCATTAGGTTTGTGTGTAATCGGTTGTGACTCGGAAACCTTTTCCGACCACGAGTCGTAGCGGTTCATAGCAGAACTTAGCGATTCCCGAATAAACATAAATTATCGGACGAACCTTAATGCAATATGATTTATGACCAGGTCCTCATCACTTATGACTAGGTCATATCTCTATAGGACCAGTTCATATTTGGTCATGACCAGTTCGCAACTCCTTACGACCAGGTTACGACCACTCAGGATTACGTTCACCGCCTCACGACCACCAGATCTCCGCATCGACCACCAGAATCGATCGAACTAAGCAACCTACTCGTGTATTCTCCATTTGCCTCACAATATCTGGTTGAACTCTAGGTGAGATGTTGTGTCATCCATGGACTGTTCAATACTTTCTCGATCGAGTGTCAGATAACTTTACGTGGTCGAACACTTCGACTACTAGTGGCATGGCTATGCACTTTCTTTATCCGATCACAACGAGGGGCCCAGAGACATCTCTCCTGTTATGGTAGAAGGGGCAAATCCCATATCCGACCAGTCACATTTCTCTGCATGTTTCATAGCATACCTGAAAGCTACCTTTATAACTACCGAGTTACGAGCAGCGTTTGGCAATCCCTAAGAGTGCTATTACACATGTAGGAAACTATGTTGATCTCAGGTCTAAGGATTATACATCATCATTGCTTGAGACCAACTAACGACACATATAATCATAACAATCTCAATAGTGTCTCAAGGTGGGTCTTATCCAACACCATGTTCTCTAACATGTGTCTATATTATTGGTTTGATATCTCTATATCCATGACATGTGAAACATAGTCATCAACCAATACATATGCTAGTCTATTCATATGTGTCCTCATATGTTTTCGACCAGGGAACGTTTAAGAATAATTATCGCAGAAATATAGAGTTTCACAATCAATTCACATACTTGATAATAAATATTAACAATATTATTCTAGGAACAAGATAACATATTATCCAATATTATGAACATAATGAAATATAATCATCTCTATGATTGCCTCTAGGGCATATTTCCAACACCGCCGCCCTCCATCTCGCCTGGAGTCTGTTCCCGCCCGCAGCCTCCATCTCGCATGGAGTCTACCACTGCGCCACCTCTGGCTTCCACTCATGGAGTCTACCGTTGGTGCACCCGTCATCGCCACGCCACACCACATCAGCCTCGCCCAACGCTCCTGGATCTTGAGGCTCTAATACCAATTGTTGGAGCTGAATCGCTCAACTCCCTCTCTTGTACACATGCGTACACCTAGAGAAACTGTAGCGCCCTGGTCTTTGAGCTTTCTTGGAATTTCAAAATAAAAAGAACCATTTGGTTTTGATGAGAATTCAAAGCTTAACTTGAGATTTTTTTTTAAAAAAAAGAGCTTTAAAGGACTAAATCAAACTTCAACTAAATCAGTTCGGCTTCTGTTCGAGTTTGTGGAGTTCTTCCTTTTCTTTGTTCACCCTGTGCTCTCTTTCGGTCCAGTTCTCCCTTTCTTCTCTGGTCCAGACCTCCCTTCGTTTGGATCTGATGGTCCAGACCTCCCTTGTGGTTCGGACCTCCCCTTGTGTCCAGACCATCCTTTCGGTTTTGACCTCCCTTTGGGTCACAACCACCCCTGAGATGTTCCAAGCTCGGGTTTGTGTTTCAAACGTCCTTGATTTCTAAAATTCAATTTTGGGTTGATTTTCCCCTTCGTTTGGACCTCCCCGAGTTCATTTGGACCTCCTTGTGTCCCTCTGAACCTCCTTTGAACTTCCCTCATGACCGCTTGGCTCCCGCCCCTCCGCGCCTCTTTCTCATTGTCACTCCTCTCCCTTTGCTCTCATCTTGACCGTCAGGACCACCCTCGGGTTCATCCTGACCGTCGAGATCTCCCTTTGCTCTCATCTTGACCGTCAGGACCACCCTCGGGTTCATCCTGACCGTCGAGATCTCCCTTTGCTCTCATCTTGACCGTCAGGACCACCCTCGGGTTCATCCTGACCGTCGAGATCTCCCTTTGCTCTCATCTTGACCGTCAGGACCTCCCTCGGGTTTATCCTAGCCGTCAAGATTTCCTTTTAATTCATCTGACCCGTTCAGGGCCCCCTTGAGTTCATCTTGACCGTTGAAGACCTCCTTTGGTCTCATCTTAACCGTAAAAATCTCTCCTTGTTTCATCTCCTCCGTTGGACCCTCCTTTTCGTTGGATCTCCCTTTTCCTTCGTGTGGTCCGGTCCAACGCCACGCCTTTCCCCTCTCGCGGAGCGTCCGATTGAGCTTGGGCGGTCCGATGGAGATAAACGTTCGGGCAGACCGAATGTTCCTATCGCCTTGATCCACCCGATCAAATTCGAACGGCTCTGCTTTGTCGCGCCTTTTTCCTTGTCCTTTGGACCTTCTCGTCCTCTGGACCTCCGCGTGGTCTTTTCGCAAAGACCACCCTTCATGGCCTTTTTGCAAAGACCACCCTCTTGGGTCGCAACCTCCCTTTGAGGCTGCGACCTCCTCTTTGTCATTTAGCCGCGACCTCCCCTTTGAGGCCGCGACCTCCTCCTTTTGTCATTTTGCCGCGACCTCCTCTTGAGGCCGTGAGCTCCTCTGTTTTGTCATTTTGCCGTGACCGCCTCTTGAGGCCGCGACCTCCTCTCTTTTGTCATTTTCCCGCGACGTCCCCTTTGAGGCCACGTCCTCCTCCTTTGTCGTTTTGCCACGACCTCCTTTGGTCGGACCTCCCTGTGGTCTTTTTGTAAAGACCACCCTTCTCGGCCTTTTTGCAAAGACCACCCTCCGGTCAAGACCACCCCGTGTGGTCACGACCTCTGGTCTTTTTGCAGAGACGACCCCCTGGTCTTTTTGCAAATACCACCTCTGCGGGTCAAGACTTCCCTTGACCTCTGCGGGACCTCCTCAAGGTCTTCGCAGGACCTCCTGCTTGAGCTTTGACTGGTCCCATTTGTCAGTCACGCTCCCTTTCTTTCTTTTTCTTTTTCCTCGGCCGTATCTCTGGGGCCACAAAAGTCTTCGTGCATTTAATGCCGGTTGTGTCACATTAAATGCTACCACTTTTTGCAGCACCCATTCTTTCTTTTGTCTCCTCCTTTACCTGCTCCCGTCTTATCCTTCACCTTCTTTTGGACGCGAGTGCCTTGGAACTCTCAGCAGCTCTGGCTATATAAGCTTGAGCAGCTCTCAATCTTTACCCTTTTTCCTCATTTCAGCTCTCAGGATCCTCCAACTAGTTCTTGGACCTCCTCCAAATCGTCGAAGCCTCTCTGTTGGTTTTGTTCTGGTGTTTCATTGGAGTTCTTTGGATCTTGCTTGAGCTTTATTTGAGTTTGCTTGGTTTTCTCGTGTAGATTGCGGCGACGTTGAGGAGCCCTAGCTCTCTGAGGAAGAATACACTCAAGCCTTCGAGCAAGGCAAGTTACACCCTTGACCATGTTGCACCCAGTATTTCGAATTATCTATGTTCCGTTTCAAGTATTACTGCATGCTTATTTCAATTCAAGTATTTCAATCCCTGTTTTAACTTTGTAGTTACTCCTAATTCCTTTGTACAACTAATCTTGTCTATTGAATTGATCACCCCTTGCCACCATAGTAAAGAGCTAGTTGGTACATTAGTATGAACTAGCGTGTTGCAAAAATTTGATGCTTAGTCATGCTTAGACCAAAATCTTAGTTTGGGAGTTTTTCGGCCAAAGGACCAATGTCGTCTAAATGTTTTAATCTATGACATTGGGTTGTTATGGTAGTTTGCAAATATTTTTGAAAAGCAAAGAAAAAGGAAAATGGATTTAGACTTGGGCGAATTGGTTGTTCGAATGGGTGCATGTTCATGCACGGGATCGATCCATTTCTATAGACGAGGCCCAGGGTTCAGTGGAAGTCGCCCTGGTCAGTTAAGGACTGGTCCTCGAGTGTATTTTGCCATGCCTCACCGTGCAACCACATGTCCTGAATGGGCAAGATCTGGCTAATTAATTTGCAAAGTTCCATCGCGGTTGATCCTACTGATGCAATGGGTTGTCTTGGAGGACTTGTCGTTTTATGACTTATGTTAATCCCGCTTGGCGCAAGAGGGGGCCTTGATCTCTGCAGGTTTCTATTCGTAGGGTGGGCGAAACCTTAGCGGGGATGGACTGCGGTGGAATGATGTATTGTAAAGGCCTTGTCATGAGCTCTAGACCACTTACCTTCGGCAGTGAGTGGTGGTATCGACGGATGCCAATCAAACTAGAGAAATCATGTCGTGTGGGTAAAGCTGTACACCTCTTCAGAGCGTCAAACTATTCGAATAGCCATGTCCACGATTATGGACATGCTGGCAAAGCTGCTCCAAGTTAGATGTTGGTTTTGGTTTTCAAATGACTTTGTTAAATGGTTTTGGATCTCTATCCAAATGGATTTTGGCTGGGAGCCTTGTGATAGGAGGGTATCCTTCACCACTTGTTGATGAATTTTATCCAACTATAAAATTGTTTTAGAAAAATGAATTTTAAATATTGTATAATTGCTTTGGAACTTATTACCGGTAATTGGAAATAAACATGGCTTTATGCAAAGACAACCTTATAAGCCTTCCTTTGAGATATCCATGTATGCATATCATTCTGTTATTTGACGGGTGTAACTTGCGAGCACAGTTGTTGTGTTCATTCTTGCATGATTTGATAATTGAGCAGGAGAAGACTTCTTTGATGAAGATGAGGACCAGATCAACTAGTTATCGCCCTTCAGCCGTTTGCCTGTGGTGTAACGGGTGGACTTTTTATTGTACTTCCGCTGTGTATTTTGCTTTCGCCGGCTTGTAAGCCACCCTTGTAACCAACTCTTTTGTTGTTAATAAAGTTTGCGTGAATGAATGTTACCACTGTTGTTCGTTGTGTGAGCTAGCCATTGATCCTTGGGACTAGTTCGAAACATAGAGGACTTAGGGCTTTTTCCAAGTCTCACGGCCTCCTTGGGTTTGGTCTCTCGACCACCCTCGAGTCAGGTCGTGGCACTTGGGGGGACGTCCTGGGTCTTGAGACCTCCTCGGGTCAATTCTCTGGACCTCCAGGTGGTCCTACTGGATCTCCTGGAAAGTCTAGGTGGACCTTCCGGGTGGCCTTGGAGGACCACTCGGGTGACCCTAGGATGGGTCGCGACAAAAACCTCACTCATTGTTTTCTCTCTTGGAGAACACACCTACACACACGTGGGAGGAAGAACACAAGTATCTTGGTGACACACGCCTCTTTCTCTTCTGTTATTCTCCTGTCTCTGAATACAAGCAGTGATTACAAATAAATAACCGGGCAACAACCTACTACCCCGGGTCTCAACTCTCAATCCATACACGCCATGCACACCTATAGAAGCGCTCCAACTAAACAACTGAAGACCCATGCAGCTACACTCACGACTGTACTCATGCAGCTAACAACTCTCCACTAACCACTAACACATGCATGGATGGATAGATTGGATCACATGAACTGAATTATTCTCATGGCACCACAAACTTCCACTACGAGACCAACACACGCACGTACTATCTAATCATCAGAGAGTATGCAACACATATAGATGCAAAACTACTACTTTGTCAATATTAAATCCAACATCCCCTTTCTTCTGTCTTCCGTTTGTAGCATACCAACCCGAATCTCCCAAACCCCTGTTCGGTCAAATTGTGTCAGAGAGTGCGCAAGGCCCAATCCCAATTTGAAGATGCCATCGGGATGGAGCGGGTCGACAACCTCGCCAAGCGGGCCACCAGCAATGCGGCATAGGTGCCTGAATGGGATGCACGCCTCTCCTCTAGCTCCGCGTCACGGCAACGTGCAGGTTGCAGCTCAACCTCCACCACTCGTCGCAGCATGTTTCGTGGCCTCCACCAGTGCCTAGACATGTTGCAGCCATGCCTCCTTTAGCCCTATGCGCATCCGCTCGGTCTGCACAACAATTGTTTGGTTGATGAAATGACCCAAAATTTGAAATTTTTGGAGTTTTTGGTTTGAATTTGAGTTTTGCCAAATTCGAAAAGTCATTGCCACCGCTTTCCCTTTTCGGTTTCTCGCTTTCTTCAGCCTGAAGGCACCCCGAGCAAAGCCACCTTATCCCCTGTATCCACCTGCGTCACGCTCCCATTCATCACGCCACACGCCGCCTTGCTTCGCTGTCACCAGCGTTCACGCCAAACTACGCCAGTGCCCCACCACCTCGCCATGCCAGTGCCGCACAGCCTCGGCCACGCCTTACATTGTCGCCACCAACTGCTCGAGCGTCTCTCTCGCCTCTATTGTCCGTCCCAGCACGCTCTGCCGCACAGGTGAGGCGTGCTCAGTCCTGCAATGCCACAACGCCATCGTCCTATCCTCTCGTAGTGCCAAACCCACCTCGCCATCCATGTCGCCACCGCACACCACACTCGCCTCGGCTCGGCCGCTGTTTCCACCGCCTTCGCTGGCTATAAAGCACTCTCCCACGACTCCCTCCTTCCCTTTAGCTCCGCCACAACCCCACTGCACCATCCCTTCGTCCCCAACCCCGACCACCGTCGCCACGCCCAAAAGCTCCGTGAGCCCCAACTCGACCCGCCACCCCATCCTTGCCCTCACCCCTCCAACCGTGTCACAGGCTTTGCCCCGACACCACGAAGTCGCCCTTGACCACCACATTCATCGTCCCTGCCGCTAGCAGGTCGCCAACGTGCTCCCTCGTTGTGCTGCCCACGACTAACGATGCCAAGCCACCACAGAGCTCCCCTGGCCTCACCGACACCACCCCCGAGCTCCTTGTGGTCCACTAATGCTCAAGCCCCTTGGTCCCGTAGCACCGCCGCATCACTCCCCTACCTTGGTCGTGTGCCACTGCTGCCACAAGCCCCTCACTAAGCCACCTCCGCCCGCGCACAACCCAAAAATGGGTTGCACGAGCCTCGGTAGTGCTCATGACACCACCCGACGCTACTATTCGCCACTATAGCTATCGGGACCGGATTTCTGAATTTGAACCCTCTGTGTATTTCTGCACCAGTCCTATGATCAGTAGCTAGTGCACACAGTAGAAACATCGTTGATAACAAGTTTGAATCACGAAATAACATTAATAAACAATTGAGTACTAGCTTTATAGCCACTTATTACAAAATAGGTCAAAAGACCTTGAGTCTTACAGCAGCGGAAACAACAAATGATAAACTCTGAGTGGTGACCCATCACATTGTCCACCGGCATTCGACTGAGGAGCACAACCTAGTACTCCGAGTATCCTTTGTCAAAGCCACAGGTGAAGTAGTCGTAGTCGTCCACGGCATCATTGAAGACTTATGATGTTTATTTTGAGTGTAGCATGTGAGTACATAAAGTACTTCGCGAGTATTGGTAACATGCATATGCATAACTTTTACAAATGAGGCTTATATTGTTCTTTTACACAAAGCAATATTTTAAGTTTAAACATCTTTCATAAAGCACATTTGAAAAAAGTAGTTTCGATAAATAAATTAATTATATCAATAATGGAGGTTCTAGAGCCGCCAAGGTTTCAAAGATAGGGCTCTACCTACCCAACTGGCTCTAGCTGCTAGAAAACTACCTGAGAGTCCCAACTGCTCTCGGTTCCCAAAATTTACTCTTTTGAAATCAAAACCAAAATCTACCACGTGAAAATGCACCTTGCGCGCCCTTGACCATAGGCACGGCTATTCGAATAGTTTTACGCTCTGCAGATGTTGTACAGCTTGACCCACACAAGATAATCGACTGATAATGTCGGCCATGACACGCTTCCTTAAGCGTGCGACTAAGCGATTATCACATGGCTTTTACAATACTTTATCCTAACATTAGCCCGCCCGATGAGCTTAACCCCAAGTCATAGACGTCATTTACCATCGACCCGGAGCTCACCGTTGTGGGGGATAACCTGCCCGGACATGGACGTCAATTACCATCGACCAGCGCAAACCCCGACAGACATGGACATCAATTACCATCGTCTACACATCCTAGGTAACTCCTACCATCTACAGTCTGCGGGGCGTAATACTAGAACATAGTAAATTATTCAGTCAGGTCCTTCCCATTTAGGACATGTGGTTGTACGGTATTGCTCAATTTGGATAATCACAAGCGTCGGTCCTTAATATGACTTGGGTGGAACTTAACACAATACAAGATCTTGTGCTCTAGCTGCACCTGCCTGATCTTACCATCCACACAAGTCTAAAACATATTTTCCTCATTTTATTTTATTTTTCAAATACTGACATTACCTAATGTCATACATTTTCCAAACAAAGCATAATGGGTAATAATGGTTTTTCTCCACCAAAGGTGAAATAAAGATGTAAAACATGTCTAAGCAATTATATCATACAAAACTATTCCGCAAAGTTGTAATTAATATTACAGAATTTCTACGCTACGGTTACAAATGTATAGGATAACAAATATCAAGGAAGACATTAACAATTTTTGGTTTAACTAACAACCTACAAATTAAATTAATCATTTTCAGTGAAATAGCAATGCATAATAATTTAAAACTGAAAACATAATTTATAAATTATATGTACAAAATGGTCAAAGGAGACTCGCCTTCAACATAGGTTGCGGTTGTCACGTCTCGTTGGTCCAAACTGGTGTCAGCGACGTCAGATTCTATATACGCGAAACGAATCAAATAAATAACATAAATCAAATAAAAACTAAAAATTATAAAATAAATACTGGAAAGTATAGAATAAATTTAGGAGAAAGAATCGATGGATTCCGAGTTCGTACGAGGGAGAACGAATTTCTAGAAGTTTGATTCTAACACAAAAATATGGAATATCCGAAATTACTGTTATGGACATCCTGATTCGGATACGCTGAAAAATAAACATGTTTGACAACATCTGCCAGGTGCTAGTGAAGGAATTCTAAATACACTGGCATGTAGGGCCATTAGATATTGAAAAGATCAGGAAAAATATGAAGACAAGGAAGTGACATTGACACATGGGTCCACTTGGACATAGACTCAAGAGTTCATCACCGAATGAATGTAGAACGTAAACAGGGCATTCCAGAAGCTCACGGCCATGGCAATAGCGTCGGTGAGGTAGGCAGCGAGATGACCGGCCAATAGCCAAAATGAAAACCCATTGGCATCCTCCACACACTGGTGGTGAATGTTTGGCTGGAGATGGAGCGAGGTGGCGGTAGTGATGACCGGGGTGCATGGTGGCGGCGGCTTGCACCGTGATTGATGGAGGAAACGTAAAATTGATGGATGCATTATGTGAGTGATAATGAGAGGCTCGAATCTCTTCAAACGGAATAGATTTTCATTCTTCATGCACGAAGAAAAGAGGAGAGAGGCGGAGCTCGGCCATTGTTGGACTGGAGCTCAGGCTACTGCTCGGTGCACTGCCGTGAGTGCAGCAAGGGGAAGAGATAGGGGCAAGGGGAGGGGACGGCAAGGCCAGGGCCAAGGGAGGGGCAGATCTGGCGGCCGGAGCCAGGGCTGGTGGTGGTCGGGGTTGGGAGGTGAGGAGGGGCACGACCATGGACGGCTTTGGAAAGAAAATGTATAGAGAAGAACTTGTTTCACAGGAAGAAGATGATGATGAATAGGAGAGAGAAAAAGAAAAGAAAGAAAATCCAAAATAAATAAAATAAATTTTAGAAAAATCAACAAAAATCCTTGGAACCTGATTAGATTAAATAAAATATTTTTGAATTTAATCGATGTTTATTTTTATCATTTAAAATATTTTTCATTTTTCTGAAATTTCAAATTAAGCTTTAAATTAATTCATTAAAATGCAAATGATTCAATTTATTTTTTAAAAGTATCAAAAAGGCTATTTGAATTAGCAGGAACTCCAATTTAAAAACCAAATCTCTGAATTAATTATTTTGAAATACATTTTTGAGAAGGCCAAAATTTGGGATGTTACAGCAGCCGCTGCGATCGTTGTCACCGCTTCGTCTTGGGCTCGAGCGCCATGGGAGCCTGCTCCCGGCTCTGAGAGACCATGTGGAGGTGTCCCCATGTTTGTGATGAGATATTGACGGACGGTTTAGTGAGTTTGAGTTTGTTTCGGGTATTCGAGGGTTGAGTACCTTTATCTGTGCTAATGTGGATTATACTGTTTCGTGCGGTGCTATGTGATGGTTTGCTTGTCTGTATGACTGCAGGACTTCGGAGCTAGGTCATGGTGAGGTGAGGAGGACCGGGACTAGGCACAGGAGGTGTCGAGGTCCAGACGGTCAAAGATACCGAAGATGATCGAGTCTGCTGAGGTGGTTCTTGGCCGGGAGGCAACCAGAATCGTCCGTGATTTTACCGACGGGCGATGACCAATGGACCGGGATTAGACACAGGGAGGTGTCGAGGTCCGCACGGGGATGCTGAAAGCGGTCGTGTGTCGACAGGAAACTTCCAGGAAGGTGCTTGAGGGCGTTTTGGTATTTTGACTCAAGCAATGATAGGAGGGGCTGGTTTTCCCTCCAAATCCTGGTCATGTTGACCATGACCCTTGCCTCATGTGTGTATGGAGCAAGCATGTGAGTTATGGACTGCATTTCTTGATTTGCTACTTTGAGAGCAGCTCTTGCCTTTACATGTAGAGGTTGTGGGCTGTGCAGTGTGTGTGTAGCTCCCATGCGTGTGTTCCCTGGTGGATTGCTGTGTGTGAGGAAATGAGTGAGTGCGTGTGTTTCTCCCTCTCAAGCATGTAGTGTGTGGAGTAAATTTCTCAGTGCAATCATTCCTCTGAAAGCTTACATGGTTATGTAGCAATTTATTGAGTCTCCTGTGCGTGTGTAGCGCTCTTTGTTCGGCTGCTTTAATTGGTTCATCTCTGCTTTGATTTACTTTATTAGAGACTCTGTGAGCTCTTGGCGGCGGCTCTTTCCATCATGAGCAACCCGCAAAAACTGGATCCGGCCGGCTCTCTGCTCGCAAGAAAATTGATGTGCGCATTTGTTTCTCCCCCATATCAAATCTGATTTACTCATTTGCTTTTCTCGGTCTGCAGTTTTTGTGCGGTTGTAGCAGCCTGTAGTCTTGGGTTTGGTCTTCTTGTGCGTGCGCCAGGAGAGCATTTTTTTTTTGGTTTGCTGCCTGCTTATCCTGTGGAAATCTCGGCACCTGTAGCCCTCAAAATCAAGTGCTGTGGCGGCGATTTCTTTGCTCGGTCTGTGCTCCCGCTAGGAAATAGAATCGGCGGCGGCAGCAGCTGCTTTTACTTGTCCATCTTTTGATTTCGGTTTGGCTGTTTTGCTCTGATTCTTCTCTGGCGTGAGCTGTTCCTTACTGTGTAAGAGATCTCATCCTTTGTTTGATCTGGTGATGCAGTAAGTTGTTCTCTGTTTGGAGACCGAATGCTTGGTTTAATTTGCTACTGTGGCTGCCTTTTTGATCCGACAGAAAGTAGTGTTAGATTAGTTTATTTTTGTATGCTCTGGTCCTTAGACAGAAAAGAAGAATGCCTGTTCTTCCGCTGAGACCGGTGCTCTGCTTGTAGACTTTGAAGCCGAGGGTAGCGGCAGGTTTAAAAATTTGTATCCCGAAATTGCGCAGTGCCTGCAGATTTTGTGCCCTGTGGCGGCTCTCTGTTCCCCACAAAATCTGGCCGGCCGCTTGTAAGTGTGGTGCCGCTCCTTCTGATCTGGTGTTGGACAATGCAACAAAAGACTTCGGTTTGTAAGCCAGCAAGTTGTTGTTTTCCAATTGTTTACTGCTACTGTGGCTTCATTTGTTTGATGTGAGAAATTCCTTGTCAGTTGTGTCTGATTTTTTTTTGGTGCGGCAGCAATTCACATAGTTTGCATTGCGGCAGCTTGCAGTCTAGTATAAACAGGAAAATCAGATCCGGCAGTATTGCTTTTGTTTATTGCTGCTGTGACCAAACTGTTAAGTTTCTTATTTGCTTATGCACTGCCATCTTTGTGTGCTTGCAGTTGTGAGTTGTTTTTGGTCTTTTGTTTCGGGGATTGATCGGATTCAACACAGGTTATCCGCTGTGCCTGTATACAGATCTTCATAGCTTTTATAGCTATTGGAGTGAAGTAGTGTTGAGTTCGATCTAGGTGAAAAATAGAGAAAGCGTCTATTCACCCCCTCTAGTCGCCATTTCGGTCCTACAGGCTCCCTGGGCGAAGCGGCTGTAGGACACTCTCGTGGGCCAAAGGCCTGGCCCAACCAACCTTTCGGTCCAATCGAGTAACTGGGTTGGCCCAACACTGTTAAAAGCCTAACCCGACACATCCTATTACTGTTCACCCGAAGCCCAATACTGTGCAGCCCATTAACCGTAGCCCAAACCTATACTGTTGACAAAACTCGACTCGTTAGGAATAGTGTTGGCCCAATATTATTCACCAACTATTCAACCCGAACCCAATAGTGAATTGTACCAAACCCGACACTGTGAAACCTGACATGACATTGTTCATTCCAGACCAGTTAAGACATAATATGTCCATTTCGACCGTCTCGATACCGTGAAACCCATTTTTGGCTCCATTTGACCTAACCAAGCAACAAATAAACCCCCAACCACCTACACCATCTTTCTTTTCAATTCTTTCCGAATTTATTTAATTCATCTTGTTCCCAGATCGCTCCTTGTTGAGCCTGGACTTATTTATTTTAACTTTCTTTTGCGTTAGGTTCCGACTTCAAAGACCAAACTCCAGAAGACATCAATCAAGATGATCCAACTAAAGACTTTGAACAAGGAGGCAAGTTGCATTCTTTTATCATGTTGAACCCATATCTCAATTATTAATATTATTACTTTCATTACCATATTATGCTATTTATTTCTTTAATGAAATAATAGTTTGGAATGCCATGATGAGTAGTTAGTCTCTGCCATATTCACCTTGACAAGTTTAAGAAATATAAAATATTATTTAATGTTCGGCATTGACACACAATGTTTCCATAAATACTGATAAGGATAATTGGCTGCTCGCCAATAGATTTGGATTGAGAGATGAGGGTTGAGACCAAGAAGGTGGACAACCACGAATTGGTTAGAAGTCCATATCATCACCCAATAGACACGGAAAAACTAAGTGAAAAGTGAGTCCCCTAAGGTGGACAACCATGAGTCGGTTGAAGGTCCATCTCCTCACTTGAGATAGCTAAGGACAACCTTGTACCAAGTAACAGACACAAAAATCACTCAATCACATGTTTGGTGTAACCAACTTAGCTTAGTACACTACTCGTTCTGATCAAATATCTACAGGCAGCACCTACTCTTGTGGTAGAGAGAAGCTACGGGTTTGGGGTGGAACAAGAGTGAGTCTAAAGGGTCACTCGCTGATTTACACAACGCTAGGTCCACTCAGCATTGGACCGCAAACTCCACTATTGGCCGATGGTTTTCCGATCGCTGTTTGACTAAGAACTTACCAAGTAGATACTAGAAAGGGATGAGCGGTGAAAATGCTTTGCTATCTCGACTCAGTCGTACGTGAATATGCTGCATGTTAATAGCTTGATATTGTGAGTCTAAGGTACCTTGTGGGTATAGTTGGGCAACTCTTCGGAGTATAATCAATGGTATTCGAATACGTTGTGCTTTCGGATAATGGAGTTGTGTTCATGGGTAATTCTAGTAAATGAGGCATAAGGACGTTGCACTACTACAAAAAAGATCTTTACAGATGGTTCAAAAATGTTATCACAGACGGTTTCATGAGCCATCTAAGTTTATGGGTCAGTAATGACATGAGGTCATCATAGACGGTTTTCGAATCACAGACGGTTATTAACTCAGAACCGTCTATGATAGTCAACTATCACAGACGGTTCGTAGATAAAACTGTCTATGATAGCGGATGTATCACAGACGGTTTGTAGATGAAACCGTCTGTGATAGTTTACTAGTACAGACGGTTTATAGATTAAACCGTCTATAATAGCGGATGTGTCACAGACGGTTTGTAGATGAAACCATTTGTGATAGTTTACTAGCACAAACGGTTTGTAGATTAAACCGTATATGATAGTTTACTAGCACAGACAGTTTGTAGATTAAACCGTCTATGATAGCTGATATATCACAGACGGTTTATAGATGAAACCGTCTGTGAGAGCTGATGTATCACAGACGGTTTGTCCTAAGGAACCATCTGTGATATTCTTTTGTATTGCTAAATCTATTTCTATTTATTGGCTAGCCTCAAGAAATGCTAGCCATGCCCTCTGAAACAAGCTAAAAAACAACAAGTACATGTATACATCCAATTCAAATTCATTTTAGAAACAAGCACATCCATTTTACAAATCAATTAACTAAAATTAGCCATTCATATACATTTACACACGTTCACCATTAAGTTCAATCTTATCCCAATCAAGTTCAATCAACATCGTGGAACTTCCCATCTGGATTTATGACCTCATAGTTTAAGAATGACATAAACTGTCCTCGAATGTTTATGAGTTGGCCCTGTTCTAATGCAGTTGTAGCGATGCTCGCAACCTATCACTAGGAAGATTAAATTTGTGTTTATATAAATTGGTAAGTATGAAATAATTATTGCAAGATTGACAAACCTGTGGATCATTGGTCATTGCAGAACTGATGAGTAGTTCAGTTCCATGTTGTGGCAAACATAGTATCCATAAATGTTGCCCGGCGGCTGCTGGTGGCACTGCAAAAATAGAATTGGTTAGTTCGAGAGGCATTACTACGAAGTGTTATATAGGATTAATGTGTACTAGCGAATACCAGGAAATTTAAATTGTGTCACAAGATCCTTCCCTTGGATTTTCGTCCTTTAGCAAAGTACACGGTGAACGACTTACGTAGTTCCAAGAAGTTAGCCTTAGCCATTGCAAAGGAAGGAAAGACTACAATAGAGTTATCTATAAAGGAAATGTGTTTACCCGTCGATTAATTGTCGGACAACTATAAAGTCATGTTTGGCCCTCTTTAGGGGATCTAGGTATATTACCATGTTCCATTTTGGTATAATTACAATTAGAATCCAGTGGAACCTACACAGGTATGTCGCCATGGTCATTAAACCTAAGTTCGTATTGCTTATAAAGTACAAATCAACAAGTATAGCCACTAGTGCAGCACTTACTCCTGGTTGTGGAGAAAAAGTATGAATTCCTTGTCGCGGTGAGCCAGCGATGACTCTGTCATGTAATCCTCAATGAAATTTGCATTCTCCTTGATGTTTTGTATGGAGACCAAGTGTGGGTCGAGGAAACCAACCGGTGATTTCCTTAGTTCGGCTTCAGAAATCATGTATACACACACACACACAAAAGCAAGGAGTTATATATAATATTTATCGGTATTACACGAACGTTGACAGTGATTGTACACACTTACAGTGTCCAGCATCGCATGAGTGAGACGTCAAGGGCATCGAGGTTGAAGAGAAAGAACAAGTCCTCGAAGGTCACTGTGAAGACACAATCTTGAACCACGTGGTTAAGATGATCCTTCTTGAACTTGACGTTGATACTCGAGCGCCATTGTCCATCCGTCTTGTTGGCATGTTCCATGTACCATAGGTGCAATCTCTTACAAGCCATTCCTAGGGTAGGGTGGCGCTCTACCGTCTTGACCAACGACTCGGCTAGCATGAATTTCTAGGCCAACGGCAAGAAGGGGATGTCAGAACAAGAGTCAACCATCTTCGATTTGCCTTTGCTGCCTCGCTTTTTAGAGGTTGACTTCATGAGAGTCGACCGGGCATGAGGTGTACTTGCATCTAATGCACCAGGCCCTTGCCGCATCGGTGCAAGTAACTCTGATGTAGGTACATCCTATAAAGTTGACACCGGTGCAGGTAAATGGCCATGCTCTTAGCTAGTTTTGGGCGCGCTCATCAAGAATCCTAACAAATGGCGGCGAGGCATCCTAACGGTATGCCTACTAGTCCTGATCCCTCCATTGTGGGATTTTACCCACATACCCAGCGGTGATGAGTCTGTGGGAGCGCATGTTTTTTTCCTAAAGGGCCCTGTGCGCCGCACTTTCACTCCTAAAATCATATGTCGTCTTCTTCACCACAAAGCCTTGCTAGTGCTCTGCCACGAACGGATACTTCTAGAAGGGCCTCAAATTCTTCTCCACGATTTGCTTAATAAGCGTGCTCTTGAAGTTTCTCCATTCTTTGCACGCCTGTAGCAACGTGTGTTGTTACACAAAAGCCTGGTGTTGTTCCGGTATATCGAACAATCAGAAAATATCCGTCAGCAGCTCACCTTTTTTATCTTTGATCAACTCCTTCCACGAATCATAGGTGATCATGACCTGTTCTCGTGCAACTATTCCGACTGTTCTTCGAGACGCGGACATTGCTCGGGGAGGATTGAGAGGGGTCCCAGACGCATCGATCTCTATGATGGTAAATCGGCCCTGAAGCCTTTTCGATATTCCTCTTCTTCTATCGCACTTAGATATTCCAGAGGATGGTGCATCAGATACACGAGGCAACGATGACGAAAAATGAGCGGAAGACATGTTCACAAGAAATAGAAGTTCTGACACACATGAACATATTATCACAAGATTCTCTATGTGTATGGGTAATATGCTTAACACAAACATCATGTGAACAAATGAAATCAGCATAAAGCTTAGATTTAACATTTTGATATTGCTCTTAGATGTAGAGTTGCAAAAGATTTAATCTTGGCCTTCTCGCTGAAGGGATACGGGTAGGCTACGCTAGCTGACAATTCAAAAATCTATCACGTAAACTAGGATGCCAAGCAAGCAAGAGATCATAGATCGTTACCACCAGATGCGCAGTGCGGCAGAAGAAGAGTTGGAGCAGCCTGGTCCAACGAAGAGCGCGTCGATGTAGTGGTCATAGTCGATCTCCCACCATAGTCGATCGTCCTCGTAGTTGATCGTCTCCTTTAGAAACCAATTGAGTTCCTCGCCAAGATCATGGATCGTCCTCAAGCGCAACAGCAATTGCAATAGCGCCTCTACGGTATCCACACGTCCAGGGCAGAAACGTCGTACGCCGGTGTTCTAGCACCAAGTTGCACGGGAAGGCTCTCTCAAGAAGATGGCGGCTAGGGTTTTGGAGGAACAACTCAACTCACGACTTTCGTGTATCTTGTCTATTATATTAATCTCCTCTCTCTCATAGCTCTGTCCCAATAGCCTCAAGTATCTCCTTATATAGTGCCCGTGACGGATCCTATCCGAACACGTTTGACGAATCGTATCCGTGCTAGTTTGTTCCAACTCGTTAAGTGTATGACCCTGTAGGTTCATGCGTAATCGGTTGTGACTCGAAAACCTTTTTCGACCACGAGTCGTTCGTGGTACCTAGTAGGACATAACGATTCCCGAATACACATAAATTATATCGGACGAACCTTAATGTAATATGATCTACGACCAGGTCCTATTTGGTCTCGACCAGTTCGTAACTCCTTACGACCAGGTTTCGACCAGCCTACGACCTGCTCATATTTGGTCTCAACCAGTTCTTAACTCATCACGACCAGGTTTCGATCACTTGGTGATCATGTTCGACCAGCCTACGACCAGCTCGTATCTCCAAAAGACTAGTTCGTATCTGATCGAACTGAACGACCAGCTCATCTATTCTCCCTTTGCCTCACGATATCTGGTTGAACTCCAGGTGAGATGTTATGTCATCCATGGACTGTTCAATACTTTCTCGATCGAGTGTCTGATAACTTCATGTGGTCGAACTCTTCGACCACCAGTGGAACGGCCGTGCACTTTCTTTATCCGACCACATCGAGAGACCTAGAGACATCTTTGTTCATAACAATCACAGTAGTGTCTCAAGGTGGGTCAATCTAACACCATATTCTCTAACATGGGTTCACATTATTGATTCGATATCCCTATATCCATGACCGGTGAAACATGGTCATCAATCAATACATGTGCTAGTCGATAGATTCACTAATATTCCGACCAGTGACATTCGACCAAGGATACATTTAGAACGACATCATCATAAGTTAAAAGAGCTTCACCAACAAGTCACATACTCGTTGATCTTTATAACTGATAATTCAATCAAGGAATAGAATAACACTTATTCAATAACTCATAAACATAGACGTGATATCATCATCTCCATGATTGCCTCTAGCACATATCACCAACACACGCTACTTTAGTCTATACTCTTCATTAATTCAATTTGACAATATTAATTCAAACTTTGAGCTCTAAAATAGAGTTTTACATATCTGCCAACATGATCTTTAAACAAAAGACAGCAAATAATTATACTTTTGGCCTAGAGGTTCAACTAATTAACCAATTGAATGTAACAGACTAAATGCTAAAGATCAATCAAGAGTAGTAAGCATTCCAATTAGAGCTCAAGTTCAAACCCGATTATCAAAATAATTCAGTACAAGACTATTATCATCACAGAGCATTCATCTCAAGCCCACAATACCCCGACATTGCAATATATACCGGTAGCAGTATCAATCCCACCACATTGCATCGGTTACCATTGGGCATTGAGGAGAAGGATGAGTAGGGAGCACCGGAGCAGTAGGGCGGCGCCGAAGGGGAGGCGCGTTAGGCTCGGGGGAGGAGGAGCGCCGGGCTTGGGGGAGCAGGGGCGTCGAGCTCGGCGAGGAGGCGCGCCGGGCTTGGGGGAGGAAGGGCATCGGGTTCAGGGAGACAGCGGCTCGTGTTCGGGGAGGAGGCGCCGGGCTCGGGGGAGGAGGCGCGCCGGGCTTGAGGAGGAGGCGGCGTCGAGGATGGCGACGACGGGCTCGGGGGAGGAGGGAGAGTTAAAGAAACTTAATCGTTTGAGTGGGGGGCGTAGGCAAAGCCTAGAGTCCGAATATAAATAGGGTCATACTTCACGGACGATTCTAAAGTAGAACCGTCTGTGATAAATACATATCACAGAAGGTTCCAATAAATAACCATCTGTGATAGCTATGTATCACAGATGGTTTGTAGATGAAACCGTCTGTGATAGTGGATGTTTCACAGACGGTTTGTAGATGAAACCGTCTGTGATAGCTGATGTATCACAGACGATTTGTAGATAAAACCATCTGTGATAGCTTATCACAGACGGTTTGTCCGAAGGAACCATCTGTGATATTCTTTTGTATTGCAATCTATTTCTGTTTAGTAGTTAGCCTCAGGAAATTCTAGCCATGCCCTCTAAAACAAGTAGAAACACAACAAGTACATGTATACATCCAATTCACATTTATTTCAGAAACAAGCATATCCATTTCACAAATCAGTTAACTCAAATGAACTAAAATTAACCATTCAGAACATATGACACATAAACGTTTCATTCACCATTCCACTTGCTTATTTCCTTTAAAAATTAGCCCTTCATGATGATCGACGCGTATGTAGCTCGTTTCGTCACGTTGTTCTTCCTCGACCGTTATGTCGTTTCCGAAAGGAGGCAACTCATCAAATTGATTGTATCACTACTACGTAAAAGGCCTTTACAGACGGTTCAAAACGCCATCACGCGGTTAGTGGTGAGCCGCGAGTTTATGGGTCGATAATGCTAATGGTCATCACGAGCGGTTTTGAACCGCTCAGAATACTACTATCACAGGCGATGCAGAGATGCAACCGCTCAGTGATAGTCGACTACCACGCACGGTCCGTAGATAAAACCGTATGTGATAGTTGACTACCATGCACGATGCGTAGATGAAACCGTGCAGGATGATCGACTACCGCGACGATGCAGATATGAAACCGCTGCGATAGTTCACTATCACTGCAGCGGTTTCATATAAAGACCGCTCGTGGTAATCGACTATCACGAGCGGTTTCATCTCTGACGCACTGCCTGTGGTAGTCTTTGCATTGCTAAATCTATTTTTGTTTATTGGCTAGCCTCAGAAATGCTAGCCATACCCTCTGAAACAACAAACACATCCAATTCTCATTCATTTCGAAGCACATCAAAATTGCATTCATTTCGAAACAAGCACACATCCAATTCACAAATCAATTAACTAAATTTAACCATTAATGTACATTAATTTACACACATGTACCATTATGTTCAATCTATCTCAATCAAGTTCAATCGCTACCTCGTGGAAACTCCCATTTGGATTTATGACCGTCTGCTCATTAGGGAATGACGCAAGGTGTGATCGAATTTTTATGAGCTCGCTCTGCTCCAACGCAGCTTCAAATGATGTTCGCAACTCCGTCGATATGAAGGTTAAATTCGGGCTTATATAAATTGGTAAGTATATATGAAATAATTGTTGAAAGATAGACAAACACGAGGATCATTGGTGATCGCGAACCGATGAGTAGTTGCATGTTGTGGCAAACATAGTATCCACAGACGCTATGACCCTGGCCATTTCTTGGTGGCACCGCAAAAATAGAATTGGTTAGTTCGAGAGGCATTGCTATGAAGTGTTATATAGGATTAATGTGTACTAGCTAGCAAGTACAGGAATTTTTGATCATGTGCCGCGTCCTTCCCTTGATATTCCATCCTCTAGCATGTAACACGTCGAACACCCTCGTGACTCCAAGAAGTTAGCCTTAGCCATTGCAAAGGAAGGAAAGACTACAATAGAGTTTCTATGGAGGAAATATGTTTACGATGATTAAACTCCTGATAGTCGTGAAGTTGTGAGTGGCCCTCTGTAGGGAATCTAGGTATATTACGTATTTCGTTTTGGTATAATTACAATTAGAATCCAATGGAACCTACACGTATGTCAAGATGGTCATTAAACCTAAGTTCGTGTTGCTTATAAAGTACAAATCAACAAGTATAGCCAGAGTGCAACACTACTTACTTACGGTTGTAGGGCAAAAGTATGAATTCCTTGTTGCGGTGAGCCATGAAAAAATCTATAACGTAATTCTCGGCGAATGTTGCATTCGCCGTGATGCTTTGCTCGGAGACAACGTGTGGAGTCGAGGAAACCTACCGGTGATTTCCTTCTTTCGGCTTCACGGATCATGTATCTATTATACAAAAGCTAGGAGTTATATATAACATTTATCAATATTACACTAACATTGACCGTGATTGTACACACTTACGATCCAAAGATCGTATGATTGAGACGCCGAGCTCGCCGAGGTTGAAGAGATGAACAAGTCGTCGAAGGTCACCGTGAAGACAGCGTCTTGATACATGTGGTTAAAATGATGCTCCTTGAACTTGACGGTGACACCCGAGCATCGTTGATCAACCGCTTGTTGGACTGCTCCATGTACCATGCATGCAATTCCGCAATCCAAATTCTAGGGTAGGGTCGTCTAACTTCTCGAGCAACGGCTCGCTTTGGCTTGTATTTCCGCCAACGGCAAGAAGGGATATTAGGAGAGGACTCGATCGTCTTCGATTTGCCCTTGCCCTTGTTGCCTCGCTTTGTATAGGTCGACTTCACAAGAGTCGATCGAGCACGAGGTGTAGATGCATGTGATGCGGGCCCTTGCCATGTCGGTCTGAGTAGCCGGTGCGGTCAGTCCGTGGACTTGATGCCGCTTCTGAGACATTCCGTGAAGTTGACACCGAGCAGTAGCTCGGCGGATGTCCTCCTTGGGCCATTGGATGAATGTTCCAACGGCTTGCCCTAGAGTCATGACCTCATCGTTTGGGGAATTTTCACGGACGGCCTCGAAATTGGCACAAACACCGCCCACATTCACTTTTGCGAAACCCGCGCTAGATTTGCACCGTGCACCAAAGCTCCGATCTGGGATGGATACACCGCCCCAAGCAAAGATCTAGGGCAACAGAGACATATCTCACTTGAGCTTGCACTTCAGAGCCACCTCGCACATAACGATACAAAATTAGCTACTCCAACAGCCTATCAATGGATTGAGCATTCGGAGATAATAATTATTACCGGATGTCATCGACGAAAATCTGTCATCACCTATTGTGGTAGGGTTAGGGTTGGACGTCTGACTACTCGGATGTTTGGGGGGGGCTAGCGGTATAGTAGGGGTAGGGGCTTCCAACTGACTTGGCATTTGCAATCCCTTAATCCTTTCCTCAAAGGTCTCTATCTACTTTTGCTCGAACGCACAAATCCTTTCCTCAAAGGATTGATTGAATTTTTCAAAGGAGCTCATCTCGAGGGATGCACGAAGATCCTCTCGTAGCTTTGCATCGTGCTCGGCTTTGGCTCTCTTCCTACTCGATGCGATCCGGGTCCGCTTGGAACCATTGTTCCCATGTAACAAAAACACCGGCGCCTCTCGTGCGACGGGATGCTCACTTTGCTTCCTAGGGCCGCAGAGAGTATATCTTCTCCCTATCTGCTCGAATGAGCCTTGGGAAGATTGTGCACTCAACGTTATCGCAATATAGCCCGACATGTCATTTCACTTCCTATGAAGTTATGGAGTAATTACAAACTAGGTAGTTCGATATCTTACCAGCGTTGGGACACTTCACGGTCTTGAGGTTTGGAAAGTACACTTCCCGTGGGCGAATACATAACCTCGCAAATAACCACCGCGGTAGCGCACATTAGTGATCTCGAAATAGCGAGGAGAGATTCAAACCGCTTGCTCGCTGTTCTGATCCTCCATATCGGGCTTTACCCGCATACCCAGTGATGCCGAGTCCGTGGGGTGCTTGTTTTTTGCTGGAGGGCCGTGTAGCGCCAGACTTTCACTCTTAAATTCATCTGTCGTCTTCTTCGCCACAAACTCGCCCAGACTCTTCCAACAATAGATACTTGTGGAAGGGCGGCTTCAGATCCTTCTCCACGTAGTTCTTGACAAGTGTGCTCTTGAAGTTCTTCCACGCTTTGCACGCTGTAAGTAACGCGTGTCGTCGCCGGAGTCCGGAGTTCTTCCGGATCTCGAACGATGCGAAATTTCCGCTAACCTGGCGTTAGCCAGATGGTCCGGCACCACCTTCCACGAATCATAGGTGATCTTGACCCGTTCCGTGCAACTATTCCGACCATTCTCCTAATGCGGACGCTTTCGGCGAGGATTGATAGGGTCCCGGTGATCGACCTCCGTGATGGTAAATCGGCCGTGGGCCTTTTGATATTCCTCTTCTTCTTGCGGTTGGATATTGTTCGAGAGGATGGTGCATCATCGGACACATGAGGCGGCGATGACTCGTAATGAGCGGAAGACATCTTCACAAGAAATAGAATTATCATTGCAATGTATTCCAGTAGCAGTATCAAAACAAATACCATATGAATAACTGACTAGAACAAATACAAATTCCTAAAACATGTACAATTATCATGAAGGACCATGACAGATTATTGATAGAAATAGTTAGGAAAGGGCGTGGGGGTCGATCGGTAACTTCGGCATTGGTTACCTTTAGGGCGTCGACGAGACAGACGAAAGCAGGAGTAGTAATCTTAGCAAAGCAGCGGCGGCGTCGAAGGGGAGGCGCGGCTGCCCTGGGAGGGGAGGAGGCGGCGGGCTCGGGGCAGGAGGCGCGGTGGGCTCGGGGAGGCGCGGCGGTCAGAGGAGGAGGCTCAGCGGGCTCGGGAGGCGCGGGCCGAGGAGGAGGCGGCGTCAGCGGATCGGGAGGAGTAGCGCCGGGACTCGAGGAGGCGTCGAGGACGGTGGCGGCAGGCTCGGGGAGGAGGGAGCGAGAGGAGTTGAGAAACTTAATCATTTGAGAGTGGCGGTAGCGGCAAACCCTAGCTAGAGTCCTAATGTAAATAGGGATGGACATTACAGACGGTTCTAAATTAGAACCGCTCAGGATATACTACTATCACTGCACGGTTCTAACTTAGAACCGCTCGTGATATGTGATATATCATGCACGGTTTTAATAAACAACCGCTCGTGATATGTGATGAATCACGAGCGGTTTTAATAAACAACCGCTCGTGATATGTGATATATCGCAGCGGTTCTAACTTAGAACCGCTCATGATATATGATGTATCACGAGCGGTGTTAATAAACAACCGCTCGTGATATATATATAGCATGACGGTTTTGATAAACAACCGCCTGTGATATACATGTGAGACGATGCGTAGTTCAAACCGCTCGTGATATTATTTTGTATTGGTTAATATCTAGATCGATTCGCTTATTGGCTAGCCTCGGAAATGCTAGCCATGCCCTCTGAAACAAGCGAGAAAAGACAACAAGTACATGTATATACATCCAATTCACATTCATTTGAGAAACAATCACATCCATTTCACAAGACAAATCAATTAATTAACTCAAATGAACTAAAATTAACCATTCATCGTAATGTATATACATATACACACATTGTTCAATTAATCTTTAAAAATTAGCCCTTCATGATGATCGACGCAGTATGTAGCTAGTTTCGTCATGTTCTTCTTCCTCGACCCTTATGCCGCTTTCGAAAGGAGGCAACTCGTCAAATTGATTGTATTCTTCCTCGCCCACTACATTCTCAACTCCGACAATCCTCCTTTTTCCATGAAGAACTACGTGGTGCTTCTTATTTGCCGGTCGGTAACATAGAAGACTTGAACAACTTGGTTAGCCAAGATCGAATGGTTCGTCTTTGTATCCGACACGTTCGAGGTCCACGGTAGTGACGCCGTGCTTGTCGACCTTCACCGGGAGATGGACCCAATGGCACCAAATAGGGGATCTTGAAAAGCACGTGTCGAGCTCCCATATCTCCTCTATTTGCCCATAGTAGGAGCTCCTCACCCATCGGCTTGAATGCATCTATCGACACACGCTGATCGTTAGTGCTTTTTATATCCTAAGCTGCGATAGAATGTGTACCCATTTATGTCGATCCTCGCCATGTTACAAGCAGTAAATGTTGGCCCTTTTGCCAACCATGTCAAGATATCACTTGACGAGCTCCTAGCAAGTCGCTCCTTCAACCATTGGTTGAACCGCAAATCATTGTGTTGTCTCGTGATCCAAACATCCGCCGCAGGCGGATTACATTGTCAAGCACGTCCTTGTCTTTGGTCGATATCTGAGGACACTTCACCATGTGTTGCAAGACCGTGAAATGGGCTTGAGCATACGCATCCATATTTGGAGTGATTGCTTTCCTTAGATGGTCCCGATACCCTCGAGCCTCCCTCATGGCGAGATCGAGGCACACCTATCGGTTCGACTGAGCCATGTAATCGGGCGTAACTCAATGACCTCTTCGTTGCATAACCTTCGACGATCTTGCCCTCTGGCGAGATCGATTCCGTACATATGACTTGAGAATTCCCATGAACCTCTCGAACGGGTACATGCTACGTAGGAACACGGGCCCGCACATCTTTATCTCCCTCACAATATGAACAATGAGATGGACCATGATATCGAAAAACGACGGAGGGAAATACATCTCAAGATCACATAGTGTCGTTACCACCTCATCCTGCAGAGCATCTAGTCCTTCGAGATCGATGACCTTCTGAGCAATTGTGTTAAAAAAATAACACAGCCTCATGATTGTCTCTCGGACCTTGATCGGCAAAATACTTCTAATTACAACAGGAGCATTTGTGTCATCAACACATGACAATCATGAGACTTCATGCCAATTAACTTCAAATCTTTTATCGAAACAAGTTTCTTCATGTTGGCGAGTAACCGGACGGAACTTTCACGCCATGCAAGCACCGCACATTCGGTTCTCTCGGCCTTGGACAGAGTGTAACAAGCGAGGGAAGGTACGTTCGTCCTTTATCGGTCCTTGTTGGTGCTAACTCAGGTCTGATGTCCATATCAACCAAGTCAAGCCGTGCGTTGACACCATCCTTTGTTTTGTCACAAATGTTCAAGAAGAGACCAATCAAGTCGTCACATACATTCTTCTCTACATGCATGACGCCGATGCAAAGGGCGAACTTCTAGGTGCTCCCAATAAGGTAAGTCCCAAAATATTGATCTCTTCTTCCACATGTTCTTCTTACTTGTCCTCGATTTACATCCCTTTCCAAGCACAACATCTAAATCCTTAACCATATCATAGACCTCTTTTCCGCTTAAATGCCTTGGAGCTGAACTGTCCTCCTTCTCTCCATCGAATTGTTTCTTCATCCCGTGATATGGGTGAGCCCTCAAAGGAACCTACGATGACGCATGTACACGGTTTTTGCGAGTGATTCACCCACACACTCTCGGTATCATCTAAGCAAAGTGAGTACGTGCTTTGGCCCTTTTGTACTCGGCCCGACAGATTAGCAAGGGCGGGATAATCATTTATGGTGTAGAACAACAAGGAACGTAAAGTGAAGTTCTCTCGTTTATACGCATCCCATACATGCACCTTCAATCCACAAGATTTTTAGATCTTCCATCAATGGTGCTAGGTACACATCAATATCATTCCCGTGTTGCTTGGCCCTTGGATAAATATCGACAACAAAATATACTTCCGCTTCATACACAACCAAGGAGGAAGGTTGTAGATCTGAGCGTCACGGGCCAAGTGCTATGTCATTTGCTCATGTTACCGAAAGGATTCATTCCATCATACTCAATCCAAACCTTATATTCCTCGGTTCCCCGCACCAAGTCCGCAAACCTCCTATCGATGTTTCTCCACCGGGCGGAATCGGCAGGTGTCTTAACTTTCCGTCATTCTTACGCTCCTTTGAGTGCCAATCTGCGAGCTTTGCATTCTTTGGGTTCGCAAAAACCGCTTCAAACGGGGAATTACAGAAGATACCACGCCACCTTAGCAGAGGTCCTTTCTTCACCTCGATTCCTCGTCGTCATCGATTGCTTCTACGCTTGTATCGGGATCGTTGCACACCGACATACATGCATGTTTGTATACTCGTTACGGTAGAGGATACATCGTTCGGACATGCATGTATTCTTTCTACTTCCATTCCCAATGGACAAAGAACCTTTTGGCTTTGTAGGTGGTTTTGGGCAACTCATTTCCCTCCTAAGCATGTCCGCTAAGAGACCTAATGACTCAAGTGAAACTCTTGTCGGACCAACCGTTGCTTGCCTTCAATTTCAGCGGCTTTAAGCACGGATGACAACCTTGTGTATTCCGACTTGTAGCAGGAACAAAGGTTTCTCTGAGTCCTCCATCACGCCTCGAATTGAACATACTCCCTCTCATCACGGTTCCTTACGCATCGCGAAGCATCGATCTAGATTGTCATCGTGCGGCCCTATCCGAATCGGAACCACAATCGACATCATTCGCGACATATCGTTGACTTCTGATAATATGCATATCGTTGACTTCTGTATAATATGCTCTTCACCGTGGTCGGTCCAACATGTATAACCCTTTTGAAACCCTTCAATCAAGTGTGCTTCGATCTGCGCTCGGTTGTTAAACATCTTGATTCTCGCAATCAATGCATGGACAAGACATATATTCCGCCCCTTATTCAACATATCCTCCTCGGCGGCTCTTGTAAGCGAACCACGCCATTAATGTACTCTTCACTCACACGGTTCTCGGTGTACATCCAACCGGTCCATCACACGGTTCGTATTGAGAACCACGAAAATAAATAAAAGGGTGATGACTTTCAAAGCGTAGTATTTTACGAGGCTTAATTACGATTTTTCATTTTTACATTTTTTGGATTTTATTAACTTACATGTGGGCCCTACTTGTCGCTGACTCATTTTTTATTTTATGATTTTATTTATAAAATCTATGGCGATCCCACATGTCATAGACTCGTTAGTTTATTAACTAAATGATTAAAAACAGAGGATTAATTTGAAGCTCAAAGCTGGGCTTAGGGTGACATCGCATTGCTATATAGTCGTGGCTCTCGGCCTAAGGTCTCGCTTTGAGGCGAACCGACGGCGATGTCCCACATGGAGGCGCTGAAACTAGCGATTTCACGTGCGCGCTCAAACTACTCAAATTAAAGGATGCTTATGCTTCATATCTCACCTCGATCACGAGGAAGGTGTCAATGAAAGTCGGGGAAGGTCTAAAGCGCGGTGGGTCGCCGATCGGTGAACAGAGGCGACGGCGGCAAGCTCCTCGGCGACAATATCTGGTGAAATGGACCAGCCGGCTCGGTGAGGTGAGGCGATCTACTCAAACCGCACGAACGCGAGGCGGCAATGGACCTATCGTGGCGCCGAGATATGGAGATCAAGAAGACTATATCTGTTTTGGCCGAGGAGGTGGAGCTATATATATCGTCGTGATGAGTTAATTATCACGACGGTTTTAACAAAACCGCCTGTGATATTGGGCAATATCACGAGCGGTTCATATTTGGGAACCGCTCGTGAAGTATCACGACGGTTCTAAAAAAACCGTCGTGATATTGGGTAATATCACAGCGGTTCATGTTTGGAACGATGCCGTGAAGTATCACGACGGTTCCAAACATGAACCGCTCGTGATATGACATCTTCCTGAGCGGTTTTTAGCGCGAGAATAACACGGCGGTGGGTAACAAAAACCGCTGCGAGATTGTGTTTATCTGAGCGGTTTCGATGAACCGCTGCGTGATCGGCGTCGATATTAGCATTTCTGTAGTAGTGTATTCTTCCTCGTCCACTACATGCTCAACTCCGATAATCCTCATTTTTCCATGAAGAACTACGTGGCGCTTCTTATTTATCTGGTCGGTTACATAGAATACTTGAACAACTTGATTAGCGGATACGAATGGTTCGTCTTTGTATCCGACACATTCAAGGTCCACGGTAGTGACATCGTACTTGTCGACCTTCACCTGTGGGAGATGGACCCAACGACACCGAAACAGGGGGATCTTGAAAAGCACGTAGTCGAGCTCCCAAATCTCATCTATGAGCCCATAGTAGGAGCTCCTCAGCTCATCGGTACTGAACGCATCTATGTGGACACCACTGTTCTGGTTAGTGCTCTTTATATCCTGAGCCTGCGTATAGAATGTGTACCCATTTATGTCGTATCCTTTCCATGTCACAACTGTAAATGTTGTCCCTTTTGCCAAGCATATCAGCATATCACTTGACGAGCTCCTAGTGAGTCGCTCCTTCAACCATTGGTTGAAAAGACTGTTGTGCTATCTCGTGATCCAAACATCCGACTGCTCTGGATTCTGTTGCCGAAGCACATCCTTGTGCTGGTCGATATACGGAGATACTTCAGTCATGTGTTGCAAGACCATGAAATAGGCGTGAGCATACGCTCTCGTCTCTGGAGTGATTGCTTTCCTTCCGATGGTCCCGATACCCTTGAGCCTCCTCTCATGGCGAGATCGAGGCAAACCTATCAGTTCGACCCGAGCCTTGTAATCGATGCTTTACTCAATGAATTCTTTGGTTGCATAACCTTCGACGATGCTGCCCTCCAGACAAGATCGATTCCATACAAAGGACTTGAGAATTCCCATGAACCTCTCAAACAGGTACATGCTACATAGAAACATGGGCCCGCACATCTTTATCTCCCTCACAATGTGAACAATGAGATGGACCATGATATCGAAAAACGTTGGAGGGAAATACATCTCAAGTTGACATAGAGTCATCACCACCTCATCCTACAAAGCATCTAGTTCTTTGGGATCGATGACCTTCTGAGCAATTATGTTAAAGAAATAACACAGCCTCATAATTGTGTCTCAAATCTTGATCAGCAAAATACTTCTAATTGTAACAGGAAACATTTGTGTCATCAGCACATGACAATCATGAGACTTCATGCCAATTAACTTCAAATCATCCATCGAAACAAGTTTCTTCGTGTTGGCGGAGTAACCGAACGGAACTTTCACACCATGCAAGCACTGGTACAGTTTAGTTCTCTCGACCTTGGACAGAGTGTAACAAGCAGGGGGGAGGTACGTTCATCCTTTATCGGTCTTTGTCAGTGCTAACTCAAGTCTGATGTCCATATCAACCAAGTCAAGCCGTGCGTTGACACTATCCTTTGTTTTGTCACGAATGTTCGGTAAGAGACCAATCAAGCAGTCACATACATTCTTCTCTACGTGCATGACGTCGATGCAGTGGCAACTTCTAGGTGCTCCCAATAAGGTAAGTCCCAAAATATTGATCTCTTCTTCTAGATGTTCTTCTCACGGGTTCTCGATTTACGTCCCTTTCCGAGCATAACATCTAAATCCTTAACCATATCATAGACCTCTTTTCCGCTTAAATGCCTTGGAGCTGACATATACTCCTTCTCTCCATCGAATTGTTTCTTCATCTTGTGGTACGGGTGAGCCCTCCGAAGGAACCTACGGTGATGGATGTACATAGTTTTGTGCGAGTGCTTCAGCCACACACTCTCGATATCATCTAAGCAGTGAGTACATGCTTTGACCTCTTTTGTACTCTAGCCCGATAGGTTAGCAAGGGCAGGATAATCATTTATGGTACAAAACAATAAGCAGCGTAAAGTGAAGTTCTCTCGTTTGTACGCATCTCACACCTGTACTCTTTCGATCCACAATACTGTTAGATCTTCCATCAATGGTGCTAGGTACACATCAATATCATTCCTAGGTTGCTTCGGCCCTTGGATAAGTATTGATAGCAAAATATATTTTCGCTTCATACACAACCAAAGAGGAAGGTTGTAGCTACAGATAGTCATGGGCCAACTGTCATGTCGGCTACTCATGTTATCGAAAGGATTCATTTCATCTGTACTCAATCCAAACCTTATTTTTCTCAGTTCCACACCGAAGTCTGCAAACCTCCTATCGATGTTTCTCCACTGGGTGGAATCAGTAGGGTGTTTTAGCTTTCCATCCTGCTTAAGCTCCTCCGAGTGCCAATGCAACAGTTTTGTCTCATTTGTGTTCACAAAAAACCGCTTCAAATGGGGAATTACATGAAGATACAACGCCACCTTAGCAGGAGGTCCTTTCTTCACCTCAATTCTCTCGCTATCATCTGATTGATTCTTACGCTTGTATTGGGATGCGTTGCACACCAAACATACATGCATGTTTATGTACTCTTTACAGCAGAGGATATAGTCATTCGGACATGCATGTATTCTTTCTACTTCCATTCCCAATGGATAAAGAACATTTTTGGCTTTGTAGGTGGTTTTGGGCAACTCATTTCTATCTGAAATCATATCCGCTAAGAGACCTAACAACGCCGTGAAACTCTTGTCGGACCAACCATTGCTTACCTTCAATTTCAGTAGTTCAAGCACGGATGACAACCTTGTGTATTTCGGCTTGCAGCTTGGAAACAAATGCTTCTCCGAGTCCTCCATCAAGCCCTCAAATTTACCAAACTCTCTCTCTCTCACTATAGTTCACTTCTGCATCGTGAAGCATCTGATCCCAATTGTCATCGTGCAGCCTATCCGAATCGGAACCACAATCGATATCATCCGGCGGCATATCGTTGACTTCGTCGGTGATGTCATTATTACTACCTTCCTGTATAATCTGCTTTTCACCGTGACTGGTCCAACGTGTATACTCCTTTTTGAAACCCCTTCAAATGAAGGGTGCTTCGATCTGCGCTCGGTTCTTAAACATTTTCAGATTCTCGCAGTCTATACATGGACAGTACATATATTCCGCCCCTTTATTCAACATATCCTCCTCGACAACTCTTGTAAAAGTAGACACGCCGTTAATGTACTCTTCACTCACACGGTTCTCTGCGTACATCTTGCTTCGGTCCAACTACGCTACGCATATAAATATTGAATTAATTAGTATACTATAGATGCAACTTCTGATATGTCATTTGAAATATGTATTTCTAATGAACTGAAAAAGCAGCAATGCATTACAATAGGAATGCAGTAATATGTGTGTTATCAATGGCAACAACACCAATAAAATCCAAACTTCGGCCATGCACCCTAGGGTCAAGTTGTTCATCACAAACACATTATAGACAGCTCACCCAACTTCTACTAATTAATTTGCAAAAGTAACTAAAATCTCAAGTACTTGTAGTCAACTTTAGAGGGCAAGAAGCTAGATCTAAACCATCTTCAATTCTCTCTTTACCAAGCTAGATCTAGAATATAATGCAATTAGGAACAAATTACTAACCATCGATAGTCAAGAACAAATGGATCTACAATCACTCTTCCCAAATCCGCGGTCTCCTTTCACCAAATCGCCTCAAAACCCCACCTCCTCAAAGCAGCAGCAGCGAGAACAGAGCTGGAATTTAAGACAAATCTATGAGGGTCGTGTCTGCAATAAGTTAGATTATCACAGATGGTTTTTAATACAAACCGTATGTGATGAAGACGGAAAGTCACAGACGATTCTAACAAAGAATCGTCTGTGATGATACTTCACAGACTGTTTTCAATATGAACTGTTTGTGATATTACATCTTCACAGATAGTTTTTAGCGCAACCAGTTACACAGACGGTAACTAAACCAAAACCGTCTATGATTGTATTTAATACAGACGGTTTTGGTCAACCATCTGTGATGAGGCGTTCAGTATTAGCCTTTTTGTGGTAGTGTTGATAAAAACCCTTGGTATTATGTTTGTATGGTTTTATTGTTTTAAAGAGAAAATGTTTTAACCTAAAAGATGCATCCACATACACCTAATATGGTGAGCCTTCATCAATCAATTGAAATACTGGCAAGTAGTTAAATAGCTTTCCATGTAACTTGTTGAGTACTGTTGTGCCCATACTTACTAAACCATCAACAGAAGAAACCTAGGAGGATACCAGTGAGCATTATGAAGAAGGATTTTAGGAACCACTAGATGGTGATGATTACTGGTATTAGGTCTCTACCACACTCATGTGTACCTGTGGTTTGGAAGTTCCTTTGTTCTGTAATATATTAACTTTGGCCTTGGATGCCTGTTGTTGTGTCAAAACTGGCTGTTAACCCTTAATCTCTTGTAATAAAAAGTTTGGTTCTTATTGTGTAATCGTAAGCAAGCTTGATGTACTATTTCTTGCTTCACAACTGCACATCCTAGGCGGTTATGAAAAGTTTGACGGTCCCAGAATGGGGTCGTCACAATTGATGGGTGAGAATTTAGGTGGGATGGTTGATGGGAGTTTGAGGATCGAAATTCCACCATTTTAAAACCATAGTGAGGGTGGAAATTGAGAGGGAACTGTTGCCTAGAGAAAGAGCAATAGATATCAGCCCTTTAGCATGACTTAAGTTAACCTTAGAAGTTATAAAGCAATCCCCCACAATAGCTCATCTCTTGTGCCAAACGGAGGATTGTGGTTAAAAAGCATACGTTCATGTCTCATCTCACTACAAGCAACTCTAAACTCTCATTCCCATTCTTAATTGTCGCCAAACATATTCCAAGGGTAAAAAAGTCATTTTCTACCACTATTTGGCTGTTGACCGGGTCCAAATGGTCACTAATGGTATAAACAAGCAGTGCGACTACTTTTGATGGTATGCACAAAAATACGAATACACAAAATTTCCTACAGTCCTACTCGAAACGAATGATTTGTACCGAACTAATATTTGAAGCACCTCTCAAAAAGTAAAGTTGAAACACCGAGAGACAATCTAACATATCCAGCCCATTTTTTGTTGGACCCAGGGAACTTCCCATGGGCCCAAGAAAGACCCAACTGGCCCAATCCCTCTACTCGTTTGTATCTTCCCACCACGGCCGCACGTTCATATTAGGGTTTTTGGCACAGAGCCCGCGCCGCCGCCGCCGCCGCTCCCAGGAAGCAACCAAGGGAGGAGGCAACCCAGATCTCGGCAGCCATGGCCAGTGATCCCCATCTCCTCCTCGTCGTCATCCTTGCTTTCTTGTGATACAGCTGTCTCCTGTCGCCGCTGTTACCGTTCACGATCTTGGATGCGTCGGGTAGTAGTGTTACTTCCCTTGATTTGGTTCTGGTGCGGATTGGAGACGACAAAGAGCTTCTGTATTGTGTATTGTGTTGAGTTAGGCACTTGTTGGGTGAGTGGAGTGTTAGGTCTCATTTGAGTAGGGGTTTGCGTGTAGAGGTTTTGCATCTCGTGTGGTCGTAGCTCGTGAGTGCATTCGAACTTGCTAAGAGGAGTAGTGCGAGGTCTCTGTTGTCGAGGATTTTTTCCCCCCTTAGACTTGTATATATTGCTTAGCTTTTAGTGCAGTGTAAGTTAGTCAAAAAAGATTTTGATGTGCTAAACTGCTACTAGTTCATGTGAGTATTAGTTAGTACCATCAAGTTCATCTATTGAGAGGTGCGTCTATGCTCCTTCCCCTGAAGATTGCACAAATTTTGAAGCCCTAGAGCTACTTACCCCTTGAGGTGTTCCAAGATTTGTCATGTATTAGGTGGATGGAAGATGTTTGGTGATGATTGGATAGGCTTATGATCTTGAGCACTAGAGGTAAAGCTTGAAGCAATGGACGCACACTGCGTTGTCTTGGTCTGATATAAATTGGAGGTAACATGTGTTGTCGAGAACAACTAGAGAACACTCTATGTAGGTAGCGAGAGGCACGAACAATTCGAAACTAATATATTAATAAGTAATAGAACAATACTAGAGGGAATGCATAGACAACCATGTCATAGTAATTACGAAGGAGAATACGTCAACACATAATACAAGTTATACAACAATGGTAGAGGAATGCATAGACAACCATGTCATAGTACCTCTGAAATACAATCGTAAACACGAATCGTAAACCCCTATCGGCAGCATTTGCCACCCATGACACCTCCTCCATCATCGCCACGTCCCATACCCGTCGCGCCCGACAATACGCCCGCTTGGGCTTCCGGCACGGGTGCCTAAGCCGGGCCCAGACAGGAAAGGCGTTCAGAGCCCTCTTGATCTGTGGTCCCGAAGTCGACTCCACTGTTTCTTCGCGTGATCACTTTGGGGCCCGCTAAGCCGCTCACCGGAAATAACCTCGGCGGTGCGAGCTCAATCGCCCCTAGACCTCCCGGTGCTTCCGCGGCATCTTGATCCACATCCTCGTGCGGGGAGAACTCAAGTGCCGACTGAAAAACAGTACCTGCACGGCAAATAATGTTAATCTCTACAATATATCGACGATCACAAACCTGAAGAGAGGAAACGTACCTGGCTCGAAGGCGATGCGCGAGATGTCAAACCCACCATACTGTCCGGACGGGTCGGGGATGAAAACATACTGCCCTGACGCTCTCTGGTAGGTGTCCTACAACGACGCCGGTGGCGGTGGCTATGGCAGTGGGGGTGCGTACCCACGTGCCCACCCGGACCCTCAACTCGCGCAGCGCAGAAGCGGCGAAGGCGCGGGCGAGGCGAGGCACGTGGGCGTGCCTCGCCAACTTGGCTCGGCCGACTGGTCAGGGGCGTGGCGTCCTCGACTTATGCACCAACGAGGCCACCTCCCGGACCGACGAGGCCACCTCTTGCACCGACGAGGCCACCTCCTGTACCGTCCTGCACGACGTCAAGGCCACGCATCGCCTCACCACACTGCAGGCCCGACGAACAAACTGCACTAGCTCGTCGCGCGTGACCTCCGCACCAATGTCGATCCTGTCCAAGATCGACTGTCCATCGCTAGCAACCCCGACGTTGATGTTTGTCTGCAAGGAGTATGTCAAAGCGTCAAACCTATAATTCGAATGCTGATTTCGGACATTTTCAAACACGATTTTACGTACCGCGAGGTGCATGTTCCGCGCTAAGTGTAGAGGGTAGGAGTCGGTCGAGGCTGGCACGCGAGCGGGGGGAGGGTTGACGACATGCACCAGCGGGGTGCGTGTCTGCGGGGCGTACCAACGAAGGTACTCATCGTGCGCCTTTGGGTCGTCTGAGCCGCCCTTTGGCACGCCTTGATCCTCGTGGGCGTTCGCCATCGTGCCCCACGGCTCCATCTTGCCCGGCCACTACGTCCTGGTGCCACCCCTCCTACTATGCCTGCAAAACGTACCACTGCAATTAGAAGCCACCGTAATAGAAATATCAAAACATATGTGAACATGTGTTGTATGTAACTCACACATGGGTCGAGTCAGGCACCCTCGTCCCGGCGGGAACTGGAACAACCTGGCGGAGGACGAACTGGTGCATCACCCTATGCACTGCGTAGTCCTCGACGAACACGTCGAAGACAAGCTTCTTCTGCGTCAAGATCGCCAAGTCGCGCCCGGCCGCCACAGTGAAAACGGCCCGCGAGCACGGGCCTCCGTCTCCTGATCGGAGTATGGCTCCCAGCGCACGTCGTCAGCGGTGAGACGGTCGAGCTACTCCACAAAGTGCTAAATGCGCGACGTGACTCCTGCGATGTGCATCTTGTACTGCGAGCGAGCGATGGTTACAAAGGATTACCTATAATACGGCTGAAGAAAAGATATAGAGAAGTATGTACCCATCTACGGCACCAAAGGGACCCTACGGTCGGCCGGTACACCGCGTCCCCATGGTACATGTCCGCGCCGTACGGTCTGGAGTCTACCAGCATGGGCCGTTCGAGAGAGAAGCGCTCGAACGACCATAGCTACAGCAGTAGGGGGCAGCCTTTGAGGATAGATGTGAGCTTCGTCCTACAGCACACATTGCACATGCCGCGGTACATCGCAGCAAGTACGGCTGATTCCCAACTGATCTCTAGCTCCTCGCCGTCGGCGATGTCCCTCGCGTACCCCACTAGGCGGGCGTCGCCGGAGTCACCGTGGTGGCTGCTGTAAACAAGACTCACCAAGAGCCTGTGAGCGCCTCGAGGTGCCGCGACACTGGTCGACGGTTGGCTGTGGGACCATCCGCTCGACCTATGCAGAAACAAATAATTAGTAAGCCCGTCATATGGCTAGGCCTCAATGCATCGCTAAACATGGAAAATAGGTAGTATCGTGCGGAACCGCCGAAAGCCACCGTGAAGCGAGCCATGCCATTGTCGCTCCGAGAAGTCGAAGTGCGGAGGCGCAGCCTCCGCCGTAAGAACCCCCTGAAACTTGCCCAACAGGGTGTCGCGCCAGTCGACAGTTGCGTCCTACGGGAATGCAGGGGCTCCCGCGATAGGCAAGCCGAGCAGCATCACGACATCCTGCAGAGTAGGGGCCATCTCCTCGAAAGGAAGGTGGAAGGTGTGCGTCTCGAGCCACCAACAGTCGACTAGGGCAGTCAGGAGCGACTGGTCGAACGAGAATCGTCGTGACCGCTCCGGACCGGCCTGGACCTCCCCATCGTCGTCGACCAGACCGCCATCCTCTTCGGTGGCCTCTACCATCCACGCGAGAGGTAGAAGGCCGGAACGGCTCAACCTACAAAAGCACGAAGAAGTAAGTACATAGTCGCATACGATACAAAAAAGTGACACAGCTTGCGGACAAACCTCTTTACCCAGCGTGGGTCTAGTCTCCAAGCCCGTCGGGGTGTCCGTGTACAAACCACCCCCAAGTCAACCGCGTTGTCCCCGCTAACCGGATCACGGGAACGACGGCTCATGCAGGTCTTTACGTCGACCAACCGGTCCAATGAGACCAAATGCCAATCCGAACCACGGTGGTCTTGAGCCATACCTGCAAATTAAGAAATTAAAAACATTCATATTACTTAAGCATTTAAATTATATTCCAATGGCAAATAAATCATATTTGATATGTTCTTAGTGGCAACTACTCCAACACAATGGTAATACATACACAATTTCATGAAACCCACGTGGTAAAGACATAATTTTTCCTACAAAAGGCTATATTACGTTAACACCTGTACCGGCTGCTATGGATTGCGAAACATTTAATACATCATCGTTACTATGCATATTTATAATGGGTGAAGCTTTCAGGAAAAAAAAACAAAATTTCACATGTTTGACAATCCGACATGTTTGGAACCATGTATCTGTGATTCCTTAATCCAACCAAAACTATGAAGTAAATGTTTTCAATTCTTTATTGTACAAAAAAATACATGTATTTAACATTCTATAAACTAGCATTTGCGAATGCACGGGTTATCGACATGTTTATATAATAGAAAAGTAACATGTTATCATTCATCTAGCTCGTACGCAATTAGCGCAGCACGCGGAATAGTACAACTAAATTTATTTTCACCAACTAATTTTTCCTTCATACGAACTTCTAAACTAATTGTATTAATCATGCTATCTCTAAACATTTGCTAACAATATGTCACTACACACGATATTGCTCGCTAACGTACCATGGTTACTAATTAATCATGCTATCTCTAAATATTTGCTAACAATATGTCACTACACATGAAGTTACTTGCTAACCTACCATGGTTTCAAAAATAAACTTGTACAGAATAATACTACAAACTCACCATCCTAGCCGTCGATGCAAAGCGAAGAACCTCTTCTTCCTCCTCCTCCTCTTCTTCCCCTCTTCTTCTTCCCCTCCTCTTTTTTCCCTCTCCTTCTCCTCTTTTTCTTTCCTGCTCGATTCGCTCGGTGGAATGGCGAGTGTTTGGCCGCGCGCGGGTTTTATAACCACCCCAAGTCGCCATACGGTTGGGCGACTTGGGTTGAGCAGCGACCTATTCACTCGATCGTATCGCGACTATCTCCAAGTCGCTATGCCATAAAGCGACGATGCCTCGAACCATTAAATCGTCGTTCCATTGAGCGACTTGAAGATTTATCACACGGCGGTTGGGCGACTTACACGAGTTGTCCAACCGTACGGCGACACGAGATTATTTCTGTAAAAAGAAAATTAAGCGGTATTATTTCTGTAATTCCGAATAAAAAATATATTATTTTAAAAAGATTCTGTTTTCATCTAGTTTTGTTTTGTGAATGGACAAACCTAAAAAGAAGCGATAAAATTTTAGGATGACAAGAGCAGGCACTGAAATAAATTGATCATAATTCTGTTTTGGAATCTTAGTTTATTCAGAGTTCTTTACTATTTGCTGTGTGCTCAACTTCATACTGTTCTGTCTGTTGCCCATGAATTTACCTACATGATGTAACGAGGTTATTTCAAGAATATATTGAGAAATTTATCTTTATTTGACAGTTGCTCCTAATTTTAGCTGATGCCTGTTTACTTATCATTCACTTGCATTCACTAGGTTGCATTTAGCATCTTCCACTCACTTTGGGTCTGCTTGGATGGCTACCAGGTGACACGCTCCTAGAGACTGCTGTGAGGCGCTGTGAGCCAGCTCCCGGGCGTGAGCGCAGCGCTGACGAGCTACCGGGAGCCACCGCCTGGGTGCTAGTTGCCTAGCTTTGATCCATGTTGATTGTTTGATCTAACGGTATATTTTTTATTTATCAATTTCAGGCACATACTTCCAACCAAACAACTCATCTCCAGGTTTGTCTGGTCAGGCAAAAACCATCTACTTTCCAGACTACATCTAGGCACCACTTTTTTCCAGGCATGAAGTCCAGGGCACCAACCAAACAGGCCCTTTCTCCCCCAATATTGGCCGGACCTTTTTGTGCAACTCACGGGCCAGTAATTCTTCTATTGGTTTGCCGCCCTATATGTTTGCAGTTGAAACTAGCTAATGGTTTTTATGATCTGAGCAATCGTTAAGTTTGTTTGTTCATCTGTTGATTTAGTTCGAGTTTTCTGTTCAGCTTTTTAATATATTTTTCTCGCTGAACTAAAGTATGTTGTATTTTGGTGTCCTGTTTTCGCACCGTCCGGAAAGTGAAAACGAGACCAGCACTGCTCCATTCTTGCTTTGTTCTTGCAGAATATTTTGGTGTCCGGCCTGACTCCTGAGCTTGGTTTGGGGCTTGGTTTCAGTCTTCCAAAACACCGTCTGAGGCCAGTCCTCCTGGTGTCTGCAAGCTAGCTGAAATGGCGCGGTAGCCGCCAGCATGAGCCATACTGCAGCGATGCAACGCTTGCAGGACTCCAAAGCTTACAGCGTGAACAATCGTGGCGTCTGCGCATCTCAGATGATGCCGTTTGGATTGCACCAAGAATTTTTAAGGAAAAGTAAGGCCAAGGTAAAAACGTAGCGATGGAATGCCACGTACAGTTGAATGCTGGAGTGCTTAATCAAGAACACAAGGATAGCTCGAAATAGGTGTTTGGATGCTTCACAAGGCAAGCAAATAAATGTTGTCGAGACTCCCCCCTGTCATCCTCCATCCTCTATGTGGCAACATAGGATGCAATTATTGATCCAGATTAGGTTTATCAACAAACTTGAAAGCCAGCTAAACAAAAGCACTGGAGACATTCTTAGTCGCCCCTGTCACCAAGTGGGGTTGTTGCAACGTCCTAACCATCTGGTGATCTAATCATAGACCTGATTTACAAATCAGACGGCCCTCTTCAATTATTACTACATATACAGCCTCACCATGTCTAAATAAAATAAGCATTGATCAACCTAACCATTATGATACCATGTCACACGCACACTCAGCTGATGCACATTCATCGATTATTCAGGGGCCATCGAGTATGTGCGTGCAGCTGCTAGCCGCTGACGTGCCAATTATTTGAGCTGCGCTTCCCTCGTGTCCATATTTCCAGAGAGCGATGATAGTATGCTGAAGGTGTGCTTGGCAATGGCAGCTGCAGGTGAACATAATTCCAAAACTCTGTGTTTACACCTTACAGTGATGCGATGCCGTGCCTTCCGAATGCGATGCGAGGTTTTCCGACAAATTACAACCTCTGTCCTATAGGTCGCCATGGGTTCTGGACGGTCTATGCTTTTAAAATTTTGACTATTAATATATGTTAAAGTATACAGGCCGGCTATATGTAGATAATGTTTTTAGATTTGTCTTGCAAAATACTTTCATAATATATATATTTTATTATTATCGCTAGTATATTATGATAATAATTATGGTTGAAGTCTTTCATTCAAAACCGTGAAAAGTCAAAAACGACGTGTATTTGCGGTCGGAGGACGGAGGAGGGAGTATGGTAGCAATGTGAAAGCGGAATGTTTGTGTAATCACGCAATAGCTTTCCATTAGCCAAGATTGGCGCATATATAGATTACATGGTGTGTAACTGAAAAGGAAACAAACTAGGAGATTACATGCACACAGGAATAGAAGGAAGGTACTCCTGAGTTATCGTTTCCAAGAGTAGCGCCAATCAGTTGAGGAAGGGACGGCCTCCCGCTGCTCATGCGCGCCCATTGTCAGGCAGCGCTGTAGCGCGTCTGGCATATACGTGTTGTGCACATTTATATGTCTAACACTCCCCCTTAGTCAGAGCGGGAGCGGAGCGGACGTTCAGACTGGACCTGAATTCCGTGAACAATGAAGAAGGCAGCCCCTTGGTGAACACGTCCGCATACTGAGATGTCGTCGGGACGTGAAGAACACGCATGGCCCCGGCAGCAATGCGGTCACGAACAAAGTGCAAGTCAATCTCAATATGTTTGGTCCGCTGATGCTGAACCCGATTAGTGGAGAGATAGACAGCACTAATGTTGTCGCAGTAGACGAGCGTAGCACGCTGGAGAGGATGGTGAAGCTCGGCAAGCAACTGTCGCAACCAGGAAGCTTCAGCCACAGCATTAGCAACTGCTCGGTATTCAGCCTCTGCACTGGAACAGGAGACTGTATGCTGGTGTTTGGAGGACCATGAAATAAGGTTGTCGCCAAGAAACATGCCGTAGCCAGACGTAGAGCGATGGGTATCCGGACAACCAGCCCAGTCAGCATCAGAGTAGGCGACCAATTCCGAAACAGAGGTGCGGTGTAGTTGTAAGCCAAATTCAAGTGTGCCCTTTAAGTATCGGAGAATCCGCTTAATCGAAGCAAAATAAGGCTCTCGAGGGTCATGCATGTGAAGGCAGACCTGTTGGACAGCGTAGGCAATATCAGGCCGAGTGAAGGTGAGATCTTATGAGGCCGTGAGACCCGATAATGGGTAGGATCGACCATCGACACCGTCGGCTGAGGGCAGCTTTGCACTTTGGTGTCAACTGGTGTGGAGCAGGGCTTGCAGTCACTCATGTTGGCCCGAGCAAGAATATCCAGAATATACTGCCGCTGAGATAGAAATAGACCATCATCACACCGACTGACAGAGACACCCAAAAAATGATGGCGAGGGCCAAGATCCTTCATGGAAAATTCATGCTGCAAGGCATCAATGGTCTGTCGAAGTAGAATCTCGGAGGATGCAGTAAGGACTATGTCATCAACATAAAGCAATAACAAGATGGTGGCATCATCACGGCGGAAAATAAAGAGCGATGAATCAGACTTGGCACCAGTGAACCCAATGGAGAGGACAAAAGTAGCAAAACGACTGTACCATGCCCGAGGCGCCTGTTTGAGACCATATAATGACTTGTTAAGGCGATAGACATGATCAGGCTTAGAAGAATCCACAAAGCCAGAGGGTTGGACATAGTAAACTGTTTCCGTGAGGGTGCCGTGTAGAAATGCATTCTTCACATCAAGCTGATGAATGGGCCAACCATGGGAGAGAGCAACAGTGAGAACCGTCCGGATGGTGGCAGGCTTAACGACAGGACTGAAAGTTTCATCAAAGTCAATGCCGGGACGCTAAGTGAATCCACGGATAACCCAGCGGGCCTTGTAACGATCAAGAGCACCATTGGGATGGAACTTATGACGATAAACCCATTTGCCTGTCACAATATTAGCACCGGCAGGTCGAGGTACGAGATCCCATGTGTGATTAGCCTGTAGAGCAGTGAATTCCTCTATCATCGCACCACGCCAGTTAGGATCTGTTAGAGCTCCTCGATAAGTTTTAGGCACCGGAGACAGAGGAGCTGTATGCAGATTAAGAAACTGGCGTGGTTGACGGAACCCGGTTTCACCACATGTGACCATAGTATGGTCATTGCGCATGGGTGGAATCGGGACGGCGTCCGCCAGGAGACGGCGCGGTGGAGGAGCTGCTGAGCAAAGAACTACCAACAAGAAGATCAATCGGGCAGTCGACACGGCAGCAGCAGAGCCGGGGCGGTCGATAAGCGCAAACATGGCCAGTATACTAGGGCGGGAGGCGACGGTCTTTGGAGGGGCTGGCGGCGGCTGTGGTCTTAGTGGGTGACCAAGACGCCATCGGGGCCACGCCGCAATAGCTGCGACACATAATGCCAGGGGGCATCGTGGCTAGCTGTCTGGGCCGTGAACCGCGCAGGGACTGGGCTGGCAACAACCTGTGGCAACGGGCCAACAGGGCGGTGAGTCCCACACAAGAGAGGCACGCCGAGGCACATCGGTGATCACGCTCATTGGCGGCGTCCTCGATGTAGAGCCGCGGGCAAGAAGGCCAAGCACCAAGTGAAGATCCTACAAGTGAGCGAAATTCAATGGGGAGGGGGGTGCTGTGTTGAGCTTCGTAAGAAAGTCAAAGGTAGAAGGAGGAGGAGTGGAGGTCGACTCAGTGAACGGAAAAGAGGACTCGTCAAATGTGACGTGTCGGGAGATGATGACTCGATTTGAAGAGAGATCGAGGCAGCGATAACCTTTGTGGTCCGCGGAGTATCCAAGGAAGACATATAGGGTTGAGCGGGGGGAGAGTTTATTAGGGGCAGTGGCAGAGAGATTGGGGTAGCATTTGCACCCAAAAACACGAAGATGGGAGTAGGACGGTTGAACACCATAAAGGGCAAAGAAAGGGGTGGAAAAATTCAGGGTCTTTGTGGGATGGCGATTCAGGAGATACGTGGCGGTGTGCAGGGCTTCTACCCAATAAGATGGGGGGAGGGATGCTTGGATCAGTAAAGAACGAATAATGTTATTGGTCGATCGAATGATATGCTCGGCTCTACCGTTTTGGGAGGAGGTGTAAGGGCATGACATGCGAAGAATTACACAGTGCTGAAGGAAGAAAGACCAGGAGCTAGAGTTATCAAATTCACGACCGTTGTCACATTGGACGCTCTTAATGGGGACCCCAAACTAAGTGGTAATGTGCACGAAAAAATTTGACAAGGTAGGAAAAGTGTCAGATTTTAAGTGCAAAGGGAACGTCCATAAAAAGTGAGAGCAGTCATCTAAAATAACGAGATAATACTTGTAACCAGAGACACTAGCGACTGGAGATGTCCAAAGATCACAATGTATTAAATCGAAATGATTTGACGCACGAGAGGAGGAGCTAGGAAAAGGCAAACGTGTGTGACGACCGAGTTGACACGCATGACATAAATGTTCAGGCTCACTCTTATTACAAGGAATAGCAAGTTTGGAAAAAGCCTCACGACCTAGATGCCCGAGACGACGATGCCAAATGGTGGAGGAGGTGACGCCGGCAGTGAGAGCATGTGGATGAAACGTTGCCAATCGAATGGGATAGAGCTGCCCGGAACTATTGCACCTAGCGATCATGTTCTTGGAGTGGAGATCCTTCACATAAACACCAAAAGGATCAAACTCAACAGAACAGTTATTAGCAAGTGTAAATTGACGAACGGAGATTAAGTTTTTAATGATACAAGGAGAAACAAGAACATGGCTGAGATGAAGTGGACAGGCAGCGGGAAAAGAAGTGGCACCGATGGACGTGATAGGAAGTAAAGACCCATTGCCAACAATAATATTAGAGGGAGTGGAGCAGGAGGGTGGGTGAGACACGGAAAGGTTACCGGCGTCCGAGGTCATATGGGATGTCGCACCGGAGTCGAAGTACCAGTCTGTGTTGGCAGGTGGGGTCAGCGTCATCGTGTTGAATGAGTTCGCCAATCGCTTCTTGATCGATCGAAGACGGGTCTGTATTTATCTTTGAGTGGCGAGGTGTTGGGAAACCACCTAGGCGTCTTGCGGCGGCGGCGGAACCACTAAGCGCGCAGTGGCGAGAGGCGGCGTAACTGGCACGGTTACCGTAGGCCACCGTGGCGCCAGCGACCGGGGCTCGCTCTGAACGGCTTTGGTGCGGTTGGGCCAGCCCACGCGCCTGGTGGGAGGGACGGGGTCCAAGGACACCGGGGGCTTGACCTGGCGCCTGGCGAGGCTGAGGAGGGATGGCCCAAACCTGGAAGCAGCCGATCAAGGGGTTGTAGATGGTGTGGTGGGCAAGCCCGTGTTGCTGCCGGCCTCAGGTGTCGCTGCATCGTTCCGGCGGCAATTGCGGTGGTTGCGGCGCGAGCCCGATCCGGAGGAAGCGCCTGACTGGCCGCCACCAGGGATGGTGCCACTGCCGCTGTTGCGAGGGGCGGCACCAGAACCACTAGAGGAGGTGGAGGACACGCCGGAAGACGTGCTGGCGACGAAAGCAGAGGCGCCGGACGAGGAAGACGACCTGTTCGTCATGGTGAGTTCCTCCAACAGAAGGTCGGCACGAACCTCAATGAACGACGGAAAAAGTCGCTGGCGCTTGAAGTGTGGCACCATGTACGCGAATTTGTCGTTGAGGCCGCGGAGGATGTTGAGAACTAGGGTGCGGTCATGGACAGGTTCGCCAAGATCGCCGAGGGAGTCGGCCATGCCCTTCAATTTGCAACAATAGTCTGAGATGGACAAGTCGCCTTGGACAAAATTGCGGAACGCGGCGTCGAGGTAGAGGGCTCGAGTCTCCTTGTTCCCAAGGAATTGCTACTCGAGACCGAGCCACACGGACTGGGCGGTGGACACGCGATTCATGACGAGCTCGTAGAGGTCTGGAGAAATCGTGCCGTAGAGCCAGGACTTGACGGTGAAGTCAAGTCGCATCCATTCTTCATCCTCAGGATCACCGTCATCGGAGTGGACATGGTGGTCGAGGGCGTACTTGCCGAGGGTGTTGAGGATGAGGTTGGACCATTTGTTGTAATTGGTGGAGTCGACATCAAGAACGATGGGCACCAACATCTTGATGGATTGCACGGCGACAGCCTGGGCGTGGAGCGTGGCGCACGTGTTGGCGAGGGCAAGGGCGCGTTGACGGGCGCGCTCGGCTTGTGTAGCAGCCTCGCGGCGGGCGCGCTCTTCCGCGTCGTGCCAGGCTTGCTCTTCAGCCTCGCAGCGGGTGCGCTCGTCGTCGCTGCCAGCCATGGCGCCTAGGAAGGGGAGGGGTAGAAGCAAGCCAATCGCAGGAGGCGATGGCCTGATACCATGAAAGCGGAATGTTTGTGTAATCACGCAATAGCTTTCCATTAGCCAAGATTGGCGCATATATAGATTACATGGTGTGTAACTGAAAAGGAAACAAACTAGGAGATTACATGCACATAGGAATAGAAGGAAGGTGCTCTTGAGTTATCGTTTCCAAGAGTAGCGCCAATCAGTTGAGGAAGGGACGGCCTCCCGCTGCTCACGCGCGCCCATTGTCAGGCAGCGCTGTAGCGCGTTCGGCATATACGTGTTGTGCACGTTTATATGTCAACACAATGTATTAAGCCTGAGGAGCGAGCTTAGCTCACGTGGCAAGTTTTGTCATTGAGCGAGCTGTCACCAGAGTTCGAGTTTTGAACTCGCGTGCCTCACCAATAATTTTCTCTGGGATTGGATCCACGATAGGATCAGTACATGCACACATGGGTGTGTTCAGCGGTCAAAGCGTATGCCCGTACTCCATGAGATGTAGACATCCGCTCAAAATTAGACGTATGCTAAGAACGCACCTACATGTGTATGAGTGTGCATGCAAGTGGTGTGTGAGTGTGCGTGTGTGGTGTATGTGCGTGAGTACGGGTGTCTGTGTGCACTCTAAAAAACACAATGTATTAAGCTAGCCAGCGTCGTGGCGATTTTTGGTGACTGTAACGTACAAGCTGTAGCGATTGACCGTAGAGCACTTGTAAGGCTGCTCCCAATGGACAGTATCTTAGTGCGGTTTCTTTAGTGCATGAAAAATATTAGGATACTATCTTTCTAATGCATGGTTTCTTATGGTATAGTATATTAGGTTGTTTCATTTAATTATATGCATGATCTTTACTAGTATTTGAGCATTGTGGCCTATTTGTAGTATGTACTAAAGCAATACATGTTTGTTGGCACACACAAACGTAAATACACGAGATCGATCACAATAAATTTTATGTGTTGGATTTCGAGACCGAACCGGTATCCAGATTAGATACTAGAGTATCATTTCTCTTCATTAACTATAGTACCACATCATCATTTTACCTACATAACAAACTTAAGATACCAACCAGAGTAAAGCACTGGAGCAGCCTAATATATGTACCACAAGAATCTTTGGAACGGCCAAATAATAGCCGAAAAACGGAAAACACGGTGCTGTAGCCCGTGCCTATCCTCGCCGAAGCAGAGAGAGCAGGCAGCTGCGATTTTTCAACGTCTAGTACAGGCTGCAGCTGCGGTGATGAGCTGAGCCGATCAGTTAAAAATAGACCGAGCAAGCACGTGGATATCGTCTGCCCCTGACTCCTGGGAGACGAAGCAAATGGCGTGGGGGTCCGGTCAAATTGAAACGTTAGCGACAGTGTAAGAAAAGGCGTGCATATGTCAGATCTTTCTAACCACTGCAATCACTAAGCAGCGGCACAATCGTCAGTGTTTCAGTATCTTGAGGCGTTGCATGGAGCAGGGTCCTGGAGAGATGCAACAAGGACTTGCTTGAATCCTCGCATCTTTTTGCGATGTACCAATCCGTTCTGCCATCTTGCGCACGCAGTACTCGGTGTTAAAAAGGTCTTTACATCACACAAAAAGGTGTGTGCGTCTAAAGGATACTATCCTGGTAGAAATACCTTAGGTGCACTGGCTAACCATGTACTGTGTCTTTAACATGTGGGCCTACCTGTCAGTCGTCAACCGCTGCTCGCAAAAGAAGCTTTGAAGAATGTCTGTCCGTCAGATCTAACGTAACGTGAGATTCGGCACATCCCTAGGAGGGGATTTTGATCTCCAACCAAACAGAAAAGAGGAGAAAACAATGGTCCTAACTGCTGAAGGGGCAAGGATTTGTCAAGTGAAAGTTGGCGCTCGCGTGCCACTAAGGAGAAGGGGATTAGGAGAACCGACGAGTGGTCGGTTGGCTAGAGCGTGGTGTGCGCTCGTAGCCTACAAACGTTCGAGTGCTGCTCGACACTGCTACTCACCCGAATAAACTGAGTACATACGTGTGCATATTCAGTAGAAAAGTGTGTGTCTACGCTTCGTAGGGCCTTGATGCCTCTGCAAAAATGCTCAATGTGTGTGCGTGCTAGGGTGAGTAGGGTGTGCATTGAGTGTGTGCGCTGGTCTTGTACTCTGAAAAAAGGAGAAGGGATAATTTGGCAACTCAAGACAGCTGGAGATGACAATCCTCCATGATCACAAACTATGGGATTCAAGAAATGAAAGGGAGAGAGAGAGAGAGAGAAAGAGATCCATGGAGCACAATGAGTGTGCAAGTGTCTCGCTATGGCATGACGAATCATTTGATAGGATGGTTTTGGAAATTGGGACCCAAATGGGCCAACTCCTCATGATAGGAGCAGCTAGTGGAAGAGACCACAAAGCACCAAGATACGCAAGAGGGAAGCATGCAAACAGAAACTAGAAGTAGCACATCATGGCATGACCACTTGATAGGTAATCGATCTTGGGCATCAAAATTCAGAACATTGGGCATCAAAATTCAGAACAGCAGCAGCGAGATCAAGCCAGACAGACAAGAGCAAATATTTAGGATGAATCGCTCGATAGATCGATTTAGATAGAAGGTGGCATTGGATCGATCGTCGCCAAATTACATAGATGTACAGGCTAGGCATGGAATCCCATTGGCAGACTGCACAACACATTGCATGATTACAGGAAGACAAATACGCAGCTTCTGAAACAAAACGACCAGCGGCAAACTCGAAAGGAAAAGCACTTATTCGCCCAGCCTCCCTGAACAGAAGTCGTCATTGCTTCAACACCTCATTCGCAGGCACAAGGTTTATGCATTGCTCCTGAACGAGCCGAGGGCCTTGATGGCACCGGCCCTGAGGATGAACTGGTGGTAGAACGCCGCGATCGCCGCGCCGATGATAGGGCCGACCCAGAAGATCCACTGCACAAAGTGAAGATCACAAGATAGACCATGCATGTCAGGCTGCTGAGTAGTGGTCAGTCGGAAGCATAAAATCCAATCATGTGTGGACGAACATATCTACCTGATCATCCCAGGCCTTTTCCTTGTTGTAGATCACGGCCGCTCCCAAGCTCCTGGCCGGGTTGATGCCGGTGCCGGTGATCGGGATGGTCGCCAAGTGGACCATGAACACGGCGAAGCCGATTGGCAGGGGTGCCAAGACCTGAAAGCCATAAGGAAAATCGCCTTAAATCTTGCAAGACCAACGCCCTGTTCAAACATTACAGCAGCAAATCACAAAATCAAGCGAGCAACTAAATTAGTATTTTCCAACAAAAGTAGCTCATTTTCCACGTATACGACGTGATACACCGCAATACAGGACAGCACAGCGGTCCTCGCCGAACTAAACCACATGACACCACTGTTAGTACTTAGTAGTCATTGCTTGTGCCATCTCTCAAGCTGTTTTGTCAAAGCATGTCCATGTTTGTCATCAACATCACGAGACTATTTGACAGACTAAACTAGTGGCCAGAGCCTCTTGTCATGCCCATTTCGAAAGGGAAGAAGAAACTAGAGCAACAAGGGCAGGTTGATGGTTCCTTTTCCCTCTCCCTTTGGGCACACACACCAACCTAGTAGTGGTGTAAGAAAATCTGAGGGGGAGGGCCTCACGTGAGAACCTACCCATCAACCGTTGATTTTGTTGATGGAGAAGAAATCAACGACGGATGATGGGATGCCTCACGTGAGGATCCTCCCAGCAAATTTCACCCTCCCAGCAAATTTCCTTCCGTCATGGCTTTGGCTTAGTGCCTTATTGGGCACTTCACCCCCTCCAAACACCAAAGTCGCCAGTGACGTATTTTGGAAAATCAACAAAAATTAAAGATTTCGTTTTCCCGAAACTTCATGCCTTAAATTGCGAGTACATAGAAACAAAAAGAATCATAGCTCGTGAGTGAATCTTCTTTTAAGAAAAAGATGACACTATCATCAAATTCTTCCTTATCTTCAGTATTATCATTTCTCCTGCTTTTTTTAGAGGATAGGATATTCTTCTGCTGTTTTCTTTTTTCTTTTTGTTCATATGTGTCCTTATCTTCACTTAAGCTCTAATTAAGCTCAGATTCTTTTTTCAAACAAAAAAGAAGAATAGGTAGCTTCTTCTGATGCTATACTCCATGCTTACCGGGACATGTGAGTCGCGGGCGCTGCGCTTGGGGTCGGTAGCGGAGAAGACGGTGTAGACGAGCACGAAGGTGCCGATGATCTCGGCGGCGAGGCCGGTGCCCTTGGAGTAGCCGGAGGCGAGCGTGTTGGCGCCGCCGCCGTAAGTGACGTAGTAGGCGCTCTGGAACGCCTTGACGAGCCCGACCCCGCACATGGCGCCCAGGCACTGCGCCACCATGTACAGAAGCGCGCGGACCAGGGACACCTTGCGCGCCAGGAAGAGGCCGAACGTCACGGCCGGGTTGATGTGGCCCCCCGAGATCCCCGCGGTGCAGTAGACGAGGATGAAGATCATGCCGCCGAACGCCCACGCGATCCCGAGGGTGCCCACCCCGCCGCACGCCGCGTCGGCGCCGTTGACGGTGGCGTCCGACTGGTGCTTGTACCCGATGACGGTGGCCACGGTGACGTAGAGGAAGAGCAGCGTGGCGATGAACTCGGCGATGACGGCGCGGTACAGCGACCACGACCCCAGCTCCGCCGCGTCGATCAGCGGCGCCGGCGGCGGGTCCGTGTAGTCCTTGGCCGCGAACTCGGTGCCGCTCTCCATCACCTCGTCCTTCCCCATGTAAGCCTAGCTTGGTGCTTGTTTCTTGGCTTGCTCTTGCAGCCGCAAGAGAGTGACCAGCCTTGCAAGAAATGGAGCTTGTGAGCCTGTGAATGTGAGGTAGGGGAGTGAGAGGGGAGGTGGTATTTATGGAGGAAGGGAGAGTAAGTAAGGGACTACTGTTCAAGAATACGATTTAGGTATCAATACGATTTTCAACCTATAACTTTGATCATAAATTTTTGTATGAATAAGTTGATAGAATAATATAAAATTATTATATCATGAAAAATATTTTTATTGATTAATCTAATGGTATCATTTGCACACTATCAATACAAATATCTTTTTTATATATTAACGATCAAAGTTAATTAAGTTTGACTATGCGCATTTTAAAACGTTGTATATTTCTGATTAATCGCTTACTCATTTTTTCTTTCTTTCTTTCCTTCTTGGTGTCCTTGATGGGACACAAAATTGAGCTGCCTCTTTTTATCTCTGGGTTTGTTTATTTCATTTGTTGATACGATTGAATGGGCTTTTTTTTTCTTGTTCCAATGATCCCTGGCCTGCCCACAACTCACGGGTTGCTAGCTTCTCTTGCTGTGGACGCAAGAAGTTTCCAGCCTTCCAGGGATCGAAGAAAAATGGAAACGAGAGGAGACGAAAATGTAGTATATATACGTATGTATGTACGTATGTTTACCTGTAAGGGTCGATGTACTGTTGGGCATTGTTCGTGACCAGACGACTGTGCTTAATTAGTGGTTCATGATTTTGTCATGTGGCTCTCTAAGCTGGCTAGCAAGCTGCCTTCTTTTCCTTATTTATTTACCGCATCTTTGTTACTCTATCAGAACTTATGAATCTCACAGGCGTTTCATAGGAAACACAACAATTCTTGGAAACCTCGAATCGTATTAGCTGTAGATTTCAAATGAACTTGAAATGGATGCAGCCTGTGGCGTACGGGGTTTCAATTTCAACGATGGATTGGAGCCGAGCCTCTGAGGTGGACAGGAATCGGATCTCCGTTCCAATTTCAACGCGACGCTCCTCGTCATGCTGTACACTAATTAGATTATATTATCGTGGAGATGTAACCTCCGTAACTGCAGCAGACCGGCGGCGCGGGAAAGGATAACGTACACCAATGCTAACAACCATTCGCGTCATTCCCTGCCGCTCCGCTCCTGCAATCAGTGACCGCCGTTCATGCATTTCCTCGCACGAAAATTGGTGCTGCCAAGCAACAGCTAGGCAGGCACGAAGAATCGCCGGTTGCGACTTGCGACTCGCATGGCAGGGATAAACAATAATCGAGCGGTTAAGTAGAATTATACGACCAGCTAGCTGGGCATCGATGGGGATTATACAAATAGTACATGCAGTGGATCCCACAGGAACGGGCAGGATTGGCAGGTAGATGCATCATACACCAACCCTATATGATATAAGCAGGGGTGATACTAGCATCCGGACGTCCGATTTAGGTGCCAGCATTGAACGCCCGGGTATTAAGCTAACCAGTGTAGTGTGGGTGTCAGGATCGGACGCTCAGGTTCTGCCGCGCTGATTTGAAAGAAAGCTGCCCAAGGCCGACGGCCGTTTTGCCAATTCCTGCCCGTTTCTCTCTCGCAAAATCCAGCAGAAAAATGTACGCGCGCGCGGCCCCAAGGGAAGAGAAGACACACGGAGCAACACCCACCACGTAAAAGGGGTAGAAGATGCGCAGACAGCATCAATGATCTCCTCCGCACAATCCCCCATAAATTCCTCCCGGCTGATCTCCCCGCAATCCCGAACATCTCCCGCAGCACAAACTCGATCAATAAAATCAAAACAAAGCATCTGGAAAAAAAACGCATTGAAAAAATCTTTCAACGTCACCGTAAACAATATACAATATTTTTTTTATGGATGCACCATTTTTTTTCTATAGATACAACATCGCAAAGAATAGTATACAACATTTTTTTCTAACTGTTGCAACATTTTTTTTTATAATGGTCGCAACATATCAAAAAAAAAGCAACAATCAAATGCAGCTCAATGCAGCTCCAGCTTACATAGGACACTTCGTCGAGAGAAAAGGTGACGGTAGCGGCAGAGGCGGACTCGGACTTGCGCGGTGGTGGTGGCCATTAGAAGCTGATCAGGCGAGGCAGAGCCGAAATGAGGGGTGCAGGGGCGCAAGGAGCCAAATATCATCGTGAAAAACATCAGAATAAAAAACAAAGCATTTGAAAAAAAATGCATTGAAAAAATTGCAACATCATCGTGAATAGTATACAACACTCTTTTTCTATAGATGCAACATTTTTTCTCTACATATGCAACATCTTAAAAAACAGTATGCAACATCTCAAAGTCCATTGGATAGCCCATGATCTATCCAATTAATAACCAAGTCCAATAAGATCCAATCGAGTAAGGTTCAATACTAAACTAAGTCCAATAAGTTTGTTTACTCCTAAAGTCCAATCCCAGCCCTAACCACAACGTGGCACTCGGTTCGACGGATATGGGCGGCACCCGGCGCATGGTCCAACGCAGTGCGTAGCGGGTGAGCTGCGGGGCAATGGCCCACCTTTGCTTGCGCCGCTTTGGCCAGCCGCTTCTTTTATCTTTCGATGGATCGCAACGCAGGCCCAAAACTCTCAGCAGCGTCCGACGCTCCGGACGTCCTCGTCTTATCATTACCCTATAAGCAGACTTTTTTTTGGTTTTGCAGCAGCTAGTAGTGCACGTTATCTTGCCGCGCACCATCATATGACCACACAACTGTCGGGCTACCTGCGTCACGCGCATGCTCGACTGGTGTAGGACCCAGATTTGCATTCAGATTTTTCATGTACACCGAGCTAGTTTCATGATCAATAGCTAACTCACACAGTACAATATCAATAAATGTCACGTTCAAACATGCGCTTAAGTAGGTCGACGAATTCAAAAGGGTAAATAGCAGCGAAAGATAAATAAACCAAAACAGCCTCCATAATTTGTCACAGGCAATCAACTGGGGCTACAACATAGTTATTGCCGTCATCTTCATTTCCAAAGCCATACGCATAAAAGTATTCATACTCCAGGACTTCAGTCTCGCAGGCTAAATCCATATATTTGAGCAACAGTGAGTACAAAGGTACTCAGTAAGCCCTCACACCAAATGCAAATATATATATCCATGCTTGGCTTTACCAAAGGAGGATCTTATGGTTATTTTAGTACAAAGCAAGTTTTTCTCAAATACTGTAATTATTTCCAAGCCTATGGCCTAGTCTTTTTTAACTTAAAACCTAAGTGTCACTTGTATAAGCAAGTGTTATCATGTAATAAGGTTCCATCCACCTATAACTCATGCATTTCTATCCACCTATATCCAGATATTAGGTTCCATCCACCTAACTTTAGATATTAGGTTTCGTCCACTTGACTGTAGATCACAAGGTTCCATCCACCTGTAATTATCTTGTTGCTACAACCATTTCTAAGTTAACATGTTCCCATTCCAATTCTAGCAAAACTAACCAGTGTGGTTTTCTGGACCACACCCATGACGAGAGGAATGACAATTAGAATAGATTATATATACTCTTTTGCAAAGGTTGTACAGCTTTACCAATAAGATATGATCAACTTTTGATGTCCAACCGACACACTTTCTGTAGGTGTGTGACTAAGAATATCATAACAAGGTCTTTACAATAACTTGTCATAATACTACACCATCCAATGGGTTCGATCATCGGACGTTTGAACACATTGACTCTAAGGAATACCATCGTTAGGGGAGCAAACGTATCCCAACTTACTATCACCATAACCATCAATGGGTGCGTACATAGAGATACACCATCCTATAGCCCAGGTCCAACAACCCGATCCAAACTGCCCACAATATGGTGTATGCACCATGACTCGGTAAATTATTCAGCCAGGTCTATCTCATACTAGACTTGTGGTTGCACGATTATTAGTTCAGAAAATGCGGCACATGATTCGGTCCATAATCGGCTCAGGCGAGACAATCCACAAACACGACCCTCGTGCAACCCCTGCACCAGTTCATACCATCCACTCGCCCAAGTCTCCACTATTTTGAAAAATATTTTCATGTTTCCAGTGGTAACTTATGTCTCACGTTACCACTCCACGAATCATATTATATCCCAATTTTTGTAATGCAAATGTTTGTGTCAAATTCAATTCAACCACTAAGCATCTCTAGGCATAATCATTATCCATGTTTACTTAACCAAGGGCAATCTTATTATGATAATTAGCCTAGAGTGACAAGGTAGTCATTATATCAACAATCAATGATGGGAATAATAACAAACAACATATGGAGTAACTATACATCAATATTTAACGTAGCATTTCATAAATAATAATAAGCATGCAAAAAAAGGCAAACTAATTTGCATTCGAAAAGTAGGTTCAACATGATCAATTATAGAGGCCTTACTCAATAGTGGATATTACTTGGTCTTGATCTTATCTTGAAGCAATGGCGAAGTCTTCTACGACGTTGGAATCTATTTAACTGTGAAATGACGATTTCGAATAAATACACATGAACACAAATAAATACAAAATAAAATTCAAATGAACTCCCAAAATTATGATTTTGGTACTGATGGAAAGATTTTGAATTTAGATGAATTTAGAAATAAAATCAAGTCATTTGGATTTAAAACAAGGGAGAATATGCTCTCCAAAGTTTGACCCGAGAGAAAATTCTAGAAAATATGAAATCCCTGATAGGTGGGACCAGTCGGATTTTCATTTTACTTTTTAGTTAATTTTCTTAAGAAAATCTTCTACAGCTGACAGGTGGGGTCTAGATGGGTTTTTATTTTCTGTACAAATTATTTTTCGTAAGAAAAAGCATATGTGGTTGATAGGTGGGTCTAGCCGGGTTTTAATATCTTTTCTAATTATTTTTATTTGATAAAACCTGAGAGACTGATAGGTGGGACCGCAGTCCACATGGACTCAGTCCACCCGATGGTTCACAGCGCTAGGGGGACCCAACATGTCAGTGGCTTTAGTTTAAGGACTAGGTTTACACACAGAGTTTAAAGGGCGTGGCCCGCATATCATACAAACACCCTAAACTACGACTTGATTAAATTTTCTAATTACCGGGGGCTCACATGTCATACAAACATTATCTACTAATTAAACCTAACTAATTACCTATTAACGTAATCTAATTACCGAGTAGGGTCTACACGTCAGCGTCTCCAACGCCTTATTCTCCATCTATAATAGAGGAGCAGCGCTGGACAGCCATGACCGACTAAGGGCGAGCTCGACGCCGACGCAGATGGCTCCAGCGACCACCCGTTACCACCAAAATGGGTTACGGGGTCCAAGGCGACCACGATGGTGGCATCGACGCATTGAGAGACAGCATGAGGCGACGGCTCTACAGCAAGGATGGCAGTGGCGGCATTGTGCACACAGGCAACTACCAATCGAGGCTACTGACTATCAACTAAAAATTATTTTTCGTAAGAAAAAGCATATGCGGTTGATAGGTGGGTCTAGCCGGGTTTTAATATCTTTTCTAATTATTTTTATTTGATAAAACCTGAGAGACTGATAGGTGGGACCACAGTCCACATGGACTCAGTCCACCCGACGGTTCATAGGGCTAGGGGGACCCAACATGTCAGTGGCTTTAGTTTAAGGACTAGGTTTACACAACGAGTTTAAAGGGCGTGGCCCGCATATCATACAAACACCCTAAACTACGACTTGATTAAACTTTCTAATTACCGGGGGCTCACATGTTATACAAACATTATCTACTAATTAAACTCTAACTAATTACCTATTAACGTAATCTAATTACCGAGTAGGGTCTACACGTCAGCGTCTCCAACACCTTATTCTCCATCTATAATAGAGGAGCAGCGCTGGACAGCCATGACCGACTCAGGGCGAGCTCGACGCCGACGCAGATGGCTCTGGCGACCACCCGTTACCCCCAAAATGGGTTACGGGGTCCAAGGCGACCACGATGGTGGCATCGACGCATTGAGAGACAGCATGAGGCGACGGCTCTACAGCAAGGATGGCAGTGGCGGCATTGTGCACACGGGCAACTACCAATCGAGGCTACTGACTATCAACTGAAGGTGGAAACAACATCTCTAAGCAACAACAGAGCTAAACATGCACTTGGTGCTCCAAAAGAAGCGGTGCACTAGGCTCTCCACGGTGGCCTATGACGGTGCGGTGAGGTGCTATAGTCAACTAGACGTGACATTGACTAGCCTATCAAGTTTGCAAGATGAAGGAACGCTAGGGAACGGATGGGCTCACCTAGGATCCAAGCGAGGAAGGAAATCAAGTGCGGCCTAGCGCGGACACGCGAGCGAAATGGCGGCAACGGGCTCTGCACATAGATGGGACGAGGTTGCGGCGGTGTGAGAGAGGGGGAGAAGCTCGAGGTGCTGCTATGGAGCTCGAGGTGGAGTCTGGCAACCAGCTCACACGACATGTCGTCTGACCTGCAGGCGGTGGCGTGGGGAAGATGCATAATGCCCTCTAGCTTGGCCTAACAGGTGGGGCCAGGGCCCACTTGTTAGCGAGCGTGCGCGAGGGAGGGTTGGGTTGGCTGCGCTTGGTTCGCTCGCGGGCCGCGAGGAAGAGAAAGGAAAGGAGAAGGCGACAACGCGGGTTGGCTCGGCTGTGCCGCGAGGAGGGACGGGGAGAAGGAAAGGACGGGGTTTCGGTAGGGAGAAGAGGGGAAGATAATTTTTTTGAATTTTGAATTTGCAATTCAAAATTGATTTGAATTTGAATTCGGTTTTGGAAATGGTTTTGTACACAATTAAACTTTTATATTTTTGCAAATTCTGACTTCTTGACACAAGGAAATTTGTTTTAAACTTTTAAATTGAGAGGCAAGGTTTTGGAATTTTGAAATGCAACCATAGTTTTTGAAATTCATGAAACTTATGCAATTTTTGAATTGGACCAAATTTTGGGCTGTTATAGCTGGCTGGCTGGCTAGTTTGCTCTCTCGTTCGTTGGCCGCGCCGGCCAGCCTGGTTCAGCCGCTGCGTGCATGTGCTGCTGGGTGGAGGACGAATCAGCAGCATTAGCCAAGCCGAGTGGGCGCGGATCACCAGGGGATCGGAGAAGATCGATCAAATCACGGTAGGTGGCTGTGAGCTCGGTGCGCCGTTTCAGCTGCGATTGCGGTGGCAGGCTGCAGGGTGCAAGTGGCTGCCTGCCCTGCCCCGTCCACATGTGGTCAGGCCGCGATGAATCGATGAACCCTGATCATGCAGTGGACCACGTAGGCAGCTATCTGGGGAGGCTATATACCTACATACGCTGGTGGATCGGGGGGCGAGTCTACCGTGAAATCCAGTAAATCCACTTGCGACTGCACTTTTAGGCATCTCTATCTACTAATAGTGTATTTATTATCATCTCTTAGCTATATCACATCAACAAAATTTTATATGGAGAAAAGAGCACATCTTGTCTCTTTCTGAAGAGATTATCATGTACGCGAAATAAGACATGATACATTAATCTATTCTAATTGACATGTAAGCCTGTTCTAAAGAAAAACTATAAAATATAAATGTTGAGAATGTGCTAGAGACTATATATTAGAGATATTGTCTCTAAAGATGATGTAACATATATTAAAGATAAAGTTATCTCTAACTATTGGAGATGCCCTTAAGGATTTCTTTGGAACTTGCAAATTTCCAGAGGATTTAGTTTTGTAGGATTAGGACATTAGAAACATTGCTGCGCGATCTCCGCGCATTCAATTCTTATAGGATTAACTCCACTGTATATGACATCAAATCCCGAGTTTTTAATCTCCTACTCTTGTGTCGGGGAGTTCCTGTTTCCTTCATATGTTGGCTGGTGTGTAAACTGCAAAGTGCTCGTTCACTCTTGCTCTTGTTCTCCCACTGTGTGTTTCATCCGCGATGTGTGTGTTTCATCCATAGTTACTAATACCATATATACTACTGGAGGCGGGCTCTTTGCGAGTGCTGTTGCACTCGGCAAAAGCGCTTTTGCACTCGGCAAAGCCTTTGCCGAGTGCAACACTCGGCAAAGAGCCTCCGTCGAATCCTCTTCCGGTAAAGGCTGCTTTGCCGAGTGCCAAATTTCGGGCACTCGGCAAAGGCTTTGCCGAGTGCCGTCTTGAACACTCGACAAAGATTTGACGCCGTCGGCGCCGTCTATTTTTAAACCTCTTTCCGAAAGTGCCACAAAGACCGCTTTCGACAAAGCGTGTATTTTATTTTTAAAAAATTTTCTTTGCGAGTGCAATGGTCATTGCACTCGACAAAGCGTGTTTTTATTTTTTAAAAATTTTCTTTGCGAGTGCAATGGGCATTGCACTCGACAAGCGCGTGTTTTTATTTTTAAAAAATTTTTCTTTGCGAGTGCAATGGTCATTGCACTCGACAAAGCGTTTTTATTTTTATTTTTAAATTTTCTTTGCGAGTGCAATGGTCATTGCACTCGGCAAAGCCACTCTAAAATTCCTTTTTTTTGTTTTTGCTTTTCCATTTAAACAACAATGCATATATATATAATAGAAACCACAATTCAACATGACAATAAATTACAAACCACATTTATATATTACAAACGACCAAATTTGTCCGAAATCCACAATTTATTACAAACCACAAGTTCATAGTCCACAAGTTCACAAGTTCGATACATAGAAACTACTCATAGCGGCTCACGGCGATCACGCGCTTCAATCTTGATCCCGGCGACGGTCCCAAAAGCGGATGGTCCGACTTGCGATCTTGGCGACCCTCCGACAGGTTCGGCGCCGCCCGATGTCCGCTGCACAAAAAGAAGATATTGCACGTGAGTGACAAGATAAAAATGTAAGGAGTTTAAAGAAAAGTTGAAAATTTCGGCAGCACCTCCCCTGCACGGGGACCTAAGTTGGTCAGAAGGTACCTTTCTTTGGAACCATGTAATGAAATCAGGCGAACCATGTTGAAGAACGGGTCTCTCGTTCATGGTCAGAAGGTGGCCTTGAAAGATGCCAGTATTGATCAAAAAATTCCCTGCACCGACAAGCAACAAGGTTGTTGGATGCAGAAAATTTACGGAGTATGTAACAAGTTCGTTGATTTGAGCCTGACTTGGGCGTCCCGTGTACATCCACTCACGGTTATCCATCCTGTAGCATATACACATAACGGAGTAATATAACCATCAGTTGTAGCCAAGCTAGATATGCATTTAAAGCAGCTAAGGGGTCCTTTCAGGACTAGATATGTACTACCAAGCTAGATATGCGAGCAACATTCGAATTTTCATGCAATTGAAACTTTTAACCATAAAATAATTGCCATTCGCCATAAAAAATCATCAAATAACCCACCGCAATCTTATCTCGTTCACTTCATATAAATCCAAACCGTTCACCCATGTGTATAACAAAATCACCAAATAATAAAAGAATGATCTTTTAGTCCACCACAAATTTCATCTCAACCGTTCACTTTATGTCTATCATAATCGCTCATTGTCATCAACCTCCATCATGTGCAAACCGTGTCAATATCCAAAACGTCATATATTCTTAAGCGTAAGGAATACTTTTTAGAGTGTGTTGCAGTATTGAATTGTGCTTGACACATGCCAATATGACAAAAATTAAAATAGCTTATTGTTGACATACAACCCCATGCATGAATTTGAATTTTGCCGCATATAGAAATTTCTTCCACGGTATACGATATCTAAATTAAACCATTCAAGTATAATAGCATCCCCATAATATGGTGCAATTTTGCAAACTATGTTTCGCACAAGATAATGCTTCCCAAAAATGAAAGACACTTTGGCTAAGACATCCATTATATTACCACCGCTAGCTACTTAGGTCTAACACACGAGGCGGTAGCGATTTGGACCATGGGTATTCAAAATTGCAGATGGCAAGAAAAAAAAAGCAAATTAACACTTTAAGATGCAATCTTGCATTTTACACTTGCTTGATTATACAACAAACAAAGCAAATTTATAGTTTCAATGCACGAGTAAAAATATAGCATTTTGGACCTACATTTACACATTTACCGATAACATTACCTTGCCAAAATTTTGAACTCACGGAAAATTGGTGGATTTCCTATGGGCTATCACTATGTTATAGGAAAAAAAACCAAAGGAGCAATGGCGGTGATCACACTAATTCAAATAATGTATAGTTTACGAACATTTTTGTGATCACACTAATTCAAATAATGTATAGTTTACGAACATTTTTCTTGCAAACAAGCGAGACATTTGGGACTAGATATACTTCATACGATTACCTAGTAGTGCAAAGTTACGAAGATTTCCATCTCTCAATTCAACTCACAAAACAAAAACCATGCAGAGTTCCACATGAATCTAAATTAAAGCCATCTTTATTACAATACGGCACTTCTCTAATTATCTACGTACAAGAAACTTCCAAGTTGACTTGCAACCCAAAGTACCCAAACTATGTATCACAAAAGAACTCCAAACTATCTATGACCTATGACTCTCTCAAAAAACTATGGCCTCAAATCGGTTTTCACCATACACATTGCGATAAATCAATGCTTACAATAGAGTTCTTGAACATATGCAAACAAAAAATTATGATTTTACAGCCCGAGATGTGACATTAACCAATGCGGGCATGGATGATCAGATCAGTTAGCCACAACTCAAATCCCCTGCCTAAACAATATCCACCAAACCAAATACAAATCCCTGATGTCGAAGGAAACCAAACTATCTGCATGCCAAAATTACAAATCAATCCATTCGTCTTGCATTGTTCCACATTAGTAAGGCTCCAAAACAAACCTACGAGGCTCGACTCGACATCCATCTATCTGGCTCTAAAGTGCAACATTACCACCCAATCCAAAGCACCCAAACCAAAATCGATCAAACCCTAGTCTTCTGCGGCCTTCACCCTCAACAACGGGAAAAACAGTGGAGATGTATGGAAACATGGGTACCTAATCAGATGTGTCCTTGACCGCCTTATTCTACCGCTTGGCCGCCATTTGGCTTTGCCTCCTGGCCAGCTGGCGGCTCAGGCCATGTGGCCTTGGCGCTTGCCACTCGCCTTTGCCCTTGGCCCTTGGCCCTTTGCCCGCCGCGCCAGCAGCCACCTGCGCCACCGCCACGCACGCCGCCGCCCTCGCCCCGCCGCCGCCCTTGCCTGCCTTCCTCATGACCTCGCCCTCTCCGTCGCCTTGCCCTTTTCCTCCTCATGACCTCGCCCTCGCCCTGTTGCCCGCCCTTAGCCGGGATCTGGGAGGGCTGGAGGAGGATCGGAGGAAGCAGGGAAGGAGGAAAGACCTGTCTTGGCTCTGCCCTTGAGGCCTTGATCAGGAGGCGGCGAGGGAGGCGGAAGGGGTGGAAGAAGGAAGAAGCCACTTGTTGCTTAAATCTTGAGGGACCTTTAGTCGGGCGGTATACTAACCGGGACTAAAGACCTTTAGTCCCGGGTGGTATCTGGACCGGGACTAAAGGTGGACCTTTAGTCCCGGGTGGTGCCACGGCCCGGGACTAAAGGTTTTTGTGAGGACATATTTTCGAGAGAACCTTTAGTCCCGGTTGTGTGACCTTTAGTCCCAAGTGTCTGGGACCGGGACTAAAAATGAACCTTTAGTCGGGTGGTGCCACGGCAGGGACTAAAGGTTTTATTGTGGGACATATTTTCGAGAGAACCTTTAGTCCCGGGTGTGTGACCTTTAGTCCCAAGCTGATACCGGGACTAAAGGTCCCCACTATTCGATTCCGCCACAGTTTTAGTAGCTTTGGGTTTTGTATTAAGTTTATTTGTATAAATATGCTAATTCTTGTTAAATGCATAGTAAATTAAATACTAGGCATAATTTTTTAAAAATAATAGTTGCATTTCCTTTTATCTTATTGACATTTCAAGCGACTTTTATAGTGACCACAAGCTAGGAAGTGAAGAGCCAACTATAAACAAAATGAAGGGCTCAAACCACAAGTTTGGGAATTTCATTTGAAGGCATAAATACTTGCTAAAAAATTTCAAGTCATTTTTACACGGTGGAGAAGACATGCTTCACAAAGGTACATGTGTCCTTTTATCGAATAGGAATTTCATTTGAAGCGATAAAAACAAGAAAAATATGATAGAAACATCTGAAGTTACAATTATTACATAAAATCTCTAATACACACTATTTATTAAACATCACTATATATCAAGCGGGCACAGTGGTGAACTTCTTCTTGACGTATGACCCTTGGTTATGATCATGCCGTAACCATGGAGTGTCCTCGGCATTTAGCAGGATGCTTGGGTCTTTGGTCTGCTTGAAGGCGGGATTCGGTCATCCCTTTCATAATCTTGACTTGTCGACTTGTCCTCAATTCCCACGATGTTTCTTTTCCTGAAAGAACTATGTGGCGTTTTAGCTCATTGGTTGATTTGTCGTCGTTTTTCCCTCTCTTGGGTTTTGTAGACATGTCTTTCACATAGAACACTGATTCACATCGGCAGACAGCGACGAATGGTTCGTCTTTGTACCCAATATTGTTGAGGTCCTTGTTGTCATTCCATACTCCTTGTCATTGTTACCCGCCTCGGTCATCTTCACCCATTAGCCTTTGGAACAAAGGGACTTTAAAATTAGGTCGTAGTCTAGTTCCCAAATCTCCTCTATCGGCCATAATATGTTTGCCTCTTTCCATTTGGGTGCATGGCATCTCTGCGGACACCACTGTTTTGGTTCATGCTCCTTTTATCTTGGGCTACGGTGTAAAATGTATTTCCATTTATCTCGTACCCTTTATGCGTGAGGATGTGCCACGATGGTTGCCTAGCCAACAAATCTGATTGCTCATCAATATTGTCATCACCACGACATTCTTTTCGCAACCAACCGCTGAAAGTTTCCATGTGATGGCGCCTAATCCAAGCTTCATTCTTCCTGAAGCGGGATCGTAGGAACTCCTTGTGTACCTCGACATACGGCTCCACCACGGAGGAGTTTTGAAGAAGCTGTAGTGCGCTTTATTGAAATAATCGTCCCCGTCCGATATATGTTTTCTTCCTAGTGTTCCCTTTCCACTAAGTCTCCCTCGTGTCGCGATTCAGAACACCAATCGGGTCAAGGTCGGGAATGAAGTCAACCACAGAACTCAATGACCTCCTCATCCGTAGCCCTTGGCGATGCTTCCTTCGGCGAAAGCACGCCGGTGAACATATTTCTTGAGGACTCCATGAACCTCTCAAAGGGGAACATGTTGTGTAGGAACACAGACCGAGAATATTAATCTCCTTGACCGGGTGAACTAGGAGGTGTGTCATTTATTATCGCTTTATATTGGAGGAGAATCGGATGGGACCTTGATCTTTGTTTAGGCATTCAAACATGCTTTCCTTCTCTTCTTTGCTAAGAGTGAAGCTAGCGAGTCTTAAGTAATGGCGTCCATCGTCTGTCTTCTCTGGATCTTGAGTTGTCTCGTTCTTTCATCTTGCGCAAGTCCGGGATTGTAGTACCAACCGACTAAAGGTTGACATTTAGTCGGTTGGTAACACCAACCGGACTAAAATCCCTCTGCAAAAGCTCGCCACGAGGCCGTTGGGCGAGGACTTTTAGTCGGTTGGTGTTACCAACCGACTAAAGATCTTTGGTCGGGGCGCAATTTTCTCAAGACTATTGCCCATTTGGCGATTCGACCAAAGGTGCATTACGTAGTAGTGGTGTTATTGTGTTGAAATTTGGGCTGCTTTGTGTTATTAGGCGAGGGCACCTTGGTGCTGGGCTTTTTTTTTTAAAAATTTCTTTCTTAGAGTGCCTTCTGGCACTCGGCAAATTTTTTTTTTTGTTTTTTGCCCCATTATTTTTTGCAGCCTTAATATATTATTTAAAACTCCATGTTCAAATTTGGGACAATTTTGACTTTTTTCTATATTTAGTTAGTTTTTTTGTTTAGTTGAATTTTATGGAATATTTCAAATTTGAGCTGCGGTGCATGAAATAATCGAATTTGGTCGTTCAAAAATGATATTCATGATATTTGGTGTATGTTGAGGCCGTATCCGAGGAACTCACATTAAATTTGAGCATCTTGTTGGCGTAACATGACGAGGTACTGCGGGAAAAGTGTATTTAAATTATATAAAATCGAGCGAAGTCGAAAATAGCCGAAACTTGTCGAGGCGTCGTGTTATCGCATATAGAGTCTATGGTAAAAATTGAGAAGGTTTGAGCAAGTTGCGGCGTCGGATGCCTAAAACCGGACATCTCGCATGCGATCGCATGTGAAGATGTGCAGGTTTCGACAGCGTCAAACATCAACTCTCATGCGATCAATATAGCAAAAAAAGTCAAAATTGTCCCAAATTTGAACATGAAGTTTTAAATAATGTGGAAGGCCTCACAAAAAAATGGGTAAAAAACCAAAAAAAAAAAATTTGCAGTCTTGACCTGCACTCGGCAAGAGGTCCTTGCCGAGTGCTGGGAAGTGGCACTCGGCAAGAAGGATCTTTACCGAGTGCGAGGTTGGCACTCGGCAAAATTTTTTTAAAAATTTGTGGCATGGGCGGGCTCGGTAGTCAAGGGTCATTTTTTTGCCGAGTCGCTCTTTCTTAGAGTGTTGCACTCGACAAAGAGGGCTTTTGCCGAGTCTTAGCCCTTTGCTTAGAGTCTTGGGGCACTCTGAGGCACTCGGCAAAGCCACTCTTTGCGAGTGCTAGACTTTGCTTAGAGTGTCACCCTACCGGCACTCGACAAAGAGTGCCCGCCAAGTGCCCGATTTTTGGCACTCGGCAAAATTTGGCGACACTCGGCAAATCTGCGTTCTCCCGTAGTGATATTGGTATCGGTCATACTGGCTTGATACCAATCAATAAAGGTGGAATTGATAATACCGTTTATTGAACTATATATTATATTTGATAGTACTGCTATGTATTTGGAATAATACTAAAAATAATATTTGGTGTGCATATAATTAAACAAATATATATTTATAAATATATGTACTCATATTATTATATTAAATCCAAAACGGTACACCGGTATAGACCGGTATCGGAACGTATCATTCTAAGAATCAAACCGGTATAACCTTCGATACGGTATCAACAAGTATAATTTCATCCCTATGCTAATTGCCTTTTTTTTTTTTTTTCTGGATTCTTCTTCGGTTGTCGTTTCCAAAAGTTTCCGTCAACGGGTAGCCGCACTGTTCCAATTACGACGGCGACGGCGACGACAGGCTCGCGCCGGCCCGGACCGCCACGACGCCCGCAGCCACACACTCCATAACACGGCGGCTACGTGTCGCCCCTCGGCTCGCGTGCGGCAATTTTCATCACGTGCTCTTTTGTGTACTCATCGTACTGTCGGTAACGACTCTACGAGTATTCGTTCATTGCACAGGACGTGCAACTGCACGGCTAGCGCGCATGCACGCGTTGCGTCTACTGGATGCTCTGCGCAAGCTCGCCCTTTTTTATTTTCTTTCCCTCCTTTCTAGTAAGGTTCTGGACCTCTGGCGATACGGGCAGCCACCTGTCCACTGGAGGCCGGCATCGCCGGTGGTGAGATCGGAGCCACAGACAATCCTTCTCCCAACTTTGGAAAGGTGCTTGTTCGACATTGTTCGTTTCGATGCGATCAATCGCATCTTCCTTTGGGAGTAGTGCTAATTTGCTTTTTTTTCAGGGAAAAAGAAAACATACGCCTATTTAGAATTTAGCGGACAATTTGTCACTGAGCTAAACAGGGACGAAATTAAACCCGGTGCGTACTTGGCCTGAAGTCTCTTGGTAGTTTTGGACACACGGTAGCGGGCTGCACAGCCCCGGAACGTGATTGCTCTGCGTACGTATATACTCCGTCCGTTTAATATGTACTAGTGGGTCCTGTGTGCCCTTGAACACGCACCCTTAGACGCCAAATCGGAAAGCCGGTGGGGCCTATGGCAAGGGACGGAGGAAAAAAGCAAATCGGTTTGGACGCAGCGTCTTGAGGACTCACGCACGTGGGTGGGGCCTGCGTGGAGCGATCGGCAGCTCGATCGCGCGGCAGCGGAGAAACGCGCGTGGATCCGACGGCCGAGAAACGGAGGAAAGAAGATCCGACGGTCAAAAAAAAAAGATGATATGGCATGTCTAACTGAGCCTCAAAACTCCCTTCATTTACACCGAAGGATTTACCCACAGCCCACCAAACCAAAGAAGCAGTGAATATGAGAAATAGTTACTAAGAAATGACCACACATATCCCTGCGACATGACCAGCGACGTAGCTAGAAAATTTTTGCTGGGGTGCACCATTGATGCTTAAAGATGACGTAAAAAGACGGTTGCTAAAGAATTATTGGCTGATCGAATGTTAGCGTCATATAAATCACATATTATGAATGTTGTACTCATATGGTACTTCACGTTTCAATATAATTAGTTGAGCTTTATTTCCAATTAGCTGGCTACTATACACAATTAGTTTTTAAAACAACTTATTTTTTAGAGTGATAACGATAACAAATACTAACTTGATAAATAAATTTTAAATATGTGAACATATTATTAAAAATGTATAGCCACTCCTTAGATTTTTATTAATATGCGATATGGTCGCAACAAAACAAATAGATAGAGAATCAGACACTTAATTTTTGAGTTAGAAACTAAAGTAATTTCTAAGAGCTAAATAAAATAAAGTACTTTCGTACTATTCACATAGTGTCATGCACATGGATAGAAAAAAAAAGGAGTTCTACAAAATCTGAATGTAAGACGTGAAATACAATTTGCATATAATTTCATAAAATATTATCAAATTGCAATGAAGTCCAAACTCAAATGGAATCTATAGCTAGCAAGGGTATATACATAAATTTCAAAAAAAATCGGAGTGCCTATGCATACCAAGCACCCTAGCTAGCTCCGCCCTTATGAATGACACACCACAATCTATTAACCTGTTCTAAAACATTTAAGTAGGGGTAGGCATGTACAATACTAGTATTACTTTTCCATGAGTTGCTAGGGTATAGGTCCAATAGTATATATTTTTTAATTTTGCAGAAGCGGAATAACAACAGAGAGCCCTATGTCTTGATAAACGAGAACATGTCTAAAATGGAGGAATTTTAGAAGGATGGTTCGAAATTCCTATTGCTTTCTACGAAATCACTCTGGAATTTCTATGTTGTAAACAGACCCCGGTGAAGACTCCAGCTGTACACAAACACAACTTAATAACTTAGAGCATGTACAATAATGTGATATTTGTAAAACTTCCACGTAGGACATTAGATAACGCGGATGAGAGAGAGGGAACATAAAGAATTAAGCTGTTTCTCATGCAGTAGTCGACTGTAACACAGAAGCAAGACATATTATACATTGAAGAGTTTGAAGGGATACGGGTATGCTACACTAGCTAGCAATTCAAAACTTCTACCATGTAAACTAGGACGCCATGCAAGAAAGAGATCATAGATCGTTACCACCAGACGCGTAGCCTTGAGACTCTCGATCTTATCTTGAGTCTTTCCTTTACCCTTTCCCTTTCCTGACTTACCATTTTTCTTGAAGCTGGTAGTCTTTTGAACCATCATCACATGATTGAAACTTTTCTTGATGCCCTCCTCAGCACCTTTAAGCATGCTATGCAACTCGGTCATTGACCTCTCCATGCCATTCATATGAAAATTCAATATAACTGGCTCAAAACTCGCAGGGAGTGATTAGAGAATTACATCAGTAGCCAACTCTTAGCTAAGGGGAAAACCAAACTTTTTCAAGATCGCAATGTGACCAATTATCTTGATCACATGAGGACTAATCGGGTTGTCGTCCGACAGCCTACAAGAAAACAATGCCTTGGAGGTATTGAACCTCTCTACCTTTTGCTTGATCCTGAAACATACCTTTCAGACCCACAATCATATTGTAAGTGTCTGTGGTCCCATATTGCTTATGAAGATCAGAGTTCATGGTTGCAAGCATAAGACAGTGCACATCGACTGCGTCATTGCAATGCTTCTCATAAGCATTCTTTTCAGTTCGAGTAGTATCAGCATTCGGTTCCTCTAGATAGGGACCATCTAAAACATATTCCTTCTTTTCTTGTTTGAGCACAATTCTCAAATTATAAAACCAGTCAATAAAGTTGGTTCCATTCAGCTTTTCTTTCTCAAGAATAGATCACAAATTAATGGTAGGTGCAGAATAGTAGGTGCCATGAACTACAACAGAAATATATGCAAAAATTCGGAACTATATTTATGTAAGATCTTCTATTAGACACTCATGTTGGTGGTTATGTTCGATCAGTCTACGACTAGTTCGTATCAACATACGACTAGTCTGAACCTAGTTGTATCACTATACGACTAGTTCATACCTGATTGAACTTAATCATCAACAGTCAACAAAAGATGCTCCCACTATATGTTCTAAACCATGCTTCCCTCTAACATCATATAGTGAGTTTAAGATCCAAAAATCATTAAGTCCTAATGAGCTTTGGCATCACTGCTAGAAATCTAGTGATTTTAGGTAGGCAATCTCTTGCCTATCATATCACATATGACTCTTGTTTATTGGACGACATCTTTATGTCCCGTCGACCAACATTATGCCCCAAGGCCCAAAACTGTTTTGATAGTCTTGTCAAGTTAAACTAACACTATTCATGTGGGTGTCCGACACCCACCCCATCTTATTAAGATAGTTAATGGCACCCTACTTTGGTAGACCTGCCAATTAATGATCAAAATCGTGACAGGTGCAGCAATTGGAAAGACAACAAATTAACTTAATTTTTCTTGAGGGACACTACTCTACCTTGTTAAAACATCTAATGATAAAACATGATTAATAGCATGATAGGAATAAACATTCACAGATAATCAAATTAAACTGTAAAATAGTATGGCCCTTAACATGGCGATCTCCATCACCATGCTTCCTATCCTCCGACCATCATGCTTGAAATCTCCGACCGCAATCATCTACTAAGCAATTACTCCTAAAAGCTAGTAATGAATTACATAGGATAATATCAAGCATCACATGTCGGTACGCAGACTGCTATACCATAATATGTAGCTCGATGTCTATCTCACAACATGACATGCAGGCCATGAAAATCCATTCATGCATCATATACACAATGGGCCATACTATTTACATCAATCCCTGCAAAAATGAGTTATACATAGAATCCAATTCTATCGGGCGACATGAACACATAATACTATATAACACGGCTACGACCATGGCGGTTCCGCTAGCTGGTTAGCGGGCAGGGTTCAAAGGGGCATGAATCTTATTCATGTAATCGAGCCTCGAAAATCATCAGATTAATCATATTAACCCTATTCCGAACCAGTCTAATCACTGCCTTGATAAAGACCATGCACTGCGACATACTCCGATGGCGGAATTCTGACCGGTAGGAGTATTATGCAATGTGGTCGTGAACAAGTGCAATAAACCATCTGGTCCTTTTAGCTCATATCTCCTCGTAAACCCATCTACTACCACTAAAAATCGATCGATCTTATCGACTAGTACCTAGATTGTTCTATCCATATGAACCGATCTAGGTTATCAGACCTGACCAGCAATAGATCAATCTACTACTGCCACATATCAAGTATATATAACCGACCTAGATAAAAAACTATGGAGGATGGCTCTGATACCACCGAAGGGATATGGGCAGGCTACACTAGCTGGCAATTCAAAAATTCTACTACATAATCCAGGACGCAATGTAAATAAGAGATCATAGATCGTTACCACCAAACGCGCAGTGCAGTAAAAGAAGAGTTGGAGCAGCTTGATCCAACGAAGAGCGCGTCGATGTAGTGGTTGTAGTCGATCATCCAGCGTCCTCGCAAGTCGATCGTTCTGTCCAGCAACCTCCGCAGTTCCTTGTGAAGATCGCAGATCGTCCTCAAGCACAACAGCAAATGCAGTAGCGCTTTTATGGTATCCACACATCTAGAAAAGGAACACCATACGCCGGTATGCTAGCACTAACTCGCACGGTAGGGCTCTCTCAAGAAGATGGCGGCTAGGGTTTCGGTGGATCAACTCACGTGTATCGCGTATGTCCCAATAGCCTCAAGCATCTCCTTATATAAAGTCTGTGACGGATCCTATCCGAACACGTTTGTTCTAACCCGTTAAGTGTGTGACCCGTTAGGTTCTGCGTAATCGGTTGTGACTCGGAAACTCCTTTTCGATCACGAGTCGTTAGCGGCTCCTAGCAGGACATAATGATTCCCGAATACACACGAATTATATCAGACGAATCTTAGTGCAATATGATCTACGACCAGGTCCTTATCACTAACGACCAGCTCGTATCTCTATATTACCAGCTCTTATTTGGTCTCGACCAGTTTGTAACTCTTTACAACCAGGTTTTGATCACTTAGTGATCATGTTCGACCAGCCTACGACTAGCTCGTATCTCCATACGACTAGTCTGTATCTGATTGAACTGAAAGACATGCTCATGTATTCTCCCTTTACCTCACGATATCTGGTTGAACTCCAAGTGAGATATTATGTCATCCATGGACTGTTCAATACTTTCTCGATTGAGTGTTGGATAAATTTACGTGGTCGAACACTTCGAGTACTAGTGGCATGGCCATGTACTTTTTTTTATCTAACCACATCGAGGGTTCCAGAGATATCTCTCCTGTTATGTCAGGAGGGGCAAATCTCATATCCGACCAGTTATATTCCTCCACATGTTTCATAGCATACCCGAAAGCTACCTTTATAACTACCCAGTTACGGAGTAGCGTAGCAACCCCTAAGTGCACTATTACACATGTAGGAAACCATGATGATCTTGGGTCTAAGGATTATACATCATCATTGCTTGAGACCAGCTGACGACACATAAAATCATAACAATCTCAACAGTGTCTCAAGGTGGGTCAATCCAACCCCATGTTCTCTAACATATGTTCACATTATTGATTCGATATCTCTATATCCATGACCGGTGAAACATGATCATCAATCAATACATGTACTAGTCGATAAGTCACTAGTGTTCCTACTAGTGATATCCGATCAGGGATACATTTAGAACGACATTATATAAGTTAAAAGAGTTTCACCAATAAGTTACATACTTGTTAATCTTTATAACCAATGATTTATTCAAGAAACAAAATAACATTTATTCAATAATTCATAAACATAGGCGTGATACAATCATCTCTATGATTGCCTCTAGGGCATATCACCAATAGAGTTGTTTATAGAGATATGTAAAAAGACAGCTCCTAAGGACAACTCATTGTAGGAGCTGTCTTTAGTGTTGTCTATAGATAATATAGAGAGACACTATAGATATCAGTTGCCTATACTATTGTATATACCCTTACAAGACTCCCATCGGGCATTCCTACAGGTGTATTGGCCAGAAATTGAGGTTGGGCGTCCTTGTTACTCCAACTAAGCTGTGCTCTTACGGTAAGAGGCTAAGAGCTGATGGTGCCTGTAGCCCTGCTTTCACGGTCACTTGAGAGGAAAAAGGCAGGCAAAGTGCAACATTGCTTGCAAGGCAAACTAGGAGAGGAGCACTACTTACCGAAAGATGGTGGTCATGCAAGTGAAGTCATGTCTGTCTGATGGGTCCCTTTGTCCTTTGAACGGAGCACTTGTCGCCCTGGTGTCTTGCCAAGTGGGAGTGATTGAAATACTATGTTCAGGTGAAATCTCGACCGTTCGATTGATGATGAAACACTAGCTGATGGTACGATAGCCAACGGTCATAGCCACCCATTTGTTACCTGTACAAGAGGTTGGTGTCTTGCCAACTGGGAGTGATTGAAATACTATGTTCAGGTGAAATCTGAACCGTTCGATTGATGATGAAACACTAGCTGATGGTACGATAGCCAACGATCATAGCCACCCATTTGTTACCTGTACAAGAGGTTACATAGGGATAGCAGAAGTTGCACCAAAAAGGAATGGTCAAAATTGTGAGTTGTAGAGGATTGTAGCGATCTCCAAAGTATCACCAACTAAAGTCTGAAGCTCATCATGGACATAATTAGTGTATACAAAATCATTACTGAACTCTCCTAGACATGCTACCACACCGGTTTGGTGGCTAATCCTGTTTTCTAACCTAAGCTAAGACTAAAGGCAGATCTTGTTAAGACCAAAAGTCAGCAAGTGCTGCTGCATCTTGTCTCGGCGCGGTGGCCGTCTTTGCAGGACAGTGAGGTTTAGAAGTGGCGCTCAGCTCTACAACAACACGTCAGTGGCTCGATCAGTGTGTGGTGCTGTAAAAAAGAATATTTCACCAGTACGTCAGATTTTGGATGTCTGTTCTTATCGTTTGGAAATGTGCGATCCCAAGTTCCCAATTCTGAAGTCGACATGGCTGTGATATGCAGCCGACTGAGCCGAGTGAGGCTAACTAACATAATTTGCTACATCGCATTTAACTATATCCTGGCGAAGAAGAAGTAGAGAGATCGCATTAAACTATATATGACGATTCACAAAAGTTGTTTAGCTATTATCAATCTTTCGCACGTAAGCATAAGAAAAACGCCGTTGCCATGCCTTCCTGTTGCGAAGTAGTTTTCAGCCTTTCAAAAAATTGTACTTCTTTTTTGTTTCTCTCATATTTGGTTTAAGTATAGCTCGCAAATGCCAAAAACACATTGAACCGCAAGCCCCAACGAACTTAGTCCTTTGGTAGGCAGATTCCCTATTGACGTGACGATCCGGACATAAACGTACTGCCGATCCCCCTATTCGATAGCGACTTATCAAAAGAGTTTTCAATGGACGCCAAATAATTGATCACAAACAAGGCAAAATAGACCAGCGTCATGCTGAACTAGAGGTCACAATGATGCTCTGCATTTGAAATTTTGAGCACCCCCTCACTAAGGATCGCTACAGTGCAACATCAACTATTCCTTTGCGTAGACAAGTTAGAACCATCCCTTTTATCGAGTTTTATGCACCAACCAATCCAATTCTCCTAGAAACTTAAGCTGTTGAGAAGCGGTGCGCAATCTGCTGATACGGCCTCCGCAGATATCTTTGCTTGGGGAAGAAAACCCGTCTGGTATGAGGCTCGTGGAGAAGCAATGGCTAGTGGACTGAATTTTACTTTGGATTCTGAAGTACTCGAGAAGTTTTGATTTGGGTAGAACGCAGGTGTCCAAAACCTGATGTCGTAGGTTCATGCTTTAACATCTTTTAGTTTCACAATTATGGGAAGAATGCATAGTACAATAGCAGTGCGCCTTTATTTCAGTAAGGCGGATGATCTGTGAACTCGTGGTTTATTATTTTTGAGCAGACAACGACCTGTGAACTAACAGGAGCCGATCGTGAGGAGCCTCAAGAAGAAACCTGTGGGACGTTGGAAATAGAAAATGGTTTTTGGCAGACTAGCAGTGACCCCTGCTGACCTTGCATATGCTTTATTATTTGTTTGTTTGCTCTGTAATGGGAGGATGAGATAATGTAGTTGCTTCCAACTAATAAAGATTAGCCTAGGATTAAACATATCTCATTCTAGTACCAGCCACACCATCTTGCGGCTTGCGTTGCTCTGCACTGCTCTCGTAGTTTAATAAGCTGAAGGTGTCAAGTCTATGATTTTTTTTTTGAAGGTAGTGAAGTCTATGATATTGAAGATTTCAGTGACATGATGGAATCATTGGAATGGATCAGCATTTTTTTTTTCTATTTACTTTTATAGTTGCGTCATAGCCCATCCCAAGTCCCAACTCAGTTTTGTACGGTCCGGCCCAAGCGCATCCGTGCGATACCTTTTGAGGCCTATTTGATTTGAGCCCACCAAAACGAACAAGACAGAAAATAAAATAAAATAAAAATGAATCGCCATTACCCGCTCGCTCGCAGGCTCCCTAGTCTTAGAGGTAGATCGGAGCAGGAGGAGGATCGTGTTATGAATAGCGCTTGTTTTCATCATAAGATCAATGGACTAATATATATATATAAAATACAGGAGGTGAATATATAAATAACCCCTCATAACAATAGAGAATAACACATTATACATATATCTCTAACACCTCCCTCAAACTCATAGTGGATCAACAACACTGAGTTTGAAGAGGTAGAAGCTGTGCTGTGCTCGAGTCTGAGCCTTCGTGAAGAAATCCATTATCTGAAGCTCTGAAGGCACATACTGAAGAGCAATCACCTGATCATGCACACAAGACCTTATAAAGGAAACATCAACACCAATATGCTTGGTGAGCTCATGTTTCACAGGTCACGCAATATCTTGATAGTACTGTCTTGTCGACAAGAGAAGTCGGTGTAGTGACAGAAACACCAAAATCCTCAAGTAACCACCGTAGCTAAGTAATCTCTGTTGTTAGGAGAGTCATAGCTCGCAACTCAGCCTCTGCACTCGAACGGGACACTGCAGTCTGTTTCTTTGTCTTCCAGGCAATGAGAGAATCACCTAGAAAAACACAGTAAGCAGAAATAGACCAGCGATTAGAGGGATCACTGGCCCAAATAGCATTCGAATAGGCCTGAAGCTGTAACAAGCTGGAGCGTGGAAAGAAGAGACGACGAGAGATAGTCCCACGAAGATATCGTAGAACTCGAAGAAGGTGGTTATAGTGGACCTGAGTGGGAGCATAAACGAACTGACTCAGAATATGAATGGGATAAGTGATATCCGGACGAGTAACAACAATGTAGACAAGACTTCCAACAAGATGACGATAGCGAGTCGGATTAGAAAAAGGCTCGCCATTAGAGAGTCGGAGATGAACATTGAGCTCCATGGGAGTCTCAATAGTACGCTGTTCAGTGAGAGAGGCGCGATCAAGAAGATCCTGAATATACTTCTCTTGGGACATAAAGAAACCATATGGAGTGGAAGTAACCTCAATCCCAAGAAAGTAACGAAGAGGACTAAGATCCGACATAAGAAACTGCTCACTAAGACGAGCCTTGACAAAGGCAATGTACTCAGAATTATCTCGGGTAATGATCATATCATCAACATACAGAAGAAGAAGAGTTTGACCACGAGACGAAGTGTGGACAAAGAGCGCAGGATCGTGATCACTAGTTGAAAAGCCAACAGCAGTGACCACAGAGGAAAAGCGCTCAAACCAAGCACGAGGGGCTTGCTTAAGGCCATAGAGAGAGCGACGAAGGCAACAGACCATGCCCTCAGGAACAGAATACCCAGGTGGTGGATGCATGTAGACCTCCTCACGCAACTCGCCATTAAGAAAAGCATTCTTGACATCAAGCTGAGAAACAGACCAGTGACGAACAGACGCCACCGAAAGAAGAGTACGGACAGTGGTCATGTGTGCCACAGGAGCAAAAGTCTCGTCATAGTCACGACCATGCTCCTACTGGAAGCCATGAGCAACAAGACGCGCCTTATAGCGCTCAAAAGAGCCATCAGAGCGAGTCTTAATCTTATAGACCCACTTACACATGATGGGATGAGAGTGAGATGGAAAAGGAACAAGATCCCGATGCCGATGCGCTCGAGGCAGCAATCTCCTCGGCCATGGCATGCTGCCACTCAGGATGGGTAACAGCATTCCGATAGGAGACAGGCTCACGAGTAGTCGCACAAAGAAAGGCAAAAGCAGGCGGGGGCGATTCGTGGCGATCGCGGAGAGCGTAGCGAGGAGAAGATGACCCATCAGGGGAAGATGGAGCATCAGAAGAAGATGGAACATCAGGAGAAGATGGCTCATTTGGAAGATCCTCAATACGAGGTCGACGAGTGTAGTGGGGGGAGCCCGAGGAGCCGCAGGAGACGAAGTAGGTGGCGACAACGGCGGAGAGGCCACAGGAGGAATATGTGGAGACTTAGTGGGATGGGTGGACGAAGGCAAGACAAATATAGGTGTATCTGGAAAAGTAAAAAAAGACAGAGACTCCACAGAGGAAGCCGAAGGAGAGGTAGGACGTGGGTAGAAGGGACGAGACTCGTCGAAAGTCACATCCTGAGAAATCTGCATCCGTCGACCAATAGGATCCCAGCACCGATAGCCCTTGTGCTCGGTACTGTATCCCAGAAAGACACACTCAACAGACTGAGCAGTCAGTTTGGTGCGTTCTCGAGGGACGAGGAGAACGTAGCAAACGCAGCCAAACAAACGAAGGGCAGAGTAGTCAGGAAGAAGACCACAGAGACGCTCAACAGGGATCGTACCCTGAAGAGTAGAAGAAGGCTAGATGTTGACGAGATAGGTGGCAGTGGAAACAATCTCGGCCCAAAAGTGAGGTGGAATAGAGGCGGCAATCATCAATGCACGAGCCGTCTCAAGGAGGTGACGATGCTTGCGCTCAGCAAGACCATTCTGAGCATGTGCACCAGGACTAGAGAACTGAGCGAGAGTGCCTTGCTCAGCAAGGAAGCTGCGCAAGTAACGAGAGAGGTACTCGCCAGCAGAGTCAGCACGAAAGACACGAATAGGAGTGGAGAACTGTGTGTGAACCATAGTGGCAAATTGTTTATAGATAGACAAAGCCTCACTACGAGAAGACATGAAATATATCCAAGTGTGGCGAGAGAAATCATCTATAAATATGATATAATATCGATGACCCCCTTTCGAAACGAAGGGAGTCGGACCCCAAACATCTGAATGAACAAGATCAAAAGGACGCTGAGACACGGACTCACTATAAGGATAAGGAAGCTGAATCTGTTTACTTAACTTACAGCCCTGACAATCTAAAGACACGTCTCCTGAGATAGACTCCAGAAGACCACGACGAACTAAGGACGACAGATGAGATCCACGCAGATGACCAAGATGGTGATGCTACTGCTGGAAAGAGCTGGTAGACGGAGTAGCAGAAGCGGAGAGACTAGCGGCGACGGGGGCAGCGGAAGGAAGGTGAAGCTCCAAGCTCCCGAGAGACGCCTGTGAGTCAAGACGCCGAGGGCAGAACCAACCGAGCTCCGTGTGGCGATCTGAACACAACAAGAGTCGAGTTGAGAATGACCCGATAACCAAGGTCGATGTCTGCCCAGTGAAAGAAGTCGCATGGTAAGGTGAGGAACATGAGCAAATGAAGGAACATGAAAAGATGAGTTGCTAAGAGATCCTCGACCGAGACGAAGAGATGTACCATCGGCAGTAAGAATCTTGACGTAAGAATCAAGAGGTGTAATGAAAGACAGAGTGGAAGGATCAGGAGTCATGTGAAAAGATGCTCCAGAATCAAGAATCCACGGGGAGGTACATGACTGTGTAGGGGGTGGTTTCTCGGTGCAGAAGAGTCGATGCGAAACTCTGCAGAACATCCGCCGAGGAGAACTCGAAGCGGCAAGTAGGCGTCGAAGTTTGGCTATCTCCTGCTCAGTGAGAGAAACTACTGAAGGAGTCGATGCAGACGTCGATGTAGAAGCACCAGTGCCAGTGCTAGTAGGAGAATGGCGTGAAAGATGCCGCTTCTTCTTATAGCACTGGGACTCAATGTGGCCGATCTTGTCGCAGTAGGAGCAGTGAGGACGGTCACTTCCAGATGGAGGGCGGCCACCACCACTGGCGGCATTGGAGGAAGCGATGTAGCAGGTGGACGAGTGACGAGCATAGAGGGGAGTGGCATCGGACCAAGAAGACTCAAAGTAGTCTCCTCTGCAGCGTATCTCGGTAAGAGCCTCTAGGAGAGTGAATGCGAGGTGGCGTGCAAGGAGCAGGCACGCCTCTACTCGAACTTCGGGGCGAAGGAGTAAGGAACTCAGTGACCAGCTGAAACTCTAGGTCAAGACGCACATCCAGCAAAGACGGGAGAGCGGCGGCCAGCGGTCGCGAGAGAGTCCAATGACGCCAGACAAGCAGAGCTCGGCGTAAAAGCGTCAACAGTAGCATCACCCTGTTGAAGAGAGTGCTCCTAGCGGACCATGGACAGGTACAAGGCATCACCAGAGGACTCGTAGCGCTAACGAAGATGAGTCCACATCTGGAAAGCCGAAGGGAGTCCCACAACCTCAGAAGAAAACTAAAATTTGGATCTTGGCGATGAAGACAATGAAGCAATGAAGCGTCGTCATCGTACTACTGAGTGTAGGTGATCAGTCGATCCTTGTAGGAATCTAGAGCCTCCTGGTAGGCAGAGGCAGCTGCATCATCAGCAAGGCTAGCGCCCTCAATAGCAGCCTTGTCGGCTGTCGGGGGCAGCGCGACAGGCGTAGGCTCTGTCGGAGGAGTAGGTCAAGGCGGGCAGGTGACATCGCCAGAGAGGACGTCCTAGAGATGAAGACCACGCATATGGATGCGCATGTGAGACACGAAGTCGGTGTAATTAACACCATCGAAGATCACCGGGCAGCGAGGGAGAGAAATGGTGCCTATTGGTAGGCGGCGCTGGATGACGCGGCGACCAAGGCAACGAAGTCTAACAGGCGGCGCTGGACGGCGCGGCGGTTAGAACGACATACTGATTTTTTTTTCTTTTTTTTCTTTCTCTCGAGTCGGTTAAAAATCGGCTAAAAGGCCTCCGGCCGAAGGCCCATCAAACACGCACGCACGCGGGGACAGCACCCTGGCGTGGGGAGGCGGTGGTCGAGCAGGCGCGTGACGGCGGCGACAGCTCCCCGACGCGAGGAGGCGGCTCGGGCTCAGGGTCCGTGCCGACTCGTTATTGGGCTGGGACTCGGGTGAAGATGGGGGCCGACGGCGGCGGCGTGGGAGAGCAGCCCCCGAGCGGAGACCCTGAGCGCCAGCGGTGGTGCGGGCGGAGACGAGCGGTGGTGGCCGAGCAAAGACCGGATCCGAAGAGCAGAGACAGGATCCGGCGTGGGGAGCCTGGATCAGTCGACGGCGGAGGAGACGACCCGGATGGCGTCGAGGAGGCGGCTGGATCTACCGGCGGCGGAGGAGGAGACGGCCCGGGTGGCAGTAGTTCCGAGCAAAGACCGGATCCGGCGCGGGGAGCCCGGATCAGTCGACGGCGGAGGAGACGACCCGGATGGCGTCGAGGAGGCGGCTGGATCTATCGGTGGCGAAGGAGGAGACGGCCCGGGTGGCAGCGGTGGCCCGGGTGGCGTCGAGGCGCGGAGGACGGCCTGGGTGGCGGCGGTGGCCCGGGTGGCGTCGAGGCACGAAGGAGACGGCCTGGTCCGCGCCGCTAGGGCTTGCTCTTGGTCGATGAGGGCAAGCGCCGGGAGCAAGCAGTGGAGAAGACGTCAACGACGACAAGCGACAGGACAAGGGGAGGGCGGCGGCGGCCGGCAGAAAAACCGGCGGCGGCAACGGTAAGACCCTAACCCTAACCTCGCTCTGATACCATGTTATGAATAGCGCTTGTATTCATCATGAGGCCAATGGGCCAATATATATACACAAAGTACAGGAGGTGAATATGCAAATAACCCCTTATAACAATGGGGAATAACACATTATACATATATCTCTAACAGATCGCAGTTCAGCGGCGGCGGTGGTGGTGTGAAGAGAGCTAGATCGAGCTGAGCCGTTGTCCGCGTGTGGGTGTGTTGATTGGTCTTTTCAAGTTTCTCATTGCGCTGCAAGAGTTTATTACTAGACAGTCCTGTGTAGAAGTTAAGTAAACGTTGATCATAAGATTCAATTGCTATTACTATTTGTTATTTTGAGATCTTAGACCGAAAGTACAATTGAAGCTGTGGTATGAATTGAAATTTTCCTTTCCATCACTTCAGCCTTTGCGATGGTACTAGACAGTAGAATGAATGGGATGGTATTTTGTTAAACATCACTCTTTGCAAGGATATGTGCTGACCAAAATTTCCCATGAAGGTTTCATCTTTCCATCAATTTCAGAAGAATCGGTTTAAATTGTGTACCCTCGCTAATGAGACATCAGACATGGTGTCGGTTGCCGAATCACTTCTGGGCGCCAATTGTAACCAGTCTAGTAGATACACGATTAATTTGCACCATTATAATCAAGCTCCGCAAATTTAACAGTGCAAACCCTTTTTTTACTTGAGTAATGAGATAATTTCCAGGGTCTTTTAGGTTATCCGTGGGAATTTCCACCTCTCAAAGAAATGATATGCCTTAATTTAGTCTCAATGGTTTATACTGGTACGATTAAAAATTGCAAAGCTACATGTAGTACGTCAAAACTATTGCAAAACTACGCATTTAAAGTTTTCATCTAAGTGTAAAGTATCTAGTCCCCAATAGTTTTCAAGTTTTGGTGTTCAATGACCACCGGATTATCTAGACTGACACGATTATCAATACTGTTGATGGTTTAATTAGGCCCCATGAGATCATCTCTAATGTTGTGTTTTAGTCGGTTTAAATGAGGAGAGAGAAGACATTGAATCGATTTAATACATTGGAGGAGTCGATTCCAAAAAAAAAAGCATGGAACTCTACATAAGAATCGATTCAAAGCATTAAACAACTCATATTAGCATTAAACAACTACATAGAAGAGAGTGTGTTTGAGAGATGATATTATTATTTTGTGGTTTTTTTAATGTAATGTGGGTCCCAGTTATTGGTAGGAATCGGTTTAATACATTGGAGAAAAACAAGCTCAGTTCCTAGAATACTTATGTAGCATGACTTTGAATCGACGTCAGTTCAATACACTAAAAATACTCAGATGATATTTGAGTGACTTCGATTTGATGGCATGGCACCTACCGTTTATGAAAATTCGAAGTGCAATAATATAAATGAAGGCTAAAGTGGTTTTATGATGTATTTACTGGTTTGGTAGGTCGTATTGTTAGTTTAGGGCTTAATTTTCTTTTAGCTGTACTATTAAAAGGGATTCCTTCCATCGGTCCAAACCCTAGATCCAAATCCTAGGCCTACGTCAACGCAAGGCCATGCCTAAGAGGATAGGGAGGGCATGTGGCATGAAGCCATGAACACATCGGAGGAAGAGCACAGGGAAGGCTACAACTGTGGCGCGGTGGAGGAACACATGGTCACTTGAGCTGTACACTAGGCTTATCTGCGAAATGTGCGGCTCACTTACGGGCGGTGTACTTGATGCGACGGCTGAGATTGGAACTACCAAATTTTCAACATTTGGTCTATTTTCACCTGATATGCTCCCGAGTTCTAGTAGCTTGACTAGAAAGTTGAAACTAGAAGAGTACACAGACAAAATGTCGGACCTCGAACTTTGAATATCTGAAGCTCATATATGTGTACCGTATTAATCATATGATCAGTGACTAGTACATACATCCACAACGATGACATACACATTCATATTTACATACATACATACATACATACATACAAAATAAACCAAATATAATACATAACTTAAGCGATTACAAACTTTATATTACAAGGGCCGACTGACAAAATAAAAGCTCTAGTATCAGAAGTAACGAATGTAACAGCAGAAGCATAGCACATAAACCAAAAATGTCTAGCTAGCGGTATGCATATCCAAACCTTTAGGCAACCGACAAGAAACAAGTCTTAGAAAGACCCGTCACCGAACCCTCCGGTACTGGGTGCAAAGAACGCGTCGTCCGGCATAGGCTTGTCCTCAAACTCTGAACAACAATTTAAGCAAGATGAGTACATTACGTACTTAACAAGACTTGCAGTGTATCGCACAGTTTATATAAATACAAGGCTAACAAGGAATGAGGTTCTATACTACAAGTTATTTTCAACAATTAGCAAGTTTTATTTGCAATATCAATACATAGTACTTTCTAACGGATTTTTTTTTTTGAAGAAAGCAGGCATGAGATCTGCCTATTTCAATTAATATAGCAGAAAAAACCCAAGAACAGGGACCCGAAGGTCCGAAGAAAGGTTCTAAAAGATAATTTTATAACGGAAATTTAAAGAGTAGTTAAATAGATATTGAATAACAAGTACTTGAATAAATAACAAATCACAACCCTCCTCGACTGCGATCAACATCTTATTCTCAGCCATAGACATGGCACTCTACTCAAATATCAACAACCCAAACCATTCCCTCATTTTCCAACAAGAACCATTTTTGTAAAAACCAAGACTATACCCAGTAATACTACACTTAACACGCTTATCACCGTGAGCATGGCCATTTAAATAGATTTACACTTTGTAAAGGTGTACAACTTTACCCACAGTACATGAATTCTCTAGTTTATTCGGCATCCGTCGATACCACCGCTGACTAACCTTTGGTAAGCAGTTTAGAGCACGTATCGAAGTCTTTACAACACCTAGTCCTAACCTTGCACTAGCCTAACGAATGAACACCCTCACTTTGCCCGAGTACACCCCCCGTCTCACTAAAGCATTCACCGTTGTGTCGGCAAGCTTTGTTCTCAATACCGTGGTGAAGGGAGCCCCTTCGAGCAATCACATATGCTCGCACTACTACAGCTTACTAATATGCAAGGCTAGTTTTCGATGACTTAATTAGCTAAGGCCGTCCCATACCGGAACATATGGTTGTACGCTTATGCTTATATTGGATATACCAGTGTTCGGTCCTTAAGCGACTCGGGCGAGTATCTCCCCCTATCTACTTGTGGGATACACTTCTCACACTCCTCATAATATACTATAACACGTCTGTGTTACAAGCTAAGTTTTTATTTTTATTTTTATAAAATATAACAGAGGTAAACCCCTCTAGACCAACATTTCAAAATCTCCCAAATTCATGTTAAACATTTCACCCATTTTCAATTTTTAGCAAATCTAGAGCCAGCCTAGGCATTTGTGCGATATTCGCACTTGAAAAACCCAATTCGACATCATTCATTGTATAAACCATAACCTATTGGCTACAATAGTAAGGATACTAATATTTCAAGGAGGATAATGCATCAAATAGGACTATAACTACTGTTATCCTCAAATATAGCAATTTTTAAGCAAACATACATGCATCCATAATAGATTCAGCAAAAAGGAGTACAATAATTGAAATAGTAGGATAAACATGGTTAAAGAGGGTGCTTGCTTTGCTCTGGTTGCTCTGAATAAGAGGATGGATGATCATTGTAAATTTCGCTTGAACAACCAACGTCTAATAAAAAAGAGCCGGAAGTAAATTAAATATAGAAAAATAATTTCAATAGCAACAAAACCCAAATATTTTTGCATATCTAGATAGATCATAATTTTATATGAATTTAGAAAAAATATTTATTTAATTTAGAGTTTGTATGCAAAAGTTATTAACGTTTTAATTTGCTTCAGTTTGAAAATTCTAGATATTATAAAAAAGGGTGATATCGAAAGCATACTTTCTAAGGTTTACGCTTTCCAATAGAGAATTTGTATTTTCCTCTGAGCTTTAGTGAGGTTTTCGTTTTTCAACAGATAGCACATTGTCGGGACCGGATTTCTGAATTCGAACCCTCTGTGTATTTTTGCACTAGTCCCAGCTCAGTAGCTAGTGCATACAGTGGAAACATTGTTGATAACCAGTTCGAGTCACGAAATTATGTTAATAAATAACTGAGTACCGGCCTTATGTCCCCTTATTACAAAAGAGGTCCAAAGACCTTAAGTCTCACAGCAGCAAAAATAAAAATAAACTCCGTGGTTGACCCATTGAATCGCCCACTAGCATTCAACTGGGGAAACACATCCTAGCACTCCGGGAAGCCTTCGTCGAAGCCGCAGGTGAAGTAGTCATAGTCGTTCTCGGCATCTTCGTAAACTTCTGAGATTTGTTGAGTGTAGCATGTGAGTACATAAAGTACTCCGCGAGTCTTGGGAAATGATGTATATGCATAGTTTTAACAATTGGGCTTATAGGGTTCATTTGCACAAAGCAATATTTTAAATTTAAACAGTTTTTATAAAGCACATTTGACAAAAGATGATTAAAATAGTTAATGTAATTTAAATTAAACTCTAATGCAGGTTCCAACTACCATACATTAGTAAAGTAGCTCTAACCGCCAAGTTTTCAAGAACTGAGCTCTAGCTGCTCAACTGGCTCTAACTACCAGAACCACAATTCAAGAGCTCCAACTACTCCCAGATTCCCAAAATATTTCTTTTAAAACCAAAACTGAAATCTACCATGTGTATACGCACCTTGCCCGCCCTTGACTGTGGGCATGGCTATTCGAATAGTTTTTTTTAATACTCTGCAGATGTTGTACAGCTTGATCCACACTAGATAATCAGTTTATAATGTCCGTTTAACACACCTCCGAAGGTGTACGACTAAACGATTATCACAAGGCTTTTACAATACTTTATCCTAACTTTAGCCTGCCCGATGAGCTTTACCCCAAGTCATGGACGTCATTTACCATCGACCTGGAGCTCACCGTTGTGGGGGATAACCTGCCCGAACTTGGACGTCTATTACCAACACCCGGCGCAAGCCCCGACAGACATGGATGTCATTTACCATCATCTGCACTAACCAGGTAACACCTACCATCTACAGCATGCGGGCGTAAAGCTAGAACCAAGTAAATTACTCAGCCAGGTCCTTCCCATTAGGGACATGTGGTTATACAGTATTGCTTGGTTTGGATAAACACAAGAGTCGATCCTTAATCAACCAGGGTGAGACAAACCAGACTCATACCACTTACCCTAGTCTAAAATATTTTCCACCATTTTTATTTTATTTCTAAATATTGACATTACCTAATGTCAAACATTTTCCAAAATTTAAGGCATACCATTACTAAAGGTTTTTCTCCCCCAAAGGTTAAACATGAACATACAACACATCTAAGCATTTCTATCGTATCAAACTATTCTGCAAAATTGTATTCAATAATGCGGACTTTCCTATACTAGGGTTACAAAGGTGCAGGATATCAAATATCAAGGATGATAATACCAACTTTAGGTTTTTAACTAACACCCTATAGTTTAACTTATCATTTAAATAGCAATGCATAACATTTAAAACTGAAAACATCATTTGCAAATCATAGGTTCAAAGTGGTCAAAGGAGGCTCGTCTCTGATGACACTGGAGGTAAGCGCTTCCTGTTGTTCCAAACTTGCGTCGGCGATGTCGGACTCTACATGTGCGCAACAGACCAAATAAATAACAGAAAATAAAATAAAATCCAAAAATTACAAAATAAATATTGGAAGTAGAGAATTAATTTAGGAGAAAGAATTGTTGGATTTGGAGTTCGTATGAGAACGAACGAAATTCTAGAAAATAAATTTTAAAAAATAAGACTCATGTACAAAGCACTAAGCATTAATAACTAGTAGCAGCACTGTTCAGTGTCTTCTTCATGACGAACAGAAAGCAAACTAGCTATGCTGCAGCCGAATAAGAACATCAAGCAGCCTAACCAAGAAAAAGCTCAAAGTGAAGACTAGATATTACTGCACTATACAAAGGACCAGCATGAGCTACTAATTGCATGGCACTGTGCCTTTCCATGCAACGAGAAGAGAAACAAGAACAGCATGCAGCCGTGCAGTCGAATGAAGAACGGAAACAAAACAATAAGCGGGAGCTTCGGCTATGGCAGCACAGGGTGGCAGAGGGCTGGCCGACGGTGACTAGGCTAGGTAGAGCTCGGTTGGGAGGTGACTTACCAAGCACTACAGCAGCGGCAATGGTGGATTGCAAGGAAGAAGATGGAGGAGGCACTAGTGATTCTAAGACTTGGAGAGAGTGCAAAGGATCGATGAAGAGATAGCATGCCAATATATAGCTTCAACCAGAAGCTGAATCGTCGGGTAGACAAAGAAGCACCGGCGACGGTTCAAATTGGAAACAGATGAAACACAGTGGTGCACTGATGGGCTACGAATTGAAGGCATGACATTGTGGGAGAGGTTAATGCATCAGTTTCCCTTCAAATGAAATCGAATTTAAAGCTTTGAATGAAAAGAAATAAGAGAAGAGGAAATGTCAGCCATTAATGGCAATTGAAGCTCGGTTGAATGCATAGGATCAATGGGAGGGGAGGTGAAGCGGTGCGGGTGGCCGGGGAAGGGGCGACGCGGCGAGGGGCGGCCGGCGGCGGCATGGCGGTGGTGGCCAGAGGTGGGAACCGAGCTGGGTGGTGGCCGGCCATTTGTCTTGGTTAGAGAAAATAAGACCAACAGAGAAGAGACTCGGGAGGAAGAAGACTGTGTTGGGAGAGAGAAGGAAACAAAGGATAAAAGAATAGGAGGGAGTATACAGTCAAATGAAACCAAAAGCCATACTAGCCAGCGCATGCATGAAAAGACTTTGGAGGTTAAGTGAGCTTTCACAGGAGTAGGGAATGGATGGGTGACCGCTGGGAATAATTTTTTTTAAAATAAAAAGAGAGAAGGGCAAAAATAAATAAATAGGACCAATAGATTGGAACAAATATTTTTCTGGAGATTTGAATTTGAATTTGTGGAATAAGGAATTTGAATTTGGAATATAGATTGAAAATGGAGTTTTGGAATTTGAGTGGGAAATTAGGAATTTTGAGATTTCCTTCCAGTATTACACATAAATTGCAGATAAGATCCAAATAAAATCCAGACAAATTTTAAATAATTAATTTGAAATTAAATTTTAAAGAAAGCAAATTTTGGGATGTTACACATATTTTCCTCTGAACTAAAAGCGACTTTTCTAATTTTTCTAAATTTTATTAACTTACATGTGGGGCCTACTTGTTAGTTACTCATATTTTCAATTTATTGATTTTATTTATAAACCAGAGGGGTCCCACATGTCATAGACTCGTTATTATTAACTAAATAACCAAACCTATTTTTTATTTTAATTATCTGACAACTGGGTCCACATGTCAGTCTCTCAGGTTTTAAAACGTGTTTTAAACCGAGAATAGTGTGTGGTCCCACATATTAGTGGCACATTTAATAAAAATGTTTGAAATTACATTTTTGTTAACTTTTTTGGCTGGTCCTACCTGTCATACACTTATTACAGTTGACCATTGACACTTAGCACTAATTAATCCTTAATGACGTGGGTCCCACTTGGCAGAGAGAGAAAGAGAGGAGCGGTAGAGCTACGCGTGGCCGAGCGTCATGGCGAGCTCGCTGGCGGTGAGGCAAGCTTGGAGAGACTCGGGGGATGGGCAAAATAGGTTACCCTCTCAACGGCGATCCCACCAGGTGGTGGTCGGGGCCGGAGAGATAGTCGGAGGTGGCGCTACATTGGTGATAAGCAGTAGAGTTCCTCGAGTTTGAAATGGTTTTCGCGATTGGAGCCAATCGGCGGCGAAAGATGGTGCGCACGAGCTCCAAGGGGGCTACCAAGCTATTGGCAGTGGCTCAGGGACCAATTGTCACCGGAGCGGCGCCGTCGACATTCTCCGCGGCGACGTCATGATTGGCTATGATGAACTCTACGCTACGCTAGCTAATCGTCCAATATAACACACACTACAGCTCTAGGGAACTACTAGAAGCTCACCAAAGGTGTATATGACGTCGGGGGTTGGCCGGAGATGCGTGTTGACATTAAATAGCGGCGCCATAGAGGTAGCTCACGATGCTGGCATATTACGACGTTGGAGATGCTTTAAGGGTGCGTTTGGTTCGTTGAATGGAGTGGTCCTGAACCATCCGGTACGAGAAATGAGCTTGTTCAGGTGTTTGGTTGGTTGAATGGAACCAAACCATTCAGGATGAGATGGTTCAAGAAATAGGAATATTCAATGTTTATGTTGTATCATCCTGTTCGGGAAAAAAATCCCGAACCACATCGTTCACTCGAATTCCAAGGCGCTTGGTGACGTGGCGGTTTGATTTACGAGCTTCAAATGACTATATTTCCTAAACCGAGTATCCGATTTGCGATCCGATTGAACCGTTGTGTTTCTTGTCATTTAATCAACAAAACAAGACCACTCTTGGCATATTTTAGTGCAAAAAAATATCATACGGGCCCCACGTGTCATAACATCCCAAAGTTTAGTGCAATCCAAATACAACCTCATTCATCAAACCAAACACCATCTTGAACCATCCAGGACCATCCTATCCCACAAACCAAACAAAATCATATATCATCCTATCCCACCAACCAAACACCATATTTGTATCATCTTATCCAGGACGATCCCATCCTATCTGTACCATCCCATCCCATTCAACCTCATCCCACCAACCAAACACACCCTAAGAAGCAAAGCATTAGATCCCTGGGGTCCTAAAGATGATGTAGGAGCGAGGAATCAAACGGGGACTCACCAGAGTGACGGCGAACAAAAAAGGAATCGAACGGGGACTCACTGTGGGCAGTAGTCACGAAACAGGGCCGGAGCAGGCGAGTCGCGTTGGCGAGCGGGAGGTGGACGAAGGCACCTGACGGGTGGGGCCACTCCGTTAGCGAGCGAGGAGCAAGGCGCTACGTGGGCTGGAGCGGGCGCGAGCGCAACTGGGCCGAGTTGGGTTTCATCCCAATGTTCGACGGGAAAATTGATTTAGGTTTTTGAATTTTTCCAAAACTGGCTGAATTATTTCTGAATTTTTGTACTTAGCAAACCGAGTCCAAAATTTATGAAATTTTTTGTGAGGACGCCAAATACAGCATGGTTTCTCATGTAAATTTTTTAGGATTTTATCTATTCTGTGATTTTCTCGAAAATTCCTACAAGTTCTATTTGCATGTGATTTCACTATTTGATTTATGCAAAAGCTAAAAAATCATGCTAAAATAGTTTTCCATGCAAACATGCTCAGAATTATTCTTCCACTTATTATCATTATCCTTTTCCAAAATCGGGATTTTTGGGATGTTACAGAAAACTACATTTGCTTTTCAAAGCACACACACGAACACTTGCTGTGCTGCAACACTGCAGGCTTCACACTTACTGGAGCTACTACTAATAAGCCAGTGCTCTCTCCATTCACCTTAAACTGTTGGGAATTTTGTGGAGTAGGAGACTTGAATCATGCCAAAGCGCTTTCCTAAAGTGATTATTTGCACCATATCTAAATGTTTTGAGAGTCTACTGTAAATAAGCTAGTAGGATAAGACAAGTCTGGACAAAGTTTGCACTAAAGCAAAGTGAAAACTCGTCGTGAACAGAATAAGAGAATGAGATTGTGAAGTGCATCTCAAAATCTAAAGGACATCTCTTTATATAGAGTTTGAAAGGATGCGAAATGAAGAGACGCGACTTTTCGAATGCACCATCCCGTGAGAGGATGCGAAATGAAGAAACACAACTTGTTGTTTGAAAACAAGTGGAGGTTTGTTGGAAGTTGTTTTCAAATAATAAGTTGTGTCTCTTCATGAGAGGGTGCATTCAAGAGTCGTGTCTCTTTATTTCGCATCCTTTCACGGGAGGGTGCATTTGAAGAGTCGCGTCATTTCGCATCCTTTCAAACTCTATATAAAGAGATGTCCTTCACATTTTGAGATGCACTTCACAATCTCATTCTCTTGTTCTGTTCACGACGAGTTTTCACTTTGCTTTAGTGCAAACTTTGTCCATGCTTATCTTATCATACTAGCTTATTTGTAGTAGACTCTCAAAATATTTAGATATGGTGCAAATAATCGCTTTAAAAAAGCACTTTGACGTGATTGAAGTCTCCTACTCCACAAAATTCCCAACATAAACTTGGAATGAGAAAGAGCCCAGTTACAGCTTGGCCATGGAAGTGGACGAGCTAGGCGACTAGGCGTTGCTCCGGAAGGAGCCGTACCCCCTTGCACTCGCGCGGAGGACGATCTGGTGGTACAGCGCCGCGATCGCCGCGCCCACAAACGGCCCCACCCAGAAGATCCACTGCGTCAGATATGAACAATGCAGTGTCAGTTCAGGCCAACTGATGATACCATGACTACTTCTTGCCAGTTCCATTATTTTGTACAATGTGCACGAAACGTGTACCTGATCGCTCCAGGCCTTGTTGTTGTTGTACACCACGGCGGCGCCGAGGCTCCTCGCCGGGTTGATCCCCGTCCCGGTGATCGGGATCGTCGCCAGGTGCACCATGAACACCGCAAACCCGATCGGCAGCGGAGCCAACACCTTCATTTACATTCAAAGATGCAATGAGCACAAGTTTTTGAAATGTGCAATCACAAATTAACTAAAGTTTATCTATTTACCGGAACATGGGAGTCGCGTGCGTTGCGCTTGGGATCGGTGGCGGAGAAGACGGTGTAGACGAGCACGAAGGTGCCAATGATCTCCGCGGCGAGGCCGGTGCCGGTGGAGTACCCGGCGCTGACCTCGTTGGCGCCGCCGCCGTAGCGGGCGTAGAACCCGCTCTGGAACCCCTTGACGAGCGCGACGCCGCAGATGGCGCCGAGGCACTGGGCTGCCATGTAGAGCAGCGCGCGCACCAGGGAGACCTTGCGCGCCAGGAACAGGCCGAACGTCACGGCCGGGTTGATGTGGCCGCCGGAGATGCCGGCGGTGCAGTAGACGAGGATGAAGATCATGCCGCCGAACGCCCACGCGATGCCGAGGATGCCCACGCCGCCGCACGCGGCGTCGGCGCCGGCGCCGGAGGCCGATGCGTCCGTCTGGTGCTTGTACCCGATGACCGTGGCCACCGTGATGTACAAGAACAGCAGCGTGGCCACGAACTCGGCGATCACGGAGCGGTACAGGGACCACTTGCCGAGCTCATCGATGTCGACAACCGGCGCCGGCGGTGGGTCCGTGTAGTCCCGGGCGCCGCCGGCCTCGAGAGTTCCCACGTCGACCTCCTTGCCCATTGCGTGGCTAACTTGATTGATTTGTTACTAGAGTCTAGAAGATTGCAAGAGCTGCTTGAGAAGTTGCAAGTGTTTGTGTTGTGATCTTTGTGGTTGTGATGGGAGGTATTTATAGGGCTTAAGGTTAGCAAGGACAGAGGAGGGGTCTTGTAGGGTTTAAAATTGGGTAATGCTATGTGTCCTACGTCTGATGCATCGAACGCCTCACTCCACCAAACCAACTCCATCCTAAAAAAGATACGAACCCACTAGGTTTCCCTATTCACTTGAGCCATTCGTTTTCTACTGTGCTTCTTCCTCTCCACAAATTTTCTCCCCCAAATCGCCTCAGGCTCGCCCACAGACACCTCGCCAGCACACCCTTCTCTCACACGCCCACCAGCACTGCCACCCGTGCCCCGCCACCTCCACCGTGCCCCCACTACCTCAAGACCGGTTGCACCACAAGACATGGCCTCCCTACGTTCGGGCCTCCTCGCCTCATTGCTCCCATGCCATGCTCTCGGCCTCCCCGTGCCCAGCCACCTCCTCCGTCGTGGTCATCGTGATGTCTGGAGCTTAAGGCCGAGCTCGTCGGCGTCGTCGTTGAGGGCGAGTCCAGTGAGTTGGGTGTTTGTTGCTGTTATATGGTTTTCTTGTTGCAATAGTTGATTCGAGATCTTAGGGACTCTTTTTTTTAGTGTTGTAGTAACAAATTATTGAAAAGAGTTTTTCAGAATTTTTTTGAATGTTGCAATTGTCTGCTGGTTGTTGCACAAAATAAAATCAAAATGTTTCATAAGTTAACCTCAAATGTTGGGCCTCTTGAGACGGCTGATACCTGAATTTTGTTGCAGGGGTTCTAATAATTTGTTGCAAGTGTGCACCCAAAATGTTGCATATGTGTTTTCAAAATGTTGCAGAGGTTATAGCATCATCGATTAATGTTTTTCCAAACTTATGTGCCAATTTTTCATGTATATCTACGTATGCTATCGAGATCTTTAATTCTTTTAAGTGAATTTGTCAAGAATATGGACCCCTCTCTATTTTTCAAGATCCAAGTACTTTTGTTGCATGTGTTGAATTTTTTTGTTGTATGTGTGTGTCGGACATATTGCGCTTGGAGGAGTCGGGAGCGTATGATGGAAACCTTCTCATCGTACGTCCGAGCACTAGTTGCGTCCTTGAAAATTTCAATGGAAAATTGTAGTGAGCTTGGCTTTATACATTGGTTGGAGATTGACGATTTTCATTGTCTGGCATCAACCTGTGTTTCCATTATTCTGTTCTAGCCTTCGCTGTAGATGTTCATTGGACTAAATAACTTCCAACAATTTTTTTTCAAAAAAATTCTACAAAATGGTAGACTATAAGGATTTGTCTACTTGTCATCTAGCTGTTTTTTTTAACTAATTGAATATTTTTATTATTATTAGACCATTCAAATATTCATGCAACCAATTTCTCTCCCTCCCTCCCTCAAAAAATTTTGGAGGTGCCTTGGGGATCTGTGAGTATTTTTTTTTTGCTAAGGAGCACTCAAATTTTGAGCCATAGGATCTCATTCCTCCTCCAAACCATATATCTTCCCCCACCTTCTCCTCCCCTCCCAAAACCGTAGCCGCCGCCCCACCCCACCCCACCTCACCCCCCGCTGCCACGCCGTCGCCATCTCTGGGGTCGGAGTTGCTTGCTGAGCTACCACCGCTCCTGGTTCTTTCCTGCGCCGCCTTTCTCCTCCTCTCCGGCGAGCTCCCTTCTTCCTCCCCTTCGGCGAAATCCTGTCGCACTGCCCTCCTTCCTCGTCTCCGGCGGTTACCGCCACTAGATCCACCACCGCCTCTCGCCGCCTCCTAATAGCCGCTCTCGTCTCATCGCTCCCGCCAACCTCCACTGTAGCCCACCGCTAGTCTGCCCCGACCCCCTCCTCTCTTTATACCCCGGGCATTGATGAACATAAACCCGAAATCGGGTGAATTCGAACCCTAACTCACCGGAGAGGCGCTGCGGCTGGAGATGAAGGTGAAGCATGAATCTTGGTGTAGATCCAAAGGTGAGAAATTCAAGTGCCCTCTACCCCAAAAAACACATGAGTTCTCCTTAGCAACTCCCAAAATTTCTCTCCCTCCCCCTCCCCCCACCCACTCCCCACTGGAATTGTATCCTTTAGGGCTTGGTTGGGAGCCCTATTCCCTGCCGGGATCCTCGCCCGATCCCGTGGGCCAAAAGCCCCTTGGGAAGTTTCCCCAGGTTAGTGAACTGGTCGTTTGGATGGCATAGGAAGGTGGATTCCCCAACCCAATTCCCCTCATTTCCACGGGAGAAAAATCATCGCGTTAGGACACCGGGAATTATTCTCCTCCTGCATCGGCGCCTCCCTCCCTCTGCTGCTAAGCGCTTCCTCCTTCCTCTCTGGTAAAGGCGTATCACCGATAAATACTCCTTCTCTTCCTCCCGCTAGCGTTCTGAATCTAACCCCTTTTTTCTTGTCGATTTCTGTAGATCTAGTGCTACCCGTTTTGAGGAAGGAGAGGAGGCATTTGCTGTTTGTGAGAAGGTCGCTGAGGTGCAGATATCAAGAGAGGAGGGAGCCACCGACAATTGGAGTTGCCCCTGGGAGAGGATGCTATGAAGGTGAGTCTCCTTGCTCCTCTCTCTCTCTCTCTCTCTCTCTCTCTCTCTCCTCCCTCTCTCTTTGCTGAAACTGCATGTACCACATGTATGGTGGAGGAGCAGTAGGCTTCAGGGTAATTGTACTTAATTTGCAGTGGGTGTTTGGGTTCTCGATCGAGATGATTTCCATGAGATTTTAGATCTGGGGATTCTTGATTTACCATGAACTTCACATTTATTTCATTGCTTATATGGAAATAGCAAGTATAGCAACGAGAGATTCGAATTTCGTATCAATTGAATAAGTGGAGCCTCCAACTGATCAAGTTATCCCCAACAACAATGATGCCCACAATGTTGGCTTAAACCCTTTTTCTACAAATTTGGAAGGGCAAGCAATATCTAGTGCTCATATAGAAGCCGATGAAGAGGAACACGCTCCTTCTGCTTCGTCTGGACAAAAAGGAGATGATAATGGGAAAAAGCAAAAACAAAGTCAAATTGTTGGGGTCCTTGAGAGCTACATGGAATTCAAGAAGGAGCAAACCAAAAAAATTGCCGAAGAACTAAATGAAACAACAAGACATAGTCAGAGTGATGAGTTTTCTATTGGGAAGTGTGTTACTGCACTAGAATGAATTGAAGACCTAACGATATTCGATTGTGAGCTGACTAGAGAAATTTTTATCAATACCAAAAACCCAAGTGTTTGATTGCTTTGGATTAAGAGCGAAATTGCTCCATAAGTAAGTTGTCTTTTTTTTTCCATTTTTCCTTCTGCAATTGCTTTATGTATTCAACTTTATATAGTTATCTTTATAATTGATTGTTTGATTCATTTCTAAAGGATTTATTACTGGCTATTGTTATAGTTCTGTTGTTATATAAACCATGCAGAACAGAGAAACATTCAGAGTTATGGGGCTTTATATAGCTATATTTTTATGAACTGAATTTTCAACATGATTCTTTGGTTAGGGTACATATGTAGCATATGCAGTTATGTATTTACTGATATCCAGATCTTACCAACGCTATTCACTTGTACATCAATTCGTCATGTTTGAGTGTTTGGAAATTTTTTACCTTCGGATTAAATACTTCTCATTGTTGATATATAGAAAATTTTCTTCTTTAGCTGCTTGGTAGCACCTACACTTTTAAGCAGAATGTTGCATATATAACATGTACTAGACACTGGCAATTCTCTGAGTGACACACTGGAGATGTGTGGCTTTACTGATATCAGCTTTATAGTTGAGCACAAGTGGGAAAATGAGGTTCCAAAAGGCAATCAAGCATTATTTTGAAATTCTTTTGGTGCATCCATATTTAGTATGCATCACATTTTTGAAAAACTAGTTCAGTAGGTTCAAGGATATTTTCTAGGGTCCCAAACTAGTACTACTACTACTGCTGTCAATTAGTGCCAGTTCTCAAGATCTTCTTGTGTGAAGTGGTAGCAATGTGTGGATATCATGGGGATATGTGCACGATCTTAGGATGATGTTACAATTGGCAATGTCGTTAATGGTTTGTCGAAACAAATTTTTTCAAAGAAGTGTCGATAATCAGCCATACCGGCGTGTAAGTCGCGATACGACCGTAGTGCGGTAGTACCGGCTTGTAGAGGGCGGTAGTACCGCATCACGGTGTGACCGTTTGAGTAGCGGTATGGAATTTCCAGAGAGGATGATTTTGGGGAGTTGTGGAGTTCCTTGAGAAGCGGTACGACTGCAAGTATATGCACGGTACAACCGCGGTACGGTAGTACCGACCCTTACTAGGCGGTAGTACCGATTCTGTTTCTAAGTTTCGGTTAACTTAGAGAATTGTTTTTGGGTTATGTCAAGTTCATGAGTTTCATGGCATATGTGTTGCATGATGCATGTTTTGACTAACATAGGTCAAGTTGTGAAGAACTTGTTCCCGGAATCGATTTCTTTGTCTATTGCTATGCAGGTTGCTTGGAGGTCAATAACGGTCAATGGCGCGGATGATTGGGATTAAGCTTGGAGAGCTGAGGTCCAGAACGATCGGGGATGTCGGGTGAGGTCAATGGAGTCAAGCATGGCGCAAGAGGGACAAAGGTGAACGAACGAGCAGTTCGGTGCGACGGGTTGGATCAAGCGGCGCGGGGGTCGGTGCAAGTGCTATGGTGGTTTTGGTGGGAGTCGGATGAGAGAGACTTGCCGATATGATGAGAGTCGTTGGATCAACCTACACGTGGCGAAGCATGGAAGTGCTTCACGAAGATGAGACTCGGTCTTTGCAAAAAGATCGAGAAGGGGTATTTTGGTAAAATTACCAAATACCACCTTGGTGATCTTTTGCCAACCCACAGCACAAGACGACGCATGATGAAGCGGATTAGGTCAAGAGGAGATGAAGACGACACTTTAAAATACGTGCGTATGTGACCCGTTTGTGTGTAGGCCTTAACGGGAGCCCATTAGGGTTAATGCTTCTAGAAGCTCTAAGCCTCCACTATAAATAGAGGAGGGAGGTGGCTACACCGCCTTCATCCCTTTCATTATTGAAAACCCTAGTTTTGCTTTTGTTCTTAGGGAGAAGACATTTGGAGGTTAGGGTTCTAGAGAGTTGGATTTGATTTCGTGCTCATGTATTGAGTCTTTGTCCTCCATTGATGGAGTGGCTGTAAACCAATACCATATCAAATTATTCCAAGGAAAGATTGCTCAAAGATGTGTCTCTTTGCTTCCCTTCTCTCTATTTGATGATTTTGAGTCTTTTTTTGATTCACGAGTTTTCTCTTGGTTTCTTGTCATGATCTAGCTTGCTGTAACATGTGGGAATATATCTAGGATTATTTTGATCATCAATCACCCACGAGCAAGTGTTTGGATCATATTTTGGTTTTTAACTCGGTTTTTGGAGCAACCTTCGTTCGAACGGAAAATGGTCAGAACTTTGGCTAGGATCTTCATGATCATTGTAGGGAATAGGTTCCTGACATCCTTAGGAAGGTGTGTTTCAAGTTTCGTGAAGTTTGGAGTTACGGATCAAAAGTTACATCAATTTTTGATTTCGTTTTCAGGCTGTTTACTATTCATTCATCTGATTTTACTGTTCATCGCAGTACAACCAGCACTGTTCATCCGGTTGTTCTGATTTCCGGTGCGTTCGGCACTGCTCATCCGGTACAACTGGTACTGTTCATCAGGCTATTTTTTTGTGTTTTTGGTCGTTTATTTTGGGGGTTTCAGTACAAATCTTCCGCTACGCTTATATATATTGATCTTCATAGTTCTTATAGCTATTAGAGTCAATATCATGTTTGAATCCGATCAAAGCGAAAAATAGATAGTGCTCCTATTCACCCCCCTCTAGTTGCCGTTTCGGTCCAACACAATGATAATCAAATATGTCGTACAATTAGTTAGTCTTTGTCTTAGACTGTAAGTTAGATCTGCACAGATCTTCTTTAACACCAAGCAAATCTCAAGTGAAAAGTAGTAGTATGTCAACTTCTTTGTTAGATTTCATGTTGTCTTAATTATGTTAACTCTATCGCAGTGTGGCTACCTCACAACAAACTGAAAATGAAGCCATCACCATAGTTTGTTCTATGGAATCAAAGAAGGCGGCTTATGCATTTGTTCGGATTCATTGCAATGTTGTTTCTGAAATCTTTAGTGCTAGACTGTCAGTTAGCACCATTAGATTTCAGTACTACGAAATATCTATTTGAACTATAGTTTACTAAAGTTAGTTTATGTCCTACGCTGTTCTAAGAACATAATTTGCAACTCCTATAGTTCATAATAATGTTAAGTTGTAGCTACAATAAAGCCGCTGAGTTGTGTCCCTTGTATGTGCAAGGTCAATGTTTACTGGTTCTCACATTCAGCATGAGGTTTGGGTCTTTGGAAGAGACTTGTCAATACAAAACTTGATTTTGTTCGTAGTAGCAATCTTTGCGAATGGTGTCATGGCTGATTGCAGTGTTGTTTCTAAATCCGAAGAAATTATTTCCCGATTCAAATGCTCTATTAATATCATAAATTGAAATTGGAAATTTTGTGTTATTACATACTCTGTGATTGTTTAATTGTGCTATTGTTCATGAATTTTACGATTTTTTTCATGACCAGGATTTTTATTCCTATTGTTCCCAAACGGCAACAGGGATTTTGTTCCCAGGCGGGAGGGCTTCTCTTGGGGTTGAAAGGGATTCCATGTGCTCTCAAAATCCCCCACAGGGATTTTGCCCTGATTTTCCAACCCCTTACTTCCAAACAAGCCCTTACCTTTCCACAGAAAGGCAGAGAAGTGTCGTTCAGCCAATCCAGACCATTGGATTGAGATTTGCATAGTCAGGATTGAGTTGTAAGAGAAATTCCCATTTTCTACAGTAAATTAAAGAGCCTGACAATCTCTTCTAGATTGATCCCAACCGTTGATACAGGATCCAACAACCCCTACTGTCGTGCCGTTTGTGCCTTTTGGATGGCACGATATATAGAGGATGTGATTCCCCTTTCACTACTACTAAAGCTGCGATCAACCATTTACCCCTACCGTCCACCCCAAAACCTAATTCAATCTATTTGTCCTCATCTCCAATTGTCCGATTGTCCAATTGACACCAAATGGAAAATTAGTGCTCAGCGCATAAGCCTAATTAAGCCTTGACACCAAAAACTAGTAAATTTAATCTTATTTCCTGATCTGCATTTTCCTCCAAATTCTCCAATATACACTAGATTCTAAGCTTGCGATGTGATTCTACATTTCATTTTTATTTTGATCATACTCTCTGACTGAACTAACCATTAGCCTTCACTACCAGAAACTGTGAAGCTCTTGAGTACTGACAAGTTGACTCATTTGTCAACACATATATTACAATTTCCACTCAATTTTAAAAAACAAGGAGAGGGGGGAAAGAATGTACTAGTATATGTGTTGTTGGTGTAAAAACCAAACATGAGTGTGGGGGCGGACGTCGGCCATGTGACGGGCCGGCGTCCACGAGAGCAAGAATGACGCGAGGGTTTATACAGGTTCAGGGTTCTGAAAGGACCGTCTTACTCCTGTCGGTGGCCTACGGGGGTTCGAGGGTTCCTCCCGGAGGCTCACCTGATGTCTTGCTTTCTTATGTTGCGTGAGAGCTCTCCCCTCAAATAAGGGATATATGTGGTATTTATAGGCTCTTGGGCCTGTAAAAATGACCAAAATACCCCTTGGGGGACAGCTACCCTATAAGTACAAGTGAGGGATACAACCGACCTTTGCAAGGTAATTATATTTTTAGATTTGTTAAGCATGTGTTTTTCTTGTGGAGTGGGTCCATTAGTAAGTGGACGAAATATCCTTACAACAGTAGCCCCTTGCCCCTTGGCGTTTCAAGGGGAACGTCAAAAGGGGTAGTCTTGAATTGTGCCATCTTCAGATTTGGCACTTTGGAATTGTCCTTAGTCTTTGGTTTGTCGCTGCTCCGACCCACTGTTCTAGCGAAGCATTTAGTAGAGAAATCCTTAGCTTTGTGCAGGCAAACAGACGCGCGCTTTTCTTTTAGACGTGGGTCCCACTGTCCTCATCCGGGACTTCGTGAACTGTTGCACCTTTTTCTTCATCCGGGACATCCTGGCCCGCTGCAGCCTTTTGCTTTTTACATTTCCAATCAGCAGTCAATAAAGCAACGCAAGGACCGCATCCCTTGAGCCCATCGGTATCACCACACGCAAAGGAGAAGAAGTTTCATGAACCCCTCTCTCCCACGAACGGCCTCTTCTTAAGCCATCTCTGCATTGCACAAAATCTGGCCCTTACTTCCATCGCAGAGGGTGGTAAGGGCAATCTTTACCCGGCGCGAAGGGAATCCCAGGGAGGAGGCGGCGCGCTGTGGAGCCGGAGGAAGAGGCGGCGCATCGTGGAGGAGAGGAAGTGCTAGAACTCACGGGTGAGTCTTCACTTACTAATTTTCTTCCCCTGGCCTTGCCTAGCTCTGGCCGACCTCGCACGACCTCGCCTTGGGTTGTCTTGATCCGCTCCGAATCGCCCAGCCACCACCGTGTCTTGCTCGCCTAGTTCGTGCGAGCGCGTGAGTGCACATGGAGTTGCAGGGGCACTCGGTCGAGCGGATGTGCCAGGGCGCTCTGGTTGCCGGGCGGTTGCAGGGCATAGGGTGCGCAAAGGCGCTCTTGCTGTTAGGGCGCAGGGCGACGCGAGGGCGCGGGTCGCCGCGAGGGTGCATGGTGGCGCTACGAGGGCGCCACGAGAGCGCGGGTGCATGAGGGCATAGCGAGGGCGCAGGCGCATGGGGCGCGGGCGCACAGGGTGCACTAGAGCGCTGTGAGGGCGCGGGCGCACGGGAGTTCGGGGCAACTGCAGGGCACATGGTGCTTGAGGGCGCCGGGGCACCAAGGCGCAGCCTCAGCGTGGTGCCGGGGGGCGCATGCGAGGCGTAGAGAGGATGTTGGGCTCATGGATGCTAGTGAGGTTGAGTGCTCGCAGTCCATATCGCGGGAGGCTTCGCCCCCTGGACCGCCAAGCCCACAATATTTTGTAACCACACGTAACTGTGTCTCCCCTGTAGGGCTGTGTCCAAAAAACATACGCAATGCTCCCGCTTTCTGGACATAGCCTCTTCCTTTTACCTTGTCATATATAAGCCATACATAACAGGCTGCACGTTGAATCTATTCGTAAGATGTTATATTCCATATAATTTATGTCCCTATTGGTGTTCCTCTACTGAATACTTGTCCATTATGTATTGGTGGAATTGCAGGTTTTCATCGCTCTGCCACCATGACTAAGGACTACGATCTTTCCTGCTAGGTAAAGGGAGACGGGGATCGGGCCAAGGCGGCCAAGATGGACCTGCCATGTGACGATCTTGAAGAGGAGGTTGAAATTTTCGATGATGGCCCCGACAAGGAGGCTCTTGTGTGGGGTCAAGCCTTCTTCCCTTACTAAGGCGGAGAAAACAGCGTTGGTGGCACCTGGGAGCTGCCTCACACTAAGCGACGTCCGGTGGCCGGGGCTGGACGAACGCCCCTACCCCCCAAAGAGGTACACTGTTGCACTCAAATCTTGGTTTGAGGTTGGCCTGGGGCTTCTGATCCATCCCTTCATCTGGTCCCTCATGAAGCATTACCAGGTTGAGCTCTTGCACTTCTCACCCAACCTCCTTGCTAGGGTGAGAGTGTTCTTGTGGCTGTGTGAGACGGCAATCAAGGGCAGACGTTTGAAGCCTACCATCACGACCTTTGACTACTTCTTCCATCTCTAGCGGTCGAATAAAAGGTTTGGACCACTAGGTTCACTGACCTCGACTGTTCAGCATCAGGGCGAGTATCCTGTCCACGCCACTAAGTACAATTGGAACCACCCTGGGAAGAAATGGTTTTACTTGAAGGTGGAGGGCATTCCATACACCGACAGCCAGCCCAAGATTACCCAGGATCTTAAGGGTCTGTCGACGACGCAACCCTCTGCTGCTGGAGCGAGGCCTCCTACCGTGAGAGCGAAGCCTTCTGTCATAGGCGGCTTTCGATCTCATGCTCCCGGCACCACATGACCTCCCTCGGGGCATCCTCCACGCCCTGCTTGCCCTGGCCATGCCTTGCGTAAGGAGAATCTTCAGGATCTCAAGGTACTTCAGAGGTCACCTCTATAGAAGAGGAAGAGGGAGCCCTCTAAAGGTGATCCCCCGCGCTCTCGACACTGAGCCCAGGTGCAGGGTTGCTTGGGAGTCTTCACAGAGTCGCAGGACTTCTCAGACCACATCCTCTTCTTTGAGCTCCAGTTCTGAGTCACCCACAGGCTCCAGCTCTACCAGGTCCCTTGTATGCACAGTTGAGGAGCTGCTGGAGGAGGGAGAGTTGGGCTCGACCCCTCGTGGGGGCTCAGAGGTTCCCGCCACTTAGTATTGTGATGCCTTTGATTCTCTCTTTGGAGATGAAGGTTAGGCACATTCTCTATTTTGTTTACTTTTGTTCATTTGTTGCCTATTGTTCATCAATAATATATGCTTGTGCCAGATGTTACTGAGGCAGGAGCACAAGCTGGTGACACGGGCAAGAAGGCGCCCAAGGTCCAAGGCCCAAGAGGCGAGAAGGTCCCTCCTGGCCTCGAGGTTCAGGTGCGCGAGGATTGTGATGGGGCCACGAGCTACTCTTCTACTGAGTTGCCTTCTTACGCCGTCCCGCTCATTGACGATGACGATGTAGTAGCACAGATTTGTCACCTCACTAAGGGGCGTGTCAACAAGTACATGGCTCGCTTCCATGAGACGTCGAAGAGTTCTCCCAGCTTCTCAAGGATCAGCTGGGCACTGTCGTAAACCTCTACTTCTAGGTACCTTTGCGGTTATTGCTTTCCTTCATCCAACACATGCTTCCCAATCAACCTCTAATGCTATTATTCTGCACGCTCCCCGTAGAACACTTCCATCTCTAACATCATTAGGGTTGAAGTCCCCCGGATCATAGAAGAGATGTTCCAAGAGGTGGGAGCCGAGGCTCAGCAGAGGGCATCACAGTTGGATGAAGACAAACTGAAGTCCGCAAAGGAGAAGCTGAAGGTTGTAGAGGAAAAACTGCGGATTACTAAAGACAAGTTGAAAACCACTGAGGAGAAGTTGAAAGTTTCAAAGGAAGAGGCTTGGGTCATTTGCCATGTGAATGTGAGCTTGGAGGAGGATGTGACCAAATCGTGGTAGTGGCTGAACCACTTCTTCGGACTCCAGGAGATCACCCTGACTGCACAGAGGTCCTTGGAGAGATTGGGGGCTAAGGTTGCCCTAGTCCCATTAGGGGTGACGAGGCTAGAGGTGTGGGTTCCCCTCCATGAGGAGCGAGTCAGTCTGCTTACCCAGGCTGCTGAGGACCGGAGCCAGTCCTTTGTCATAGCATCTTTGACGACAGGGGTCCTTGCCATTTCCCATCACTACGATAGTTCTGGAAAGGAGGCGGTGCGTGAGGGCCTACGCGGCTTCTTCACTCCAGAGGTCAAGAAGGTGTCCCTAGGGGAGCAAGCTGTGTTGAGACCCTTAGCGGCAGAGTTCGTGAATAGTGTTGCCCTGTCCCTAGCTTCGAGAGTTCATGTGCATTCACCAACAGATGGATAGCCGATATGTTCTGTTTAGTAGATATTCTATAGTGATGTCATGCAGACTTGCTTAGCATTCTCTTTTTGTAGATGAGTTTGGCCTGAGAGATTACGTAGCATCCAAACCAGGAGCATAGTTATGTCTGCATCATATCTATTATGAGAATGACAAGATGTTATGCTTCATTCAGGGCATGTTTGTGAAGGCAATTGGCATCAAATATAAGCGGTGTGCGCAGAGGGGCTGAGCGCCCGAACGATCCGACCCCACCTATGGAGATAGGCCATGGAGGGCGAACATTTTAGTAGTGGGTATGATCGCCATCGGATGCTCCAGTCCTTGGATAGGTCCCCCTTCTACCTTAGTCTTAGCTTGGCGAGGCAATAGGGAGTTTTAGACACCTTTAGAAAGGTGTAGGTGCCTTACTTGTGAGGCCTTTGGTATGCCAAATGTAATAAGGGCACACTGCCATGCCCACTGAGAGGGTGCGCCTCTCAGGACTTGTAAAGGTTCTTGGCTTGTATGACTGTTTTGTTCGCAGATAAGTATTCCTGAGGGGATGTGAGTGTGTTAGGCATAGTTGGCCTTTGCTTGCATTAGAGCAAGGCGAGGAGTGACCTGGAGGTCGTTCGACACATAGCTTGGAGGCTGAAGGGGGACTAATCCTTAGCACATCCATAGACTCAGGCGCTAGACCCGAGCCGTCACTTGTGCCCTGGGTCCAGTAGAACGTAAGCCGCCATAGTAGAGGCGACGGACGCCCAAGCCGCTTTGGTCTTTTGTTAGGGGAGACCACGGGGGTTGTGCGCCCTAGGAACCACGGAGGTGACACCATTTGTAGGTGAAGGGTTAGCGATAGCTTGAGCGTCCCAAGCGAGATTTGTAGGATGAGGTTGTTTCTTAACAACAACGTGTTAGGAGCAATTCCTTATAGTTAGTTGCAATCATGCTAGTTAGATGATCTCTTGAAATGGTGTAACCTTCTAATAACAGTGTGTTGAAGGGTAGCCTTCTAACAACAACGTGTTAGAAGGCAAACCTTTCAATCGCCGATGAACACATATTTGGGAAGACACACACAAAACAAGTCCATCCCTTAATAGCAGCGTGTTAAGGGACTACCCCTGAATCATACCATAATTGCATAGGTTGAGCGATCACGCGGGAATCTCATGTCTTCATTGCATTAAGCGAGATGATGTTTACACATCGATAGGTGCCACAAAGGGTGTACAATAGAGTCTTAAACGTAAAACTTGCGGAGCTTATACGCATTCCATGCATGCTTTAGCTGCTTGTCTTCCAGGGTAGCAAGTCAGTAAGCGCCTGACCCCAAGACCGAGGAGATACGGTAGGGGCCTTCCCACTTAGGGTGAAGCTTCCCTTGAGCTGCTGGGTCAGTGACCTTTTTTAGTACAAGGTCACCTAGGAGGAAGGCACGCCTCAAGACTTCATCAAGTAGAACCAGCACCTCCCCGCTCAGAAGAAGCATGCTTAAGGAGGGCTTGGTCGTGGATTTCTTCAATGAAGTCCACCTCAGTCCTGTGGTTGTCCTCGTTTTGGGTGAAGCTAATAGATAATGGCCCTGAGAGCATTTTCACTCGGAGGGAGCGATGGTGGATCTCAGCGGGGAGGATAGCTTTGGGCCCATACACGACTGGGGGTCATGCGCAATCCCCATAGGATGTTGAGGAGCTCCTCCGCCCAGGTTCCCCACTTGAGGGCACTTGCCTCGATGCGACGATGTATGCCTTGTAGGATTAGTCCATTAGCTCTTTCCACAACCCCATTGGTTTTTGGATGGACTACCGATGTGAAGCGAAGGGTGGTCCCAATGGAGTCGTAGAAATCCCTAAAGGAGGATGCATCAAACTGAGTGCCGTTGTCCACTATGAGTTCTTTGGGAACGCCGAAGCAGCACACGATATTCTTCCAAAAGAACTTCTGCATGGAACGAGACATGATGGAGGCCAGGGGTTCCACCTCCACCCATTTGGTGAAGTAATCCACTGATACCACCACATGCTTATAGACCCATTTGATGTTTGGATATGAAATTTCATTGCTAAGTTGGGTGTTGTTCTGAGTGCCTCGAGCCCAATGGATTTCTATTGTGATAATAATGGAGCCATTGCGTAGGCTAAGGAGCCTAGATCCCATCAGAAGTCCAAGCATATACTCAGGCGTTATCATCTTATTTGTGAATTGGTGGATAGAGGAGATGTTAAGATATGTAAAGTTCACACAGATTTAAATGTTGCTGATCCATTAACAAAGCCTCTCACATAGCCAAAACATGAGGCGCACACAAGAGCTATTGGTATTAGATACTTAAATGATTGACTCTAGTGTAAGTGGGAGACTGTTGGAAATATGCCCTAGAGGCAATCATAGAGATGATTACATTTCATTATGTTCATAACATTGGATAATATGTTATCTTGTTCCTAGTATAATATCGATAATATTTATCATCAAGTATGTGACTTGATTTTGAAACTCTATATTTCTACGATGATTATTCTTAAATGATCCCTGGTTGGAAACATATGAGAACACATATGAATAGACTAGCATATGCATTGGTTGATGACTATGTTTCATATGTCATGGATACGGAGATATCAAACCAATAATATGGACACATGTTAGAGAATATGGTGTTGGATAAAACCCACCTTGAGACACCATTGAGATTGTTATGATTCTATGTGTCATTAGTTGGTCTCAAGCAATGATGATGTATAATCCTTAGACCTGAGATCAGCATGGTTTCCTACATGTGTAATAGCACTCTTAGGGGTTGCTAAACGCTACTCGTAACTGGGTAGTCATAAAGGTAGTTTTCGGGTATGCTATGAAACATGCAGAGAAATATGACTGGTCGGATATGGGATTTGCCCCTCCTAACATAACAAGAGAGATGTCTCTAGGCCCCTCGTTGTGGTCGAATAAAGAAAGTGCATGGCCATGCCACTAGTGGTCGAAGTGTCGACCATATAAAGTTATTCGACACTTGATCGAGAAAGTATTGAACAGTCCATGGATGATAAATTATCTCACCTGGAGTTCAACCAGATGTCATGAGGCAAAGGGAGAATACACAAACAGATCGTTCAGTTTGACTAGATAGTATGACTAATATCTTTTAAACCACACGTGGATAACCGCTTTCTAGGACCTCCTCTCCGAGAGTGGTCCTGGAGTGGTTTGGGAATGGTGCTGGAGTGGTCCTCGAGAAACCTATCGAGGAGGTCCAATAGGACGTCTTGAAGAGGTTTGAAGGTGGTTTGGGAAAGACTTGTGGTCGAAAATGGTTGTATGGAGATACGAGCTGGTTGTATACTGGTCGAACATAATCACTAACTGGTCGTAAGGAGTTACGAACTGGTCGTAACTAAGTTGGGACTAGTCGTGACTAGATACGAGCTGGTTGTAAGTGATAAGGACCTGGTCTTAGATCATATTGCATTAAGGTTCGTCCGATATATTCTATGTGTATTTGGGAATTGTTATGCGCTGCTAGGTACCGCTGACGACTCGTGGCCGAAAAAGAGTTTCCGAGTCACAACCGATTACACATGAACCTATAGGGTCACACACTTAAAGGGCTAGGAATTGATTTGGATGGTGATCCGAATTCTTATAGGCCACGAGTTTCTAATGGGCCTCAAGTTTGAGACCCATTATGGATGTCTATATATAGAGGGACGGTGGCATGGAGTGGGATGATCTTCTTTTGGAAGAACTCCCAAAACCCTAATAGCCACGCCTTCCTCAACCACATCGCCGGCGCTAGCACTCCAGCGCGTGGTGTCCTTGCCTTGTATGTGTGGATACCTTGGAGGTGTTGTTGCGAAGCATCAGTACTAGGACAATCCGCAACTTGTGACGATCATTGGAGCACGAGGAGAAGACGCGCAGCAAGTACGACTATGACTGTATCAACTTGCTACATTGACTCTACTTCCGCTATGAGTCGGCGCGTCTAGTGGTAATCTCGTGATCTATTACTAGCGGAGGTTCCTTGGTTGCGCGGTAGAATTTTTGTTTGTGCTATCATGGCCTACCCGTGATCCTTCAGTGCTTTAGCTGCGGTTGCCTGTGGTGTGATGTGAGAGCCGCAGAGGCCCTCATGTATGTCAAGCAGAAGTGAAATGCCTTCTTCCCTTGCGATACACTTGAGAAGGGCGGATGCTCCATGCTTGTAAAGTGTTTTGGCTTTGGAGAGTAGCCTGCGGGCCATTACTGCGTCCTCAGGCTCCTCTTCACCCTGTATGTACTTAATGATAGGAGCCATCTAGGAGGGAGGAAGGACTGAAATCTTGCTGACTTCCGGAGGTAACTTAGGATCGGACACTTCTTCCACTGATAGCATATTCATGACCTCAAAGAAGACTTCTGGGGGAAGGGGCTCCTGAGAGCCTGCAACTCGAGCCAGGCGGTCTGCTCAGTGTTTATCTCCACGGGGATCCGACGAGCTTCAAGCCCGTCAAAGTGATATTCCATCTTCCTCACTTTGTCCAAGTATTTGGCCATTTTTTTATCGAGGCACTAATATGTTTTATCCATCTGATTGACGATCAACTGGGAATCCCCTAAGATGAGGAGGTGTCGAATCCCCATGGCCTTAGCGAGATGTTGACCCAAGAGTAATGCTTCATACTCGAGCATATTGTTTGTGGGGTTGAGGATAAATGGCTCGTGTACTCTAGTGCCTTCCCTTCCAGGCTTACTAAGACGACCCCTGCGCCCCCCGGCAAAATGCTTGGATCCATCGAAGTATAATGTCCAATGTTTGCTAGGGGTGTTTGGGCTGCTTGTTGGTGCTTCATGGTCGACTGGGGGCGTAGCCCATTCAGCCACGAAATTAGCAAGGGCCTGAGATTTGATAGAAGTCCTTCCCACGAGCCTAATGGAGAAAGGTGCCAGTTTCGTGGCCTATTTGGCTATTCTTCTCGTGGCCTCTTTGTTCCCCATAACCTCATTGAGAGGGTAGCTTGATGGAACAATGATCGGATGTCCCAGGAAGTAGTGACGAAGCTTTCTTGAGGCCATGAGTAGAGCATAGCATATTTTCTCTATCTCTATATACCTTGTCTTTGCGCCTGCCTGGGCTTCGCTGGCATAATACACTGGATGCTGAACTCCTTCTTTTTCCTTGACCAGGACAGCGCTTATTGCGACCGGGGTTGCAGAGAGGTACAGGAGAAGTATGTCTCCTGGTCTTGGACTGGTGAGGAGCAGAGGAGCTGCCAGGTAGGCTTTTAGGTCTTCGAAAGCCTTCTGGGCTTCAAGAGTCTACAAGAAGCCTTCAAGCCTACGAATTATCTTGAAGAAGGAGAGGCCCTTTTTTGCTGAACATGACAGGAAACGTCCGAGCGTGGCCATGCACCCTATGAGGCGTTGGACATCCTTGGTGGACCGTAGTGGTTCCATGTCCAAGATTGCACGAATCTTTTCAGGATTTGCTTCGATGCCTCGTTGTGATACCAAGAACCCTAAGAGCTTTCCTCCTTTCACACTAAAGGCACATTTTTCGGGGTTTAGTTTGGTGCCGAATTTGCTGAGGTTGATGAATATTTCTTGGAGATCTTCAATATGTGATGAAGCTTGAATGCTTTTTACGACAGCGTCGTCGACATAAACTTCCACGTTGCGACCCAACTGGTCTTTGAGGATGAGGCAGATGAGACATTGGAAGGTGGCACCAACATTCTTCAGCCAAAAGGGTATGTGCAAGTAGCAGAAAACACCCACGGGGGGTGATGAAGCTGGTTTTCTCCTTGTCTTCCTTCGCCATATGGACTTGATGATAGCTCGAATATGCATCCAACAAACTCATCAGCTCGCACCCAGTAGTGGAATCAACGAGTTGGTCGATGCATAGGAGCGGGTAGTCATCTTTTGGGCATGCCTTGTTTAGGTCGGTGAAGTTGATGCACATGTGCCACTTGCCGCTAGACTTTTTGACCAAAACAAGATTGGCCAGCCATTCTGGATGCCAAACCTCCCGAACGAGGCCGGCCTTTGAGAGCTTGTCAATTTCATCTTTAATGGCCTAACATCGCTCTAAAGAGAGTTTCTGGAGCTTTTGCTTTACTAGAGGGCACTCGGGTCTCACCGCGAGGTGATGTTGGATCACCTCCCAAGGGACACCTGTCATGTCTGACGGTGTCCAAGCGGACACATCAACGTTGGACTTTAAGAACTCCACGAGATCTTTCTTCATTTTTCCTAGGAGATCAACCCCGATTTTAAGAGAACACGGGTCATCCTGGCCGAAGAGTCGCACTTCCTGTAGGTCCCCCTCTGAACGAGGCTTAAGAGAGCATTTCGCTGAAGGGGATACGTCCTTGGTGTGTCTTGGTGAGAGAGGTGAGGGCATTTCCTCCTTTGACACCTTAGGTTCGAGAAAATTGATGTCGCCAGAGCTAGTTGCCGCTTTGTGGTATAGGTGGCAAGCTAAGTCTTGATCCCCCCTCACGGAGATGACCCCGCGAGGGCCTGGTGTCTTTAAGCATAGGAAGTTTTGATAAACTGCTGGACAAAAGCGGTTGAGGGTTGCCCTTCCTATGATAGCATTGAATGAGGACTCGATGTCAACGACATCGAACCTGACGACTTCTGTGCTATGATTCTCCTGTGTTCTGAACATCATGAGGAGTTCGATCTTCCCAAGGGGCTGAATGGATTTTCCTGGTATGAAACCAGTGAGAGAGCGATCGGATGGCAACAGAATGCCATGATGATAGCCCCCCCCGGCGACTCCCACAGTTCCTTGAGCGCACGCAGGTAGAGTATAACTACGGAGCTTCCTCCATCGACAAGGATGCGGGAGACCTCGTAATTGGATATTGTGGCAGTTACTAAGAGGATGTCATCATGAGGGAACCTTAAGCCTTTTGCATCCTCAGTTGTGAAGCTAAGGGGAATGCTTTCCCATTTGGGAGAGACACTTTGAGGGGCCATCCCTACAACGTTGACCTCTCAGGCGTACTCCTTCTGTTGGCACTTTGACGATTGCCTGGAAGTCGAGCCCCCTATTATGATGTTTATTTGTCTTTGTGGCGTTTGGAAGGGGAGTTCATGCTTGACATCTTGCAGGTGCTGCCTGGGGTAGATCACCAAGGGCCTGTATTGGGGGTGGTGGAATTGCCTGAAGGGGCATCGCCTCTGCAGCTGTGGGATGTGGTGGTGACCCTCGGCGCGGCACAGGGCCATGTTTGAGGAGTTTCGCCACTTCCGCGGCGTACTGGTGGTACCCGTTCATATTATGCCCATTCATCTTGTGGTAGGCACACCTGCGCCTGTCTCCTGGACTTGGGTTGCTCCTTCTTTCATTGTGGTCTTCATTAGGATGTCCCTTCTAGTGGGCTTTAGGCCTTGATTCCTTCTTGGATCCTCTGGTGGAGTTGCCCCCTCATTCCTACGAAGGAGCATTGGCCATGATGAGGATTTTGGAGTCGTGTCCGCCACCGAAGTGGTCCCTCCGGTCCTTGCCCCTCTTCCCGAAGGAGCCTTTTGACTTCTTCCCAGGAGAGATGCTTCCGTCCTTGTAACATCCCAATTTTCTGAGCTTAAAAAAATCTTTTAATAGTTAGTAGGGAGAAAATTCACCATTTGGATTTATTTGAATTTAATTCAAATGCTTAATATTGAACCTTGTGCATCAAAACAATTTAATATGATTAAAGTCAACATGAACAATGGTCAAAACTATTTTATTTGGATTCTATGTGCATGGATATATTTTCTAGAATTTTTTCCAAGTTCATTTGCTATTTTCTATTGCCTTTTGGAATTTCTGGTATTTTCTAAAATAGAAAACCTATTTAAAATCCCGGAATAGCGTTTGGGCCGAAACCCAAACCCTATGCACTTCCGGCCCATCTCCTGTGTGGCCCGATTTCCTGTGCGCACGCATCCGCTGTCACTGACAGGTGGTCCCCACCTGTCGGTCTCTCTCTCTCTCTCTCTCTCTCTCTCTCCGCTCCTGGCCCCACTGTCACCGCAGAGGACGCTGCCGACGCTGACTCGCCGAGCCTCTTTCGCTGCCTTGTGGACCCCGCCGCCACGTCATCGTCGTCTTCGTCGCGGACTCTGCGTCCGTGTCCGAGCTGGATTGCGCCGCCGTGCCACTCGTGAATCCCCACCTCCTGTGCCTATTTAAGGACCGTGACCGCGTCACGAGGTTCGCATCCAAGCTCGCCGCCTTTTCCCTACAGTCGCCAACCCTAGCGCGCCGCCTCTTCGCCGGATTTGGAGCTTGAACCCTAGCGCCGCCGTGAGCTTCTTCGTCGGATTCCGCCGCCGTCAGTGATCCTTAGCCATCGTCGAGCACCCCTTCGGACTCGCCGTGTCGAGAGCCACCTAGTGCGCGCACCTGTTTCCCCAGAGACGCCCTGCTTCACCGTCACCGTCGAGCCCGTGCACCCGCCGCCGCTTCGACCTCGCCGCCGACCATCCTCGTCACTCCCGTGCACCCGTGAGCACACCATCGTGATCCCCGCGTTCCCCTCTACCCCTTGGTTCCACCCATCGCCGCTGTTCGTCGGAACCTTGGTTCCCGTGCGCCATCGCCGTCGCCGCCGTCCGCGTCAGCGCCACCTCGTCCTCTGTGCTTGCGTGGCAGCCGCGTAGAGCCGCGTCAGTGTCCACGTGTGCATCCGCGTGGCGGTCCAGATCTAAACTCAGGCGCCCGATTCGGTGGACTTGGTCTACTGGATCAGGAGGTCGACATGTGGGTTCCACATGTCAGTATTTTATTTTTATTTTCTTATTCCATTAATTCCATCGCTGACGTCATCGTTGCACAATAATCCGATTTTTCTTTAGAGAAATAATTCAGAAATTCGGAATAATCCAATTATTAGGGTTTCTTTTAGATTCAAACTTTCAAAGCCCATATCTTTTGCATCCGAACTCTGATTGAGTCCATTCAAATTTCTAAATTTATATAAATTCAAGATCTATTTATTGGGTATTTTTATTTGATTTTTGGAGTTTTGTTTGCCTATGTTATTTATTTATTTTGTTTGTTTGCTTCGTTTGCGAGTAGACGTCGATACCTTGGAAAGATTTGAAGAAGAAGGAGCACCTCAAGAGCAAGATCAGTACCTAGACCTATTTCAAGGTAAGTTATACCTTTGATCATATTGAACCCAGTTCTCAAAAGTTTTATTGATTCAAATTATTGCATCTACTTTAAGTATTTATTTAAATACTTTTGGATGTAGTTATTAATCCTATTTGTTATATCCACCTTGCTTAATTGTATATGTCATAATCTTTTGTCACCCTAGATTGGTTCATTACTAGTTGGTAATATCATAACACCAATGTGGGTTGGTTAGATACGATTAGTCTGCTTAGCCATGCCACGAGTCATCATCCCATGTGAGTCGTAATTATAAACTTGACTAAGTGATTATGGAACTATGTGATAAAACTGTGTGTACTATGTGCTATTACTCGTTGATGGCATATGTTGCACTTAACCAACAGGGTGGGAAAGGATTTAGACGGAAGCAAGTGGTACTGTGTGCTACTTTTGGTGGATCTGTGTGCATAGGGATTTATAGTATAACTTGGAAGTCTTGCCTTGGTCAATTAAGGACTTAACTTTGTGCGCCATTGAACTGAGCCTTACTGTATGACCACATGCCTAGTATGGGACGGGCTTAACTTAGTAAGTTATGGAGTCTTGACATTGCTACTCAGGTTGTAGGTTAGACTGTGTTGATTGGGTGGAGGTGTGCTACCAAGTAGTCGCATCGCGGGATGGTTCGCCGCTTCCCTGTCCAACGGTGTGTGTTGTATCATCCTCTGTGTTAGGGTTGGTATGACGACAAAGCACACTAGGAGTAACAATGCTAAGATGAAGTTTCTGAAACGTTTTATTATGATTAGTGCTTGCAACACTAGTTGTATCTTGTGGGTAAAGTGTACAAACTCTGCAGAGTGTTAAATCAATCTATTCGAATAGCCGAGTCCTCGGTCATGGACATGCTCGGGAATTTCACACGAGGGGTAGATTTTCATAAAAATATGTGGGAAGGGAGCTATGTGATTTAAGTCATATGGCTATGTGATTTAAGTCACAACCTGTTTAGGCTTTATGTCTTTGTGAAAACAAACTGTTAAATTACTATTGTTTTATTGTTTTACTTGTGCTTCCAATCTATTATTTGTATTTAAATTGCAAATGTCACATTTCTGCAAAAGAACCACAAAAGCCATTCCTTTGGAATAAGCTATCATGTATAGTTGCATTTCTATGGTATGACTTACGAGTACGGTTGTGTACTCATGCTTGTTGGAAAACATGAAACAGAAGAGGAGAAGTCATCGCCAGCTTTCGAGGAGAAGTTCGTTGAAGGCGCTTGATCGTAGGGTCTTAATCCCAGTCGGTTGCCTGTGGTGAATTGATGGGATACCGCTGCCGTTTCTGTTTTTGCTGCTATTAAAATTCTCTGTTAGCCCTGCGTGGCTTATTAGTGTAAACTCGACTATAAGGTCAAAACCCTTATTTAATAATCAAATTACTCGTTTATGCTATTAATCACCTTGTGTGGATCGATATTCATCTATGTTGAAACTGTGTGCACTAGCGTGATCCTGGACTAGTGCATTATACACAAAGGGTCCAGAATTGCATTTTTGGGTCCCGACAGTCCTACGGCAGAGATCCCTTCTTAGCCAGGTCATCTTCTTCTCTTCGAGCGTATTTTTCCACGACCTCGAAGAGCTCATGGGTTGTCCTCGGGGGATCTCTCCCCAGCGTGCGATTAAGTTCCCCCGGGAGTAGCCCTTCCTTGCACGCATTGATAATCGTGGAGTCTGGGGCATCTGCCACTTGGCTTCGCACCTTAGAAAAGTGCTTAAGAAATTCCCTCATGGATTGTCCCTTCTGCTGCTTAACAGTAAAGAGTTGATTGGGGAGCATGAAGCGCTTATAGCTAGCTTCCTTGGAATTTATGCCGAACTCTTCCCTCAGCTGGTCCCAATAATAGATAGAGCCTTTCTTCTGGTTGAAGAACCAAGAACACACTGTTCCAGAGAGGAATAGTGGGAGGCAGTTGCACATCTCCACCTCTCCACCTCCCCCAGCCCGAATTGCCATGGAGTATACTTCCAAGAACTGCATGGGGTCAGAGTCCCCATCGTAGGGCCCGAGATTAGGCTTGAAAACTTTGGTCTAAATGGAGTTTCAAAGATGTCTTGGGTGAGAGGGTTGCTAGTCTCCGGGATGCCATTGTCCCCTCGTGCGCGAGGTGATGGTGATCGCGTGGTGCGACGATGACGGTGTTGGGGCTCCCCCGAACTAGAAGAGCTAGATGCCCAGCGATGGCGGCAATGGTTCAAGCGTGTTGGTGAGTTAGAGCGCCCGTGCTGACCTACGGTTCGATCCGGCTAGGAGATCAAGGACTCAACTTCCATTTCTTCACGGTGGTGGTGACCACGGTCCCTAGCAGATCCGATAGGTGGCGTGGGGGCACACCTAGTGCTTGAAGAGTACTTGCTCTTCTGATCACCTTGGCCATAACCTTCTTGACGTGAATCCCTTTGGCTTGGTGAGTGTGCATGGGCCACGAAGGGTGGAATGGCCCGTTCGCCTGGAGGTGCTGGAGGGGCCACCGATGAAGGAACAACTTTTGGCCCTGGGGGCTCCCTAGTCGCCCCTTGCCAAGTAGCCCCTAGGGGTGGAGCCCTGCATTAACTGGTGGGAGCTGGTTTACCATCTCTGGGTGCAAGCGCATTTGCCCGGGCAGAGGAATTTGAGGAGGAGGCCCTAGAATGCCCATTCCCGGGAGTATGAACTCAGACCTTGGAGGCTGAGACGATGGGATGAACTGTAATGGAATGGGTTGCGTTCCTCCCCATCAAGAGTATGGCGGATGCAGCGGCCAGTAAGGAGCCCCGTTCATCACCGCCGCGTGGGCAAGTGGAGGGAGGTTGTAAAGATTCCCCCCTTGCCCCCTTTCAAGGACAAAAGCTCCGCGTGCACCTGGGCCAGTGGCCACTTGAATTGAAGGCAGTGCTAGGAGTGGTGAGACGTGTTGAGGGCCGCTGGGTGGACGGTAGGAGGCCATCATATAGTCCACCACCTGCCTTGTAGTTGCCTCCACCATCGCCTTGCATTTAGCGGCGTCGAGCTCTCCAGAAGTAATGGTTGGCCTCGGGGCTTCGACGACACTTCAGGCTTCTTGTCTTTGGCCAAACACTGCGTCAGTTGGCACGATGGAAGTGGGTAGGCTTGGCAGCCCGGGGATGCGCAGGATGTTGTTCGCCCTGGGGTGAACAGCCCCGATCTCCGAAGATAACCCGCGCCTTTGGTTTTTCCGAGGAACGGATAGGTCGTCCACGGGCTCCTTATGCTTTGGAGCTGGAGGAGGCCTGGTGGACTTGGCGTACTTCTTGGTAGGAGCCATAGCTTTCTGTTGATCAGCTACGTCCCCACGGACGGCTCCAATGTTATTGGTGTAAAAACCAAACACGAGTGAGGGGGTAGACGTCGGGTGTGTGACGGGCTAGCGTCCACGTGAGCGAGAATGACGCGAGGGTTTATACAGGTTCGGGGGTCCAAGAGGACCGCCTTACTCCTGTCGGTGGCCTATAGGGGTTCGAGGGTTCCTCCCGGAGGCTCACCTGATGTCTTACTTTCTTATATTGCTTGAGAGCTCTCCCCTCAAATGAGGGATACATAGGGTATTTATAGGCTCTTGAGCCTTTACAAATGACCAAACTACCTCTTGTGGGATAGCTACCCTATAAGTACAAATGAGGGATACAATCGACCTTTGCAAGGTAATTATATTTCTAGATCTGTTAAGTAGGTGTTTTCCTTGTGGAGTTCCCATTAGTAAGTGGACGAAATATTCTTACAACAATATGCATATCTAAAAAGGTTTTAATATTCTTTCCCCTCTTTATTCACCTAAAATAGCACAACTTGGACTATCTAAAAAAATTGAAGGCGTGGTTCACGTTTATTATGAGACTCAGAGTAAGTAGGCCCTATGCAATTACTATTTTACACTTGATTCTTCTTGGAAACATGGCCACAAAGGCCATTAACCCTGGATTAATATAGGAGCCTGGAGTGTCGGTACAACCACCCTGAAGCTTACAAAAGGGACCTTGAACATATAGAAAAATAAAAGGCAGTCCCTAGCATTGGTTAAGAAGAACTAAAAAGAAATCAAAAGTTACAGTGGAGTCTTTGAGTTGCCAAAATTCCAGTCGCCATTGTTTGACCTCCTTGCTTGCATTGCTCCGATCTGACCACGGCTCCACCATGTTCTGTGTGTTTGCCGGCGATCCTAAGTGGCAGGAGGATAAAAAGGGTCTCCTTTGATTTGAGCTTTGGGGAGACACCATAGGATCAGCGACGGCAAGAAATGCTGGCGATCTACTTGGTGGAGCTCTATTTTGGCAATCGGGAGTGATAGTTGATTGGATCGACAGTTCCGATGCTTGTTGAGATGAAAACTAGGGGGTGGCGAGTAGGGATATTCAGAGACACAAAGAAGGGGGAGAAATACACAGCGGCCGAAGAGAAGCGACACTTGATATACATGGTGAAAGAGGCCTGCACTTCTACCAGATTGCAATTGCTAAAATACCTTTATAGAAAAATGAACATTCAATTAGTTTTAAATTTAAATATTCAATGTTACAAGTAAAGTTTTAAAATAAGTAAGTTCTAAAAACATGTTTAACATTTTACAAAAAAATACACATGTTTCAATTTACGTATACCTCGGTTGATTTTTTTTCACTTTATTTTAGGATTTACTTCAGTAGACTTCCCAGATATTGTAATATTGCAAATGCAGCTCAAAACAATATTCAATTCAAGCTAACATATAGTAATGCATCACATTTTTTGTGAAAATTCTCTAATCCTTTATTTGACATGGTATTTTTGAAGAATATCACATAGTATGTTCCATGTCTCTCTCTGAAACACCTGAAAATTTTCAAAATTTCAAATTAGATTTGAGTTTGATCTGAATCTCGTTTTCAAATCCAGTTTAGCAAAATTCAACCAAAACCACTAAAATCCCGCTTTCCCTTTCTCCCTCCCGCTTTCTCCCTCCCGGACGCGCCCTCGCCCTCGCCCGCCTCCACCTCCGTCGCCCAGCCGCGCGTCGCCATGGGAGATGTAGCCGCCACCGCCTCTGGCCGCTACTCCACGCCAAAACTGCACCAGTGCGCCGCCACCTCACCGCGCCACCTCCCTCTCTGCCATCAATGCGCCGCCCGTGCCCTGAGCCTCGACCGCGCCACCTCCCGGCTTCACTCCAGTGGGAGAACCAGGCCACCTCCCCTCCTTTGCCTTTAATGCGCGCGCGCCCCAAGCCGCAGCCCACGTGCTCGCCCATGCTGCCACCACTCCGTCTGGCACCACCCAATCCCTCTCGCCCAACCACGTAGCCGCCGCCCTATGCCACGGACTGCTCCCACCGCCTCTCCCTGAGGCCTATAAAAGCCGCCCCCACCCAGCCTTCCAACTCGCACAAGCCCTTCTCCCTCCCCACCCACCTTCGTCCCCAGAGTCGGCAAGAGCCCGCCGCCGCCTCGGTTCATCCACCCCTGTAAGCCGGTTTCACCCTTCCCCTCCAGATCCACCCCATTCAAACACCCCAAACCCTTCCCCCACCCCTCCGGCCTCAGATCCGCTGGATCCTCACCGGCGCCACCCTCTCACTCACCGTCGCCACCCCCAAATCCAAGAAACCAAATCCAAACACACCCCACGCAAAACCCTAGTGGAGGACCACCTACCTGGGCGGAGCCCTTCCTCGCGCCGCCCTTTTCCTTCTGCCGATGGTCGTCGCCGGTCTGCCGGGCAAGGCCACTAGTCCTGCTTTGTGTCGCCGTCTTCTCCGCTCACAAGAAAGCAAGCCGAGGGCGCGATGACCTTCGCCAGCCCAAGAACCCCAAAGGCCTTTCAGGCCATGCGCGAGTGGGCCTTCGGGCCGTTAGGCCAAATGGGCTTACGACCCGTAGCAGGCCCAACACTGCTCACAAGCCGCCATCGCTCATTCTAATTCGCCCAAACACTGCTCACAAAGACAAGAAAATATGTACTGTTCAAACCGAAACCATAATTACTGTTCTTAGCACAGTAATTTAACCACTGTTCATAGTCATTACTATTCATTTATCAAAACAGTAAACCCCAGTTACAGTTCTCAACTCCGTTCAGCTATACCAAACTGCCAATAAATCTTTCCACCTTCCTATAGATTTCTTTAATCCTTTACAATATTTTTGTTATACTTGGATCCAAATCTCACAACTTCGTTCAGTCCAATCAAGCACCAGATAAATTCCCACTATCCCACACCACCTTCCTTTAAGTTTCTTTTTGGTTTTATTTACTTGCTTGTTGTTCCCAGCTCATTCCTTGTCGAGCTAGTTTTTACTTGGTTTCTTTTTATTGCTTTGCTTCTCGTTAGGTCACGATCTTGACGACCAGACTCCAAAAGACGCAGGACAAGACCAGTATCCACAAGACTTTGTGCAAGAAGGCAAGTCGCATTCCTTGATCATTTTGAACCCACATGTCATATATTTATATTATTACTTTCATTATTGTATTTGAGCCAATTACTTTAATTACTGAAATAATACTTTTGAATGCCATGATAATTAGATAAATCCTATTATCCCATATACAAACCCACCCAGCACTTGTAGGCCATATTCACCTTGACAAGTTCACATAAAATATTATCTATATAAGTAGCTTTGTCACACAAATGTGTTTATCAATTAAAAGAGTGTTGTGAGACCCTTAATTATTGGGATTGTGCCGAATTATAATTATACTGGTAGCATAATTCTTAATTAAGGAACAGTGTAATGTCCTTAATAAAGATCATACTAGAAGCATAATCATAACAAGTAACAATCCAACAATTAGGTTCCTGATATATGTCATGCAATAGTTCCTGTGATTGACGACTATTAGCATATATCCTTAAAACAACATTGCATCATACACATACACAAGGCATACATTACTCACATAATTATACATCAAATATTACATTGTATTTCGGTTGCTACAGTACCAGGTCTGCTACAGTAACAGATGACCTTGGGTCATCATAAAAGAGCAAAAGCGGAAGCAAAAGATAAACACCATCAATGGCCCCATTATCCCGCAGGCTATTGCGTGGAGACTAGAATTAGCATTACTCGTTAGCGTCACCCGGATCGGCGCTAACGGGCATCTCATAAAGAAAACCATCGCCACCGCAACAAGGGGTTATAAAACCCCGAGTACGAAAAGGTACTCAAAGAAGTCTTACACAAACTAATAAAAGAAAGTGGTTGTTAGAACCTATACAATGGAATAGAAAGTATATATGCATAAGGTTGACAATGAAGGTTTAAATGGTTCAGTTTGCATAAAGCGATACATATTAACCTACAATTGCTAAATTTTGACAAAGCAGTTTTAATAATTCAATTTGGACTAAAAACAAGAAGTAATTGAACATAAGCAAAAACAAGATCAATAATAGTCACAGATCATTACCAAACCGAGCATGACACTCCTCATGCCGAAATTAATAATTCCCAAAACCCAATTTAGAGCAAATTCTATACAGATGACATCAATCCAAGCGTTGTCCGTAACCGTGGACACGGCTATTCGAATAGTTTTAACCTGCGCAGGGGTGTACATCTTTACCCACACGATTTAGTTAGCCCGTAAGCCATCTAGAACAATAGCACACTTCCTTTGGTATGCCGGCCGGGTAAACTAAAATTTGGTATTTTTCAACAAGTTAACACTATTGAGTTGAATGACCCATGTGAAACTAATCCCGCTTAAACAACGACTGATAGCATATATTCAACCGAGGCTCACATGTTGTACAGGGAATGCCGACCCAGTCAATTAAATGCAAACTCGTGTTAGCCACACATATTACACATGATCGGGGCCTCAAGGTACGTACATGCGATGTAACACATCTACGCCTTACCCTTCTAAGAACATCCGACATCGATATAAGCTCCACATGGCATACAACACGGCCCGAAGACTTAAGCATCTATGCCATATGAAATCAATACACATGTCCTTACTCTCCTGTATCCAACTCAATAATATTAACCCTTTACTTAACCAAACAATACCCATACATCGCGTGTGGAAGTACGCTAGGGCTTGAATTGGGCCGTCGAGTTCACCCTTAATCAACCTGCATAAGACATCCACAGCTTCCCATTCTCGCACTAGGCACCATCACTAGCATCCACTTGTCCAGATTTGAAATAAATTTAACAACAAGATTTAGATTCATTTCATATTTAAATAAACTGAACAAAGAATCAACAGAAATAAAATGTATTTGTTGTTCCCCGTGTTTGACAAGATAAGCTTGCCAAACACTACCGTTCTATGGATCGCATGGCTAAGCAAAATTGAAACTAAGTATTACATCACCACAAACTACCTTAGGTTGAGTGTATGATCAATTCAAGGTAAGCCATAAGTTCAGTCATAGCTAACTAGGAACAGAGCATAAATAGTTTTTAGAAAATTGCATGCAACAAGATCCCGTATTTTATAAATCTACTGCTCAAAAGATTAGGATCAACATGGTGCGAGAGGAAGCTTGCCTTGGTAATAATAGATAACCTCTTGTTCGTGTTCTTGTGGCTCAAGAAAAGTTTCAACCACTTGTAAGAACCGAATCTAGAACACAAAAGCCCAATGAATAGCAAGAAAATGGCAGAGAGCAAAATGCGTAAAAAGTGCATGATCAATAGCTCAATGCATATTTAACAACATGCTTAAGTTATATCTTACTTAAGGACAATACCTCATATTTAATAGCTGGCGATACAAGTTATCAAAATTTAGTGGTTTAGTAGCACTACAGCTTTGAAATTTGGGAAAACCAAAACAGACAAAGTTAGATAATTTGTTAATTCACTTATACTACAAACAAGATATCTTTGTTCAAACTTGCTCTCCTTTTTAGTAATCCTGAAATTTGGAATGTATTCAAGACAGGTTCAAGTGATCTGTTCTTTTAAATCTGCCCAAGATATCTATTTTTCTTCAACAGATAAGGGTAGAAGCCTTAACTCATTACTTATACATTTTACTATAAGAAATAGAAGCTACAACTTGTTGCATGTCTGTCGGCATGACCAGCTATAGCAGCCAAGACAAGAGTTTGAGCTTCGTGTTGCTACGATGTCGGTTTTAGCAAAAACTGCAATTTGGACAGATTGCACTAATGATTTGCTGCATCATTATACTATAACAAAAGAGTATTTTTGATTAAGCTACAGCTAGACAGGTAAGACTAAAAGTTTAACTCATCACTTAGCATCAATTAACACTAACTATCAATTTTTGGTTGAAACAGATTGCTGCTTTTCGTGTTCAGGATCGCAGGATGTAATGCTAAATTGAAGTTTGGTGATCTAAACACACACTAGTAAAGTGCTATGATGAAGTTTAGAGTATTCCTATCTAATGTAGCAGGTTAGCTTATCATTTGCTAGCAGTAATTGACAAGAGATAATGAAGATACTGTGTAATGTCGGGTTAACCTAAAATAAGACAGAGCACAATCTATTGCTTGGACAGATTGCGTAAAAATTGAATTTTGCTGTTTTATGAAGTATGAACAAAGTAATATTTTGGTTAAAGTTGTTACTAAACAAGTAAGCTAAAGTCTAATATCATTCCTTAGCACTAATTGATAAGAATTGGAGATCAAGAAACTTGTTGTGCATGCCGTCCTACCGATTGCCCACAAAATAGCAAAACAAAGATTGCGTGTTTAGGCTGATTTGAAAATATACAAAACAAAAGATTCTTAATTGGAGCTAAAGCTAATCTTTAGAATAGATAATACACCAGACCACCTTGCTAACACCAACCAATAAAGATTGACAGAGGATGACCTTGCTCTGACTCTAGTTGGTTCACCCGACAAAACAAAGAACAGGAGAAGAGTCTTTGCCAACTAACTGATTTGGAAGCATCAAGAATAAAAGAATGGTTGCTAGAGATACTAGGATTTAGTAGGAGGCTATCCAGACTTGAAGATTTAATAGCAAAGCTCAAAATCTTGAAAATGATATGAAAGACCTAAAAGTTCAAAAAAAGAAACCATTCGGTAATACCAAGATTTGAGCATCCCGAGCATAAATGGGTGATTCCAGTGAGCTATTGAGGTTCCTAAGAAGCTCAAGATGGGAAGAATTAAGGATATAACTCACCAGTTAGAGTTGGAGAAGAGAGATTGCAATTTTGGCGAACAAAGCAAGATTTGAAAATCTGCTCACTTGCTTTTGACCAAGAACGAAAATATGAAGGAAGGCTTGAGCTAATGGATCACAATACATGATCTTGACTTGAAGGATTGAAGAATCACCTCACCGAGCAAGAAACCACCAAAAGATGCTCCAATGGCGATGGTCCATCGAGAGCCACTCCTTGCTCAACCTACAATGGTTGCCACAATCCACATGATAAGATGAATTGAGCATGCAAGCATGTAGGATAACAGGAGTGAAGGCAAGAATTCTTCATCGACAAGAAAAGAGATGAGGGAAGCTTCACGGTCAACAATGTCGAGAGCCCAAAAGCTAGGGTTTAATGGAGGTTGAACCTCCAGGCACATGGAGAGAATTTCGAGATGGATGCGGTGGCAAGTTGGGGCCAGTGGCGAGGTTCATCCACAAGCTCGGGTGATCTCCCCATTTTCCGGCTTTGGTGGCCGCCCCAAAGAGAGAAGGAAGAGGGAGAGAGAGGAGAGAGAGAGAAGCTCCGCCTCAGGCTTCCTTTGCTAGCAAAGAAGAAAATATCCCACGGTAGCTCCTTGCTCAAGAAGCAAAGAAAGCACTTGGTGCTCAAAGGAAAAGAAAAGATCACCACAAAAGGAAATTGATGGTTGGGATCAGATCTTGGCCGAAAATAAAAATAAAATGGAGATTTTAGATTATATAACATATCCAAGTTTCAAAATAAACAAGGATGCTACGAAAAACATCTTATTATCGCTTATTAAAACTGGACTGTATAAACCTATCCTCTTAAGAGAATCTCAACCCGAGATTCCTGCGCTCAAAAGCTAGAAAGGAATGAAGCTAAAAGGATTCCTTTGGAAACATAACTTCAGTTTTTTTATTTCTTTCAAAGACGTAAAAGAAAGATTCTAATAACCAACATAGTGTTGCTATTACATCCTTCTTTTACATTGCTTTGTTTAACCTTGCCTTTCTTGATTCAAGGCAATTTTTAAACAAAGAAAGAGGTGGGGGTGCTCAATTCTCATCGATCTTCACGCCCCACGTGGCTTCATCCTCCTAATGATTAGCCCATCGAATTTTTAAGAACTTGACGGTGCGATTTCTTGTCCTGCGCTCCATTTCATCGAGGATACGCACCGTTGCTCTTGATAAGAAAGATCTGGTTGAAGATTAAGATTCTCGTAAGCGATGGTCTCTCGTAGGAACATCGAAGGCATTTCTTCACCGAGAAACATGAAAAGTATCATGCATCACGAGAGAGAGCCGTAGCTCCAATTGATATGCCACAGCCTCGCTTAGCAATAATTCTAAGGGTCCGATATAACGAGGGCTAGCTTTCCTTTACTCGAAAGCGATGAGTGCCCTTCATCGGTGATACTTTAAGATAGACATAATCATCTACCTCAAAGCTTAACTCACGACGACGATGGTCAAGATAGCTCTTCCGACGAGATCAAGCGCTTTTCAAGCGGTCTCGAATCGCATTTAACTTGCTCTTCACTTCTATTACCAAATCTGACCATAGAATGGTCTTTCACCGCACTTCGACCAATTCAATGGAGTCCTACAAGCTCTTCCATACAAGGCTTCAAAAGGTGACATTTGAATACTTGCTTGGTAGTCATTATTGTAGGAAAACTCCACATACGGCAAAGATTTCTCCCAATTCTTGCCATATGAAAGCACACAAGTTTAAGGAGATCCTCCATCACTTGATTCACCCTCTCGCTTTGACCATCGGTTTGAGGATGATAAGCAAGGTCAAGGAGAGTTCGGCCCCCATTGCTTGATGAAGACAATTCCTAAATGAGAAGTGAACCGAGGTCCACGATCCGAGACAATGACTTTTGGAACACCGTGGAGACAAACAATTTTAGCAATATAGAGCTCGCCAATTGCTTGCCATTAAAAGTGGTTCGGACCGGATGAAATGAGCCACTTTTGTTAGACGATCAATAATCACCCAAATGGCATCAAATCCATTCTCGAGATTTTGGAAGTCCGTAACAAAATCCATACCGACTTCTTCCCATTTCCATTGTGGAATAGGCAAAGACCAAGGGTACCGCAGGTTTCAAATGCTCACTTTTAACCCTTTTGCAAATATCACATTCAAAGAACATACCGAGCAATTTGCCTTTTCATCCTGCTCCACCAAAATGTCTTCTTCAAGTCCCGTACATCTTAGTACTTCCGGATGTATAGAAAACTTGGAATTATGAGCTTTTTGAGAATTAGCTCTTCAATCGAGAATTTGAAGGTACCACCAAACGATTGCGATAACGAATGGTACCACGAGCATCTTCGTAAAATTCATTGGCTTTACTCGCCTTCATGTTTTCTTTGATCTCTGCTACTCAAAGATCGCTCGGGCCTCGAATTTGATCTTCGAGTGTTGACTTTACTTCCAAAGTAGCAAGAAATCCATCTTCTACCATTTCGAGACTTAAGCTACCGAAGTCAAGACATAAACTCTTAGTCAAAGGAATTGTGGATAAGCAATTGCACTGTGATTCTCGCTAGAGCATCACCACAACATTGGCTTTGCCAGATGGTAGTGAATACCCATATCGTAGTCTTTGATCAATTCAAGCCATCTTCTTTGTCTCATATTCAGATCAACTTGAGTGAATATGTATTTCGTGCTCTTATGATCAAGATAGATTTCGCAACGATTGCCAAGAAGGTAATGTCGCCAAATCTTTAATGCATGGACTACTACCGCCAATTCCAAATCATGGGTAGGATAATTCACCTCATGAGGTCATAGAATCGCTCGATGCATATGCCACAACTCGCCCTCTTGCATAAGCACACACCAAGTCCATGGCGAGATGCATCACAATAGATATCAAAATTTTATGGATATCCGGAAGAGTGAGAACAGAGCTTGAACAGAGCTTTCAAAAGTCAAAACTGTTTCACATTCCAATCGACCAAAAGAATTTGTTCTCTTTCTTCAAGAGTCGAGTCGATGGTCCGAAATCTTGGAAAAGTTTTCAATGAACCTACGGTAATATCCCGCAAGTCCAAGGAAACTTCGGATTTCGTGAACATTCTTGGGTCAAGCTTCCAATCTAGTACATCTCGTACTTTGTCGATCAACAAGAATACCTCCTTCGGATAATACATGACCCGAAATGCAACTTGCTTGAGCCGTAAGGCACACTTACTAAATTTAGCATACAAATGATGCTTGCGAAGTGTATCCAAAGACAAGTCTCAAATGATGCTCATGCTCTTCGTCGGACTTGGAGTAGATAAGAATGTCGCCAATAAACACAACAACAAACTTATCCAAGAAATCCATGAATACCGAATTCATTAGATTCATGAAATAAGCAGAGCATTTGTTAGACCAAAGGACATAACAAAGATACTCGTATAATCCATAACGAGTAGAGAATGCTTTGTTTTAGGAATATCCTCGCCTAACCTTGATCCGATGATAGCCCGATCGCAAATCAATCTTTGAAAAGACACGGCCTCAGATTAATCGGTCAAACAGATCATCAATTCGGGAAGAGGATACTTATTCTTGATAGTAACCTCATTTAATCTGGACGGTAGTCTACACACATCCGTAATGTCCGATCTTTCTTTTTGACAAAGATGGCGGGGCATCCCTGTGGTGAGGAACTTGGTCGAATGAATCCTTTGTCAAGCAATTCTCCAAGCCGCTTCTTCACCTCAAACACTCATTGGAAGGCATGCGATAAGGTCTTCTTGAAATAGGAGCAAGATCAGAACTAGTTCAATCACGAACTCTACTTCCCGATCTGGTGGCATACCGAAGGTCTTCGAGAAAGACATCCTGATATTCACACACTATCGGTAATCGACTCCAGAGTAGGAGTGGTTTCACTTTCAATGCACCAAGGTGAGAATGAATTGTTCTAGACCAAAAATGACCGAAAGACCATTCGATTAGTAAGGATATGGTTCACGGGCACAATTGATTTGGCTAAAATTTTGGGATAGCCACCATACCCAAAATGACATCTATCCCTTTAAAGTCTATCACAATCAAGTTTGCTCCAAAAATCGCCCTTCAATATTGATATTGACATTAAGGCGATTTGATCACCATAAATACTTGACCTGTGAGTGAATAATATGAGGTGGTTGAAGCAGATGCATGTCTAATCGATGTTGAGTAGCAAATTGCCTACTAATAAAGAATGGGATGCTCCAGAGTCAAATAAAACAAGAGCTGAAATAAAATTGACTAGGAGCATACCAAGGATAACCTCAGTGTCTCGGCGCTTCAAGAAATAATTGATTCACACGTCATGATCGAACAGGTCGCTTAACAACTACCTTTGGGGAAGGTGCAGACGACAAGAGTGGAGATGGTCAATGTGGTAACCCTTTTGCCTTAGCAAAACATTGGTTTGCAAAATGTCCCAAGCATCACAATGATAACATATCACCCCGCCTAACATTGATAGCGAAGGTGGTCTCATGTCCACTAGGTCGGATCGCCCGGCAATGGGTGGCGGTGACTAAAAGCAAACACCGCGCAGGTGGAGCCGAGTGGGCGCCGAAAGATCGAGGTTGCTACGACGCGGTCTAATCGAGCGACCACTATATGTGAATTGGGTGGCCTTCGCCGCTCCGTGAATCTTCCAAAGCCTTGCTCTTGGTCTCAAAGAATGATGGCTTTGTCCACAAGATGTTGAAAATTTCAAATCTTGTATTGCCAAAGCCAACCGCAATTCTTCGATAGCCCATTCATGAAAGCGGTTTCGACGACGAGTGTCCGTCGAAACATCGCTCGGGCGCATCGAGCAAGAAAATTGAACTCATGAAGATACTCGGTCATCGACTTTCGCCCTTGCTTGAGAGCGAGAAATTTCGCCGCTGAGCATCATCATTCCTCAGAATATGGGCTTCATGAAAAGCCTCCATGAACTCAAGCCGTAGGAGTATGTCCAAGAGGTTGGATAGCCCGATAATTATCCCACCAATTACTAGTGGTCCAACACCGGTAGCTAGAATATAAGACCTTCTCCTTTCGTAACATTGGGCAATGGTCACTTCTTTTCAATTTCAAGCCAATCCTCTGCCTCCATTGATCCTCGAGCTCGAGAACATCGGCGGGTTAGTTCACGAAAATCGCGAGACTACCTCGCCCATGTTGAACTCCCGCCGACCACCGTGTAGGAGCAGCGAGGTATTACGCGCAATCTGCTCCAATATGCGCTGCTCGATCCATGCGGATTGCGCCAATTTGCATGAGCACGCCCGCCATGGTGGGTGGTGGAGGAAGCTCTTCCCGACGACCACTTTGCGGACCATGAGATCCGGAAGGGTCACCGCTTCCCCGAGTTTGTAGAACAGGTGGAAAACCTCTCCTCTTGTTGTGTTCGCGATCGAGTGGTTGGTCCTGTCATCCTGCTGCCATATAATGGTTAACAACATAACAAGGATACACTCGTGCTACACATACAAGCTTTGGAGAAAGAAATTAATTAAATACTAAACCTAAGCATGCAAGATGTCATGATATGCAACCAATTAACACCAAAAACAATAACACACCACAAGTTGACCTCTAATTAATGTACCAACTAACACCAAAATAACACCAAGCCGAGTACAAAGAAAGGGCAAGATTACTTTATTAACACCATAAGTCCAATACACATGTCGACCACTACAATACCAAGTTCCAAAATACAAAAGTTAGTACCCAAGATTTATACAAAACATAAGCTAGACTATTACACAATATTTATTACACAATACTACCTATTGCACAACTATAGCGAATCCCATATCCAGCCCTAAGTATAGTCGTTCGGTTAAAATTCACCGAACTCATTTAGCATATGAGCTCGTGAACCCGTATCTATGGGATCCCTAGGGTGATGAGACGAGTAGGGAACCTAGCACAAGTGATGTCCACCGGGGTGTGTAGGTCGCCGAGTACGAGGAAATCCAAGAGACATCCCGGCTCGACAAGATCGACCAAGGACAGAACAAGTCCAGCACCTCTGAAGTCGCAATCCCGTGGTACAAAGGCGGTGGAGGGATCTCATTGTTGCCATAAAGCACGCACGAGGAACGCGATTCGTGGTAACACCAAGCCTCAAGTATTCCCGTGGCTCGTGCGCACGACGGCGGGTTTCCCATAACTCGCACACGAGACAAGTGATAGGTTTGGTCCATGATACGACCAACCTCGCTAACTCAGCGCGACGTATGGGTCTTCTCCAAACCGAATCTCATCAAACGCAATCACATCCGATCTAGGACCTTGTTTTGGGAAGTGCACATAGGGTGGTCGAGACACCCGCCAAGTCATGACGAAGGAGGCTCATCATCCCACGCCAGCCTTCCCGCATGACCATAGATTCGAGGTGGCACGGTATGGATGCAAGAAGGAACACTACCCACCACCGCTGGGCGATCACATTAATGATAGCTTGGTATTCTTCCATACCAGACCTCGGTCTCGACGGTAGATGGCATATTCGCCGATAAGTGAAATTAGCACGCCACATCATATCCCAAGTATAGCCGAAACCCATCCACTTCTTCGCTCGAGTCTCCTTGATCGATACCGACCACTCATCTACAGAGAAAGACAAGGTAGATAAGAGATCGATCTTGAAAAATCCAATGTAAAGGTGGATAAGAATTGGTACTAAAAGAAGATAAGGAATAAAAGATAGCAGACTTAGATCTTTTAGAAATTAATTTAAGTTAAAATAATGTCACAGAGACTCACTAAAGGTAACAACCATGCTAATTCTATTCTACAGGCAACCGTATGCTCGATACTAACGCCAGGAGACCCTTAATTATTGGGATTGTGCGAATTATAATTATATCGGTAGCATAATTCTTAATTAAGGAACAATGTAATGTCCTTAATAAAGATCATACTAGAAGCATAATCATAACAAGTAACAATCCAACAATTAGGTTCCTGATATATGTCATGCAATAGTTCCTGGGATTGACGACTATTGCGCATATATCCTTAAAACAACATTGCATCATACACATACACAAGGCATACATTACTCACATAATTATACATCAAATATTACATTGTATTTCGGTTGCTACAGTACCAGGTCTGCTACAGTAACAGATGACCTTGGGTCATCATAAAAGAGCAAAAGCGAAGCAAAAGATAAACACCATCAATGGCCCCATTATCCCGAGCTATTGCGTGGAGACTAGAATTAGCATTACTCGTTAGCGTCACCCGGATCGGGCGCTAACGGGCATCTCATAAAGAAAACCATCGTCACCTGCAACAAGGGGTCATAAAACCCTGAGTACGAAAGGTACTCAGCAAGTCTTACACAAACTAATAAAAGAAAGTGGTTGTTAGAACCTATACAATGGAATAGAAAGTATATATGCATAAGGTTGACAATGTAAGGTTTAAATGGTTCAGTTTGCATAAAGCGATACATATTAACCTACAATTGCTAAATTTTGACAAAGCAGTTTTAATAATTCAATTTGGACTAAAAACAAGAAGTAATTGAACATAAGTAAAAACAAGATCAATAATAGTCACAGATCATTACCAAACCGAGCATGACACTCCTCATGCCGAAATTAATAATTCCCAAAACCCAATTTAGAGCAAATTCTATACAGATGACATCAATCCAAGCGTTGTCCGTAACCGTGGACACGGCTATTCGAATAGTTTTAACCCTGCAGGGGTGTACATCTTTACCCACACGATTTAGTTAGCCCGTAAGCCATCTAGAACAATAGCACACTTCCTTTGGTATGCCGGCCGGGTAAACTAAAATTTGGTATTTTTCAACAAGTTAACACTATTGAGTTGAATGACCCATGTGAAACTAATCCCGCTTAAACAACGACTGATAGAATATATTCAACCGAGGCTCACATGTTGTACAGGAATGCCGACCAATCAATTAAATGCAAACTCGTGTTAGCCACACATATTACAATCGATAGCTGGGCCTCAAGGTACGTACATGCGATGTAACACATCTACGCCTTACCCTTCTAAGAACATCGATATCGATATAAGCTCCACATGGCATACAACACGGCCCAAGACTTAAGCATCTATGCCATATGAAATCAATACACATGTCCTTACTCTCCAGATCCAACTCAATAATATTAACCCTTTACTTAACCAAACAATACCATACACCGTGTGGAAGCACGTTAGGGCTTGAATTGGGCCGTCGAGTTCGGTCCTTAATCAACCTGCATAAGACATCCACAGTTCCCATTCTCGTGCACTAGGCACCATCACTAGCATCCACTTGTCCAGATTTGAAATAAATTTAACAACAAGATTTAGATTCATTTCATATTTAAATAAACTGAACAAAGAATCAACAGAAATAAAATGTATTTGTTGTTCCCCAGGTTTGACAAGATAAGCTTGCCAAACACTACCGTTCTATGGACTGCATGGCTAAGCAAAATTGAAACTAAGTATTACATCACCACAAACTACCTTAGGTTGAGTGTATGATCAATTCAAGGTAAGCCATAAGTTCAGGTCATAGCTAACTAGGAACAGAGCATAAATAGTTTTTAGAAAATTGCATGCAACAAGATCCTTTGATTTTATAAATCTACGGTTCAAAAGATTAGGATCAACATGGTGCGAGAGAGAAGCTTGCCTTGGTAATAATAGATAACCTCTTGTTCGGGTTCTTGTGGCTCAAGAAAAGTTTCAACCACTTGAAGAACCGAATCTAGAACACAAAAGCCCAATGAATAGCAAGAAAATGGCAGAGAGCAAAATGCGAGAAAAAGTGCATGATCAATAGCTCAATGCATATTTAACAACATGCTTAAGTTATATCTTACTTAAGGACAATACCTCATATTTAATAGTCACGATACAAGTTATCAAAATTTAGTGGTTTAGTAGCACTACTGAGTTTGAAATTTGGGAAAACCAAAAGCAGACAAAGTTAGATAATTTGTTAATTCACTTATACTACAAACAAGATATCTTTGTTCAAACTTGCTCTCCTTTTAGTAATCCTGAAATTTGGAATGTATTCAAGACAGGTTCAAGTGATCTGTTCTTTTAAATCTGCCCAAGATATCTATTTTTCTTCAACAGATAAGGGTAGAAGCCTTAACTCATTACTTATACATTTTACTATAAGAAATAGAAGCTACAACTTGTTGCATGCTGTCGGCATGACCAGCTATAGCAGCCAAGACAAGAGTTTGAGCTTGTGTTAAGCTACAATGTCGGTTTTTAGCAAAAACGCAATTTGGACAGATTGCACTTAATGATTTGCTGCATCATTATACTATAACAAAAGAGTATTTTTGATTAAGCTACAGCTAGACAGGTAAGACTAAAAGTTTAACTCATCACTTAGCATCAATTAACACTAACTATCAATTTTGGTTGAAACAGATCATTGCTGTTTTCGTGTTCGTGAGGCTGCAGATGTAATGCTAAATTGAAGTTTGGTGATCTAAACACACACTAGTAAAGTGCTATGATGAAGTTTAGAGTATTCCTATCTAATGTAGCAGGTTAGCTTATCATTTGCTAGCAGTAATTGACAAGAGATAATGAAGATACTGTGTAATGTCAAAGTTAACCTAAAATAAGACAGAGCACAATCCATTGTTTGGACAGATTGCGAAAAATTGAATTTTGCTTTGTTTTATGAAGTATGAACAAAGTAATATTTTGGTTAAAGTTGTTACTAAACAAGTAAGCTAAAGTCTAATATCATTCCTTAGCACTAATTGATAAGAATTGGAGATCAAGAAACTTGTTTGTGCATCTTTGTCGATTGCCCACAAAATAGCAAAACAAAGATTGCGTGTTTAGGCTGATTTGAAAATATACAAAACAAAAGATTCTTAATTGGAGCTAAAGCTAATCTTTAGAATAGATAATACACCAGACCACCTTGCTAACACCAACCAATAAAGATTGACAGAGGATGACCTTGCTGACTCTAGTTGGTTCACCCGACAAAACAAAGAACAGGAGAAGAGTCTTTGCCAACTAAGCGATTTGGAAGCATCAAGAATAAAAGAATGGTTGCTAGAGATACTAGGATTTAGTAGGAGGCTATCCAGACTTGAAGATTTAATAGCAAAGCTCAAAATCTTGAAAATGATATGAAAGACCTAAAAGTTCAAAAAAAGAAACCATTCGGTAATATCAAGATTTGAGCATCCTGAGCATAAATGGGTGATTCCAGAGCTATTGAGGTTCCTAAGAAGCTCAAGATGGGAAGAATTAAGGATATAACTCACCGCTTAGAGTTGGAGAAGAGAGATTGCAATTTTGGCGAACAAAGCAAGATTTGAAAATCTGCTCAATGCTTTTGACCAAGAACGAAAATATGAAGGAAGGCTTGAGCTAATGGATCACAATACATGATCTTGACTTGAAGGATTGAAGAATCACCTCACCGAGCAAGAAACCACCAAAAGATGCTCCATCGGCGATGGTCCATCGAGAGCCACTCCTTGCTCAACCTACAATGGTTGCCACAATCCACATGATAAGATGAATTGAGCATGCAAGCATGTAGGGATAACAGGAGTGAAGGCAAGAATTCTTCACCGGACAAGAAAAGAGATGAGGAAGCTTCACGGTCAACAATGTCGAGAGCCCAAAAGCTAGGGTTTAATGGAGGTTGAACCTCCAGGCACATGGAGAGAATTTCGAGATGGATGCGGTGGCAAGTTGGGGCCAGTGGCGAGGTTCATCCACAAGCTCGGGTGATCTCCCCATTTTCCGGCTTTGGTGGTGCTTGCGCACAAATGAGAGAAGGAAGAGGAGAGAGAGAGAGAGAGAGAAGCGCCGCTCAGGCTTCCTTTGCTAGCAAAGACAGAAATATCCCACGGTAGCTCCTTGCTCAGCAGCAGCAAAGCACTTGGTGCTCAAAGGGAAAAGAAAAGATCAGCTGTCAAAAAGGAAATTGATGGTTGGGATCAGATCTTGGCCGAAAATAAAAATAAAATGGAGATTTTAGATTATATAACATATCCAAGTTTCAAAATAAACCGTGATGCTACCGAAAAACATCTTATTACTGTTTATTAAAACTGGGACTGTTACAAGTGTATTGGTGGTTCACCAATGGTTTTGGTGGAGAGTTGAGGGTTGTGTCCAAGAAGTTGGACAACCCAATAGACTTGTGGTAAAAGTGAGTCATCAGTGAGATCTGGAGGTAGACAACCACGAGTTGGTGTTGGGCCATCGCCTCACTGGATGACAAGTAAGGACAAGAACCTTGTGCCACAGTAACAGACACAGAAAATCGCTCAACCACATGCGTGGTCATTACTTCCTGGCTTAGTAAACTGCTTTTTCCGATTGAATATCTACAGTATCGAGAATGAGACAAGGGTGGGCCTAGAGGGATACTCGCTGGTCTACACAACGGTATGGGCCCGTCAGCATCGAGGCACGCATTCCACTGTTGGTCAGTGGTCTCCCGAGGGCTGTTCGGAGTAATACCTACTGGGTAGAGGCTAAAAAGGGTTGAGTAGTGAAAAGGCTTTGTTATCCCAAACTCAGTCGCACGCTAACGAGTTGCGTGTCTATGATCTGAGAGTATGAGTTTGAGATATCTTGTGGGTAAAGTTGGGCAACTCTGCAGAGTGTATAAAAAGGTATTCGAATACGTCGTGCTTCCGGTTAATGAAGCTGTGTTAATGGGTGATTCCAGTACATGGGGCATAAGTAGAGTTTTTGATATGGTAAGTTGGTAATTGTGGTTTGTTGAGAAACCCCTGATGTTATTATTTATTATTGTTTTACTGTTTTAAATGTAAATTGCTTTAACTGCAAATTGCATCCACATATGCCTGTTAAGATAAAACCTAACCATCCTTTGAACTCCTTGCATGTAATTATTTAGCTTTTCCATGTGGCTTGTTGAGTACGGTAGTTGTACTCATTCTTGCATAATCTGCAAACAATCTACAGAAGAAATTGGGGAAAATGCAGAGGATCTGGTTGAACAGGATTTTGGTGGACCCACGGATGGCAACGACTACTGTTATTAGGTCTCAGCCGCGCTCAAGCGTACCTGTGGTTTGAAGTTCTTTTGTCTTGTATTATATTAACTTTGAGCTTGGATGCCCATGTCAGAGGCAAAACTGGCTGTTAAGCCTTATCCTTATGTAATAAAATGTTAGATTTTGTTGTAATCAGAAGCTTGTTTGAGACACTGCTTACTTTGCAAATGCACATCCTAAATAGTTGTGAAGAATTTAACGTCCTCAGAATTTGAGGGCCTTACACTCTCTCTGCCTGACCGGTTCTCTTATAATTTTCATGCTGGATAAGGTTTTCGGCACTCCGGGAGAACCATGATTGCCTGTTGGTTTGGAGGGCCGTTCAATACCGACTTGATCCTAATTAAATTCCTAAGCTGACATCATGTCCATCTTGCTCACGGCCGGGCCCACCACCAGCATCATTTCGGCTCATCCTTTGGCCAAGATACACTAACAGTCCACAAATATGTTATAGGCTCTGTTTGAAGGAGCTGTAGCTTATCTGAAAAGCTGTTTTTCAGTTTTCTAGGCTGAAAGCCAGCAGTAGTTTTTCTCCAACTTAGAAGGACAAACCCATAAATTGGTTTTGCTAGTTATACGTGGCTTTTGGCTTATTGCATAAGTTGCTCGCAAGCTGACCCGTTTAGGGGAGCTTATCGGCTTTTTGGAAGCTGAAGCTGGCTTTAAGCTTTTCTCAAGAATTAACAATTAACGACAAAGAAAAGCTTAACCACAATACAGATGTACCATTGTAGTAGCTAGTGAGGTTCAATTCCATCCACAAGGGAAGAAGGAAAGTGAGCACCAGAAATTCTTGTCACCACTTCATCAGATGGGAATTTTATTCTGTTATCTTATGTACCTGGCTACCATATATTCCTTGTCAGGAATGTTGGTCTAAATAGATCCAATCTGATCTGTGTGTCGTTGTCGTGTCCTATCTACTAGCTACTATGCATCAATATAAGAGAAATAGAGGCAGGCATGCACGCATGTATGCGCCGACCAAAGAATGAGAATCTGAGGAAAATTCACATGCTTAAGCAAAAAAAAGTTGCAATGGGTGGTTGGCTGGATCCAACAAGGTGTGTACTGAGTAGATTGATCGGCCCATGGTTTCCACTTCTAACCAATGGGAGTTTCTTGCTCTTGTCCTGGTCCAGGATGCTGGATGCTTGATTGCTGCTTGCTACTTGCTAGTGATGTGTATCGACGTGGCAAATGTTCTTACTTAGCTAGTTACATGCACATATGTCCCTGCAAATAAAATGCGAAATTTGCAGGTACAGTTCTTCAATTCGTATGGGTCAGAAATTGGGCGAGGCAGACAAAAGGAGATCGATGAGAAATTGTGAAACTAACTCATGTATCCTGCTGGATATGATCCAGTGTTTTTTATATATATTTTTAAAATTTATCTTTGCGATTGTTAGACAAGTCTACTTAGGAAAAAACACTTGTATCGCTAGCTTGTCGTCCAACTGGTACTGCACCCGGTCTTCCTTTCCTCGTTCTTTGATTCGCCGTCTAGAAAGTTTAGGGTAACATGATCTAATTCCAAACTAGGTTCTTTCTTTTCTTTATACGAAGGCCACGGCCAACCACTTTTGTAGGTTAAGAGTTTTTTTTTTTGCCTTCTGACAAAAAGGAGAAATGCTCCGGCTTTCGTGTTTGGTGCGTTTTGAGAGCAGCAGTTGCAGCTCGTGAGGTGCAACGTGTGCATGACTCGGATTTCTGTCTTTCCTGGTGGCCTTCAATTGCTTCTCTTCTTATGGATTCAGTCATTATCATTATGGTGCTGGACTAGACCTTGGCACTGGGCAGGGTTTTTCGGGCCGGCCTACGACATGGTCGGCCCGGCACGGCGGAAGCACGGCATAGCATGTTCAGGCCCTACAGGCCCAAAGCCGGCATGGCAAACACCAGGGCGCGCTGCCGTACGGTCATACTCGGCGCCGTCGCCCGCTCGGCCTCCCCGCCATGGCTATGGCCACGACCACTGTGTGCTCGCTCTCACGCCGGCTGTCCCGCCACGGCCACTGCGCACTCGCCCTAGCACTCATCGTTACTCCTTGCACACGCAGTGGCGGTCGTTGACGAACTCCTTCTACGCACGGCCCATGTAGGGGTGGGACTTGAGCTCGAAGTCACCGCCACGGCAATAGCGCGTTCACCCTTGCCACGGCCACCGTGCGCCACCAAGGGTCGTGTTCACCTCACCTCTCCACCGCCACCCCTACAGTTCCCTCACGGATCCCTAGGGCTTTGACTCCCTCATGCGGCTGCCCATAAGGCCACTGCTTGCCGCCTGCCTCGCTCCCTCAAGATGGGCCCTGGAGAGGAGAGGGAGGCGGCCGGAGAGGGGAGGGAGTTGAGGGGAGTGGAAGAGGCAGCCGACGCGGGGGTGGCCATTGGTGGTAGTGGGGGACCAGGGGCTGTTGGAGAATGGAGAGGGAGGTCGATAGGGGGGAGTACTAGGGCAGAGGGAAACAGTTGGGTGTGGGGGCCCGGGGAGCTGAGATGGCCGGCTCGGTGGTGGCTGTTGGGTGGCGATGGAAATGGTGGGAGACTACAGTGGGTAGTGTGGGCGTGTGTCAATGGAAGACAGAGACGTTGGGAGGGATAGGGGCACGAGAGAGTGGGCACTAGACAAAGACATTGGGAGGGACAAGAGACATTGGGACACAGACACGAGAGAGAGTGGGCGGTGTGTTTTGTAGTGAGCCAGTGACAACATGGGGAGCGTGGAGGATGAGAGACATTGGGGACATGAGAACAGTGGCTAACGTTTGGCTCTCTCCAGCCTATAAATTCCGCTGTCCACACTCCGCACAAGTCACAAACTCACAACCATCTCTTCCTCTGTCTGTGCTCTCTCTTCTCTCTTTGCTCTCTAAATTCTACTCGCTAGTCTTCCAACATGTTTGGTAGGAAGAAGTCAGGAGGGGGGGGACAGGAGAGCACACCCTCGCAATCCTAGTCCTCCTCCCCGTGCAAGAGCAAGAGCAAGAGCAAGAGATCGATCCTTGCCAACTCTCCTCGAGCATGGGAGACCATGGCATAGACGACCGTCATATGGACGGAATGAGGGGCTTCGAGGATGCCAACATCTCCACCCTGGGCGCCAAAGCCGGTGCATCGACGCCTGCAATGGTTGGAGGCTCCGGCAGCCGGCGTGCATGGTGTTGGCAGCATATGGAGTACAACATAGAAATGGACGGGTGTCAGGTACCTTATGCGACATGTAAATATTGTCATACTAAATTGTCTGCACGCTCAGGTGGAGGAACATGTCATCTCAAGCGGCACGCGTAGGCATGCTTGAAAAGATAGCGGTTGGGCGGATGCGGGGGGACATCTAGACCCAGTTTAACTTTAGGGCCGATGGTTCGGTAAGTACATGGATATACAACCCTCAGATAGCTAGAGACGAAATTGCTAGATATATAGTTGCTGACGATCTTCCGATTAGGATGGGCGAAAGCTCTAGTTTTGAAAGAATGATCCAACATAGTTTTTACCACAATACTGCCATGTAAGTAGGAGAACAACTGTGCGTGACATAGTAGAACTCTACCAACATAAACTATCAAGTTTGAAAGAGAACTTTCTGAAAGTTACATTTTGTTTTGCTTTAACCTCAGATATATTGACTTCATCCCACCAAAGGGCCGGCTATCTTAGTGTTGTTGCACATTACTTAGATGACGATTACAGCTTGAACAAGTGAGTCATAGGGTTTAGGCCTATCGATGAGGCACACAATAGGGATGCCATCACACAACGTGTATTAGAGGTTATTCAAGATTTTAAAAAAAAGAACAAAATTATTGACATCACTCTTGATAATGTCTTAGCTAACATGACGGTCATGGAGTTCCTTGCACCGCATTTGGAGTCCTACATTGGTGGTTTCATCCTCCACCAGAGATGCATGTGCCACATATTGAACCTTATCTTGTAGGCAGGCATGCTAGTAATGAAACCTAGTTAGACAACATACGTGATGCTATCTAGTTCATTACAGTTTTGGGCCCAAGATACGCTTAGTTTGCGGAGTACTGCAGGGCCAACAATAAGAGGCGGTGGAACTCCACGTATACTATGTTGGAGCGATGCAAGGAGTATGATTACATCATCACTCTATTCGTCAATACTAATTCTGGTAAGCAGTTGGTTACTGAAGCGAATTGGCTAGTTGATGGTCATTTTTGTGAATTTTTGAAAGTTTTTTAACAATGCAACCACATTTTTTATCAAGTGTTACTATCCTACTTCTTACTTAGTCATCGAGTGGATTTGGACTATTGCTAATGCTTTCAAGGAAAATAGAAATGATGCCCTTCTGAGACCTATTATTGAACCAATAGAGAGAAATTTTTTAAAATTCAAGCTATCCCATATCTCTTCTGTTTTGGTACTATTATGGACCATCGGAGAAAATTAGCAGATCTAAAGGGGGCTTACGAGGGAATTGGGAAGGCATTTGATCTTGATTTTCCTGAGGCTTACACTCACATTCATGACGAGCTTTTTTCGAGTTTTTGATTTGTATTATGAAAAGTTTGGCAGCAGAAGTCAATCGAGAACAACTTCTTCAACAACGTAACAGGGACAACGTAATGTGAGCACTTCCAACGTGTGGAAGAAGCTAAAAGGCCCGGCATTCAGTTCGTCCTCTCATGCGCCGACCAGGTTGATGAGGATATAATAATTCTCACGACTACCCCATAGTTGTAAGTCTTTCTACGACTATGCTCTGATTGTAAGCTCTCCTACGATCAGTATATGGTCGTAAGCTCTTCTACGACCACCACCTGGTCGTAAGCTCTTCTACGACTAGTCCCTAGTCGATGTGGCTTACAGACATGTAGGCCTAATTGACCAAGTAATCTTCTGCACCATATTTAAAGATATGGACAGTAAACTACACTATTATTCTCTAGAATAAAGGCACGAATTAACTTCCTATCATGGTGATAATTGCCTCGCGACGTGGGAACATTACTACTCCCACAATAATCTCCAGTAACGGCTCCATAATCTGAAGCATTAGGACACCCTTTGGACTGGAAGAACAGCAGCAAACTCCGAGTACTGTAAAAGGCAGAATCATCAGAGAAGGAAGGAGAGCGGCATCAGGAGCACAAGACGCTTCATTCTAGTGTTTCTCTTGATCTTGTAATCCAGCATACTCAATACATACACATAGGAGTAGGGTTATTATTCTCCCTGGGAGAAGGCCCGAACCTGTATAAAAATCCTCGTGTCGCCTCTCTCTGCATGGTTTGAGCCTAGCGGAACCCCCGAATCAAACAATCTTTACGTAAGTTCGGTTCTAAAACACCGACAGTTGGCGCCGACCGTGAGGATCTTCGAGTCACCAACTTTCTTTGCTCTTTTCCAACTCTAATGCTCTCATGGCAGGAGAGTGGAACAAGGAGAACTGGTTCGACTTGGCCGATTATGCAGATATCGACATGGATGCCGGTTTCGATCACGAGCCGAGTATTACATCATCTGATGGTGATGTCGCCTCCGGAGATCATTCTCTAGGAGACCATATTGCCGGTGGAGTTGAGGAGGGATCTTTATCCCTCACAACATTACGTCTGGATGAGGAACCAGCTTCCTTAGAGGGCAAACGTCAATCCGACCACAATCAGGATTGCACTAGGACAGACTCAGAGCATGGTGAGGGATCCTCCTCCAAGTGTTCAAGTCCATCTGAGACAGTCCGACCTGGCACGACAAGTCCTGGAGGCAATCATTCTAGAGGTTCATAAGCACTTGGTGGTCGTCTCTCTCAGGTTAGCCCCACAAAGGATGGGATCGAGCATGCTTTTCCTGCGGGTTCGACCATCCATCGTAGGCTCACTTGCAGATGGAGACAGTTATAACCTAGAATTCCCCTTCCTGGAGGGGTTTGCTCCATGTCGCCAGATGGTGTCTCTCGACTACCCCTCAAGCGCAGGTGGAGATCATCAACGGGAGGTATTTGTCTTTCCCTTAGGTGACAATCGCTCTCTTAGAGAGAGAACTGGGGATGCTCCCCAACGATCACATACTGCGACCTCTCGTGGCAATGACGAGGACACCTCCGGCGATGAACAGAGTCAACACTCTGATGAGTGTCAAGGAGATTCTAGAAATTCTCATACTCCACTAAGGCAAGCTCGAGGCTCAAGTATGGACGTTCCTAAGGCAACCTGATAGAAAAGAATTGCAGCTCAGAAAAATCCGTCTGGGCGCATTCACTAGAGTTGGAAGAAGCTCAAGAACTCCAGCGCATTAATGACCTTTTCGAGAACCCATCTCGAGAACTTGCTCGAACACCTGGCTACGACCTCTTTGCTGAAGAGATCGCGCAAAGGCTTGAAGCACAGTGGCCAAGCTTGAGCACTCTCGCCGACCTCAACCTAGAAGTTGTGGCGGTATGATCTCATCTGCTTCCAGTCGTTTGAAGAACTCACCGCATGGAGATCACCGTGACGATCGATCACGACGCTCTCCTGATGTTCGCCCTAGTCGAAGGAGAGTTCCTCGAACGCCTGAGGACCAGCGGGTTCCTAGGAGAGGTGATCATTCACCACTCCAACCCAGAAATCTGCGACAGTAGACAGAATACGAGGAGTATTTCCCTCGTAGGGTTGAGACCCACCATAGGTCGGTTCCATCCTATGACTGGGTATCGTCGTGTACGATCACCTAGTGACGTCAATCCTTCTTTTCTGCAAAGAAGTCATCAAGAAGTCATTACCGGATGTCGGGCTTTCTCACCCGACCTCTGAGCAGTTCGCTGGTCGCCTCGGTTTTGACCCACTACTACAGAAAAGGTATTCACAGACGGTTCAAAAACGTCATTACAGACGGTTTTGTGAGCCGTCTGAGTTTATGGGTTAGTGATTACATGAGGTCATCACACACGGTTTTCAACCGCTCGTGATGCCTCTTTCACGGTTATTAGCGAGAACGCGTGATAAAATACTATCGAGAACGGTTTGTGGCTAAACCGCTGCATGATGAATTCTCTATAAAGCCCCAGCGTTGGTTTGTACCATTAAATCCGGCATCATATATATATATATATATTGTTCGTAGTCTCTCAGCCACATTGGGGGGATCGTCCACGCAACATGAGAAGGATGAGACAGTAGCCACGGGCAACCTTATTTGAGCCCCTGCAAGTTTAAGAAGTATGGATGCAAGGAGGGCGTCAGGACATCCAATTACCTGGATGTTGTCAATAGGTAATTGGACCTAGGTTCAGAAAGTGACGTGGACGCGCGGTATTTCGACTGGGAAGTGGCATCATGTATCAGCAACTAACCATTCTTGAGCATGTAATCGTCTTTAAACCCAACAAGAACACCAATCAACCATTCTCATATTTCAAAAGAATTCTCAACTTGTTGCTTGGTGTTCTTGTTGGGTTTAAAGACAATTACATGCTCAAGAATTGTTGGTTGCTGATAGATGATGCCACTTTCCAGTCGGAGTATCTACGCATCAACGTCACTTTTTGAACATAGCGACGTCCAATTACCTATCGACAACATCCAAGTAATTGGATGTCCCGACGCCTCCTTGCATCCATACTTTTTAAACTTGCAGGGCTCAATGAGGTTGCCCGTGATACTGCCTCATCCTTCTCATGTCGCATGGACGCACTTCCTAAAGTGGCTAGGACTACAAATATATATATATATATATATATATATATATATATATATATATATATATATATATATATATATATATATATATATATATGATGCTTGTTTTAATGGCACAAGTACCACCGCTGGAGACTTTATAGAGAAGAGATTATGAATGGAATGGTAGGACGATTTGGGACGCAAGAGGTAGGAGAACTTGACCGGTATGAACACGCTACACAAACAAAGGTGAAATGAATGGCGAGAGACTGACAAGATAAGACTATTAACATCATTACATCACAGAGCAAGGACTATTAATATGAACTAATTATCAATTCAATTTCAACATAAGACTATTGACATCATTACATCACAGAGCAAGCGGACTATTAATATGAACTAATTATCAATTCAATTTCAGCATAAGACCATTGGCATCATTACATCACAGAGCAAGGGGACTATTAATATGAACTAATTATCAATTCAATTTCAGCATAAGACTATTGGCATCATTACATCACAGAGCAAGGGGACTATTAATATGAACTAATTATCAATTCAATTTCAGCATAAGACTATTGACATCATTACATCACAGAGCAAGGGGACTATTAACATGAACTAATTATCAATTCAATTTCAAAGATAAGACTATTAACATCATTGAGCAGTTCATCAGTAAGACAACAAGACCAAGGGTATCCAAACCCACCACACCAGTAGTAGCCCTCGGCATCCATCGCAGAGCACTAGTCATTTTCATCGCAGAGCAAGGGGGGTAGAGACAGAGAGGGAGTAAGGTAGGGTGATACCTCAGTACAGCGCAACCATGGTGGCGACCCCACCACCAGTACAACCCTTATCCATCTCCTTCACCTTGCATAAATCACACAAACATCAGGACACAACTTAAGGCTCAAGCATAAAAATCAAACTCAACAAAAGACATTAAGCTAACAGATCTAGAGGAGAATAGAGGGAGGATGGGAAAGCAAAGCCTGCCAGGTCAGAGCGCAGACGCCGAAAGCAGAGAACCAAGCCATGGCGGCGCAGTGACACGCAGGTGGCGGCGTCACCGTGGTTGTGGCACGACCACGACCTTTGCACAAGACACTACGACTATCGTGCACGATCTTGTGCAAGGCAGTAGTGGTGTCACAACTCATGTGATGGCGACGGGTCGGGCAATGCGGCGACGGACGGCTCGGGCGGCAGTGTCAAGGTGGGGAGGGGAACCGACGAGAGTAAATACGCTGGGGAGTGACGAGTTAGGGCGAGCACAAACCCTAGCGGCGCTGGGGAGTGACGAGTTAGGGCGGCGCAAACCCTAGCGACTGGGCTCCTACTAATAAAGAGACTTATCACGAGCGGTTCTATTATGGAACCGTCGGTGATAATTATCACTGAGCGGTTCCGTAATAGAACCGTCCGTGATATGGGATATATCACGACGTTTCCATAATGGAATCGCCTGCGTGAAATGGTTTTTCTCAAGTATATTTATCTTGTATATACACTTACATGACATGAAGAAATTACATGTTTATATGTCAATTTTGTCATTTAAATATCAATAAAATTTGCTTTAACTATATATACATACATACATACATACATACATACATACATATACATATATATATATATATATATATATATATAATTAATTAATTTGTTCCACTAAACCATCTCTCGATATAATTAATATTAATTAATGTAACTTCACCTCCAAACTAGATTTTTTCCACAAAACCGTCTCTGATATATATATATATAGTAATAATTCAACATATAATTAATATAGTAATTAACTTCACCTCCAAACTTTTTTTTTCATTTTAGAATTTTCATATGGCCAAACACCGTGGCTAGTCGCTTACAAAAATATTTAAAAAAAAAGTAGAAACCTATAATTAAACTAAGTTTTTCTAGTGGCGGAGGTAGGCTGCTATCTCCGTCTTTAATACTTCATAGGCGGCACGCGTCGGCATCGACGTTTCTCGATCATCAACAGACGAAGCTCGAAATCGCCCACTCACGACGCGCTCGTTCGAGTGTCTCCCGAAGACCCTCAAACTGTTGAACCAAGAAGAATTGAGCCCATATGCTCTCTTCCCTTGCTTGAGGGGTCTCGGCCTGGTCGACTTGGTCGCCTACCGCCTCGATTACGTAGTCCAAGTGATGGCAAGCCTCCTGGAGACGTGCAACGTTGTTTTGGAGGACCACGTGGATGATGCGATAAACTTCGTCGAAAGTGGGAGATCACCCTAAGACACGGCGGAGGAGGATGTCAAGACGGCGGAAGGTGGCGTCCACCGCTCCCGCAAATTCTCGGCGACGTAGTAGTGAAGACACTTTGTTGAAACAGTGTTCTTCCATGAAAGACAGCTCAATGTCTGGCGAGAGGTGCTCAGTGCAGGCGCCGGTAGGCCATCAATGCCGGCGACAAGGAAGAGACAGCCATTTTGGTTTTTTTTATAAGTATGTGGGGATGATCATCTTCGATGGCGTGCAAGATGATCCTTTTATAAAACAAGGTATAAATTCGAGCGTGAGATTTAAGAGACGACGGGAGCCGGGCGGATCGATGCGACGAAGAAACGCATGGGGGAGCCAAAGCGGATGGCGACAAAGAAAACGCATTGGGCTGTAACGATATTATCATAGACGGTTATAACAAAAAACCGTCTGTGATGTTTTACAGACGGTTCTTTGTTGAAAACCGTATATGATATGTAGAATTATCACAGACGGTTATTAACAAGAACCGTCTGTGATACTTCACAGACGGTTTCAACATGAGTCGTCTGTGATATTACCTCTTCACAGATGGTTTTTAGCACAACCAGTAACACAAACGGTCTCTAAACCAAAACCGTCTGTGATTGCATGTAATACAGACGGTTTTGGTCAACCGTCTGTGATGAGGCGTCCAGTATTAGCCTTTTTGTAGTAGTGACCAATGAACATGGAGAAGTTTGATGGATCTCAAAACCCCATTGAATTTCTTCATATCTACACAACTGTTGTCCGAGTTGCAGGAGGAGAAGAGCATGTAATGGCAAATTACCTTCCTACTGTGCTCGAGAGATCTGCTCGATCGTGGTTGTTAAATTAGCCACTCAAGTCAATTTATTCATGGCAACACCTTTGCGACCTCCTACTAGCGAATTTCCAAGGCACTTATCATTACCTTGGGAAGGAGGATGACCTGCACAAGATGAGACAGAATGACCATGACACTCTGTGCCAGTTCATTCGACGCTTTAGTCAGGTTCGAAATTCTATTTCTGAGGTTTCTGATTCTTCTGTCATCAGAGCTTTCAAGCAGGGAGTCCGTAGTAGAAGGATCATGAAGGATATCGCCTTAAATCCTCCTGCCATTGTTGCCGAACTCTTCGAGATGACTGATCGATATGCTACCACTGCTGAAGCGGTTGAGTGGAACAACATCATTGACTGAGAAGATAAAATTCCTCAAGAGGTGGGCGAAAGTGATAAGAAGAAGGATAAGAAGGCCAAGAAATCCAAGAACAAGGCGAAGAGTCAAAACCTTCAAGCCAACAATTCCAAAGAGGTCTTGGCCATAAGCGATAAAAATCCTCAAGGCTCCAAGTCATACTCTGATTGAGGCAAAGGTAAGCGCCCCGAGCAGAAGAACGACAAGTCTAGGTGGTGTCCTTTCCATAAAAAGGAAGGCCATGACCTTCGCAACTGCTGAGTTTTCCAACAGAAACTCGAGGACTACTACAACGGTAAGAGACCACTTCCTACCCTCGAAGAGGTAGGGCAAGCCAATGGTCGTACGCAGTCTAACGACAATGAAGAGATGCCTTTCCAAGATCCCGAACACACCATCGAGCATATCTATGGGGGATCATCGACATACGAGTCAAGACGACAGCTTAAGACTATCGAGTGCGAGGTAAACTCCATTGACCCTCCTATTGTCAATAAACTGCCGAAGTGGTCAGAAGTTACCATCTCCTTCTACAAGGGTGACTGGCCGGTTCCTTCCACTCGACCAGGTCGCTTTCCGATCGTGGTCGAGCCCAGCATCAATAACTGTTGAGTAAATCGAGTGTAATTGATGGTGGAAGCTTGTTAAACATTTTGTTTACGAGTACCCTGGACGAGATGCAAGTACCCAGAACCAAGGTAAGAGTGGTATGATACACTTTTCACGGTATTGTACCGGGGTCTTCGGCCAAACCTATTGGCCAAGTTTCTCTTCCTTTAACATTTGGTTCTCCAAGTAATTTCAGGACAGAGAAAATCTCCTTTGATGTGGTCGATTTCAATACGGCATATAACGCCATACTTGGACGACCAACTTTGGCAAAATTCTTAATCGCTACTCATTAGGGGTATCAATGTCTTAAGATACTAGGTCCCAAAGGAGTGATCACAATTCATTGTGATAAAAAGATGGCGCACATGTGTGACCATCGGTCCCTAAAAATGGTCGGCCAGATACCAGCTCAAGAAGAAAACAAAGGGCAGCCTTCGACCAAGCAGTCGAAGCCTAAAGCTGCACCTATGCTGAATGACCAATTCAAGGAGGTTCCTTTGAGTCCAGAGGAGCCCTCGAAGACTATTTGCATCAGGGATACTTCCGACCCCAAATAGGAAGACGCCCTTATCACTTTCCTCTGGACAAACACAGATGTCTTCACGTGGCAAGCATCCGACATGCCTGGAGTCCCCAGGGAAGTGATCGAGCACAGGCTAGCTCTATAGCCTGACAAAGTACCCATAAAACAAAAAAATACGGAGATTTGCCCTTGATCGACGAGATGCTATAAGGTCAGAATTGGACAAGCTACTTAAAGTAGGCTTTATAAGAGAATTCGACCACCCAGAGTGGTTGGCCAACCTTATCATGGTTAGAAAGTCTAACGGTAAGTGGCGAATGTGTGTAGACTTCACTGATCTTAATAAAGCTTGTCCAAAAGATGATTTCCCTTTACTTAGTATCGATCAGTTGGTTGATTCTATTGCTGGTTGTGAAACATTAAGTTTTCTAGATGCATATTCTGACTACCATCAGATTAATATGTGTCTAGAAGATGAAGAAAAGACCACATTTATTACTTCATTTGGAATATTTTTTTATGTTAAAATGCCATTTGGTCTAAAAAATGCTGGCACTTCTTTTCAATGCTTGATGCAATCGACTTTTTCACCTCAACTAGGCTGAAATTTGGAAGGCTATGTTGACGATCTAGTCGTAAAAAAACATCAAACATCTTAATCATGTTTCAGACTTGCAGGAGACATTTGACAACCTCAAAAAACATCGCCTGAAACTCAATCTTGAGAAGTGCGTGTTTGGAGTCTCTTCGGGAAAATTGCTTGGATTCCTGGTCTCTGTACGAGGGATCGAAGCAAATCCTGAAAAGATAAGGCTATCATGCAAATGCACCCTCCAACCACGAAGAAAGAAGTCTAGAAACTCACAGGATGCATGGCAGCTTTAAGTCGTTTCATTGCACGACTGGGAGAAAAAGGATTACCTTTCTTCAAAGTTCTTAGGAAGCACGAGTGTTTCGAGTGGTCGGAAGAGGCAAACACTGCCTTTGAGGATGTCAAGAGATATCTTACGAGTGCTCCTATTTTGGTTTCTTCGAAACCAGAAGAGACGCTCTTAATTTATCTAGCTGCCATGCCACAGGCAGTGAGCGCGGTACTGGTCGTAGATCGTAAAACATCCAATGACTAGTTTACTACGTAAGTGAAGTTTTGCACGGGCCTAAGGAGCGTTACCCTCAGGTCCAAAAACTTCTCTATGTCCTCCTCATGTCTTCGAGAAAACTGCGGCATTATTTTTAGGCGCACAAGATAATTGTGTCGTTTGAATTTCCCTTGGGGATGATCCTCCAGAATAGAGAAGTAGCGGGACGCATGTCAAAATGGTCAGTAGAACTTGGAGAGTTCGACCTCCATTTCGTGTCCCAAACGGCCATTAAATCCTAGATCTTGGCAGACTTTGTCGCCGAATGGATAAATCTTGAACCTGTTCAGGATCCCCAATACGATACCAACAGCCAATAGACGATGTACTTTGACGGGTCACTTACTTTAAGTGGCTCAGGGGCTGGGGTGGTCCTGGAATCTCCTAACGGAGAGACCTTAAAGTATTTCATTCAATTAAACTTTCAGGCCACTAACAATGTGGCAGAATACGAAGGTTTGCTGGCTGGCATACGATTTGTGAAAGCGCTCGCGATTCGATGACTACTCATGAGAGGAGACTCTCAACTGGTCGTGAATCAGGTCGAAAAAGAGTACCAGTGCTCTAATTCGACCATGCCTCGGTACTTATCGGAGGTTCGAAAGCTTGAAAAGCATTTTTTCGGTTTCAAGGTACAATTCATCCCTCAAAAGGATAATTTCCTTGTAGACCAGCTTGCTCGAATAGCTTCTTCCTGATCACAAGTACCAAAAGGAGTTTTCTTGGAACAGCTCCAGAAGCCGTCTCTGGTTGAAAAACCAGAGACACCTCCTATTGAGATAACCTCTCTAGCATACGAAGAGACCTGGATGCATCCCATCTATGAGTATCTTCAGATGGGTTCTGTACCCGACGATGATCTCGAGGCGGATCGTTTATCCCGAAAGGCCAAAATGTATACTTTGGTCGAATGAGTCCTCTACAAACGAGGCACTCAAGGGGTACTCATGCAATGTATATCGCAGAGAGAAGGACTATACCTCCTTCATGACATACACGGGGGCATCTGTGGAACTCATGCTTCCTACAAAACGTTGGTCGGAAAAGTCTTTCGACAAGGATTTTACTGGCCAACAACTCTCTATGATACCAAAGAGTTGGTTAAAAAATGTGTACAATGTCAGTTTCATAGCAGGCAAATACACCTACCGGCTCAAGCATTACAAACAATCCATGTATCTTGGCCTTTTGTGACATGGGGTCTCGACATCCTAGGACCGTTCCCAAGGGCTCCAGGAGGTTTCGAGTTCCTTTTTGTGGCTATTGATACGTTCACAAAATGGATCAAAGCCGAACCTATGACTGGGATAACAATGGAAGCAGCAAAACGGTTCATGATAAGAAGCATGATCACTCGGTTTGGGGTCCCAAGTCGAATAATCACAGATAATGGTAAACAATTTTCAAGCGCAAAATTCTAAGAATTTTGCGATGAGTTGGGTACCAAACTATGTTACGCCTCTGTTGCCCATCCCCAAAGCAATGGGGCAGTCGAAAGAGCGAATGACCAAATAATGCAGAGAATTAAAACTCGAGTCTTCGACCAGCTTGTTAAGCACTCAGGGGCTTGGGTACAAGAATTACCCTCCGTATTATGGGTAGTTCATACGACTGCTAGTCAGGCTACAGGTGAAACTACACCTTTTTTTCCTAGTTTTCGGTGCTGAAGCCATGCTTCCACCAGAACTAAAGATCAGGTCAACAATGGTCGAAACTTTCAGCGAGTCAATCCAAGAACAACTTCGAGCAGATGACATTAACCTACTCGAAGAGAAGAGAAATCAAGCCTTAATCCGTTTAGCAGTCTACCAGCAAGCCCTGCACAGATACTATGATCGTAAGGTCCAACCTCGCAGCCTTGCTGCAGGTGACTTGGTTTTGAGGAAAATTCAATCCCAGTCTAATCGCAACAAGCTTTCCCCCAAATGGGAAGGTCCTTACACTGTGGTCGAAGTTATGTGACCAGGTTTGGTACGACTAGCAATGGAAGATGGCAGAATTCTCTCTAATTCTTGGAACATTGACCAGTTACGCAAATTTTATGTGTAAACCAACCAACCCTACAATAAAGTACTAGGTTCTTTCTATCTTTATTGTCTTACTTTGAGTAATGCTTTCATAATTTTTCGATCATTACCTGGTCGTAAGTACTTCTACGACTAGTACCCAAACTTTCTTTACACTCGTCGAAAGGATGGTAACATCACCTAGTCGAAACCTTTCCTTTCTGCACGTGGTTCAGCCCACTAGAAGGAACTTCCTAGTGTCGACTCGTTCCTCCTTTTTGCTGCCAATACAAAGTGCTTGGGTTCAATTCACATGGTCGTAAAATTTTCAAGCCAAACTCTTAGTATCTTAGATTATTTCTTCATTCATTTTTAAAAAATAAACTAAGTAGAGTACACTTTTTAATTTTTTTCGACTACTTCCAGTAAACTCGTTTTGTTTCAACTGGTCGGAGGAAGAGACAACACCTAGTCAAAGACTTTCCTCTCTGCACGTGGTCCTGCCCACTAGAAGGAACTTCCTAGCGTCGTCCTGTTTCCAACTCTTGCTACCAGAGCGAACCTACTGAGTGCACTGGAATGAGTTGAACGAATTTTTAAAGGCAATCCAGACGTTTGTTTAACTCAAGTTGACCGTTCTTGGTTTGATTAAACTGGTCGGAGAAGGTAACATCACCTAGTCAAAGTCTTTCCTTTCTACACATGGTCCTGCCCACTAGAAGGAACTTTCTAGTGTCGACTCGTTCCTACACTTTCGACTAGTGCAAGATAGTCGAGATCGAAAAATCACAAGTTAGATAAACCTCTCTTTTTCAGAAGACCTATTTTACACTATTTACTTGGTTTATCTAAATAAACCAAGCAAATAGTCGGGGGCTAGGACAAAGTTTAATATGACTTCAATTTTTAGTCTTAATTTCTTTTTCCATTCATTATCTTATGAGTTACTAACTACTCGACAAGATGATTTGTATGAAGAAGAAATGATTATATATATCAATAGCAAAAAACTTGTCTTTACAGGATCCAAGTACAGTCTATTCTGACAAGGGGGATCTTATTTGCATATCCTCCGTGACTTCCTCGACGATCGACTGCATTTTCATCATTAACCGTTCCGCTTCTGCTTTAGAGCAGTCGAAGTTGTCTATGATGGGTTGCAGATTAAGACTGGGGTCATAAGCTTTAAGTTTTGCCAAAACAAAACTTATTCCCTCTTTGACCGCCTCCTTTATTGAATCGACTTGGTTCGTCTTCAGAGTAGTCACCAACTCCTACAAAGTTCTGACTTGGTCACCAATGGCACTTGAGTGGGCAATCATCATGTCTTCACGAGGAGTGATTCCCTCAGTATGAAGCCCACCGGGTATATTGTTCGGAAGAGAAATGTTGTCTTGGAGGTTGACCTTCAAGGACTTCAACTCCTCCTGATTACGAGTCGAAGCCTCACGGAGTTGTTTTATTTCGACTGCTTGCTCTGAAAAGAATAAGACCAGTTAGATAAAATGACCTCGAAAGAAAATAAAACTGATTGCAGGTAAAGTTTTACTTACCAGTTAGTCGAGAATCCAGCTTCTTGACTTCCTCATCGTGAGAAGCAGTGCTTTTCATATAGCACTCCTCCCACGATTGGACCTCTTGGTCTTTTTCTTTGACGATACGGGTAATCTTGTGAAGACCCAAGGTCTTTTCTTTGACCTCAGTTTTGAGCTTCCCCACTTCGACCTCTTTTTCTAAAAAAGAATAAGAGTTAGAAAAAGAAAGGAAGGTCGTGAGCGGTTTTAAATTCAGCACTTACCGTTTATTTGTCCCTACAACCTTTAGATTGCAGAGTTTGCCTCCTGAAGATTATTTAGGAGGTCTTTATTCTTCTCACTTAGCTTTTTCGTCTCGGCTTTCTCAAAGTCGAGCGAGTCAGCTAAGGACTTCTCGTCGCTCTTAAATCTACAGAGGAAAATAGTAGACATCAGCATAAAACAAGCGGTCATAAGTTCTTCTACGGCCGAAACCTTCTCATAAGTTTTTCTACGACAACACCCTGGTCGTAAGTCCTCCTACGATCAGAACCTAGTCGTAAGTTTTTCTACGACAATACCTGGTCGTAAGTTTTCCTATGACCGATACCTAGTCGTAAGTTCTTCTACGACAATCCCTGTAAGTACTGTATAAGTGGTCAAAACAAAAAACAACTACGAATACCAGTTACTTACCATCTCTCTGCCTGCTCGCAGAGTACCACCTTCTCCTGTCACAGCTGGACAAGTTGTCTGTTGTACTCAACAATAGTGACAATTTGTTCCAAAGCTTTCTGCATAAAGAAAGACAGTGAGAAACGAGAAAAGACATGTATGTAAATGCCGATCAATAGGTACTTACATTTAGAGTCGTTCGAGCGAACGAAGATACCGGTCTTGTGGGGTTCTCGAGCTCATCGATCTCCGGGACTCCGTCCCACCACACCTTTTCGAGACGTGCGTCATCGAAAACATCCCCTCTGCCAGTAATGTCGTTAGGGTAAGGAACCCGAGCACGAGATCTGGGGGCAGAAGATCCCACGATGGGAGACGGACCGAAGAACTCAAAAAGAAGTAGGCATATTCTTCATCTTCTGATTCGGTAACACCAGCTCCTTCTTGGGGGCCAGGAGGAACATCCTCAACGACTTCCTTCCCGGCGCGATGGCTTGACAATCCATCGTCTTGGGTTGATGCCTCCGTAGCATCACGCGTCGTCTTCGCCTCGGCCTCTATGACCACTCCCATAGTCGCAATTGCTTCTGGCTCGACGACCACCTCAGTGGTCATAGCCGCTTCAGCAACAACGACACTTTTCACCACTCGGACAGTGGGCGATCCTTCAACCACCGCCACCATCATTTCTCCGACTGCCGAAGAGATGGCAGTGGGTTCCTCTACATGAATGTCCTTGATGGTTAAAGGAGCCGGGCTAAGATCATGAAAAAAAAGGGAAAACACGTTAGATGGTAAAGAGCAAAAGATAATTGAATTTCTTACACTTTTGTCTTTCTACACACCTTCGTGCACCGGACTTGATCTTGAATTTGGAAGAAACCTTCCCTAAGGAAGATTTCTTCGACTTCTTCTCAACTACGTTTGGTCGAGACTCAGGTTGAGGAATGGCCACGACCACATCTGGTCATGGGTTTTGAACAAGCCCAACTACTCCTTGAGCCTCCTGGCTCTCCGAATGGTTGAGGCCTATCTCGACCATCTTAAGGGCAGCACTACCTACAGGCACTGCTGGCGCAGCAGTTTTCTTCACAAAAGACATAAAACTCTTACAATTCTCCTTTTCTAGTCGCTTGACAAAGCCACGAGAGGCAAAAACTGCGAAAGTCTTATTGTCATAATAAAAGAGTACCTTGGTCTTGGGGGCTTTGCGCTTGAGAGGCTCGAGCGCTTCGACCGCCGCAACCTCTGCTGTAGTAGCCAAATCTGCAGCAAATTTTGTAAAAGGCCTAGTCAGGTCAAAAGAGCTCGAACGTGCGCCTCCCTTGTCGACGACTTGAACGAGCCGACTTCTCTTGGCCTGGGAGAATCAAACTACTCTACTGTCGTACCAACAACCTTCAGTACGACTTCTTCGTCATCCCGACATTTTCCATACCTACTTTCTGCAGAAATCAGAAAGAAAGATATTTCAAAACAGTCGTAAGTTCTTCTACGACCATCACCTTGTCGTAAGCTTTTCTATGAAAACCTCTTGGTCGAATGTTTTTCTACGACCAGTACCTGATCGTAAGCTTTTCTACGACCAGTACCTAGTCATAAGTTCTTCTACGACTACAAAATCCTAAAGATGAAATCAACTCTTGATTACCTTTAGGCGCTCCATCTTGTCCTCTACGGACAAGACCACCAAGATTTGAGGAGCCTCCACATTTAGTGGCGGGGACTTCTCACAAATAAGCTTAACCCGAGCATCAATCTCCTCTTGTGAGAGGTCTGCGAAAAGAAATAAACCTTCAATAAGCCAAGTCCAAAATTAACAGAAAAAAAGGCTAAGACTGGCAATTTAGTTACCCTCCTCGTAGTCTCTGGTTTGGTCTTGCGACCCCATGTACCTCCACATGGGATGAGCCCTCTTCTTCAGAGGGCTAATGTGGCGCGTGATGAAATTCTTCACCACATGCCATCCAGTAAGCCCTCTTCCTTCATGTCTTTGATAACTTGAATGAAAGGGGTGATCCGACTGACATCCTTGGGAGTCGAATCCCAAGCAGAGATCTTCTCGGCCGGCTTTCCAACGAAGGAGAGGCTGTCCTCATTGATTATCTCCCAATAGAACCACCTCTTCTTCCACCCCGACCACGACGACGGGGTGAACATCTGAATGTACTCCTTCGACTTCCCGTCGTAGAGCTTCAGACTACAACTACCAGCGACTCCAGTCAGCCTTGTCATTCCATAGAAATACTAGAACAACTCCAAGTCGGCTGGAATCCCCAGGTAGGCCTCGCACAAGTACACGAACACGCCCAACATCGTGATAGAATTGGGAACAAGGTTCACCAAATCCACACCAAAGTGTTCGAGTACAAGGGTGAGCGGGCAATCGGAGGCCACACTCACAGAACGCTTGGAAGACAGGGATTTGCCCAATCTCCCCCGACGGCCAATGCTGCTCAGCAACCTCGATCCACTTCACGAACTGACTCTTCGGGATCTTCTCAGAGACGACCAAAGCCTTGATCTTGATCGTATCCATCTCCGATTTGGCCCATTGGGAAGCGGCTCTGGCCATCTCTCTCAAGGGTCGGAGATTTGGTTTTGGGAAGATTTTAGGAGAGCATTGATTTGGTCGGCGGCGGAGAAGGCAAGAGCTCAATGAACAGCAAGAGCAATTTAGAGAAAAGTAAAAAAACCTAAGTCTTACCCCCGGTAAGTATTTATAACCGCACGCCTGAGTTAAAGACGTGGCGACCCAACGGTTGCCACCGCTTCGGGAACTGCTCAGTGGAGATCATGTGGATATGATCCTAATCTTAGTGTGTTGAACAATTGGCAATAGCGTCGAGGTGTTTGGAGAAACCCTCATTTTTGGCGAAGTTCTTGTGCTGTCAGGTCTCAGACGGTCAGACCGATCAATGTGTGGTGGTCAAACCAACCTATGTGGCGCGATCGCCACATTGGCGATCAAACCGCCAGCCTCATGTCGCTCAGAGCAAAGTGGTGGCGGTCGAGCCAAGCCAATGGGTGGCGGTCTGACCGGCCATAATAGATTTTTGAGTTTGGAGCTGGGCCAAAAATAGAGGGTGTAGGCAAGAGAGGGGATTCTGCTACATTTGATCTCATAATTTTTGGAGCTTGAGTCAAAAGTTCTTTTCATTTGAAATTTCCAAAAGGTTTCGGATTTCCAAATTGAAAATTTGGGTAAGTCCTCATGGGCGGTCGACCGCCAATGTGTGGTGGTCGATCGCCAAGGCGTCGAGGCCGCCATGGGTGGCGATCGAGACCGAGTTTTACTTGTTCGTCGACCCGACTTGGCGGCGATGTTTGTTGGTTAGGTCAAGTTTAGTTCATGGGTTTCATTGCATAGATGTTGCATGATGCATGTTTTGGCTAACATGGGTTAAGTTGTGAAGAACTTGTGCCCGAAAATGGTTGCTTAGTCTATTGTTGTGCAGGTGACTTGGAGTCAACTATAGTCAACGACGAGGAAGACCGGGACTAGTTTAGGAGAATCGAGGTCCAGAACGGTCGTGGATGTCGGGTGAGATAGTTGGACTCAAGCAAAGGCGCAAGATGGACTAGAACCATATAAGGCGAAGTTTGAGCAAAGACCTTTGTGAAGGTATGTGCTCATGGCTCATCAATTATGTGAATTGATGATTGTGTGTATCGTGCGGTGCTACGTAATGATTTGCTTATTTGTGATGGTTGTAGGACACCGGAGCTAGGTCATGGTGAGGCGAACTAGATCAGGACTAGGTTAGGAGAACCGAGGTCCAGAACGATCGAGGTGTTGCTGGAAGATGACTGATGCTAGCGGAGTGCTTACAAGCCAAGAAGACAAGGAACCGGAGCGGAAGCTACCGGTGATGAACATAACAGGTAGCGGCAAGGTTGACCGGGACTAGACTCAAGGAGGAGTTGAGGTCCGGACTAGGCTCAGGGAGTAGCTGAGGTCCTGAACGGTCAAGGAAGCTAGGTGCAGTTATGATGAGACATGTGGTGCGCCAAGTGACTTGGTCACAGTTGCAAGCGAGAACGGTTCGATGGGATCCGGACGCGTGAGAGGCTTGGCGGGAAGTCATTGGGGCCACATGGATGATGACGGAGCATGAGAGATGCTTCGAGGTGAAGGAATAGCCAAAGGTCGGTATAGGGGCATTTTGGAAAATTGTCCTATACTGGATAAGTGGTGAGTGGTAGTGTGCGAAACCACCTTCTTAGCCTTGGAGAAATCGCGGCGCAAGACGGCACAAGGAGAGGCAATCTAGGTCAGGAGAAAATGAAGACGGCACTTTAAAATGCGTGCGTAAGTGAAACCCGTTCGTGTGTGGGCTTAACGGGTGCCTGTTTGGGATGTCTCTCTAGGGCTAGCCTCCACTATAAATAGGGAGGGTACTGGTTGCACTTCCCAACCCTTTGGATTCTAGAAACCCTAATTTTGGGATTTAGGGCTAGAAGAGGAAAGTGGAGAGGCTAGGGTTCATGAGAGATGGATTGATTTGAGTGCTCAAGTGTTGAGCTTTGTCCTCCATGGTGGAGTGGTTGTAAACACACATTCTATCTAATCAATCCATGCAAGATTTGCGCCAAGTTGAGTTCGTTCTTATTCTTGCTCTCTCTTTGATGCCTTTAGGATTTTTGGTGTTCCTTAGGTTTTTATTTGGGATCTTACTGTGGTCTTGCTTGCTTGGATGTGTGGGATATGATCTAAGGTCATCTTGATCATCATCCACCCACGAGCAAGCTTTTGGATCTAAGTTTTAATTTTGCCCGGTTTTTGTGAAAGAAAGGGTGATTTTAGAGGGTTTTGCTCTTGAGGGCTTTTGGCTTGATTCTTCCTGTGATTGAGGATGCTATGGCGTATGGGAGACCATCCTTCTTCATCTTGCATTGATTGCTCTCATGAAATCATCTCAATCACCGTTTTCGTATTTGGCTCGGTTTTGAAGCAACCTTACTAAAACAGATAAAGGTCAGGACTTTGACAACAATCTTCACGATCGTTGATTGGAATAGGTTCCTGACATCCTAAAGAAGGTATGTTTCAAGTTTCGTGAAGTTTGGAGTTGTAGATCAAAAGTTAGACCAATTTGTGATTTTGAGTTCGGGATGATTTTACTGTTCATTGGCCTGGAGGTCAGACCGCCATGTATTTGGCGGTCAGACCGCCCATGGAGAGGTCAGACCGCCAACTACATGGAGGTCAGACCGCCCAACTCATTTGAGTTCGAGTTTTGGAGATTTTGGTCTATTTGCTTCAGGGTTTTGATTGGATTCAATACAAGTCTTCCACTGTGCTTGTATATTGATCTTCATAGCTTTCATAGCTATTGGAGTGGAGTTAGTATTGAATTTAATCAAGGAGAAAAATAGATCATGCTCCTATTCACCCCCCTCTAGTCGTCTTTTCAGTCCAACATGCTCCAACAGATAGGTCTGTGAGAGTCGATTGAGATTCTTAAATTTGTCTGCTTGAGAAAACCAAGTCTGTCTTTACACCTCAAGCGAAATTACCTTCTTGACCAAGTCTTTTTCTGGTCAAAACCAACGGCAATTGAAAAGGATTTCTCTTCCGACTACATTACTACGACTACTAGTTGGTCATAAGATCTCCTACGACCACCTTGTAAGTCGTAAGTCTTTCTACAACCTTCCTGACCAAGTTAATTTCTGGTCAAATGAAACACCAGTCGAAGAGTTTTTCCTTTGACCACCATTCTATTACCATCTACTAGTCATAAGATCATCTACTGCTCCTTTCCCAAGTAAGTTATTTTTACTTGAAACTGGGGGGCTAGATGACGAGGATATAATAATCCTCATTTAATTATTTATTTTTAATTCATATTATGGATAATAATGACGTCATATGGTTCTTGAGTATACCCCTTAATATTCATAAGGGAGAAGCTGGAGGTCGTAAGTTTTTCTACGACCACCCCATAGTCGTAAGTCCTTCCAAGACTACCCCATGGTTGTAAGTCTTTCTACGACTATGCCTTGATCATAAGCTCTCCTACGATCAGTATATGGTCGTAAGCTCTTCTACGACCACCACTTGGTCGTAAGCTCTTCTACGACCAGTCCCTAGTCGATGTGGCTTACAAACATGTGGGCCTAATGGACCAGGTAATCTTCCGCACCATATTTAAAGATATGGGCAGTAAACTACGCTGTTATTCTCTAGAATAAAGGCACGAATTAACTCCCTGTCATGGTGATAACTGCCTCGCGACGTGGGAACGTTACTACTCTCGCAATAATCTCCAGTAACAGCTCCATAATCTGAAGCATTAAGGCGCCCTTTGGACTGGAAGAACAACACACACTCCGAGTACTATAAAAGGCAGAATCATCATAGAAGGAAGGAGAGGGGCATCAGGAGCACAAGACGCTTTATTCTAGTCTTTCTCTTGATCTTGTAATCTAGCATACTCAATACATACACATAGGAGTAGGGTTGTTATTCTCCCTGGAAGAAGGCTTGAACTTGCATAAAAATCCCCGTGTCGCCTCTCTCTGCGTGGTTTGAGCCTCGGGGAACCATCGAATCAAACAATCTTTACGTAAGTTCAGTTCTAAAATATTGACACAGGTCTTAATGGAATCCAAGAGTAGAGATCAAACACTATCTTGAAACACCTTTTGCAGACACCGAGCTTGACTTCGCAGAGGGCACTGATGTCAACCTCCTCTTGTGGTGGAAGAACCACCAGCGTATTTATCCTGTGCTGTCATATTTTGCTTGAGATGTAATTGTGATTCCGGTGTGGACTGTCTCATCAGAAGCCATTTTTAGTACAGTTGAGAGGATCATCGAGCCAAGGAGGTCGTCTCTCACACCTGAGATGGTTGAGGCACTCACATGCCTCAAAGACTGGGAGAGCACAGATGAACGGACGCAACATCAGCTCGAGGATCCAGAGATCGTGGAGGCGATAGCCGACCTGGAGAATCTCGACGTTAACTAGTCTATCTATGTGTAAGTAGTTGTTGCACTCTTTTCCTTACCAGGGGTACCCACACTAGGTGTAAGGTTTTTAACATGGCAACAACTTTGTATTTATACTGTACCGAACAATGAATAAATTTTAGTTATTCCCCTGAATATTTATGTGTTGCTGCGTTATGGACAATTTTTTTTTGTTTTTCACTTCCCATCGTATTTTTTTATTTCTCCCACTTTTTTCTTAACATCTTTTCTTTTTTCCCTCCTCTTTTTTTCCCATTCCCTCTCTATTTTTCCTTCTCACTCTACTTTTCTCTCCTTCCCCGAGACGAGCCGAGAGCTTTCTTCTTCCTTCTCAGGTTCTCCCCTCTTCTTCCCCTTCCTTTCGCGTCGCCCGTCCTCCACTCCTCCTTAGTCCTCCCCGTCTCCTCCTCCACCACCACGCAGCCCCACCTCCCCTCTCCATGCAACCGCGGCGGTGGCTAGCCTCCCCCGTCCCCGTCCCCCCAACTCCTCCTTCCCTCGGGCTCGACGTCGCCTCTCCGTCGCCACCACTACAGCTCCCTTGCGCCGACCCGGCGCTTTGGCTCCCTTGCGCTGGCCACCTCGGGCTCGTCCCTCCCCCCCTCCGTCAGCCCTGGGGCCCCTCGCGAGGCGCACGGGCCCCCTCGCTCTGCCCGCGCCTCTACCAACCTCCACATGCGTCGAGGATGGGGCGGGAGAGGGAGGCGGCCACTGTCGGTTCTGCAGGACGCCGATGCAAGGAGGTCGTGGCGACGTTCCATGTCGCCCTCAAGTGTGTCAAGTTTGACGACAGTAGTCCTCCACGGCGACGGCAATGGCGATAGTGCCCCAAGTGACATCTCCTCCCTCGGTCCCTCCCTCCCTCGTTTCCACAGTGCGACGGGACTGTGCCTAGGTTGGCACGGCACGGCCTCCACGCGCGTCAAGGATGGGGCGGGAGAGGGAGGCGGCCGTAGTTGGTTCTACGGGACGCCGATGCAAGGAGGTCATGGTGGTGTTCCACGTTGCCCTCGGGTGCGGTGACGGTGATGGAGGCAGTCCTCCACGGCGATGACAACAATGCCCTAGGTGACATCTCCTCCCTCGGTCCCTCCCTCCCTCGTTTCCACAGTGCGACGGGACCATGACTAGGCTGGCACGGTACGGCGGCGGCACGGTGTGCCTCTAGGTCGTGTTTGGGCTCGCTGGAGCCAAGTCGGACCATGCCAGCCCGGCACCATTAACATGGATTCAAGGATTTTTTTGGGTAGTATCGGTTATGTTGACAAGAGATTGACCGTAAATGCTATATATTTTATTGCAGGACTAAAAGTCTGGATAACCAAATAGAATCCGGATCTTTGCATTACTGCGAGACCTTTGTGTAAATAGTTTTCTACGAGAAAGCAAACAGTGCTCTTCAGTGCGCTGTAGCAAAAATATTGTAGCTACAGTGCAATATGTACTACAGCGGTTTTACTGTATAACAAAACGCCGCGGTGATTGATTTGGATCTTCGATTTTCAATCGAACGATTGATATCGCTCCTAATATCATGTGATTGTAGATCTCTGTATTGAATACTTATGCAGAGCATCTCAATCCAACCAAACAGGGCTGACATTTGTATTTAAAAGCCTTTGCCTCTCTTTTCTTTAGGTTAGAACAAACTCGTTCTATCTGTTCAATAATTGCTCAGTACGACACCTCTAACATTTTCCGGTTCTATCCCTTGTAGAAAGAAAGGAAAAGAGAGTGCACACAAACAATTGTTCACTGTCTGCTACACATGTAAGCACACAACTCAGACGTTTGTATATAATAAGAAGAGCCTATAAATTATGAACGAAGCCTTCTAGCTAGATGTGACTGAGAAGTCTAGAACTCATGCATGCTGTTGAATGAGAAAGCCGTCAATCATGGACGCTCTTAGTTGTGTTAAATAAGATGAGTGGCTGAGCTGCTCGACCCAACAGTGACGAGGCGGTGGACGTGGGCCCACACCCCAGTACAGCCCATGACTCGTGTGGTGTCCACGTCAGCTGTCACCGTCCGCGGTCGGTGCATGCATAGTCGCTATCCTGACCTACAAATATAATAGGCCCTATTAAGGATACAAATCTCAGAACTGGAGAAAAATCCGTCTAGCGGCTGGTAACAGTAACCGGCCAATAACCGAAAAACCTGAAAAAAACCGGTCAAATTTCACATATGAAAAATTGAATTGTGGATGTTTTAAACTCGGTAACCGGAACGGTTATCTCCTAAAACCGAAAAAATCGCTTAAAAAAACTGGAAAATTCGCTACCAAAATCGGAAACTTGAATTGAAGATGTTCTAAAAAATGTTGGGACTTGTTCGTACAATAATTCAAGCATATTTAGCTCATAAAATAGGTAATTTAGCACAAAAAGACCTAAACCAACCTAGGAAGTGCATTATAAATTTAAATTTGAAAACATTCGGCCGGTTTTTTCCTCCTAGTTCCCACCGGATTTTTTTGGTAACCGCCGGTTACCGGTTGGTAACCATCAGTTTTTTTCCTTAGGTCGTACTACACGAATTGTTTTTAAATAATAACTATTTTATTTCAAAATATAATATACCTGCCTTTTTTATTTTACAGAAATAATACTCTGTCGCTGTACGGTTGGACGACTTGGACCTAGTCACCCAATCATTAAGCGACTGGTCCTAGTCGCCCAACTGTAGAGCGGCACGTGGAGTAGTCGCCCTACAGTGGAGCAACTTCTGATAATCACTCAATGGTTGGGTGACTACAGAACTTGTCGCTCGACGGCTGAGCGATTTTATGTAATAACATTATTATTTTATTAATCCGATGCAAATAATTGTGGAGGAATAAATGGCAAATTTTTTTTGAAATACATTTAGCAAATCTTGTTTGTAGGTTGTTAATTTTTTTTAGAAATAAAAGGATAGTGACAAGGTTGGTTGGTCCGTTTATGATTTTCGTTGAATCTCAAGGGTACGAAATCTGTTAGACTCGCAATAATAATTTATGATCGTCGTATGTTGTTGTAGTGCGGTAAATTTGTAATGAATTTTGTGAGGACGATTGAGGTAGTATTGAGTCGTAAATAGGAAGGTAAGTGATATTGCGATGCGCCAAGAAATTCATACACATTGGACCACTACTTCATCCAACGGTTGAGCGACGGAGGTAAGAATGATTGATAGGTACTAAGGTAAGCTAAGGTAAGTTATATCACAATGCACGAGGGAATGCATACACAACCATGTCATAGTAACTACGAAGTAAAATACGTATACAACGAATACAAGTACACAAAGCACACAGAAGACCCCCCTACTAGCCACCTGCTGCACCTCTTGCGTCCTCGCCACGTCCCACCCCTACCTGTTCGCCTCAGACGGCCCGCTTGGGTTGCCTCAAATACAGGTGTCGGGCCGGGTCGGGCCCCAACAAGGAGAGGCTATCAGAAACCTTGCTGACCTATGGTCCCAATGGCGGGGGGGGGGGGTGTCGACTCCACCTGTGCCTGCGTGCCTACCGGGGCACCGTTGAGCTACGACCCAGAAAGAAGCCAGGGTATTTAACTTGTAATGCTTAGCCATCCACTTGACCCTAGCATCACAAACCAAATATCCTGTGCCTCAGAGTAGTATGTACCTCCCAGGAGTGGTACACATACTCCTTCACAAAATATAGCATCCATTCCATACACAAGACATTACAATATCGAGTCTTCAAAATACAACACAAAGGACATACACATAATAGAGTTATTACAAAAGGGGCCAACTGGCCAAAAGACAAGGTAAATAAACAAAGTAGCAGCGGAAACAAAAACCATAAGATGGCGATAAACAAAAGCCAACCGGTTTACCCTTACCCATAAGGCAACCGACCGGGCCGCCAAGCTAGTCATCTTGCATGAAGTCGGTCTCACAATAGCTAACCCCTTGGGGGTCAACCTCCTCTGCAACAATTTAACAATGTAGTTGAGTACAAAAATGTACTCGCAAGACTTATGCATAACAAACCTATACATAGCTACATGCAAGTTGATTCAAAGGAGAAGTCACAAGGTTCATTTAATGCACAAAGCAATATTTCATTTGCAATAGATAATAGATTGAAGGCAGTTTGATAAATCTATTTTTATTTGATTAAATAACAGCGAGACAATATTTATGTAACGACCCAGCCCTAGGGCACTCGAGAGGTCCTCCAAGAGCTCCTGGAAAGTCCATCAGGACCTCCCAGGAGGTCCAAAAAGGACCTCTCGGACAGTCCACCAAGACCTCCCAGGAGGTCCAGCAGGACCACCTGGAAGTCCAGGAGGACAGACCCGAGGAGGTCGTGGAGCCACGGAGCACCCCGCAGACCTGCCACGGCCAGACCAGGGGAGGTCGTGGAGGTCTGAGGTCATCCCAAGACCACCCGCGAGCCACCAGAGGAGGTCGTGGAGGACTGAGTTTGCTCCAAGGTTCCCTGTGCATACTGAGCTAGTCCCAAGGATCATGGCTAGCTCTTCACAGCAGCAATAGTGATAGCATTGCAACAACACCAGCTTTATTAATATCAAGGAAGTTGTTTACAAGAGAGCTTACAATTCAAAACAAAATATAATGGAAGATAAACACAAGGGCCACCCGATACACCACAGCAATCTACCGGAGGGCGCAATCCTAGACGGTCCAGACCACTAGGTCCACTGCAAGATTATCCCAAAGCTTCCAATTCCTGCTAAAGACAGCAGCAAGCAAGAGTGAGCACAACAACCGTGCTCGCAAGTTACACCCGTCAGATAAGAAAATGACATGCATAAATGGATATCACAATGGAAGGCTTAATATGGTTGATTTGCATAAAGCCAAGTTTCTTTCAAATACATGTATTAGGTTCTAAGGCAGCAATACAATAATTAAAATTCATTTTATCAAATCAGTTTTTCAGTTGGATAACATTCATCATAAGATGGTGAAGGATACCCTCCTGTCACAAGGCTCCCCGCCCACAACCCATGGGATAGCAATCCCAAAACAGTTTAATAAACATTTTTAGAACCCAAAACCAATATCTAACTCTGAGTGGCCGCTGCCAGCATGTCCATGACTGTGGACACGGCTATTCGAATAGATTTAACTCTGCAGAGGTTGTACACTTTACCCACATGACATGATTCCTCTAGTTTGTTTGGCCTGCGCAAGTGCCACCTCTCACTACCAAAGGTAAGAGGTCTAGAGTTCATGACAAAGCCTTTAAAATGCATTGTCTTACCACAGCCTCTCCTTGCTAAGGTTTTGCCTCCTTTGGATTCACTCATGAGATCTGGGCCCCTCTTGCACCAAGGGGAACATAGGTCATAAAAGACCATTTTGGCCATAGAAGACCTCCCACTCCTCCAATTGGATCAACTGCGGTGGAAGTTCTGTAAATTACTTAGCTAGGTCCCACACCCCATACTGGAGACATGTGGTTGCACGATTTTGGCATAGCCCATTATAGGCCTAGCATTGGCGGCTCAAAGACCGGTCCTCAACTGACTTGGGCGACAACCACAAACCCCTGGGCCTCCACCTTTTCCAGGATAGAGTCCGTGCACAAACATTGCACCAGCCAAGCAAACCAAATCGCCCAAGTCCAAATCAATTTTCATTTATCCTTTTCTTTGCTTCCCCAGCAACATTTTTCATACGCCCATGACACCCCAATGTCATGGTTAAAACATTTTAAACAATAGTTGGTCATGAAGGTAAAGATTTCCCAAATCAAGTACTTTTGGTCTAAGCAAGTCTAAGCATTTGGTTTTACAATTGTTCCTGGTTCACATTATTGTATCAATCAGATTTTGCCTAATGGTGACAATAAGTTGGGTACAACATCAAAGTCGGCCATATGAACGAGATAGGCATAACTATGTGTTTAAAGACAGGTATTGAAATAACTTGGTAGAAATAAGCATGCATTATACTTTGAAATTGAACATAAATAGATTGAAATATTGGGTGCAATATGATCAAGAGTGTAACTTGCCTCTTGCTTGATAGCTTAAGAATCTATTCTTCCTCACAGCCCTGGCTCTCAGGGAATGCCAAGATCTACACGGGTACAAAGCAAAAAAAAATAAAGATCCAAATGAGATCCAAATGAACTGAGCAAGAAGTAAATAGCAGAAGATGATACTAAAAGAAAAACCAAAGAGGATCCTTGGGAGGAGGTCTGATTGGTGAAGGGCTCGGGCACCAGGGGGTCCGAGCCAGAGGGGCTTGGAGAGCTCCTAAAAAACAGAGAGCTAAGAGCAGAGGCCGAAATGAAGAACAAGGAGGCAGTGGGTGTTCTTGGTGCTCTATTTAAAGGAGAGGGAATAGAAGCACCATAAACAGAGGATGTCCAAATTCAGTGTATTGGTACAAAGGCACACTATGTGCCCCAGGTACGAAAGAGAATAAAGAAAGCAAGGGATGTGACAAAAAGTAGAAAAGAGGACAAGAGTAGATGGCAGCATTTAATGTGACTCATCTCACATCAAATGCACTTAAGAGCCAAGGGGAACCAGTCAAAAGGGTGAACAGCTTGGTCAAAAGGGACGGTCTAAGAAGGAGGTCCTGCGAGGAGGGTCAACGGAGGAGATTCACAGAGGAGGTCCTAAGAAGGAGGTTCTGAAGACAAACAGGGAGGTCTTTGAGGACAAAAGGTCCTAAAGGCCACAAGGAGGTCTAAGGACAAGTGGTCTAAAAAGATTTCAAGGAAGTCCTGGACATGGGGTCCAAGACATACAATAGGGAGGTCTTTGGACAGAGGTGCAAAGATGAGAGGTTTAAACCACAAAGGTCTAAACACAAAGGGAGGTCCAGACTATAAGGGTCTCGAACACCATAGGGAAGTTGGAACCCAAAGGAGGTCCAAAACTTAACAGGAGGTCCTGACATGGGAGGTCCCGATCATGAGATCTTCAGAAGGGAGGTCTGGACGGTTGGGATCCAGACAAAGGGGAGGTCCTAGAGAACACGAAGAGGTCCTGAAGGACATGGGAAAATCCAACTAAACAAGGAGGAGGTCCCATAGGACGCAAGGAGGTCCTGAAGGACAAAAGAGGTTCAAAGGATTGAAATGAAATTGCGGTCAAGATTTGGTCTAGGAGGTCCTTAGCGAGTGAGATCAACTCAGGGGAGGTCTCAACGGCTGGGATGAAATCAAGAGAGCTTTAACGATTAAGATCAAGGCAAGGGGAGGTCCAAAGGACACACAAGGGGGAGGTCTCATGGACAGGAGGTCCGAAAGACACCCACGAGATGGTCCTGAGGACAGGACCCACAAAAGGCTGGTCCTGACGGTCAGATCTCATAAGGAGGAGGTCTGACGGTCAAGATCAAAGGCCAGGAGAGGTCCTGACGATCAAGAAAATAAGCAAAGGAGATCTGAGCGGCTCGGAGATGATCAAAGGAGGTCGGAGCGGTTTAGATCATCTCAAAAAGAGGTTTGGACGGCTCAGGTACGATCAAAGAACATCTTAACGGTCTAGACCTGCTAGGAGGAGGTCTGGGCGATTAGGATGTGGTCAAAGGACAGAGAGGTCCAATAGACACAACCAGGAGGAGGTCCTCTGGACAGGAAGTCCAACGACCTACCCACGGGAGGTCCGAAGGTTAAGCTCAAATCGAAAGGTGGAGACCTGATGGCTAGGACCTCACAGGGGAGATCCCAATGGTCACGATCGGCAAAGAGAGGAGGTCCGCGTAAGCAAGGATACGCGGAGGAGCCGGTGCCATCCGATCTTGATCGAACGGAGGAGGCGATCGAGATGTCTGACCATCCGAACGCATTCTCAAGATTGGACCGCCAAAGACGAATCTAACGATCCCTAAGCGAGGAAAGTCAAACCCGAGCGGCACACCACGGGCAAGCAAGATGTCCAAATGCTAGGAGGTCGGGACCCTTAGATCTAACGTGGATGAGGTCGAGCCAAGTAGATCTAACAAAGATGGGGTCCGAGCCGAGCGGAAGGCTTGGACGAACACGAGGAGGTCCAAATGGTCAAGAAGGTCTTGTTCGGCTAGGATCTCCAAAGGACTAAGAGGTCCTGCAGACCAGGAGGTCTAAAGGATAAGAAGGTCTTGATAAATAAGAAGGAGGTCCTAGAAAACGGTAATACCGAGAGTTGGGGTGGTAATACCAGATTGCACTAGGGTGAGAAGGAGTCCAAGTGATCACCGAGAGGTTCACAAGAGCATAGAAGGAACTCAAATGAACATGAGGCTTAGGTCTGGAAAGAACCAGGGAAGGAGGTCTGGACACTAGGTGACCAAAGGGGATCCGATTGAACACTAGGAGTTTCATTTAAGCACAGGGGTGGTTCAATCGAATGCAAAGAAGATCTAATTGGACACAAGTAGGTTCAAGAGAATTACTGGACGTTCCAGTGAGCATGAGGGAAACTCAAGCAAAAGCCTTGAGGGGAGGTCTAGCATAAGAGTATACCCAAACAAAGAATGAGGTCTATGATCAAAAAGAGACACAGACATCAAACAAATCAAGACAAAGAAGAGATCCGCACCATAGGTGAGGTCCAAGTGGTAAGGAGGTTTGGGCATACAAAAGGGTCTAATCATCCGGGAAGTCTAGACTTAGGAAAAGTCTGAACATGGGAAGGAGGTCTGAACCAAAGAGATTCAAACCAACAAAGAGATCCAAAGCGGCCCAAACCAAAGGGAAGGTCTGGACACAGAGAGGATCTGATCTGAAGAGAGTACCCAAATAAAAAGGAAAGTGGTTTAACGCCACGAGGATGATCTAGACCTCAGAGGAGGTCTAGCTACAAAGAAAGCCTAAACCTCAAGGGAGGTCTAAACTACAGAAGAGAGATTAAGAGAGAGGTCCCGACCCAAAGGTGGTCTGGACCAAAGAGGTAGACTAGACAAAGGTCTCAATAGAGAGAGATTTCCAGGGGAGAGGAAAGACCCGAAAAGACAAGGAGGAGATGACCACAACAGAGGTCAAACAACAGGGACAGTCTGGACATATAAGAATGTCCAAACATAGGATAGAGGATAGGAAACCCTTATCAAGAAAAGGAGAGATAGCTCCAGGGAGCTAGAGCAACACCAGAAGAACTAAGCTTTGGATTAGTTGAAGTTTAGTTTAGTCATTTTAAACACTTCAAATTCTGAAATTCTCAGGTTAAGCTTTGAATTCTCATCAAAACCAAATGGTTCTTTTTGTTTTGAAAATTTTCAAAAAGGCTCTAAAAATCAGGGTGTTATAATTTATAAGCATAATTAACGTCCTAGAGGTGACTTCCCAACAACCACCATAACATAGCACAAATTACCCATTCGTACCACCCGAATTCAAGTTTTAATGAAAACGGTTATAGTCTAATTCTCACGGGGTATATCCGAGCATGTCCATAACCTAGGACAAGGCTATTCGAATAGTTTATACCCTGCAGGGGTGTACCAATGTACCCACACGCCAGACAGCCTTTTTGCCATGCAATATAGCACACTTCCTTAGGTATGCGGCAAGACTAAGTCCTACAAGACGTTTCCAATATAATGTATTAACTACGAGTCGCCCGTATAGATGGAAACCCATACGTTGTGTCGAAGTCATCGGCAGAGAAGCAGCTTACTGATGCTCCTCAGTGTGGAGAACCTAGACAGGAACCCACCCCTACACACCCAACAACAACAACACATTTCTTTTTACACACAACACACAACCCACCTCCTGCGACTCGGAGCTAACACACGCCAAAGTACTAAGTCAAGAGAGGTCCCATATCCCTCTCATGTGGTTAGTACGCAAAATGCTCAGTACGGTGGCGCAAGTAATTCGGTCCTTATTGACTCGGGCACCATCCACACACCCGATAACCACACCATCAACCAATGTGCCCAAGTCTAAAATATTTTATTTTCAGTTTTAGTTTCTCAAATACATTATAAACATGGGTACCCTAACCCAAGTAATTTAAAGTGATGATATATCGACCATCGCCAAAGCGATGATCCCCAGACTACCGTTCTAAGCAGTGCTAAGCAATACAACTCGTATACTAAAATATAAAGTGACTAGAGCCCATCCATCGAGCTCTAAACCACAACGGATATAATCTTAGGCTTAGTAGTAAAGGATAGATGTTTACCTACAGTTCATTTAACTAATTAGGTAAACTATCGTGAACTGAGAAATAACTTATCAACATAGCATGCATACATACAGTTGAAACATTTGAAATATTAGCATGCACAAATAATAGGATCAACATGTATCAAAGAAAAACTGCTTGCCTTGTTGGAGATAACTTTCTTGCTGCAGAGGATCACTCTCGTACTCAACGAATTCGTCGGAACCTATCGAAAGATTCGAGAAGAAACAATAAGAACGAATAACACCAAAAAGACTAAAAAATTCAAATTCATCCAAAAATCATGAAAATTTTACAGAAGGTAGATCATGATTTTAAATGAATTTAGCAATAAAAATCAAATGATTTGGATAATTTATGCAAAAGTTATGGCAGTTTGAAAATCATATTTCAAGAAAATCCAATTAAAAGCTGACTGTTACTGTTCATCAGAATTAAAAGTTTTGGCACAAATTTCCAGAAGGGTGGTGAACATGACAATTTTATGGTTGGCAGAGCTCCTCATGAGATGAACAATGAAATTTTATTCACCTCATTTGGAGTTAGAATGAATTCTTTATGATTTTTCGAAGTCAAGAAAGTAGTGCACAAAACATATGTAAAAATAAGATTTTTAGAGAAAGTAACATACTCAAAACCTATTCTACAATAAAGTACACTAGCATAGGAAACCAAAAAAAATTGATTTCACTCCATTTGGAGTTACAGAGAAAAACTTATGCATTTTTCAAGTTAAAACAATTTTTAGAGCAAAATAAATCTAAACCGAAAGTAAATCTATTAACAACCAAAACTGGAACCGTAACAAGCTACAAAAACTGTACCAAAATAAAGTACACTAAAAATGTAACCCAAAAAAATTCGAATCATCCAAAAAGGAGTTAAAATGAATTACTTATGCAATTTTGAAGTTTAAGGCAATTAACAGTACAAAAATAAAGCATTACCGAAAATCATATAAGTATATAAAACTTTTTATACCCGTACTAAGCTAGCCACAACGCATGACTGGTGGGGTCGAGGTCAGGGTTTGACCTGGTCAAATTGACTTAGCCCCGGCCGAAAGTGACGCCGAAGGCGTATTTCTAGAAATACGTCTTCCGGAAATGAAAACGTAATTTCTGTCTAAAGCATAATAGAAATACGTTTTTTTTACGGGAAAGCGTATTACTCCATTTTACCCTACCACTTAACCGGCCTATGGCCCACGTGTCAGCGACCGGTGCAAACTCAGTGAATTAACATGTGGGGATTTCTGTGCAAGGCCCCACACGTCAGCCTAACAAAACATCATTAAAACTTTGATTGATGAATGATTAACCTTAATGACCGTGATTCGGTTTTAAACACCCGCTACAGTAGCTGTTCGAAATGGACACGCACAGAGGCACTCTGGCCGTGAGTTTCTCCGGCCAATTGCCGACGAACCAAAGCACGGCGGCGTGGCCGGGTGGTCAAAATGGAAAGCCACGATCCAGGCGAACCTACCGGTACCGGTGGTGAGGTCTCCGGTGATCGGAGGCGGCAGAGCGATGAGGAGAGGTGGAGGAGAGCCCCGGCCAACATGGCAAAGTGCGAAACAACAACACCTGTGAAAAAATAGCACATGCACGGGTGACCCTGAGGCTCTAGGAACTCACCGGGATGATGCGGTGGAGAGGAGTTCGCCAGAGATGGGCTGTCGATGAAGAACAGCGGCGGTAGAGGTGGTGCTTCCGAGGAGGGATCGGCCTGAGCAAAAATAGGAGAAAAGGGGGTAGGGGAAGCTTGAATGGGTCAAGTACATGCTGCTGGAGCAAGGAATTGGAAGATGGAGCATCTTACCGGAGTTGGAGACGATGAACACCGTTTTCGGCCGAGTTTGGGGAAAGACAAAATCCGACAATCCCTGAAGAGGAAAAGACAAATTGAATTAGGGGAAATGGTTCTCGTGCTCAGGAGCCCATGATGACATGAAGAGGCGAGCAAGAAAACCACTGAAGCGCCGACGACGGTGAAGGGTGTCTCGGCCGAGCTCTAGAGCTTGAGCTTCTTCGTTCATTCTTGGGAACTGAGAGGGAGGTAGAGAGAGATGATGGGAGTAGGAGGAAGGCGATCGGAAAAGGAGGTCAGGGGGCTCCTTGTCGACCTTAAATAGAAAGAAGGTGGAGCTCGCGAGAGGGAGGGAGTTCTATGGTGAGCTCGGTCTACGGCGAGCCGAAGTGACCGCGAGAGGACAGGGGCAGGTGAGGGCGTGAAACCACATGCGAGGCTCGGTGAAGCCACTGGCGAGCGTCGCAAACTAGGGGCGGAGCCATGGAAGATGACGCACAGCCTAAGCGGAGCCGCGGCGAGCTGGCGAAGGCGCGCCCGCGACGTGGAGACAAAGAACAACGGCTAGGCCCCACCAGTCAGCGAAAGAGAAGGAGGGCTGGGTCGGTTTAAACGAGCGGGATGAGTTTTGACCGTTAGATCAAGATCGGACGGTCCACATGATGAGGATGATCGGCCAGTTCGATTGGCCCATTCAATCCTGATCGTCGATTTCCAAATCGGACGGTTCACAATGCGCATGGATGGTTGGGTCGGTTTCGGTTAGGCGGTTTGATCGAGCCTAGTAGCCCTGGTCAGACTCGAGTCTGATTCGAGTCAGGCTCAGGTTCGAGTCAGTTAAATAGTGAAAACTGATTTTTGGAAGATAAGACTAAGATGGTTAGCGAATTTTTAGAGGAAGTTTCATAGCTCCAAAAATTCCAAAATTTTTATGGAAGGTTACTGGACCTGAGAACAACCTTATGTAATTTTTACAGAATTTTTCATGCACTGCATTTATTTCTATAAAAATTACAAAGTCATGTCCTAGGGTTTTGACTAAGGGTCCAAATGGTTTGACTAGCTCTTTTGAAATAGCCAATAAAATCTACAAATTAAGAGATTTTTCAGAGGGGTCACCAGGGTGGTCTAGAAGCCAAGAAAAATATTTCCAGAGGATGATCACAAGATTTGCTTATGGAGTTTTTAAGGACTATGTTTCCATCAATTAAATCATTGGTCTTTGAAATTAGGAAACCCTTGGGAAAATCTCCAGAAAATTCAATTGACAACAGGAGACATCAAAAGTTTTAATTTCTCCTTATTTTTATATATTTGAAACACAAACCATTGTTTGGGATGTTACAAAGTGCTCGTAGACACGTGTGACCTGCACGTGCACAAACTGTGCCTGCAAGCTGGAACAGTGCTTACAAATGATGACCCGTAATACAACTAAAATAAAGATACAGGAGAGTACGTACCCGTCTACGGCACCAAAGAGACCCTGCAGTCTGCCGGTCCACAACGTCCCCATGGTACATGTCCTTGCGGTACGGACTGGTGTCAAGCAGTGTGGGCTGTACGAGGGGGAAGTGCTCGAACGACCACAGCTACAACAGGAGGGGGCAACCTGTGAGGATAGAGGCCGGCCTCGTCCTGCAGCACGCCTCACACATGTCGCGGTACATCGCGGCAAGTACGACTGATCCCCAGCTAATCCGCACCTTCTCCCCGTCGGCGATGGCCCTTGCGTACCTCAGGAGGCGGGCATCGACAGAGTCACCGTGGCTGCTAGTAAACAGTACCCAACCGAACAGCCACAGCAAGTACGCCTCAAGGTGCCGCGACACTTGGTACTCGGTGGGCTTCGGAACCATTCGCTCAGCCTGCGCACAAACGAATAATTAGTAAGCTCGTCATATGGCCACGATATTGCATCGCTAAATAGGAAAAACGGATAGCATACGTACCCAAAATTGCGAAAGCCACCACAAGGGCGAGCCATGCTTCCATCACGCCAGGATGACGTAATACGGTGCCGTGGCCTCGGCCGGAAGAACCCTCTCAAACCGGCCCAGCAGGTCGTCGCGCCAGTTGGCCGGCGCGTCCAGCAGGGAGGCAACGGATCCCGCGATAGGCAGGCCGAGTAGCACCATGACATCTGGCAGAGTGGGGTCCATCGCCTCGAATAGGAGGTGGAAGGTGTGCGTCTCAGGCCGCCACCGGTCCACTAGAGGTTTCAGCAGCGACCGGTTGAACAGGAACCGTTGTGACCGCTCTGGGCCAACCAGGACCTCCCCGTCGTCCTCAACCGGAGCGCCGTCCTCGTCGGTGGCCTCCACCATCCGCGCGAGAGGTAGAAAGCCAGCATCGCTAATCCTACAAAGTACGAAGAAGTACATAGCATGTGCATATGATAAAAAGAAGTGCAACAGTTTGCAGACAAACCTGTCTATCCATCGTGGGTCCAGTGCCCAAGTCTGTCGGGGTGTTCGCGTACAGACCACCCCCAACGCAGTCACCTCGTCCCCGCCCCCAGGATGCAAGACATGACGACTGGCATAGTGCTGCGCGTCGACGTGCCGGTCCAACAGACCGAAAGACCAGTCGGAACCACCAAGGTCACGAGCCATACCTGCAAATCAATTTGAAGTTAGCAATAACAACACAATTAGTGGTTTACTTATTTATATCGTAGCTCCAGAAATTCCGAAAATTTAGTTGCATTCTTGCATAAAATGCATAATCCTCAACATATATCAGCATAGCCGTATTTCGTTTTTAGGGTTTACGGTTTCACGGTTTAGGGGTCAGGGTATAGGGTTAAGATGTTAGAGTTCGGGTTAGGGTATATCCACAGCAGCATTACGACTATTAACAATTAAATTCGTGTTAGTTCCACAACTATACTATTTACAATATATGATGTACCTACCGTGATTTTAGTTGCTAACCTACGACTACACTATTTCACTTATTAACAAAATGCCACTACACATCTAATGATTTTAGTTGCCAACCTACACTATATGCTAACCTATTTGCTAGCATAATTACGACTACACTATTTGCTAACATACACTATTTACGACTACACTATATGCTAACTATTTACGACTACACTATTTGCTAATATACACTATTTACGACTACACAACATACTAACCTATTTACGTGTGATGACCTCTTCTCGAATTCTGCTGAGTCCAGAGGACCATTTTTTTGCCAAGACTACCAAGAAGAGGAGTGCGGTAGTACTACAACCAAGCATTACCGTGACAAGGGCAGCGGTAGTACCACCCCACGACCGGTACTACTGCACGGAGGAGCGGCAGTACAGCTGGCTAAGCTGGACAAGCACTGCCGGGAGCTCAGAGAGGTCCGGTAGAACCGCCCGGAGCGTCCGGTAGTACCGTGGTCTGGAAGGATCGCACGGCAAGCCTGAGAGGAGGTCCTCTAGGACCTCCCAAGAGGTCTCAAGAACTCCTGGAGGTCTTGGCCCTATGCACACCAAGCTAGTCCCAGGACACCAGATGCTAGCTCGCATAGAATCACTTCGGTACAATCACAACCACCAGGTCAAGACAAAAGATGAAGTAGAAAAATTAAACTTAGTATTAAACAGACCTTATGGTCCAAGCTTGTTACAGAGGGTTTGCCACTAGGGCTTACAAACTGCAACAAAAGAACCTGGCAACCAGAAACACCAAAACGTAAAGACGCCAACCGGCAAGCCCACAGGCTGTGGAGTGGAGGACGTCCTAGGCAACGGGATCATCAAAGAATTCCTCTTCAAAAAGGTCTGAGCTTCCTTGCACTTGGTCATCTTCATACACTGCTTTGACACAGGGCTTGAAGCCATGAGTACTTTGAATGTACTCAGCAAATCACAGGGAAACATTATGCAATTAATATTCATGCAATGGCTTACCAATGGAGAGCTATATGGTTAGTTGCACAAAGCAATATTTGACAGTTAATAACATAATAGATTGCAAGGCAACAAGTTAAAACGATACTACTTAAATACTTTTGTTTGAAAAGAAGGGAGTGAGCACCAACTCACATCCAAACCACTTGGGGGAGGTCTGGTTGCACCCACAACCAGGACCTCTCCCAAGACCTCTCTAGAGCACCAACCCTAGAGCTCGAACCCATCCCCTGGACCACATCTCAAGCCAGCCATGACCCCTCTAAAGCCGGCCAAGGTCTCTTCGAGGCAAGGCCACGGCCTCTCGCAGGAGTGCCCAGGGAACACAAATTTCTCAAAAACTACCCCTTGCACCACTTCTCCGGGAGATGTCCATAACCAAGGACTTGGCTATTCGAATAGATTTTACACTCTGCAGAGGTGTACAACTTTACCCACAATCCACGATCTCTCTAGCGGGACGGGTTCCGAAAAGACCCTTGCTCACTTCCGAAGGTGAGCAGCCTAGAGAGCGCGACAAGGCCTTTACAAAACTTTGATTTGGCTCGGAGTTGCCCGCTAAGGTTTCGCTTCCGGATGGGTTGCAAAGCCACCGGATTTGTGCCACCTCTTGCGCCGTTGCAATAAAAATTGCTCAACCACAACAGGACCAAGCCATCTCATTGTTAATTATTCGGCCCAGGCCATCCCCATAAAATGACCTTGTGGTTGCACGGATTACCCGGATCCACAGACACAAAGTTAAGTCCTTAATTGTGCTCAGGCAAGACATCCACAATCTCCATGTGCAAAGCACCCACTTCTCACTCCCTGCCTTCTTGCCCAAGCAAAACCATTTTGGGGTTATCCCTGGCCAAAGGACCACCAAGTCCTGGCACAACCAAATTTTAACAAAGTGGTCTCACACCACAGTCGACACAACATACGGTATCCCACCATAGTTTCTTAACAGTGGCACCAACCACAGATTCTATAGTTCATTAATCAAGATTATTAATTGATGAAGCATCATTTTCGAAACCCACGGATCTAGAGGAAGGCTAAGCATACACTTTACGGTCCCATGTTAGCAATACCAAAAGATGCCAACTAGAATACCCAACCTAGAGTTTCCAAAGGGAATATGTCAACATGTCCAGTAACAAGTCCAAAGGAGTCATAATATCAAATGAGTAAGAGTAACTACTGCCCAAACGTTTTCATATAAAATTAGCCATGCAAGGTAGAGTAAAACAAAATATGTTTGGAAAACTAGGCTCAACATGGTCAAGGGCTGTGACTTGCCTTCGTCAAGCAGTGCGAGTCCTTCGGTTGAAACTACCGGGTCCAAAAACTCCTCAAACTCGGGATCTACACGACCCCAAAGAACCGAAATAAGCAAAACTACTCTAGGCAAAAGAACTCAAAGGCTCAAAAGAACCTAAGCAAAACTTCAACCAAAAGAAGCCAAAAAACTGGGAGCACAACTCAGCTTGGAGAGCTCCAGGGGAGGTCTTGAGCACTGAGGAGCCCAGGCAAAAGAGTTAGAAATGAACCAAAGGTGACAAAGGAGGGGTTGCCCAGGCTATTTATAGCCAGGGTTGGCAATGGCACGGAGAGGGGCTTAGCCAAGACATGTCAATGATCGGAGGTGGCCTGGTCAAGGCTAGGACAGGGCATGTCCTAAAAAGAAATAAACAAAGCACCCTAGAAGTGACTGCATTTAATGTGATCCGACATGCATTAAATGCGCCCAAAGTTTCAAGGCGGCAGGAATGATAGGGGGTGGGTGAGGCCGACCAGTGGGGCCGGTCAATAGGGTGCACCACCAGTCAAGGAGGTGGTCCTTGCCACACAAATTGTCTTTGTAAAAAGACCATAGGGAGGTCCTGTGGACAGGAGGTCCAAAGGCACTAGGAGGTCTTGGACAAAAGGTCCAGAGACTCAAAGAGGAGGTCTTGGACAAGAGGTCCAGAGACTCAAAGAGGAGAGAAAGATGGACACGATATCGCCGGTGGCGGTACTACCGCGTTCAAGAAGAGGTATGACCGGACAACGGTAGTTCCGGGTTCAAGATGCGGTACAACCGCAAGCTGGAAAAGGCCTTGATGGCCGAGACAGGCCAAGGAGAGGTCTTAACAGCTTAGATTCTCAAAAGGAGATCCTTAACGGTTAAGATCAAAGGCAAGGGGGAGGTCCTGACGGTTAGATCTCCAAGAGGGAGGTCCTACGGTCAGATCAAAAGAGCAAGGAGATCCTGACGGTTAGATCTGATCAAAGGGATGCTCGAGCGGTAGGTCCAGCCAAGCGAGCGGTAGGTCCGACCTGAGGAAGTCCTAAGGACACAGAGAGGTCCAAAGGAGTACAGAGAGGTCCTAAGGTCACAAAGAGGTCCTAAGGGTTGGATCTCTCAAATGAGACCCCAATGGTCAAGATCAAAAGGAAGGAGGGGTCCGCGGAAACAAGGATACGCGGGAAAAACTAGGGCCGTCAGGTCAAGATCGAACGGGGCAAGGCAAATGGGTCATTCGGACCGTCAGAAGGTCTCAACGGATTAGAGTCGTCCGATACAGATCGAGTGGCTCCTAAGGGGTGGAACGTTCGGACCGTCCGAACTTACCTTCAAGATCGGGCCGTCCAAAAGCATCAACGGTTCTGATGCAAGGAAGGTTAAACCCTAGCGGTACGACCGCAAAGCAACAACGGTAGGACCGCGAGGACACAAAGGGGGTCTTCAAGAAGTCAAGGAAGGACTTAACAAAGGCGGTAGTTCCGGCACTACCACAGTGGTGCGGCCGCAAAACAACAGCGGTAAGTCCTCAAGGACACCAAGGAGGTCCAACGGGCAAGGGAGGTGCCAAAAGGCTCAAATGAGGTCTTACCAAAGGCGGTAGTTCCGGCATTACCACAACGGTACGACCGGAGATCGGAAGTACCGAAACGGAGACGGTAAAACCAAAGTTAAGTGCCACGACTAGAGCGGTAGAGCTACCGAAAGGATGGTGGTATCTATCAGACTTCGGTGAACCACCCTCAAGGGGAGGTCCAGAGGAAAGAAACAAGGCCAACTTGGCTTAGAGACGTCAAAGGGGTTTTGAAACACAAACCCGAGCTTGTTCCTCAGCAGGAGGTCCAAGACAAGGGGAGGTCTAAACAAAGGATGAGATTTAAACGAAGAGGGAGGTTTCAATCTCAAAGAGATTCAAACCAACAAAGGAGGTTTGAAGGGAGGTTAAACCAGGAGGCTCACAGAGAAGCTAAGGAGGAAAACCAAACCAATGAACACCAAAGAACAAACAAAAAGCCCCCAAGCAACAGAGAACACCAACAAGGAACTCAGTTCGAGTTTTATTAGGTCAAATTAAACTTTCCAACTTTCAAAATACCAAGTTAAGCTTGAACAGGCAATTAAACCAAATGGTTCCTTTTGATTTTGAAAGCTGGCAAGAACTCTAGAATAAACGGGACAGTACATTACGATACCACTATTTGCTAGTCTACCATGATTTTGAAAGCAAATATACAAAAGAGTGCAGGAGACTCACCGTCAGAGATGCGCAGATCTCTCCTCTCTTTCCCTCTCTCTCTCTTCCTCTCTTCTCCGCTTTCCCTTCCTCTCTTCTCTTTTCCTCCTCACTTCTGGTTCTACCCGACGAACACAAATGACAGAAATAGCGACGAGGTGCATGCGCACCCATGTTATAGCTCCTAGTCGCTTAACGGTTGAGCGACTAAGAGCTACTAATCGCTCAATGCTTCAACGACTAGTAGCCCAAGCGACAATCACTCCACCTAGAGCGACTACTTCACGTGCCACTCTACGGTTGGACGACTAGGACCAATCGCCTAATGGCTAGATGACTATGTCCAAGTCGCCCTACCGTACAACGACAGAGTATTATTTCTGTAAAATAAAAAAAAGACAAGTATATTACTGTGTTTTGGAATAAAATAATGATTATTTTTTTTAAAAAAATTCCGTACTACACAACGTCAACACAAATCACAAGCTAGCCTCAGAAATGCTGCTGCTCTTATTTTCTTCCAGATTGCCACTCCCCTGGTTAAGAATAAAAAAGGGATTGCAGACACTATCTTGGTTGATAATACATTTTTTTTGACACATCTACGGGCCAACTTAGAACACAGATTTTTTTTTTTTTGACGTAAACAATTCAATTCTCAATCCAGCCCACAAACAACGTATGCGCACAGACAATCAAAGCAGGAGATACTTCATTTAATCACAAAGCAGTTCAGAAAATTATCACACCTTGCAAATTCAGGGCCTAACAATCTGCTACTGGTTATTGATATTATTCAACCAATTACCGGAGTAAATGAAACAAGTTACAAACATTCAACGATACACCATGCATGCAAGTATACAAGATTATTGATCATTACTTTGCTATCACTGTAAAACACGAAAAATTAGTCTTCCCTATTTGGTTTGGTACTTCCTTACCAAATAGAGGCCAAGTAAAGCCAAACATTCAAAACCACCCCAATCACGCTCAGAGTAAAAACGTCAAGTATTTCTTTGTATAATACTGGTGCTTTGTATCAGATATTCTGATCTCGCCTCAACACAGACGAGCAAGAAGCCATGTGAAGGCAGATCGATGTCGATGTTGCTATCCTTCACTGCTGCAAAAACTTATTCAATGCCGTTATGTCCAATGCTGAAAATTCACTCACAGCAGCAAGCACCGCATGCCCAAGCTTAATGGCATCATCCTTACTTGGCGCCTATATGCACAACAATACAACATATTGACATGACAGTCAGATGATAGATTTGTGCTTCCTACGGGTTGAGAGTTGTGAGAAAAGGGAAGAGAGGCTAACCTCGATGTTAAGGGGAAGAACTGGGTCATGGAGGGATAGCCTCAATAAGAACCAGCCACCATATCCTGAAACCCTTACCTGTGAAGTAGTATGAGATGAAATATCAATCAGAAAGCTATTTTGGAGAAGAGTAGATATATCAAAATACACACAGCAGCTTCCAAAAGCAAGCAAAGAATATTGACATACGCCTTCATAGTTCTTCGGGGCTTTGCGGAGATTTGGATCTTTACTTATCGCATTCTCCAAATGTTTCAAGACTGATTCTCCGTACTCACGGAAGGGTCTGTAAATAGAAATTAAATCCATGAAATTCTAGCAGTCTTTCCAGAAAATAAACAAAACATCTCTATAGTCACAGCTCAATCATGTATGTTCCATTGTTGTGCCAGCATATGAATCAAATTGAGTAAACCTTTCGAATGAGTGACTATGGTACATGTGTTTGTATTTTATGTACTTTACATGCAAGTTTTCCACCATCCATTACTCATCTTACAAGTGGGAGTGGGGGAATGGAAAAAAATGTAGGGGGAGAAAAATTTGAGAAAAATCTTATAGCTAAAAGTTGTTTGTACCATAGCCATCCCCAAAAGTTAGAAAAGAATCCAGGGGTATGAAGAGTAAGCTGATGCCCACAATCAAGGATCAAGAAACCGGTACCGGGTGAAATCCCGCTGGGTGGCCGGTAACGGTTACTGGCTGGTAACCGAAAAAACCGAGAAAAACCCGGTCGAAATTCGTCTGAATAAATTTGAATTTGGGATCTAACTGCCGGGATTTTGAATTTGAATTTGAACTTGAAGAATTCCGGCCGGGATTTTGAATCCCGGTCCCCACCGGGAAATCCGGTTACCGCCGGTAACCGGTCGGGTTTTTTCCCCTGCCCCCAATCCTGTTTTCACATGACACAGATTTCCTTAATGTGGATTAGAACTTAGAAATGAAGCATTCACAATCAGAGCATTGCATCGATTTCCTATGTAGATGAAATCACAGGATTAACACATATATGCTTATGCAGAACAAAGGAGCATGGCAACTAGAATTCACAAAAAATATCCATTTTCTTGCTGCAAATTCAAATAAGATTCATGCATATATTCTAGCATAACTCTTCTTTCATTTACACAGAATTTTGGGCTAGAAAGACTGTAATTAACTCTCCTCTCTCATGTCATCCACCCTAACTGGCCATTCAAATGACAATAATTGTTAAGAATTAAATGGCAACTGGTAGTAGCAGGAAAAGAACTAAATGGCAGTTACGAGTTTCATACCCTCCTTTCAAATTTGCATGATTCTGATCAATCTTCAACCATATCTCCACTGTCACAGCAGCCTCCTCAAGGCCCTTGACCAAATCAGTCAAAACTTTACTACCAATGTTTGGATTTGATGTTCTGGCGGCAGCAAGTTTATTCAAAAGTTTAACCTGAGGAAAAAAAAGAAAAATATGAAGGTGCATGCCCACAAAAGAGAGATAACAACCAAAAGATAAGTCTGAATGTGCACGTCATGTAAAGAATAAGATGTTCCAGTTTTCCATAAAACCAGGTCAAATGAAACACAGAACATCAGAAATTAAGACACTCTTATCTTGGAGTTATTCTAACAAGGGAGGAGCTATCCTCATAATAGGGATAGATACATAGCTACAGTTTTGGAGCAGTAGCTATAAGAGATTCAGATGTAATGTGTCATCGAAGTTCAAAGACAGATTTTTTAGATCAAATGTAACCGGTCCATACAAATCTGGTGTATTTAACCATCTTGATCAGGTAACAGAAGGACACTTGCCTTATGCATTAAATACCAATATGGGTTGTCCAGTTCCCAACTTCCCATATAATTGCACGATTCGAAAAGTTCAATGAATGAATCAGAACAAGGGCCCTTACCATAAGATATGCTCCATCATCGAGCCAGTGATTCTCTTTCAGTGCTCCATGGCCACTTGTTTCCATGGCCAAATGTGACTCCTCGCCAATAGAATTCTGAAAGAATGTCAATAACTTACATTTCGTTCTCCTTCAGGACTATCTGAATTGCACAGAAAGTGCAAACTAACCAGACGAATAGCCTCATCTATTACATTCTTGTACCCTCGCTTGAAACGATGATGCTTCCCTCCTTAAGCAAAAAAGAAAAAACAAATGATCTTCTAATTAAACAAAGCACCAAAATATGTAGCTAGTAACTAACTACCAAGTTTCTCTTCAATAAATAGAGTCAGCCCATCTGAAGTCACACTATCCGTCACAATGGTAGTTCCTGGATGCTAATAGCAGGGCAGTGAATTAGTTAGTGGCAAGCAATAGCGTAATATGAAACATAACTGCGACTCAACAAAATCTTACCTCCTCAAGAACTATGGCAGACATCAAAGCAATCAATCGGTTACGGTTCAACTCACAACCACTGGAATCAACAGCAGCAGACCTGCAAAAAGGCGAGATTTTTAGCCCCGATGTATTACACATCAGCAGAACCTCAATGGTTAGCTATTCTATACCTGTCGACATCAGTATCAAATATGATGCCCAAGTCTGCCTTGTTATCAAGCACTGCCTGTGTAATGGCTTTCATTGCAGTTTTGTCCTCAGGGTTCGGAATATGATTAGGAAACAAACCTGAATGTGTATTATTTATAAAATGAGAGAAAAGACGAAAGGAGATTAACAGAGTTAAGAAAAGATTCAGCTATTACCATCAGGCTCCAGGAATTGGCTCCCAGTAGTAACAGCTCCTAATGGTTTGAGTACCTTATCCTGATCCAAGAACCACAAATAAACTCAAACTCCATAATCAATTGCAATAGCTAATTGTTCAGTTGTCTCATTCTAAGTCTTTAATTGGCAGTTTGGCACTGTAAAATAATGACAAGTAGTGGGGAAAACAAACCAAAGAGAACAGTACGACTTCAACTTGGGAGATTGTAATCTCGGGTTGGAAATGTAGAAATGGATAAAAAATGAAGTCGATAACAGAAAACTGTGCCTATATTATATAACAAGACAAAGGTTAAGTTGGTATAGCAATAGATAAATGTATCGGGGGTGAATCTATGTAATTCTAATGATCTACATAACGATAAAGTCCATCAATGGGCATGACATAGATCATTTATTTATGATTTCCTAATCAAAATTCATATTCATTTGTATGTATAGTCTTAGCCCTGCCCAATAAAACATCCATATTTCAATACCTTGCAAGAGAAGAAAAAACCTGCAAAACACACTAGATGATGCCCTTTGAAAACTTTCTTAGCAAGTCAAGATCTTTACTATAAATTTTAAAAAATTAAAGCACCTCTTTAACTGCCAAGACAAGGCTATCTGGGACTTTACTTTCGATGTTAACAGTCAAAAATTCTCAATGGCTGGATTGAACTTTGGAAAGATTAATATTTTCTTTGTGCTATTTGCGAGGGTTGATTTGGAACCAAAACCACCCCCCCCCCCCTTCATAGGCTAAAATAGACATTGCCTCTACATGACAATACAAACACAAATTGAAATTCTAGCATGAAATAGTCACTAGTTTCTACATACCACAAAACCACACCATACCAAAATTCATATCCTTTCATATGCAGATAGCTTTTATCGAATTCAAATTATTTATGTTGATTGAATCACCTATAAGGCTATAATCATATAACTGTATCCATTTCCAAGCCAAGTGTAAGCACATTGCGGGAATAACCAGGGCTAACATTCCTGCTAGAAACCGGATTTTGTACGGAGGACTACGATTGAAAACCGTATATTTTTTAAACAATTTTTTAATAATAAAATCTGAGTTCAACATTTGGAAAAAAAAATGAATATTTAGATCATCTGTTGTATACGGGTGTAAAATCACGTTGAAACAATTAGACTTTTGTAGCTGTTGGACAAATTGATCTAGAGGGATGAGTAGAAAACGTTGAATAGAGTCAATAGACTAATCAATCATTTGACCTAAGGTAATGACAGCATGCATAACACACAAACTAGGACTTGAAAAGGCACATTGCTACGGAACAAGTAATGCAAGTAAACACATTACCACAAAAAAGCCACCTGCTCCGTTCCCTGCATCAGCGACTATGTGCAGTCCCGCCAATGGTTTTTCTAAGACCAAATGAGCAAAAACATAAGCAACAGAAGTTTCTTTATCCTCATCTTTTATATTAAACCATTTCACAGTTGTTTTCTGCTGAGAATGCAGAAACATAAGCATACAAGTAAATGCATGGATGAATAATTTTCTGATCAGCATGTAAAAAAGTATATATGATAAATAAGTACATAGATGGCAGAAATTGACATGGTGGACAGCACAAATCAAGGGGACTGCATCCGAGAAATGTAAGTAGAATATGAAATGAAATACATAACCAACAAAATTTTTTATGGAGCATGCAAAAGCTATACATGACAGTAAGAAAGCAAATAGATAGTGTAAATTATCATGGTGGATATAAAAAGTGAAAGCAAGTGGCAGCCAAAAAATCTAATATAAATCTAGTAAATTAAAAGGTGCAATAGAATAACATATTAAAAACACCTTTGTTTAAAGCAGATTTACGAACTGCTTGCACAAGATTGGAAGCATAAATTGACATGTATTCCACATTAGTCACAACTCCCCTAGAAGCTTGCTCTAGTTCTCGTCTGCTACCATGTGTAGATTCCTCATATATTCTAGAAGCACGCTCCAAGATATCTTTGATATCAGCCTTATTTAGTCCACCATCACTTGTAAAAAACTTGAGACCATTCCGATTGTAGGGGAGATGACTCGCTGTACAAAAAGAGCAATGCCAAGAACTTAGGAAGCCTATATAATTACCAACAACTCTGAGGAGCACAAATGATTTATGAACAATTGCAACTTCAACAAAATGGCATCAGGAATGAGCACACATGCATGACAGATATTCCCCAAGTAGATGCATACTAGATCATCTATATAATAACAATATCACATAGCTTACAGAGAAGAATAGAATAACCACACTCGATTATTTGTGCAAACATGGAGGAAGAATACCACTTAAGTGATGCATTAATATGCATTTATATCTCTCTCTTTTTTTAACTCTCTAGTCTTTTGAACTTCATATTCATTTCCCCTGGTGCTTTCTGACAGCATTGTGATCACATTTACATTCTGTATAATGTATACCCACTGAACAGTATAACATTAAAGCAAAAGGGTTATCAATTATTCAGACCAAGGGTAAGAGTATACAAGAAAAATTAGAATATGAAACTATATGTGAACTAGGTAGGTTCCAGAAAAACACAAATTAACATAAAATCTTCCAAGATCTATTGCAATAAATAACTCTTAAGTTCTTCCCTTAGCATAATGCCATTTTAAAATTCAAACTGGGTTCAATCGTTAAATTCTAGGAAAAAATAACTCTTAAGTTCTCCTGGCAAATGATATAATGATCATATGAATAATCACGTATGCCAGAGTTAAAGGAAGTAATATCATTAAATTTGAATTGGATAAATCGTAATATCATTAAATTTGAATTGGATAAATCTGTTTCTCCTGCAATCGAAAATATATAAATTCAAGTTCCACCATTGCACATGTTAAGGGTATTTGTGGTATTTCCCTATTTTTCTAGGATTTAGTTTTGTATCCCTTGAACTCTATATATTACCCATTGGGCTATTGCAATACATACACAATATTCATAACATGGTATTAGAGCAAAGGTTAAAACCCTAGCCTAACCTAGCCTCCAACTGCTTCCGCTGCCCCTGGGAGGAGCAATCTCCGCTCCCGAGGGCAGCCACATTAGTTGTAGTATTTTCTTTGGCATCAGCAGCTCGTTGTATAGGTGCACTAGCCCCCGCGCTGCCCCTTGATGATCTTCAGCCTCTTCCCCCAATCCAAGATCAATCGAACGAAGGCAAAAGGAGAAGACGATGAGCGCGACCTTGGCGTCGCAGAGTACCGACAGCTCAAACGCCTTCTTGAGGAGTTCGGTCTGCCGCTTCGAGAAGGTCACCTATTGGCTCGTCGCGTCCTCCATTCGCCGCATCTCACGGCGGCCGCGCCGCCCAGTCTTCATCACCGCCTTGACGGTACTGTCGGCAGGTGTCAGCACCGCCACGATCTGCTGGCCATCACCCTCCTCGAGCCCTCCTCGTTGGATCCGACGAGGCTGTTACCACCACTCTTCCTTGGCCTAGATCCACGCCGGCTCTGCCCGACTTCTCCTGGAGGTCGAGCTTGTCATCACCGCCTCTCCCGCTAGCCCGTCGCCACGCTGCGCCTTCGACGACGCATCGCACTCCGTGGATCGCGACGCCATGCTGCGTCGACTGCTGACCAGCACCGGTTGCTACACCCTTTTCTGCACACGCACGCATCGCCAATGGTGAAGAACGGGGGAGGGGAATGCCTAATCCTCCCCGTGCGTTCTGCGTTCTTTTATTAAACGGGCCGACTGGTAGAGCCCAAAACCGAGAAAAAAAAGAGGCTAGTGTTGCTAGTATCTGCTGCTCCTTTGTGTCATTTCTTCTGTTGCGTCCAACCAAGTCCGTACCACTATATCTTTGAGTTTGTCTAAGCCATACGAGTCCACAAATTCATTGTCAGTCAGTTGATTGCTTTTGTGGCTTTTGCGGGTTCGATTCGATGGATTGTCACTGGACTTAGAAGAAATTACCCACCGTACCAACTAGAAACGGCTGCAAGTCATCCGTCCCACCCTTATTCGCTTCCACCCTAACCTGAGCTCTCAATTCTCATCTCTCGCACGATTAGAGTTCCTCCCCACAACTCCCCCTTCACCCACCTCGCCAGTGACCAACCTCCTCGCCGCATCGGGCCCAATTGAAGCCCGCCATCGAGATCTGGGCCCAGCACCGACGAGGAAGCCGCCACCGCTGTCTCTGCCTCCCTCCAGCGGTCGTGGCCGCCGAAGTCAACCGCCTTCCCAGCCCCATCTCCTGTCGACCTCCTCGCTGCCCCCAACCACCTTGCCGCTGCGTGGCCAGATCTCCGAGACGCCACCGCCTCCTCCCTCCCACAGTCGATCACCTCCCTGCTGTCTTCGCCGCCGATGCTTGCCGCTAGTCCCAGCCACCGCCACCACCTTGTCTCGACAACGCCGTCTCCACCTCCCTCTGATCCATGATTGTTTTGGGGAATGTGTTTTTTGTTATTGGAAATAGTTCAGATTTTGGATTCAGACAATTTTGTGATTGGTGACAGATCAGGTTTGAAATAGTTCAGATTTTGGACAACATTTTTGTGATTAGCATTTAGAATACTTGTGATTCGCCGATAGTTACTCTTGTTATTGGTAGTAGTTCAGATTAGGGAAAATCGGAAAATCTGGTATTGTTCTGTCATCTTGAACACAATCATCAATTTTGATATTTGAGTTTGCAAGAATTTGGTTGCAACAATTGATTTATCATATATCAACCAATAAAAGCATAATGATATCTCATCTTTTTTTCTTCTCCTCGCTGAAAAATTTGATGCTACCTGCTTTGCAGCCAGAAAACCAAAACGCAGCTTATGGCAAAAGCACAGCTCCCCCAAACAGGGCCTTACACTGATTCTAACAGATTGATGGTGTCTCGGTTAAATTCCAGAAACCAGCCAGTTTTCGGAGGCTGGGACCGGGAAATTGCTTGTTTCCCATTTTGTGAACCCTGGTGTGGCACACCTCAAGTGTGTCAAACTTTAGCCAAAAAATACTCTACGAGGTGGGCCATGAGGTGAAGAAGAATGATAGACTAACTCTACAACTGTGGCAGCAATCCAAACAACCAGCCACAAATAGTCAAATTTGTGTACATTGAGTGTGGCAAATTGTGGCAAGGAACCAACCTTATCTATATAGTAAGCACCCACAAACAAAAACATTGCCTGTCCAGCATGAAACCTATCAAGTATTATCTTATAAATAGGGTTCTCAAACTTTTGCCATAGACCTAAAAGCATATCCTAACGAATCTACCATAACTAATGGACGCACAACCGGATGGATGCACACATGTACTGTACACACGCAAAGAGAAAAACAGAGATGTAAGAGGCAAGTTTAGGTCAGAGAGATTGCTCCAACAGCTGGCATCCGAGTACCCGACACACCAGCAGCTGCTACATGCTCAGTAGTCAGCCACTGGTTCACAGTTCAACAGGAACCACCGCATGCTGCGGTACACTACCACCATATCAGCAGTCACTGGGTAGCATGGCCAACATTGCTGGCATGGCAACTGGTACGGCAATGGCACTATGTGAGACAGCACTTAGCCATAGCTGGCTGCAAAGAAGGATCAGAATCAAATAGTAACTAATGGTTGGATCCCGATTTCAGGTTGAAGGGGTGGATATTTGTTTGGTAAAGAAAGGAGACAGAATTAAACAGATATCTCGAAGGTAATTCAAAAAACCAATCACTGAAAATGCTCAAAATAAATACGGGGAGATTCCAATAAATAAAGCACAATCATGATACATCAGACAATGTCATGAGGCAAATTTGCATACGTTTTGCAAAGGCCATTCATATGTTCTTTTTGAAAGCCTTGCATATTCATATGTAGAAATGTTTGTTTTATAATGGTGCGTATCAAATTGGGATTAGTACCTGTTATCATTATGGCTCCATCAACTGGGCAATGATGTATCTCATCTTCTGTAAGTGTGCTGTTGAACATTGCCGGTGTTGAAGCCAACCTACATAATAATACATTGTCAGAATTGAATATTTAACCCATCTTTGTTGCTTTGTCAAAGCAGAGTGGTAAGAAAGTTATGAAGAAAATATGAAGCAAATTAAAGTTACTGAAAGTCTGAAACCATTTGAAATAGTTAAAAATTAGTGTTGTAGCTTCCCAAGAATTGATGCGAGAGATTTCTCAGTGAAAAAATCTCAGATGACAAGGGAAGTTGGGCAAATTATGGAATTTTAGGTCTCTGTATGGCTCCATGCAACATAAAATGGCTTGCATAAATGAATGTAAACAAAAACTAAAGTTTCAACTCACCCAAACTGTAGAACATCATGTCCTCCAGCAGTGATTCCATGAGTAACTGCATTCTGACAACGATCACTTTTTAATAGCAAGTAGTGAAAGAAGAACCAAAGCATCTTGCTCAAACATAAAAAAACTTGTCAAAACTAAAAATTTGTTTAGTTTAACCCATCAGAATGCACTGATATTTATGAAATTTATGGGCAAAAATGGGTAGGAAAATACAAACAAGATGAAGAAAAATCACATCATTGGCAAATCCTGTAAACTAGTAGAGAAGACAACCCCTGTCCTGAATTAATATGTATCAAAACTACGAATGGGGATATTTAAGCACACACATGTACAAAGGTGGCTGAACTAATATTTCATAATTGTAAATACTTTGTTAAAAAGAGTACTGCTAATAATTTTATTGATTGTAAACAGGAGAAGAGAGCTATTATTACATGCAAAGCATAAGCTGCAAGGACTTGTCTTTCCACAAGTTCTTATTCCCTCCTAAATAAATAGATTCGTTTTTAGAGACTGTGTGGGGCTGTACTTCCAAATCAATCAATTCCTGCAGTACAGACAGGGGAGGTGGGAATTCCCACCTCCACCCGCTCCAACCCAATGGTCCCTCAATTCTCAAATATTGGGAAGTAGTGCAGTATTACTAAATAAGATGGAGGATTTGAGTCAATGCTCTCATGGTTAAGGTCGAGAAACTATCTGGTATTAATCAGAATCACTAATTGCTGAACAAATATGCAAGAATGATATAACCCGGCCTGAATGTCTACATGATTCAGAACAATAACGAAATATCATTATCAGCTGAAGAAAAGCATTTAAATCTAAAATTTGTTAATTTTTTAAACCAACTATTTGCAGCCAGTACAACATTAGATACAAACGATTGCTTGCAAATGTCTAATATAGAAGCCTTGCACATCTCTTGATCTTTAGATGAAATAGACTTGTAAATCACAGTTTTTAACCACTATACGAAAACAAAATTGGTCACCAAAAATCTTATCCAATTCTACAGCGAGTTTCTCGAGCAACTCTTGAAATAACAGTTTGGTAAAAGTCCAAATCATCACTAATTCACTATTCACTACTTGGAACAGGATTTTGGTCCAATAACTCTAAGAGCATACTTAGAGCATGCATAACTTTGAACAATAAATCTAATAAAAATGCACAGAAAACAGGTGCCACCTGCAATTTATGTGCAGAAATTAAATGAATCGTGTCCAATAGAGATTCTTAACCGTCTCAATCCATCTGCCGCCTTCTTGTTTAATAACCAAGCAGCAAAGGCAGCAGCTATAGTTTCAGTAACAGGCTCAGTGAGATTGAGAGGCTCACCTTCAACCCCAGCAATGGCAACACCACGAATATCACTGCAAAACAAAACAGCCTGCATAAAACTATTTGATATATATAAAACATTTTAGATGTACCTACAGGATAACATGCTAAACTGCATGCACCGCACAAGCTATTCTGGCATACTGGTGTATAACCGATGACAAGTCGGCCTGCTGATGAAGCGGAGGCTTTTATGCACATGGTAACGTATGGGGAAAAATAGGGTTGGAAACCAGTAGTAGATGGCTGTTTGATATGACTTATATAGGGTGTTCTTTGTATATTTTCATACACATGTAACTTGTATATGTTGGCCTTTAGGCCTATTGAAATAGACAAGGTTCATTCGAACATGATATCAGAGCCATGGCTCTCTCCCCCCGAAAACCCTAGCTGCTATTCAGTGACGGAGCTTCACACAGATTATAGAGGGGGCCGGCCTTGTGAACAAGTAGCTCAACGCCGTTGAGTTGGGCCGCCACGATGACCCACCAGCTTTGGCATTTAGAACCAGTGACCCGCACAAGAGGCCCAGACCTAGCTATACACATCGGTCGAAGCCCCCTTACGGACCGACACCGCGAGCGCCAAGGCTGCCGGTGAACAAGTTGGGGGTCAGAGGTCCGACACCGCGAGCTCCACGACCTCGCGGTCGAGAGGCGGCGACCCATGTTAGCCCACACTAAGCTCCGTCCCTGCTGCTATTCACTGCTGCCACCGGAGCCGCCGCCGCCGCCATAGCTCCTCTTTCTCGCTTCGCCTCCTCCTCTTTTTTTTCGCCACTCTGTTTTTCGTCCGCCACCGCCGCTTCTCCTTTGCTTTCATTGACGGATCCGAAACTCCGGCTAGCTGCAGACACCACGTCGCCGGATCCAACGCCGCCGGCTCCGGATCTAGCCGTCGCGCCCTCCATCCCCGGCATGCACCGTTGCGCCTCGCTGGCCCCTGAGCTCGACCTCCTCTTCGCCGAATACCCGAGGCTGCGGTTGTTCACGCTCTCCAAGCTCTGGAGCTCATCTCGCGGTGCAGGCTCTGCATCGCCTGCGTCGGCTCTGCCAACGAGCTTGCGCTCCCGCCGCTCCTTGCCTCGTTGGCCCCCAAGCTTGACCTCGATGCCTTCCTCTGCTCCAGGGGCTCCCGACGCCTTCGTCTACTTCGGGGGCTGTCGACGCCTCCCAAGTGACGCCTCTGCTCCGGGTGCCACCCGCACCGCCACTCTTGAGCGTCGCCGCCCTCTGCTCCACCGAGAGCTTGCTGCCCACCATGCGCACCGCCAGAGCTCGTGCTCCCGGGCCCCTGCTCCTGAGTTCGCCTTTGGCCGCCACCGACACTCGGGCCGCCCCGTCGCCGCCTCCTCGCGATGAGGCTGACTCTCCGTGCACGTTTCACCAAGGCGGAGGCCACCGCGCTGCGGGCCCATGTGGAGTGGCTCGAGCATAAGGCCGTCAAGCGTGACGAGCTCCTCTCCGCGCTTCTAGCAGCTACGCGCCCAGGCGACGCCAACCTTCGTTGCTCCTGCCTCGGGCCGCCGTCCCTGCCTCGAGCTCTTTTAGCTCTTGCTTCTCAGCAGTCGTCCTCGCCCCCGCCACCTCTCTTGTCCGGTATCTTGTCTTCGTGGATCTTGGACTCTGGTGCTTCTTTTCACATGACACCAGATTCTACTCGAGTCACTTCTGTGAGTCCGATAGCTCTTCCTTCCACTGTTCAGACTGTAGATGGTACCTCTCTTCCTGTTGCAGGCCGAGTCTTCCTTTCCACTTCTTCTTTTCATGTTCCTGCCATCTCTCATGTTCCCAAGCTTACTATGCAGCTTATGTCGGCCGATCAGATCACTGATCACAACTGTCATGTTATTCTTGAGTCCGATTCTTGTTGTGTCCGGGACCGCCGCACGAGGACTCTGCTTGGTGCTGTCCCTCGGCGTTGTGATTCGCAGCGTCTTTGGGAGCTCAACTGGCTACACCTTTCTTCCGCTGTCTCCACTAGCCAATCAGTCACTACATCGGCCTCTGTTTTTTCTACGTCCTCTACTGCTTCCTTTGCACAGTGGCACTATCGTTATGGTCGTCTCTGTGGATCGCGACTGTCGTCTCTAGTAGGTCGTGCTCTTCTTGGGTCTAATATCTGGTGACACCTCTTCACCTTGTATGGGTTGCAAGCTTTACAAGCTTCGCAAGCAACTGTAGCTCCCCTATCCCTCTAGTGATTCTGCCTCGGCTTATCCTTTTGATCTTGTTCACTTCAACGTTTGGGGTCTGGCTCCATTCGTTTCGAAAGGGGTTCATCGATACTATGTTATCTTTATTGATGATTATTCTCATAATACTTGGATCTATTTCATGTCCTCTCACAGCCAGGTTCTTTCTATTTACCAGATGTTTGCCACCATGGTGCATACTCAGTTTGATTTGGTCAGTCCTGTGTTTCGTGCTAACTCTACTAGCGAGTACCTGTCTACTGCTTTGCGTCACTCTCACCGAGCAGTGTACTCTTCCCCAGTACTCTTATCCTGGTGCTCATGGTCAGAACGGTGTCTCTGAGCGTAAGCATCGTCACTTGCTTGAGACAGCTCGCGCTCACATGCTTGCCTCTTCTGTTCCACCTCACTTCCGAGCTAAGGTTGTCTTCACTGCTGCTTTCCTCATCATGCAGCCTTCCACTGCTCTTCAGGGTTTTACTCCTGTCGAGCGTCTCTACGGTCGAGCTCCCAAGTACAGTCACCTTTGCTGTTTCGGCTGTGTCTACTTCATCCTTCTTCCACCTCGTGAGCGCACCAAGCTAACTACTCAGTCAGTTGAGAGTTTTTATTGGCTACAGTCTTGAGCATAAGGGTTATCGTTGCTACGACCCTGTTGCTCGCCGAATGAGTATCTCTCACTGTGTCACCTTCGATGAGTCCCGGCCTTAGCCTTTCTACTGTCAGCTCAGATTCCCTTGTTGAGTCGATCTCTTTTCTGACTTTTCCTGACACAGCTTTCCACTTATGTTTCACTTCCGCCTCCACCTTCTTCGTTTCCCTCTTCTCCGGCTCCACCTATTCCTTCTTCACTGGAGTTTCCTTCCAGCTCTTTTATTGATATTCCACCCCTTCCCCTACACTACTCTCGTCATCCTCGGCCTACTCCTCCGGTTGAGCCTCCGTCTTTGCTGGGCCCTGTTCCCAACTCTCCTTCTCCGTCCTTGCTGGGCCAACGCCGCCTTCTCTTCCTAGATACGATCTTCGTGATCATCGTCTTGTCGAGCCTCTGGCCTTCGGCTTCACACCATTGCACTTCTGAACCTCGACCTCTGGTGGCCGCTTCTACTTTGAGTGGCATCTCACGATGTCTGAGGAGATTGCTGCTTTGGAGGGTACTGGCACTTAGAATCTTGTGCCCTTACCTGTGCGTGTCACTCCCACCACGTGCAAGTAGGTGTACAAGATCAAGACCCACTCGGATGGTTCTCTTGAGCGCTACTAGGCTTGTATTGTGGCGCGTGGTTTTCAGCGGGAGCATAGTCATGAGTTATGACTATAATGAGACCTTCGCTCCTATGACTACTGTTCGCACTCTTGTTAATGTGGCCTCTGTTCAACAGTGTCCTATCTCCCAGCTGGATATCAAGAATGTCTTTCTCAATGGCGAGGTGCGTGGTCTACATGCAGCTGTCCACTGGGTATTCTATCCCTGCTGGTATGGTTTGTCGCATTTGTCGTTCTCTCTATGGGCTCTAGTAAGCCTCTCATGCTTCGTTTGACCGCTTCTCCTTTGTTGTCACTGCTGTTGGCTTCTCCGCCAGTGATCACGACCCTACCCACTTTTTACACACCTCTCCTGATGGTCGAACGCTCCTCCTTCTCTTTGGATGATATGGTCATTCCTGGGGACGACTCTCAGTACATTGATTTTGTGAAGGAGCATCTCAGTGAGCAGTTCTTAATGTCCGATTTTGGTCCTCTTCGTTACTTTCTTCGGATTGTGGTCACTTCCACGCTTAAGGGCTACTACCTCTCCCAAGAGAAGTACATTTAGGAAATCCTTGCTCGCGCTTGTCTCACTGATTAGTGCACGGTGGACACTCCTATGGAGCTTAGTGCTCACCTTCAGCCCACTGATGGGGAGCCTCTTGAGGATCTCGTTACCGCCATCTTGTCGGAAGTCTTGTTTACCTTGGGATCACTTGACCTAACATTTCTCACCCTGTCCACACTCCGAGTCAGTTCGTTTCTGCTCCCACTCAGCTCCAGTATAGACACCTTCGTGTTATGCGATATCTGCGTGGGACCATCAGTCGTTGCCTTTTTTTTCCTCGCTCCAGCCCTTTGCAGCTTCAAGCATACTCTGATGCGACTTGTGTTAGCGATCCTTCTGATCGCTAGTCTCTTTCTACCTATTGTGTTTTCCTTAGCTCCTCTCTGATTGCATGGAAGACTAAAAAGTAGACTGTTGTTTCCCGTTCGAGTACTGAGACTGAGTTGCGAGCCATACTAACGTTGATAGCTGAGATCACTTGGCTTCGGTGGCTACTTGAGGATTTCGGTGTTTCAGCTTCTGCACCAACTCCTATCTTATCATACAGTACTAGTACGATCAGCATTACTCGAGATCCAGTAAAGCATGAGCTCACCAAGCATATTAGAGTAGATGCTTTATTCATGAGATCGCAGGCGTAGGACCAAGTTATTGCTATTCAGTATGTGCATTTTGAGTTTCAGTTAGCAAATTTTTCACAAGTCACAGACTAGAGCTCAGCACAGCTTCTTACTATCCAAACTCAGTGTTGTTGATCCACCATGAGTTTGAGGATGGTGCTAGATATGACTTGTATATGATGTTCTTTGCATATTTTTATACACATGTAACTTGTATATGTTGGCCTTTAGGCCCATTGGAATAGACAAATTTCATTCCAACAATGGTAACCTGTTCCCAGATTTGTGGATTTGGTAAAACTGGCCAAATATCAATGAGTAATCCAAGTTTGGCAAACTTTGCATTTTTCTTGAACATGATCACATCTTCTATAGTATTTGCATAAATGAATTTAACATATTCAGTATTTAATATTAACTATACAGTTTCTCCAAATATTGCCAGATTCTACATAAAATTAACTGTTTTCCATTGGATCCTGGCTGGGTCAAGGGGTTGGGCAATTTGGTAACACAGCTAAAAGACTAACTGGAACAATACCCACAGCCAGTGATTCAATCTAGGAATGAGATACGGTCTTGTTTACAAAATAGATGGCTAAAAGACAACACAGCAGACATGCAAAATCTCGAGCACAACAATATTTCATAAACAAAATGCAGGTTCTAGCTATACTTTAATGATCATGAGGTAAAAAGTTTTCTTACATGATGATCAAAGTGCCTTTTGAGAAACATAATTGTTGTTTGAGACCTTCAATACTTGTCTATGCATCATATTACTCTGGATAGTGTCACTCAAAACATAATGCAGGCCCAAACGCAAGTAACTATAATTCCTCAAACAAAATCAAAGCACCCAGTTAAAGCTACGTCCATACAGTAATTGATAACACCCATGTGTACCATATGATGTGGCCAATGACCATGTGTCCTTCAACTATATGATTTCTAGAAATCTAATGATCCTTGCAGGTGAAGCAACAACGTTGTTGATACTGAAACTGTAATGATTTACAGAAGAACAATATTCACGTTAACGCAAATGTACTTTATTATACATTTTCCAATGCAGTTATAATCTCGAATGAAAATATGTGAACTTTATTTGGTGTGGTTCTAGCCACAGTTCCGAATTTCGGCCGAAAATCGGGAATTTCGGATTTATCGGCCCTCCCCGGTAGGAATTCAAACCGGGTTCAAAAAAAATTGGTTTGCTTGGATTTTGTCCAAAAGAAATCGAATTTTCTTGAATTTTGTTTGAATTTGATTTTTAAAAAATCCGAAAAAAATTGAAAATTTTGGCCAAAATTTTCCGATTTTCAGCCAAACCAGCCTTACCAGCCACCCCCGGTAAAAAGTACTTACCGGTAAAAAAAAACCCTGGTTATAGCTGAGATCTTGGCATCTTCCCATCTTATTTCAGCATGCTTGCTTATCTCTAAAGTTATTTTTCTTTTTTTTCTCTGGTACAAATAACATTAAAAGTAATGTGCAACTGTTTTAATTTGCAACTCCTCCCCTTTGTTAACAAACCTAATGCACAAGAAAGACCTAAAAGTCATAAACTCCACTTCCAACCATCCCATTCCACTGTACAAAATGCAAAAGCATGGGATCCCTGTCAAAACATCAAAGCGATTAAATAGCTAACATGAAAAAGGGACCCAAAAGCTCTAGATATGGCATTGGCTACTAACAAACATAGCTTCAATGCTTTTGGAACAACACCATGGATAGAGATGTTTCGTTACCCTTGCATAAAGCAAATTAGTTTATACAAGACTTTATGTCTTTAAGAGCATGTAAAGCAAGGAGATCATCGTAGAAAGTAGAAACTAGTTTATACCATACCTGCCATTTTGAAGCTTAAGAAAATCAATGTTCTCAGAGGATGAGACAGCACTGCTACCTTGAGCAGCTGCAATGAAATTTACTGTAAGCAACTTTACACACTGGCACAATGCACATATATTACACAGTGCAGATATCCTAAATCAGCAATCAATCTATGATCTGACACAATATAATTAGGCAATATCTGACAGAAAATCGCCAAAATGAGTTAGGAAAAAAACCTAACGTAACACTAGCGAGCAACCTGATCAATGAGAACCTAGAACACACCATTGCAGCTAATATTTGCTTGTTTGCCGAAGCTAATCCATGCTGTTGATGTGGTATTTAACCACTTGCCTGGAGTATTAGCCAATGTTAATCTACAGTCCTGGAAGGAATGCATGCTGCGGGTATTGAGGGCACAAAAGTCACTGGGATATCTTGTGCTGTGCCTAGTCCGTGGGCGATGTTGTGCCAAGAATGCATTTTGTATGGTCTTCACTGATAATGCTGCACAAATTGCCAAATCTATCAGATCGTCTTCTATTTAACTTAAGACATTGCACAAGATAATTGTTTATTTGGGTTCTTATCCTAACACTGTGGATGAATGGCACAGTTTTCTTCAACAAAATGCAAATGACTAAAGATTTGTACTTTATTGCATCACTTTTTACATCGATTTTGTACTACATCTTCTATTAGGGCATCATTTTGAAATGTTTCATGTAAACGAAATTATATATCTGTTCAATGCTCTCTGCACATTAATATCTTGTGGTATTGTCATGGAGGTTTTTGGAAGCCAATGACATTGATTATTCTCCGTTTATTCTATTGGTTGCTCTCTGAAACATATGTTTCAATTTTCAAATCCTTTCAATTTCAACCATACCAGCAATAAATAGAGAGGATTTGGTCAAATGGCCCAGAATAACTTATCGACAGTTAACAAAACCATCCGACCAATTTACAAATCCAATGTTTAAATTTAACAAGAATTAACATAACAGTAACACCATCAAATATGTCTAATATCTGATTGCCTGAAAGTACCAATATCAACAATTCAGGGTTTGAGTGTAACCTTAACAAGCTGTAACTTAATATTTTTGTTTGACATGTTGCAAATGATATATGATCACAATGTGTGTTCATCCACAAATGTTTTCTCGAGATTGACGAATTGCATCACTGGTTTTGTCTCTCTTGTTTTCAATGCAGAGAAGAGCAATGGGCGTATCAGAAAAAAAAAGTAGTCAGCTATCACTACCATTTTGGGATAATTCAATTGTGCAGGTTAGATGTATTCTCTTCAATTGACAGACGAAACAGATAAAACAAACGAGTGCTGCAGCCCATTCAACGGGTGCTAAGGACATAAATCCAAGGAAAATCTGCAGTGCCTCCAACATGATTTCCGTTGCTCCAAACAACCCCGAGCGGTAGCAACGAATCGGATGCGTAACGCTACGAGATTCTTTTGGTTCCGCAAAAAAGATGGCATGAGACAGTATGTATTCTAAACCCCACGCTTTCCACAGTTGTACGCTTAAACCTTTCGCGAACCTGCTAGGGATTACGGGCACTGCGGCCACGGATTCGAGTTCGAGGTACGATTCAGATCGACCGGAGAGACCACTAGAGTTACCGTTTCACGGATTAGAGAACGGAAGGAGGAGGAGGCGACGCACTGACCCGCCATATGGACGCCCCGCGGCGGCGGAGGAGCTCGTGCGACCTGGCTTCGCTCTGCTGATGCGTGGGCGGCGAGCACGAGGAGAAGTTGTTGGGGCAGATGGAACAATCCGGAAGTGCGGCACCGCCGGCAAAAGATCCACGGCCCAATAAGATTTTTTTGGGGTCTGCCTGCCGAGTAAGCACCGAATCTTCGGCCGAATTACGGCCCAATAGGATTTTTTTTAGGGTCTGCCTGCCGAGTAAGCACCGAGCCTTGGCCGAATCGGCCTTGTGTGTCGGGGATATTAGCAAAAATATCGCTCGTCGCCTAGAATTGGTAAAAATAGCCTTTTCACCGTACGGTCATCGTACATGACGTCCAACAAGCCAACACATAACCACTGCTGTACGATTGCCGTACGGATTAGCTAAAACCGCACAACCATCATGCGGTGACGCCCAAAACTGCATGGCCATTTTTTTGTAGGATTTTGTAAATATAGCAAATGAGTTTCAAAAACTATAAAATTTGTTGTGGAGCCTCCCAACACAGTTTACTTGTTTGTGTAATATTTTCCATAATTTATTGTGGGGTGCGCTGAGGCCCGAAGTACTCGAAGCTAATGGGTTGCCTACGGAGCAAGTAGGTGTGCACTGAGGCGCGTGTTAATCAACTCACTGAGGGGTCTCCCGTGGTACGAGTGGGTGTACGCCGAAGTGCTTGTAGCTGGAGCTGGGGACTAAGTGATAAGGAGGACAAGTGCATTGAAGCGCTGGATACTTGGCTTGTCTAAGGCATGACCTTGCAGCGAGTGCTCGAGTCCTGAGGAGTTACATTTGAGGTGGGGAGATATGTACCCGAACACAAGGTAGTTGACTCGTCGAGGTGTGGCATATGGAGCGAGGAGTGCTCGACTCATTAAGGTATTGACTACGAGGCCAGGAGTACTCAACTAATCGAGGTGTGGCCTTGGACGGAAGGAGCTGATTTTTCTAATTTGTCGGTTGGTTCTCGTTGAGGGGGTAAGTTATTACTCCATCTCCCATCGAATTATTACATCTTGTAGTACAACTACTAATGCTATATATCTTGGCATGCTATACATCTTACATCCATGCCTACTATTCCATCTAAGCCATTTGCCATGCTACTTCCTCCACCATTCAGTCAATTTGTTCCAATATTAATTGAGTTCATCTCCTTTCCACCGTCAATCACCACATCCTACGACTAAAGCCGCGACTAAAGTACATCATTTTGAAGCAAAAGGACACTAATGTACTGTAGCATCCCAAAATTTGAATGAAGTTCAAATTGTTTGAAAATGTGGAATTTCTAAAAACTTTTTAATGCACCCTTTTAACATTTGAGTTTCTCCGGATTTTATTCGAGATATTGTCGAGGTTTGAATTGTAAGAAACCCTTGATGAAATTCAAACCTAATTCAAGTAGATAAAACTTGAAAACAAATTTGAATTTGAATGTACAGGAAAAAGAAAAAGGGTTTTAAAACCCCAAATGTAGTGTGGGCCGAAACCCAGCCAGCCCAATCCCCTTCTCTTTTTTTCTTTTTCCTTTTTTTTCTTCTTTTCTTCACAGGTCGACCCACCTCTTACGCCCGACTCGACCTTCTTCTTTCCCCTCCTCTTCTCTGTGCCGCTTGTTAGAAGCAACTGGCACCACGCCACGCCACCCACTCTCATCTCATCATCGCCACTACAACCACGCTGCCGCCCACATCATCGTCGTCCTTGCCCAACTATCGCCCTAAAGACCTGCTCTCTTCCACATCGCGTCATCGCCCGTTACCTCTCGCCTACCCCATAGTGCCGCTATGCTTGCATCGTCGTGCACAGCCCTGCCGTCAACCTCGCCCTCCTCCCTATTTAAGCCACGCCTTGGCCCCCCTTGTCTTCCTCGTGCGTCCTCAATCATCTCCCATGTTATTCTCTTCTGCTGCGCGAACGAAGCAGCAAGGAAGCGCCTATCGCCTCTGGTCTAGCCGCCGCACTCCTCCCGCGCACAGCCGGTGCCCTAGTGGGCTCCAACCACCACCATTTTGCCCTCCGGCACCGCCTCGGCCCCCTCAACCCATTCCTCATCGCCGTTTCATCTTCCCCGATCAGGAGCACCGGGAACGCACCGCCTTTCCCCTCCTCCTATTCACGGCTGCTGCCTTCGCTTCGTCGTCCCGGTCGACACGGTGAGCTCATCCTGTATTTTCTCACATCATCTCATGTTCTTGAGCCATCTTGTCGTATCCCCTCAATTGATTGTGGTTTTGATCCACCAAAGCACCATGCTGCTATGTAATTTCTTCTCCGACATTGGCCGAAAGGCCCTACTGCCACCACCATTTCTTTCCGGTGAGCTCCCCCTCAATTCCTCTCACTTGGAGCATCCCCAAACCCTCATGTGTCCCATCCTATCACTCATTCGAGCACCCCTTTCACCCTAGATTGCCGCCTGTATTACAACATTTATTGTAATATTTGTCATCCTCTTTTACAAACCTTGTGGGCTTGTAAATTGGCTTCTTGTCTTTCTTAGGAATGAACCCAAGCCCTTTCTTATTGAATGAGCATCTTTGCTCACTAAATAGCTTATCAAGAGTTGTTTTATCCTTGAAGCATATTTTCAAGCTCTTACTTAACTTGGTGACTTACTCTTTTAATTCATGATTTTCAACAACGAGCAATGGATCACATGTATTGGCCATATTAGCAATTGAATCATTTTTAGAGCAACATGGCATGGACAACGAATCAACACATGATATAGAAGTGCAAGACATGGATAAAGCACTTGAAGCAACTTCTACTCTAGGTATCTCATTCATTAAATTGCAAGTAATTCTAATATTTGAATGAATTTTTTTAGTATCTTTGAAGAAAAGAGAATCATGAGCTTCCTTTAGCTCATCATATGAGTCTTTTGGAGAGATGTACTCTTTCTTCAAGACTTCAAATTTTGACTTCTCTTTTTCAAGATATTAATTTAATTCTTCAAGCATATCCATTAATTCATCATATGAAGGTTCATTATCATTAATAGGTTTTTACCTTATCTCCTTTTGCCATGAGACAAGTAGGAGTGAAGAATAGCGATGACGCTTCCTTGATGGCGATGCCGACAAGTCCTCTTTTCTTGTAGGATCCTTCATCATTAGAATCGGAGTCGAAATCCGAATGCTCTTCATCGGAATCTCATTCTCCAATATGTGCTTCATTTCTGCCATGTTTGTGAAGCTTCTTGAAAATCTTCTTCTTGCCGTTGTATTCCTTCTTCTTTAATGATTTGCCCTTATCATCCTTCTTGTTGGGGCAATGAGAGGCAATTTGCCCCTTCTCTTCGCACAAATAGCAACGAATATTGATATAGCGCTTATTGTCATTCGAGAATTACCCTTTCTTACTCTTGTCAAAATTAAAGCTTCGATGTGGGCGTCTTCTTATGAACTTATTCATTCTCCTTACAAGGAGACCAAATTATTCTTTGGAGTCTTCCTCTTCATTCTCCGATTCTTCACTTGATTCCGCTTTCGCCTTACAAGCGGTAATCTTCTTCTTGGAAGAGGATTGCTCCAAAAGCTCCTCCTTAGCCTTCTTGTATAATTCATTTGTGATGAGATTGCCCAAGAGACTAGTTGGTGTCATCCTTGGCAATTCAGGAGAGTTGAGAAATAGAGTCATCAATGTCTCATATTTCTCCAGTAGAGCCCTAATTATTTTTCTCACAATATCAACATTAAGAAGGTTATTGCCTAGGCCCTTGAGCTTATTTACAATGTTATTAAGACGGGAATACATCTCGTTGATATTTTCATAAGGCAACATTGTAAATATTTCATATTTGATCTTAAGCCTATGCAATTTGGCTTCTTTAACCGTGGATGTACCCTCATGGATTTCCAAGAGTTTAGTCCATATCTCATGAGCGGTTTCAAGATTGCTCACTCGATTGAACTCATCTGCGTTTAAAGCTCCAAAGAGAGAGTTCATCGTTTGAGCATTGAGGTGAGAGTTTCGATCATCAAGATCCGTGGGTGTGCGGGATCAAGTGCCATAACGGAACTCCTGCTAACAATTCTCTATATGCTTGGGCTCGTGGCCTTTAAATAAATAGACATTCTAATTTTTCAATAAACATAATTTGTTCCATCAAATAAAGGTGTGTTGCCTATTGACATTCCCTCATTAGCCATCATTTCTGTCCTAGACGATTAAGTCTAAAATTAGAGAGACCAAGCTCTGATACCACTTGTAGGGTCAAGGGTAACCGACTAGAGGGGGTGAATAGGAGGTTTTTAATACTTTTCAACTAATTAACAATTTTAAATAAGATTGTCTTCAACAAAGCTTCCTAGCAAAAATATGATGATAGAACTACTAAGCCATTTAAGACAATTATGAGCTAATGTCAATACTAAATACAATTCTAGCTAAGCAAATATACACAAGTAAATTGCTAGAAATATAAATGCGGAAGTAGTAAAGACAAGAATAAACCACAATAGAGACAATGAAGTTTTTCTCGTGGTATCAAAGACTTGCCGGTGTTCACTAGTCCACGTTGAGAAAACTTGAACGAATCAAGCCGGCTCCACGAATTAAGCCTCAACTCTCGATCACTATTGTTGCTCTTCCTCCTCTCCAGAAATGGTGAGCACGCAACCACTTCACAATCCATTGCCGGAACTCTTCACAATCATTTTTTGAAGAGCTCATCGTGCAAACTTCCTCCAAAGTCATCTAGGTGCCATCAAGCACCAAGAGTAATAAACCAAGTGTTTGCTTGAGGAAAATCAAGTGCCAACGAAATCAACTAATGATGTGATGCACTTGAATGCTCTCAACTACCTTAAATTGGGAATTCAAAGCAAATGAGTAGTAGAGAGTGTCTAAGAGCTCAAGGGTATTCAATGAGAGTGAATATGCTCAAGAAGTGCTGAGCTAGAGGCAAGTGGGGAGGTATTTATAACCCTCACCAACAAAACTAGCCGTTTGAACCAATTCTCTTAAAAAATCAACATTTGCGGTAATACCACCGTTCAAACCCGGTATTACCGATTTCAGGAGTAACGGTCAGAATAGTCGCATTTAATGCTTTGAACTAGCCATTACAGAAAAAGGTGTGGTACTCCCGCCAACTAGAATTCGGTATTACCGTACAGCGGTAATACCGCTCGGCTATATCAGTATTACCGATTTCCAGAGGATCAAAAACTCAAGAAAAACACCCTCTCTGGAAAAATTGTTTCGCCATGTAAAACTCGGTATTACCGACTTACGGTAATACCGCAGAAGAATTGTGGTCTTATCGATTACTGGTTTCTACGAAAACTCCTAAAAACATGACTACTAGAAAATCCATACTGTAAACAAGATTTCGGTATTATCGACTTGCGGTAATACCGCTTAGTACTTGCGATCTTATCGATTTTGGGATTTCAACAAAATCATTGAAAACATGCTCTCTGAAAAAACATACCGCCATGTATATTTCGGTATTATCGACTTGCGGTAATACCGCTCAATAATTGCGATCTTACCGATTTTTCTGAACAGTTTTCCAGAAGTAAAAAACAAATGCAATGCATGACTCCTAGTTGATCAAGATGGCACATAAAAAGATCCTCAAGCTACTAGCTATAATCCCTCTTTATAGTACGACATTTAGCCTATAAATCCAATCTTTTCTCCATACACCAAGATCGGTAAAATACTATAAAAATATCCTTAGACTAAGTGATACCTTTGCCTTGAGTCATGTCATTCCTTATCACCTTTGCATTGCTATTTCTATGTCATCATTCAACCTTTGGGACTAATCATTTAAACAAACTTAACACACGTGTTAGTCCCTTAATACGTTATTGACATTAATTACCAAAACCATCATTAGGGGCCTAGATACTTTCAATCTCCCCCTTTTTGGTAATTGATGACAACCCAATCAATATTAATGATTTAAAAGATTTTGAATATACAGCAAGTTGTATATTCTTGTTTTAACATTTGATTTGCAATTAATTCTAGAAATGAAAGTTCAAGGAGATGGAGATAATTGCATTCAAAGTCCATCAGTAAATAAACAAAACTCCCCCTAAAGATGTGCATAAGTATTCAAGAGGTGACTTTCATGATTTGTGTATTGTTAGAAATTTTGGCGGAGTTTTCTTTATTTATTGACTACGAGGAACTTGTAATCATTTAAGAAAAAAGATAATAAGTATGATATAAGCTTGAACACTTAAAATTAATTAAACAAGGATAATAGCCAACATTTTGTATAGCATAATATAAGAGTCAAGATGCAATAAATTTAAACTAGGTTATTATAAGAACACAAGTTCCAAGTATTTAAACATAACAAAGTTATTACAAAACAAATGTGGCGACCCGGCCAGGGGCCTCACCCGAGAGGTCCTCCAAGACCTCCCTGGGAGTCCATTAGGACCTCCCAGGAGGTCATAAGGACCTCTCGGGCAGTCCTCCCAGGCCTCCCAGGAGGTCCCATCGGACCTCCTGGAGGTCCAGGGAACTGACCCGGGCAGGTCTTGAGCCTCAGGACCTCCTCAAGAGCCACGACCAACCCTGGGGGAGGTCTAGAGACCAACCAGAGGAGGTCATGGGACTTGGAGAAGTCCTAATCCTCCTGTGATCCGAACCAGTCCCAAGGATCACTAGCTAGTTCTCACAGCAATTACAAGTGATAACATACATCCACACGAGACTTTATTAACAACAAAAGAGTTGATTACAAAGTTTGCTTACAGACCGACAATAGTGAAATACACAGCGGAACAAAAGGCAAGTCTATCCAATACACCACAGGTAATTGGCTGGAGGGCGCGGCCTAGTTGATCTGGTCTTCGTCATCATCAAGAAAGTCCTCTCCTGCTCAAAAATTAGTTTCAAGCAAGAGTGAGCACAACAACCGTGCTCGCAAGTTACATACGTGGGATAACAAAATGACATGCATACATGGATATTCAAAGGGAGGCATAGTATGGTTGCTTTGCGTAAAGCCAAGTTTATTTCAAATACATATACTAAGTTTCAAGGCAGTGATACAGTAATTAAAATTTATTTTGCAAAATCAACTTTTTAGTTGGATAATATTCATCATCAAATAATGAAGGATACCCTCTTGTCACAAAGCTCCCTGCCCAGCCCATGGGATAGAGATCCCAAAGGAACAGTTTATCCAAAACCTTTTTGAAAACAAAACCAACATCTAACTTTGAGTGGTCTTTGCCAGCACGTCCATGACCGTGGACACGGCTATTCGAATAGTTTTCACTCTAGAGAGGTTGTACACTTTACCCACACAACATGATTCCTCTAGTTTGTTTGGCATTCGTCAATACCACCTCTCACTACCGAAGGTAAGAGGTCTAGAGCTCATGACAAGGCCTTTACAATGCATCATTCCACTACAACCCCTCCTCACTAAGGTTTCGCTTCCATTAGATAGAAACCCGCCGGAAAAGCCCCCTTTTGCGCCAGTGGAAAACATAGGTTATAAAAGACCATAGGCCATGAAAGACATCCCACACATCAAAGTGGAACAACCGCGGTGGAACTTTGCAAATTAATTGGCCAGGTCCCACGCCCCATTTTGGAGACATGTGGTTGTACGGGGGTGGCATAGCCCATTATAGGCTTAGCAAAGGGACGCTCAAAGGCCGGTCCTCACATGACTAGGGTGACAACCACAGAACCCCTGAGCCTCAACTTTACCCAAGTTGATCTCGTGAATGGACATGCACCAACCAAGCAACCAATTCGCACTAGTCCAAAACCATTTTCCTTTCATTCGCTTTTCAAGGACATTTAGAAGCTTCCATGACAACCCAATGCCATGGCTTAAAACTTTTAAACAGCAGTTGGTCATGTTGGTAAAATTCCCCAAATTAAATACTTTTGGTCTAAGTGAGACTAAGCATACGTGTTTCAAATGATCCCAGTTCATACTAATGTATCAACCAGTTTTTCCTATGGTGATAAGATGTTCGGTTCAAGGTCAACAGTGGCCATACAAAGGATTTAGGTATAGCTATGGATTTAAAGACAGGTATTGAAATAACTTAGTAAAGTAAGCATGCATAAACCTTTAAGACAGAACATAGTAGTTTGAAATAATGGGTGCAATATGATCAAGAGTGTAACTTGCCTTGCTCAAAGGCTTGGACATCTTCTTCTTCAAAGAGCTCTTGCTCCTCAGTGTCTTCACAATATACACGAGGAAATCAAAGCAACTCAACACAAAGCACAAATAAGATCCAAGGAAACTTTAATGAAACTTCAAAATAAAACCAACAGAGAGGCTAGGTCAGTTTGGAGGAGATCCAAGGAGCTGGCTGGAGGAGGTCCCAAGCTTCAGGAGGAGGTCCAGAGAGCTTTGGAGGAGCTCCAAGAGCTTGCTGGAGGAGGTCCAAAAAGTGGAAATGAGCCAAAGGGGTAAAGGGGAAGGGCTGCCCAAGCTTATATAGCCAGAACCACCCAGATACCCACGGTTACACATGTTCAAGAGTTGGTGAAAAGGACAATGGGAGCAGGCAAAGATGGGAAAAGAATAGCACGGTTGCTGCAAAAAGGTAGAAGCACTTAATGCGATACAACAGGCATTAAATGTGGGGAGACTCCCATGCGCAAAAGACACGGTCAAAGGATAAAGAAATAGGAGTGTGACTGCCAAATGGGGCCAGTCAAAGCTCAAGGGGAGGTCTTGCGGAGATCTAGAGGGGATCGTGCAGAGGTAAGGGGAGGTCCTGACGGTCCGATCCTCAAAGGGGAGGTTTAGACGGTTAAGATCTCAAAAGGGGAGGTCTTAACGGCCAGATCTAACAAGGGGAAGGTCTGGACGGTTAAGATCTCCAAAGGGGAGGTCTTAACGGCCAGATCTAACAAGGGGGAGATCTGGACGGTTAAGATCTCTAAAGGGGAGGTCTTAACGGCCAGATCTAACAAGGGGGAGGTCTGGATGGTTAGATCTCCAAAGGGGAGGTCTTAACGGCCAGATCTAATAAGGGGGAGGTCTGGACGGTTAAGATCTCCAAAGGGGAGGTCTTAACGGCTAGATCTAGCAAGGGGGAGGTCTGGGCCGGAGAAAATCCAACCCCTTGGGAGGTCTAGACCTAAGGAGGCCTAGACCCGAGAAGGGTAAAACCAGCATAGAAGGGAAGGGATCACCAAAGCTCCAACAAATCCAACAACCAAAAGAGTCTTTAGTTGAAGTTTAGTTTAGTCAATTGAAGTCCATTATGAAATTCTCAAGTTAAGCTTTGAATTCTCATCAAAACAAACTGGTTCTTTTTATTTTGAAAATTCAAAAAGGCTCCAAACGGCAGGGTGTTACAACAAACAAGTCCAACATAGATATATATAATATAAGATAGTAGCAGCCCAAACTTCTTGCTTGCTCTCCCTTAATCTTTCAATTCTTTTCTCCTCCTAACTTCTCCCCCTTTGGCATCAAGAACCAAAAGGAATCACTCAGCTGGATCTTGAGGAGGTGGTGGAGCTTGAGAGGTTGAAGCTTGAAGTGGATCTTGAGGAGGTGGTGGAGCTGGAGATGATTGGACTAGAGGTGCATCTTGAGGATGCGGAGAAGTGACTCGACGACGACGACCAAACCGAATAGGCAAAGGAGGTGCAAGAACTACTTGATCTAGAGCACTCACACTTTCTGTCAATGCAACCAACCTATTGTTGGTCTCAGTTTGAAATTCTCGCTGAGTATCTCGAATCTCCAAAATAACTGAATAAATATGAGAGAGAGAGAGAGAGAGAGAGAGAGAGAGAGAGAGAGTGACTGGATCTTCAGTTGGAGCATTTTCTTGCACTTGTGGGGGAATTGCTGTAAGAATTGAACCCCCATCTCTTGGCTTATATGGCTTATGTACTCTTGGACGTCCATCTCTGAACTAGATCTTCCTCATGATCAGAGCCATAATATAAGAAGCAAAATTAATTCTTTTGATCCTATCATTCTTGGAAGCTCCAATTTCTCTAATGATGAGATCAACAATATCAAACTTTCTTCCATTCATGATATTCTCTATGATGTTCCAAGCATGTCATCGAAGTTGCCACTTTTAGGAAAGAAAGTGTGATTGATGATCTGGTTGATCCAGCTTGGTAACGGGAGAAATCCTCCAATTCTCCTAGGCACAAAATTTACAGTTTCATCATAGAGCTGACGCCACGCTGGAGTTTTGAGAGCTCCTCTTTCATAGATCTTCTCTGGTTGTCCTGAGTATGTCCTCAAAGCTTGCTCAAACTCGAATCACTTCTTCATTGTAGTCACATTTTAATCCCATTATTTCTTCAAGATCGGCTCTTTAAAAAAGATGGAAGGCTCCAGTAAAACGATCAAATTTCTCTAAATGTGCCCAATCTATATATCTGTTATCAGTAAATTGACGATGATGACTATAGAGTCCTAGGATCAGGAATAGTAAGAACAGGAGTGGTCACCAGCTTTTCTTTCAAGGTTTGGAAACTGCGTTCACAATCATCATCCCACCAAAACTTCACATCCTTCGACGTAAGCCGAGACAAAGGCTTGGCAATAATGGAGAAATCCTGCACAAACCACCGATAATATCTTGCCATACCAAGGAAACTCCTCACTTCTTTGACGCTGGTCGGTCTTCCCCATTCTACTACTGTGAAAATCTTTCCCGGGTCAACAGATATTCCCTTATCATTTATGATGTGCTCCAAGAATCCCACTTCTGACATCCAAAACTCATACGTTTTCAGTTTAGCATAAAACTTGTTCTCTCTTAGTGTCTCCAATACGAGCCTCAGATGACGCCCATGATCTGCTTCAGTCTTTGAATAGATCAAAATATCATCAATAAAAACTACTACAAAATCATCTAGATACTCATGCAACATCCTATTCATTGTCTCCATAAAAGCAGCAGGGGCATTCGTTAGTCCAAAAGACACAACCTTGAATTCAAAATGTTCATACCTTGTGGAGAACACCGTCTTCTCAATATCCTCCTTTCGAACAGGAATCTGATTGTATCCCGACTGGAGGTCAATCTTTGAAAATACTCCTCTTAATTGATCAAATAAGTCTTCAATGTGAGGCAGAGGATACTTATTCTTAATGGTTAACAGGTTGAGAGCACGGTAGTCAATACACATGTTATATTCCTGTAGTCAAGTAGCACTAAGAACAATAGCTTTATCTTTCTTACAGACTGCCCATACCCTCAGCATTATAATATTTAATTCCTATGTTTTGCTTCACGCCTTCACCTAAATGAAGACATAAGCTTCGAATCGTAATCTCCATGTCAACAAAATTCGTTTCCTTGAGTCCTACCATACCCTCAGAGAGGAGTCAAGAGAGTCTCACATGGTGTAGTAGTAAAAATTCATAGATAGGCCCATCTATTAGAATTCCCCATGGTGTGTGCACTCTAAACCTAAAATCACAAACCGGTTTCACAACTTAGGAGCTATATGCTGTTATTATGTACATAAATGTTCCTTGATTTCATTGTTCACCCAAATCCAAGAAACACATTATCTAACCCCTATAGTACCGTTTCTTGATTCATACAACCCCCTGTCCTTGCGAAAAAATGGAGCCCCGAATTCGATCCTAGAACAAGGAAATCATCAACAATACAAGGATTAATTGTGTTGTACGCTCACCAGCGCTGTGATCCAGCGACTAGGACTGGGAGGAGAAGGTGGTGGCGACACTACTGTTGCCCTCCACCTCGTGGTTCAGCACCTTCGTGAAGGCCTCGACGTTGGCAGCGCTCGGTGTGGCCGCCGAACCCTACGCAGTCAACGGCCATCGGCGGCAATCGAGACGAAGAAGACGCACCACCAGATCCATGGAAAGAGACCCTTTCCCCACACCAAAAAGAGCGAACTGGAAAACCATAGAACAACAGAGAACCTTCCGAAAGAGGGGAAAAGAAGACAAATCCTACAAGACAAGGATCCGAGGATCGCTCACCTCCAAGCTGCTTGGGCTTGGGCTTGGCCCTGGCGTCGATGGACAGCGACGATGGCAGAAAAGATGGCGGCCGACGAGGCCACAGACTCCTCGAGCTCGGTGCGGTCAACGAACCCTAGCCAGTCCCCGCCGCTGCCACATCCGAGCACCAGTGGGAAGCAGAGAGAAGGAGCGGCGACGGAGAAAGGGAGCCAGAAAGGAGCGGACGTGGAAGACTGAGTCAAGTTTAATATACTTGACGGTAACGGTTGCCCCGTCATGTAAACTAGATACCTGATGAGCCAAAACCGTCACAAAAATGATTTTTGTTGACGGCTATTGCTGAACTGTCAGGTTAATGTTTCTTGACGGTTATCACCCGTCAGCCAAATGATTTTTATGGACGGTTCACAAAACTGTTAGGAAAATATGAAAAAACCATCAGCAAATATTTTCTTGATGGTTAACCGTAAGACAAATTAGATTTTCCCGACCACCCAGACCTGAGGGGATTTTTAACTGTCAGGAAAATAAAACCTGACGGTTTTTTCTATTTTTCTGACGGTTTTTGACCGTGGGAAAAAACCTCTTTTCTAGTAGTGAGAGACCACGTGGTACGACGCATGCCGAGCTGAGCGAGGCAGGCAGGGCGCAATCCCGATTGGACGGCGAGGAGGCGCGGAGCGGAAAATCCGACGGATAAGGAAAAAACGTCGACGTAGCGTCTGTCCCTGCTCCCCAATTCTGCCTCAAATTAAGGCCAAAGGATTATACATTATAGTTTACACACATCTTTCCGAAATATACATCTAACATACAGCTCACGAACAACTGCAATACTTTTATTAGGCACTAGGCAGCTGTCGTCTCTTGTAGCTTACCATTACTTTACCTTTTGGTTCAAGATCCACCTTGCTCCAATCAACCTTGGGGAAAGGATAGATCAACATAAATAGACATGCTATGCTGCGGCAGGTGCCTAACACCCTCATCCACTATTGGCGCCACGTCTTAACAGTGCACAATGACTAAATCCTGCATGCAACTACAGATAACACACGCACACGGTCAATCAGTTCTTGCTCCACGCCTCCTGATATCACATGTACATTCCCGTATATAGGGCCATGCAAACTCAATTAACATGCAAAACACAACTTGCAACAAGATTAATCTAACAAAAGTTTCTTACCAGATAGCTTAGCACTTTGATCTGCGCATAGGCGTAATATTCACCCATGCAGCCATGCCTCCCACCGCCAAATGATGTGTATGAGCATGGGCCACCGACCTTGTCCTCCTCTCTCCCCGGACCAAATCGATCTGGATCGAAAACAAGAGGGTCCTTGTAAATGTAAGATCGATGGCTCCTGAATACTGTAGGGCTTGCTATGCTACGCCCTAGCTTCTGGGATATCATACTCATTCCCTTCTCTGCTTCGTACGGTGAAGCAACTATGTGCCTGACGAACTAACATCAGCGTTGACGGCTGGATCCTTAGCGTCTCTTTGATGCAACGATGTAGTGCGTCCATCTCTAGCAAGATGTCATAGTCTATACGGTCTCCGTGCTGTCTAACGATTTTCTCTTGTTCCTCGATGGCTGCTGCGAAGAACTTGGAGTGGGTGAGTAGGAAAGCTTCGGTCCAGGTGCTGGTGTAGGAGCTCGTGTGTTTTCCGGCAAACAAGACGCCAAGAAGTAGTTCCCATGACTTCTGTTTCGGTCGTAGGGCGGCCACCTTTGTACTTGGAATCAATCATGCTTTGCAACACGTTCTCCTCAACTCGGCACAATCTCGGAGAATATTTCTGTCAGCCTAGCACGAGCTTTGTCGCGCTTGTGGTGTGCTGAGATTGGGAGGTAAGGGTGAAATAAGCTGATCAAGTGTAGGCCATTGTCAAGATCACGGATTAGTCCACCGACTTCATCAAACATCTTCTCCCGTGCCTCCTTCCCCAGCAAACATCGGCTTGCGATTAGCATCAGTATTTGACCCATCTCATGTTTTAGATCAACTGTGCCATGCTGTCCCCATCTTCCGAAGTAGCCCTACCAATTGTAAATAGACACATTATAAGTAATGAACACTACCATGTAACAAATGATAATTCTACATATCATAGATGGTTTTCAACAAAGAACCATCTGTGAAACATCACAGACGGTTCTTAACAATAACCGTCTATGATATTACTATATATCACAGACGGTTTTTTGTTATAACCGTCTGTGATAATAGCGCTACAGCTCTCGATTGAAGCCCGATGAGTTTCTTCGTCGCTGATGCGTCTCTTCGTCGCATCCGCTTCGGCTTCCCGATGCGTCTCTTTGTCTCACGCTCCGAATTTATTCCTTGTTTTATAAAAAGGATCATCCGCCATCGAAGATGATCATCCCCACATACTTATAAAAAAACAGATCATGGCTGCCTCTTCCTTCTCGTCGGCATTGATGGCCTACCTGGCCGTATTGTACGAGCACCTCTCTCGCTGTACGTTGAACCGTGCTGCGGAAGAACACTGTTTCAACAGTGTCTTCACTCCTCTGTCGGCCGAGAATTTGCCGAAGCAGGTGACGGTCACCTTCTGCCGTCTTGACATCCTCCTCCGTTGTGTCTTCTGGGTGATCTCCCACTTTCGACGAGTTTATCGCGTCATCGACGTGGTCCTCCAAAACGACGTTGCACGTCTCCAGGAGGCTTCTTGTCACTGGGCTGCGAGGCGGCGGAAGCGACGAGTCGACGTGCCAAGACCCTCAAGCAAGGAAGAGAGCCTATGGACTTAATTCTTTTGGATCAGCAGTCCCGAGTCTTGGGAGACACTTTCGAGCAAGCGTCGATGGGTGGGCGATTTGAGCTTCGTTCGTCACGATGATCGAGAACCGTCTGATGCCGACGCCGTCGACTATGAAGTATTGAAGACGGAGATAGCAGCCTACCTCCGCCACTAGAAAAACTTTGTTTATTTATAGGTTTCTACTTTTTTTTAATCTTTTTGTAAGTGATTGGCCACGCTGTTTGGCCATATATATGAAAATTCCAAAATGAAAAAAACGTTTGGAGGTGAAGTTACTATATTAATTATATGTTGAATTATTACTATATATACACATATATGTATATATGTATATATACACATATATGTATATATGTATACACACACACACACACACACATATATATATATAGACGGTTTTGTGGAAAAAAAATCTAGTTTGTAGGTGAAGTTACAGTTAATATTAATTATATCGAGAGACGGTTTAGTGGAACAAATTAATTAATTTATTATATATATCGATCATGATATATATATATATATATATGTATGTATGTATGTATGTATGTATATATATGTATGTATGTATATATATGTATGTATGTATGTATGTATATATATGTATGTATGTATGTATATATATATATATATACATATATATATATATATATATATATATATATATATATATATGTATGTATATATACATACATACATACATACATACATATATATATACATACATACATACATATATATATATATACATATATATATATACATACATACATACATACATACATATATATATATATATGTATGTATATATATATATATACATACATATATATATATATATATGTATGTATGTATGTATATATATATATATGTATATATATGTATATGTATATGTATGTATATGTATATATGTATATGTATATTATAGTTAAAGCAAATTTTCAGAGATATTTAAATGACAAAATTGACATATAAACATGTAATTTCTTCATGTCATGTAAGTGTATATACAAGATAAATATACTTGAGAAAAAACCATTTCACAGAGCGGTTCCATTATGGAACTGTTCAGGATATAAGACATATCATGGACGGTTCTATTATGGAACTGTCTATGATATGTCCCATATCACAGACGGTTCCATTATGGAACCGTCTATGATAATTATCAGTGGCGGTTCCATAATAGAACCGTCTGTGATAAGTCTCTTTATTAGTAGGAGCCCAGCCGCTAGGGTTTGCGCCCGCCCTAACTCTCGTCACTCCCCAGCGCCGCTAGGGTTTGCGCCCACCCTAACTCGTCACTCCTCAGCACATTTACTCTCATCCGTTCCCCTCCCTACCTTGACGTCGCCGCCGGTTGTGACACCACTCTGCACTACACAAGACACTCGTACGATAGTAGTGTCTTGTGCAGTGTCAGGGTCGTGCCACAACTACAGTGACGCCGCCACCCCACGTGTCACCTGCGCCACCATGGCTTGGTTCTACTGCTCGGCCTCCTGCGCTCGGGCCCTGGCCGGGCTTTGCTTTCCCCATCCTCCCTCTATTCTCCTCTAGATCTGTTAGCTTAATATCTTTTGTTGAGTTTTATTTTTATGCTTGAGCCTTAAGTTGTGTCCTGATGTTTGTGTGATTTATGCAAGGTGAAGGAGATGGATGAGGGTTGTGCTGGTGGTGGGGCTACCGCCGTGGTTGCGCTGTACTAAGGTATCACCCTACTGGTGTGGTGGCCGGGTTTGAACTGCTCAATGATGTTAATAGTCTTATGCTGAAATTGAATTGATAATTAGTTCATATTAATCCCCTTGCTCTGTGATGTAGGCACCAACCTAATACTAACTTAATCACGGGCACCAACCTAGGGATTCAACCCACAATTTTTCTCATGGACACCCATCAATATCCTAAACTATTTTATAAAACATTCTGAAAATAAAATCAAAGTCTAATTTTGAGTGACTTTGCTCAGTATGTCCATGACCGTGGACACGGCTATTTGAATAGTTTTACATGCTGTAGAGGTTGTACAACTTTACCCACAAGAGATAATTGACTTATAATGTCCGTTTCACACACTTCCGTAGGTGTGCGACTAAGTGATTATCACAAGGCCTTTACCATGCGCCATCCCAAAGTAGTTATGCTTGCTAAGATTTCACTTCCTTTGAACTAAACCATCCGCCAAAAGCCCCCTCTTGCGCCATGTGGGAATACATAAAAAATAGGTCATTCTGACACCCACACATCAACATGGCACAACTAATAGTGGAACGTTGCAGATTAATTAGACCGGTCTGTCCTATTCCAAACTTGTGGTAGTACGGTGGAGCTTTGCAAGATGCGGCTCGAAGACTGGTCCTTAACCAACTTGGGTGACATCCAAAATAACCCTTGGGCCGCAACCATTCACTGAATTGAGCTTGTGCATAAACCTGCAACCACCAACTATCCATTTCGCCTAAGTCTAAACCAATTTTTAATTTTATTTCATTTTTCAAATTATTTATAAACTTCTATGACACACCAATGCCATGGATACATCTTGAATCCAAAGTATTTTTGGCTGTAAATTCCCAAATCAAGTATTTCTGTCTAAGGATGGTTAAGCTTAATTTTTCCTAAAATGTTATAGTTCATACTATTGTACAAACTAGATTTTATCTAAGGTAACAAGGTATGGATGTTCAAATATCAAAGTTTGGCTTTACACATGTATTGGGATTAACTACAGTTTTAAAACTGATATTTAAATTACATTAAATAGAAATAAGCACGCAATAATAATTTAAAACAAAATTTAAATAATTTTAAATACTAGGATCAAACATGATCAAAGATGTAACTTGCCTTGCTCAAATAATTAATTTTTGTTCTGAAATGGCGTGGAAATCTGGTGCTCTAAAGTCATCGAAATATATACACGAAAATAAGCCAAATTCAAAAAACTAAAATTCAAATGAACTCCAAATTAAATAATTTAGGTTATAAGAGATAGATATTGAATTTAGAAATTTGTATTACTTGAACCGGAGCTCGAACCAAGGAGAATGAGCTCTCGTCAGATTCAAAAGAACATGAAATGATGGAAATAGATTTTCTAGAATTTATGGAAATATTTTTCTGAAGGAAAATCCCTTTATTGCGTCATGATGACGTTAGTGAATGAATTTAATTTTTTTGGCCGAATTATTTTCTAAAAGAAAATTGGATTGAGCAACTGACATGTGGGCTCGGTTTATGGACTGGGTCCACGGAATTTCCTTGGTCCATGGTGGACCCAGCACACAGGGTTGCGCGGCTTGCCAAGCAAGCATCCACGCGGGCTGCCACAAGGCTGCCGCGCGGGCGCTCATGCTGATGTGGCGCTGACGCGACACCATGGTGGCTGCCACATCAGCTATGACAGCAGTGGCGTCTCGGGAACTGAAGGTCATCGGCGAACAGCGAGGGGCCCAAAAGAGACAGGAGGTGATGGGAGCGTGACGCTCACCTCGGCGGTAGTTGGGCGTGTAGGGATGGCTGATAGCTAGGATGGAGGCGGCGATGCGATTCGGCTTGTGGTGGTGAGGATGCTCTGAGGACGCTCTGGTGGTGGGGCCTGCGCACGGCGTAGAACACGACTCGGTGAAGCCGAAGGTGATGACGAAGGTGACGGAAATGGCGGTGGAGAAGCTTGCGTCTAGCGGCAAAGGAATGGTTATTTGGGCGAAGAGAAAGGGATAGAGGAGATGGGGCTTCAAGGAAGAGAGGAGGAGCGGGGGCATGTGATGCTCTGTTTTATAGGTCAAAGGGAGGCCGGAGGAGGTAGATTGTGGGCGATGGTTATGCGTCGGCGTGGGCGCCGGCGCAAATGTGTTTTAACACGAATAAAAGAGGGAAAAACGACCAGGATTGAGTGCGGTGGAGAGTGGAGCTTTAATGCACTTTATTGCCCACATTTTGGTGGAGAAAATGGCAGCCTTGAAGAGATCTGCGGCAGTAGCAATGGCGGGTGGCTCGGGGTGGAAGAAGAAGGGAGGAGAAGGAGCTGACATGCGGGCCCCACCTAGTAGTGAGAGAGGGAGATGGAGGAAGGAAGGAGGCCAGGCGTGGGAGTGGGCCACGAGAGAAATGGGCTGGACATGGAAGAAAATGGGAAAATGGGCCACAGGAAGAAAATTTCGGCCCAAAGAGGATTTCTGGATTTTAATTGATTTTTGATTTTCAGAAAAAGCAAGAAATCAAATAGTCTTTTAGAAATTTCCAAATAGAGTTCAAAAATTATAGAAATTCCCTAAATTATTTTGAACTTAATAAAATTATTTCCAACTTAAATTTGACTTTATTTTTTCACATAGACTAGTTTTAATTTCTGGAACATACGAAAAACCTTTTTAAAATCTAGAAAATTCAAAAATTCAATTGAGAATTTCCTTTTTAACTTTAAATCCAATAAAGTCCCAAAAACTCAACAAATTTTCTGTTTGACTTTAAAAATGAGGAAAATCTAGAAAAACCATGAAAGCTCTTTTAAAATTCAGAAAATCTAATAAAATAATAACTTTATTAATTTTAATTTTGGTAACAGAACTTTGGGATGTTAGAGTACACATATACGTCCATTGATCCAAAGCATATTCTGATCATCCTTAGTGAAAATCTTTGAACTTTCCTTCTTCAATCTTAAGCTTAATACCCTTGATCAGAGGATCATCTACCTAGGCTGCACGAATCTACTTTTTCAACATGGACTTTACTTCCAAACTAGCCAAAAAAAATCCTTCAACCACAAATTCTAGCTTCAACTTCTGGAATTCTTCATGAAGTTTTGAAAAACTTTCTTTCATTTCCAAGGCATTACAGTAGCTCTTACGACTCAAAGCATCTGCCACAACATTAGCTTCACCGGGATGGTAATGGATTCCGATATTGTAATTCTTTATTAGTTCCAACCATCTTCTCTGCCACATGTTTAGATCAAACTAGGTGAAAATATATTTCAAACTCTTATGATCTGTATATATCTCACAGCGATTAACAATAAGATAATTGCGCCAAATTTTCAACGCATGCACACCGACAACTAATTCCAAATCATGAGTAGGGTAATTATCGTCATAAGGTCTTAGTTGTCTAGAGGCATAAGCAACAACTCCTCCTTCTTGCATTAGGACACAACCTAATCCTTGACACGAAGTATCACGATATATATCAAAATCTTTTCGAATATACAGAATACTAGCACTCGGCTAATGTGAAACGTTTCTTTAGTTCCTAAAAACTTTCTTCAATGGCTAAAGTCCAAGTAGATTTTTTCTCATTCTTTAACAACTACGTAAGAGACCTAGCAATTGTGAAAAATCCTTCAATAAAACGATGATAATATCTTGTCATTCCCACGAAACTGTGATTCTGAGTCACCGTCTTGGGTGGCTCCCAATGTAACACTGCTTTAACCTTACTTGGGTCAACTGCTACTCTTTTTGCTGTCATAACATGACAAAGGAAATCAACTTCTTGTTTCCAAAAGTCACACTTATTGAACTTAGCATACAACCGATGCTCTTTGAGTTTCTCAAGTATTATTCTCAAATGTTCAACATGTTCCTCTTCCATCTTGGAATAGACTAGAATGTCACCAATGAACACTACCACAAACCTATCAGAATATTCCATGAAAACCATATTTATCATATTCATGTAATAAGAAGGGGCATTGGTTAAACCAATCGACATGACCAAGAACTTATAATGTCCGTATCGCGAAGAGAAAACAATCTTTGGTACATCCTTTGGACAAATCTTCAACCGATGATAACCTGATCGCAGGTTGATCTTTGAGAACACTCTGGCTCCTTTCATCTGATCAAACAAATTATCTATCCGGGGAAGTGGATACTTGTTCTTGATGGTAACCTCGTTGTCAGCACAATAATCGATACATATCCTCATACTTCCATACTTCTTCCTGACAAACAAAACTGGCGCTCCCATGGTGACGAACTAGGTCTCACAAAACTTTTCTCAAGAAGTTCTCCAATCTGCTTCTTCATTTCCACTAAATCATAGGCGAGCATCCAACAGGTTTTCTTTGAAATTGGTGTTGTTCTAAGCACTAAATCAATAACAAACTCGATGTTGCGATTTGACGGCATTCCTGGCAAATCTTCTGGAAACACATCTAGATATTCTCTAACAACAGGCACATCCTCTAACGATAAATCTTCAGACTATTGATTACCAGCAGTCCATAATGCTTTTAATGGCGAGAAGCTCCACTTTCTTTCCATTAGAACTTTCAATTGTTACGGCTCTTCGGCTACAATCTAGCACAACTTTGTGCTTTAACAACCAGTCTATACCCAGTATAGCATCTAAGGTGTGGGTGTCTGTCGGCGATCGAGTCGCCGATCTTACGAAATAAAAGAGGAAAATGGTATAGATTTCTTGGGAGAGAATAAAACTGCTCTTTATTGATATGAACTAGCTATTACAGGGGGTGCCTATGACCAAGCGGTGGACTAATCCTAGTTACATTGAATATGATGTTTGCTATACAACTGAATCAGACTTAGAGCATGAATATGAGGCTAATTATACTGCGCTGATGCACTAATCTGATGCCAGATGCCTCATCTTCGTCTACTCTCCATCCTTATATAACTTCCGAAGAGGTGGCAGTTGCTCCTGGAGAAAACGTCCGTTGTGAAGTGTTGCGGCTGGTCAGAGCGAGGTGATGGTTGATAAAGTATCAACCGCTTTACAGTTGAGCATCTGTGAGACACTGAACCGTACGGTGGTTGTTTGTTAGTGTCTTAGGATTATAACGTCGTGTGGTATGGAATATACAGCACGTGTTCTTTTCATCACACAGTAAAGAATATACTTGGAATTTGATCCAGATACCAGTTCATAAATCCTACGAGCGCTACCTGGTCGAAGACTAAGTACATGACCTTTGTCCGACCAGGGTACCCATTATGTAACCTCTGGAATCCTTACGACCAGTGAGGTCGTTAGCCTTAGGGGTTACGACCATGAAGACGTATGGTCCTTTATTATGTATTAAAGTAATACATAGATATTTTAATCCTCGTCAGTGTCTAAGATAATAAGGTTGGCTAGGAACTCAACTCCGGAAATAAGTAACTTAGTTCCTAAACATCCCAACTTAGAGCTTAACTCTTCTCCAGGCGACCGGACTAACAAAGGTTGCTTAAGATGTATAGTTTCCAAATTATTCTTAATTGAAAAAATTCGAGAAACAAATGAATACAAAGCTCCAGAATCAAACAAAACCGATGTAGGTATCACTACTATAGAAAAGGTCTTCATAGATGGTTCAAAAATGTCATCATATATGGTTTTGTGAGCCGTCTAAGTTTATAGGTCAGTAATGACATGAGGTCATCATAGACGGTTTTCGAACCATCTGCGAAAAAAGCTATCACAAACGGTTCTGAACAATAACCGTCTGTGATAGTCAATTATCACAGACGGTTCTTGTTTAGAGCCAGTTGTAAAAATAGATTATCACAGACGGTTTTTTAGTAAAAACCATCTGTGATAGTTTTTTTATGGCAAAAAAATTGGTAGTTTCTATATGCTCTTTCAATAGTTTGCAAGAAGGTAATTAAAAGATACTCTCTCTCTCTCTCTCTCTCTCTCTCTCTTTCAATCAATGGCTCACTCTCTAATGGGGATGAGGTCGAGTAGAGGTGTCCATCTCGAACCGAATTGGCCTCCCTTGTTGACCACAGATGGGGGTCCTCATTGAGAATAAAATCTGATAGGATGGAGGGGACGGAATTATTGTGAGAAGGAAACCTGGATGGGGATTTGGGGGCAAAACTTCATGCTCACCTGAGGCCAAGATGGGGGGGGGGGAGGGCCAGATCTGGCAGTACTGGTCGAGCCGCAACACCCCGCTCACTGGAGGCGTCGTGAAATAGCAGGCTGCGGATGCGTGTTGGCCTCCTATGGCAGACATGGAGCTCCTGCACGTCCCTCCTCCTCCCCGTCGTCGTCGGCTGCGTCTCCTCACCGAACCGTGCCAGGGAATCGAGGGTGGTCGTCGGAGCTCGGCATGGGAAGGGGAGAGACTGATGGAAGACAAGGTGGGGTTAGGTATAATATATAAGGACAACGCCAAAATATTTCGCCTCCCACGCAAGCGTCAAAATTTGTGCGAATCACAGATAGTTTCAAACAAAAACCATCTATGATGAGCTAATATCACAGACGGTTCATATTAAAAACTGTCTATGATTATGTGATTTTACCAAAACTTGGACGCACACAGAAATGCCTATCTCCCTGATTTTACCATGACTTGAAATGCCTAACTTTGTGATTTTACCATGACATGAAATGCCTAACTCCATAAAATTACGGAGTTTGGCATTTCTTATCGTGGTAAAACCATAGAGTTTGGCATTTCAATTCATAGAGTCCAGTAAAATCAGAAGATACTTATCAGAGATGGTTTTTTTAATACAAACCATCTAAGATGAGATACTTATCACAGATGGTTCGTATTAAGAACCATCTGTGAAGTATCACATACAGTTTGTGATACAAACCATCTATGATATTAGCTCATCACAGACGGTTCTTAGCGTATGCTATAACAAAGATGGTCGTGCTGGTAAAACCATCTGTGATTACCGTTAACACTGACAGTTTTGGAAAACCGTCTATGATGAGGCGTCCAGTATTAGCCTTTTGGTAGTAGTATACTGAGTTAACCAGAAACTTACACAATACTATGCCAGGTGCTTCCTAAGCTCCATCCAGAGTGACTTGGTTGACACAGCCTCTAACCATAGACTGTGGTGCTCCTCTGACTTGATCGTCAACTTGAGGTACTCCTCGATTGCTTATTAGTGCTAGCGTCTTGGCTGGGGTGGCTCCGAGGTTGAAGCGAACTAGAGTCACGGCTCCATTCTAAGGGCAATTATTGGAGAAAAGCCCAGGCTCTCTGCAATTGTAGCAAAGTCTAGGAACACCTTGCTAGTTGCTTCTTAGGTTGGCATTGAATTGGGCAAGACTATGAAAATTCTAAGTAGCTGGATGAGGTGCTAGTGCAGGCTACAACACGAGGCGAGGCTGACGTGGCACACTCTGGCATTGACATGGCACTGTCAGAGCATTAGCAAAAGAAGGCAAACCATTGTCAGTACAAGAATTGTCAGCTGAGGAATCACAAAAAGCAGAATGTTGACTTTGTCAACCAACCTCAAAAGAGAAGCAAGTCAATATCATCAGTAGAGTGTTTCGAGTGTCATAAGCAAGGCCACTATGCCAAGAGGTGCCCTGTAAAGTGACAAACTTCAACCTTCAAGAAGGATAGTCGTTCTACCATAGTCTTGTCAGAAAAGTCACAAGATTCGACACGTTTATGCTACAACTGTCGTGGAAAAGGTCACTACGTTTGCCAGTGTCCTCAGAAGAACCAGTCACTCACCTTAGATGCAAGGATGCCTGAAGTCATTTAAGTCAAGATTGTAACACCTAGAGTAGGTGGTAAAGTAGTAGGATCTGTGTGTCCAAAGACGCAACCTATGAAGAGGCATTTAAATAGTGATGTTACCAAGAAAGCCTAGATTGGTGATACCAGATTATGTAGTTCCATGCCTCCGTTCGTAGCGATAAAGTCAGAAAATTATTGTAACCTTTCCTTTGTTTGAGAGCAAAAAAGTGGACATCTTTGTATGCAAGTTGTGAAGAAAAATGATTGTTGGATATTAAATCATTGGATACCTCTCTGAGCATGCACCTTTGCAAGTCGAGTAATCAGGCATTGGGTTATGTTGATTGAAAGTCGTAGAGCCATAATTGTGGAATGTGGTGTTGAATTCCAAATCATCGTTTTGCTTATGCAGTAAGGCAACCGTAACTGGTTGAAGACCATAACCATGGGATAATGTTCATATCCATAATAGACTATGCAATGGTCATTGCAAGTGATCTATACAGCATGCAACTGCATTTGAAATCAAGTTTGTTTTTGATTTGGTACCAGGACCAACCAATTTTAGAAAGGAATTATGTCAGAGGTCAACTATGGCAAAAGTTGGAGTTTGCAGAAATGATAGAGCAGATCAAAGGATTCCCTCAGGTTTAGGCAATGTCAAATTAAGTTTGTCAGTTTGGCAAGCACCATTGTGAGTTGTTATTATAAATTGTTAGTGCAAGGATGTGCGAGAATTTAAGTATATCCAAAAGCTAATCTTCAGAACCTCAGAATCAGCCCGTTTGAGTGTTGAGAAAGAGTTGTAGTTTCTTTAAGACCATCCGTGAACAAGACAATGTCAGTTGAAGATAAGTGAAACAGTCATTTCAAGATAGTGTTAGTTGAAGATAAGTGAGACAATCGTTTCAAGATAGCCAAGACCCCTCCTCGTTGTAAAAGGACAAGTTCGCCCAGATCGTTAGAAGTGAACTGAGTCAGTGATAATTTCATTAGAGATTAATTACCACTCTAGTGTTTGTACTACTAGATACTAGGAAGAACCTTGGCATTTCCAAGAATTAGTGTGTTAAGAAGTTTCACGTGCACTTCCTAACAACTAAAGTTTCAAGCAGTGAATTATCCTAGTCATAATTCGAAGTTTGCTACCATGGAGCAACAAAGAATCGTTTTATTGGATTAAGGACCATGAGGTTGGAATCCGTTCTCCCAGGTCAGATTAGTGTAGTGGTAGATGCTTCGAATCAGAAGAGCTACCGCAAGAATCTGTTGATCAGTCATCTAAAGTTACTTGTGAAATTCAGAAGTTGAGTCTTGAGTCAGTTGCAAGAGGATATTTGTTGAACCCTAGAGTTCAAGCTGATGCTAGAAAATCAGTGTTGACAAGACAGTGAGAAGACTGTTTTGTCGTGGAAATCAGTTCCCCTTAAAGCAAGGTAAAGCTTGAGAATCCATTGAAGGTGAACAAAATGATCCACGAATTAATGAGTATATCTGTGTATCTCATGAGAAGAAACAGTTGATGCTCAAACCAACATTTGAGTGTAAGCATTCCATTTTCTTTGAAAGTACCAAGGTGTACAAGGATCTCGAAGCTGAATTGCGATGATCCAAAATAAAGCAAAAGGTCGCAGAATGTGTTACCATGTATCTGGTATACAAGAAAGTCAAACTAGCATGTCAAAAGCTAGTTGAAATTCTCCTGCCTCCAAGAATTCAAGCATGGGATTCACTGGACATAATCGGGATATAATTTCTTGAAAGGTGATTGTGATCATTTGATAGAAATTTGCTGCTTCTTGCCTACCAATGTCACCTAGTTTGGAGATTGTTTAGTAGAGTAGTATACGACAGAGGTTGTATATGATAGAAATGGTATTCGCCAAACTTGGTATAGTGTCAGATCGATAGAGGTGGTTAGTTTGCACGATGTACCAAAGGAGTTAGTTTCAGACCGAGGATCCCAGTTTACCTCGTGTTAGGGACGGAGTGTGTATGAAGCCTGGATACTCGTTTAAATATCAGTATTGTGTATCGCCCCAGACCAGTAGACAAATTGAAAAAGATTAATGAGTTGTGCCTTAACTCATAGTACCAAGTCGAGCAGGTAAGTGTTGTGTGCAGAGTTCCCCTACAACACCAGAAGTCAGCCAGTTCACAGTTGTCTCCATCTGAAGTTCACAGTGGTTAATCCTAAGTCATCGCTTAGCTAGGGGCAGATCAGATCACAAAGTATGTGGATTTTGTATTAATCATGAAGTAGAAGGCCAAGTGTCTTTACTCCTAAAGGGATTGTAAGTATATTAGTACAAGAAGAAAAGCTATATAGATTATGTAGATTATTACCCTTGTAGTTATGTTTATCTTCAAGGTACCTATTGAAGTTCTGTGTTAAGAATTTTACGACAGAGATGTGTCAGTCAGTTCAGATTCCAAAGCTTAGAAGAAGAGCTAGCTTGTTAACCTGAATTACCAGTCAGCAGCAGGATTTCCTCAACTCCAGAAGTATCTTTGAGCACCGATCAAGCAGCCCTGTTAGAAGCAATCGAGTTTCAAGATGCTTTTTCTACCAAGAGCCAGTTCGTCAAGTTTTTGTTGAAATAAGAAGTTCAGCAAGAAGCAAGACGTTTGTTCCACAAGTGTTAAGAAGAGCAGTCCATCAAAGCCAAATCAGTTTGAAAGCAAGTAGAGCACCCGAAGGCTAAGTTCCCTAACCTATTCCATAGCCAGCCTAAATCTCGGGGTCGAGATTCCTTTAAGGGGGGGGGGAGGTTTGTAATGTCCCAAAATTTGTCTTTTCAAAAATCTTTTGAGTAGTTTAGGTCCCTGGAAAATTTCACCAATTTTATTTGATTTAATAAAGCTTAAATGGGACTTTCTAGAATTAAAACAATTTAACCTGATTAAAGTAAGCATCAATTAAATGAAAACTAGTGTTATTTGGCTTCCTTTTGTTCCAAGGAATTTTTTGGTATTTTCTTAGATTTTTCCGAGTTTGTTTGCTATTTTATTTTGCCTCTTTGATTTTCAGCTTTTTCTTTTATTCCAAAATTTTGAATTTCCTTCTCTCTGCCACATGGCCCGCACTATTCATCTTCCCAAGCTATCAAAATCCAGAAACCGTACGTGCAAGCAAACGTGCTCGTTTCTATCTCTCCCTCTATGGTGCATATAAAAGGTAAGTGACCATGTCAAAATGATAGTCTTGATCTCCGCTTCCAAACCCTTCAACCGGTTTCGCCGGAATCGTTTTCATTTCTTCATCTGCAAAAGAATAGAGTGCCACCGAAGGTCTTCCTCATCGCGTTCCATCACCATCTGACGTCCCCCAGCCGTCTTCACAATTGAGTTCGCCTCGACGTGTTCTACGTCTACCTTCCGTCCCTATCACCCGAAGATCACCAAGTCACCGCCGACCATGTTGAGCCATGACACTGAAACGCTTTTTTTGCGTTCCCCACTTCTCCGGTGAGTTTCTCTAAAATCCGATCATGTCATCACTTGTCCCTCGTCCCGATCTATCTTCCCCATCTTTAAATTTCACGTTTTATCCACCGTGCATCAAGAACCAAGCTTTCTCTCTCCTTTATGCCCATCCCCCTTCTCTAGCCAAATACGTCGCAACTGTTGAGCCCCTGCCTTCATATCCACTACCATTGGTTCATGTCGTCGTGTTCTATGCCGTGCTCCTCTCCCTTTTCCTGAAACCTCGCTGGAATTGCCGTGCCACCATGAGCCCACCGCCACTGCCTCGTTTTGCCTTGCCGCCGATGACTGGTGCCGTTTCTCATCGTCTGTACGACATCATCATCTCCACATCGTTGTCAGGGTTTCGTTTTGCCCCTTGGCCGCCATTGCCTCGACGCTGACCGCCGCCATCACCTTGTGCCAAAAGCAGCCGCCGCTCCTCTGTTGCTTTGCGTTTCTGTCCTCTCTGTTGTTTCTTCTCTGTTGTCCAGAATATATGTTTCTCTGGCTTGTTCTCTGGTTCCCTTTATCTCCCTAACGTGGGTCCCATATGTCATCCAATCTAAGCCATATATCCTCTATGCTCTCTATTTTATCTGATCCTTGCTTTGCCATATCTATGCCATCTCTCTACCATGTCATTGCCACCTCAATGCCACATCCCTGCCGCCTCATCTTCTCTCCATGACATGTCAGCCACGTCATCACATACATGGTAGATCAAAACCCATCTCCTCCTCTGTCTTACATGCATGTCCCACATGTCAGTCAAACCTCAGTCAAGCCCTAGTTTCATGAGCTTGGTCCACTGTGGACTAGTATCTCTCCGTGGACTTGGTACATAGACCAGTCGCCCACATGTCAACCCCTAATCCTATTTTCTAGAATTAATTTATTCTTGAAATATCCTTTTATCTCAGTGGTCCCACATGTCACTCTCTCTACCTTTTTCTGGAATTCTTTTAATTCTAGAAATTCATAAATATCAGTAGGTCCCACATATCATACACTTAGCTATTGTCCAATATTTCTGAAATAGAATATTCTGTGGACCCACATGTCAGTTTCTCTCTCCCTTTTCCTTTTTCAGCATTTTCCTTTCTGATCGAACTTTCGAGAGCTCGTTCTTTCTCATACGAACTCCGATTGAACTCATTCAAGTTTCTAAATTCATGTAAATTTGATATCTATATTCTAGTACCATTCAATTTCAATTTGGAGTAAATTTGATTTGCCTTTTTGAATTTGGTTTGTTTTGCGCTTTCTTTCTCGTTAGACGTTGAAGTCCTAGAATCGTCCGAAGGAGCTGAAGGTGAAGGAAATAGAAGATTGAAGATAAAATAAGATCATCATTTCTATAGCGAGGCAAGTTGTACCTTTGACCATGTTGAACCTAGTTTTCCAAAATTAACTTGATTTAAATTATTTTATTTTACTTTAATTATTTATTTAAATGTTTTGGGATTAGTTATACACCCATTTGATTATATCCACCTTGCCTATTGTATGATCATGATCTTTTGTTACCCTAGCTTGGTTATTTATTAGTTGGTATTATCATAGCACCAACGTGGGTTGGTTAGATACGAATAGTCTGCTTAGCCATGCAACGAGTCATTTATCTCATTGTTGTTGCAAATATAAACTTGACTACGTGATTATGGAACTTTGTGTAAAACTGTGTGCTGTGTATCATTACTCATTGATGGCATGTATTACACTTAACCAACAGGGTGGGAAAAGATTTGGAATGAGGCGAGTGGATGGTACTGTGTGATATGATGGAGCTTAGTGATTAGGAAATGGAAAAATGGTTACTTAGTTATAAATTGGCAGTGTCGCCTTGGTCAATTAAGGACTTAACTTTATGTGCCATTGAACTGAGCCACAACTATACAACAACATGCCCGGTATGGGATGGGCCTAACTTAGTAAGTTATGGAATCTTGACATTGACTACTTAGGTAGTAGGCTAGGTGCTCAGTGCTGGGTGGAGGTGTGGACTACTCTGTAGGTCACATCGATGGACGATTCGCCGCTTCCAGGTCCAATGGTGTGCATCGTACCAAAGCACTGTGTTGGGGTTAGTACGATGGTAAAACACATCGGGAGGGTCAATTGTTGAGATGAAGTTTCGGAAAGGTTTTGTTGTGATCATCTCTGATCAAGTTGATTACATCTTGTGGGTAAAGTGTACAACCTCTGCAGAGTGTTAACAATCTATCAAATAGCCACGTCTAAGATCATGGACATGCTCTGGGATTTCACACAGGGGGTAGATTTTTGTAAAACATTTGGGAAGAGGACAACTGCGTGGTTAAACTCATATGGCTGTGTGAAAGAAATTGATTGGGCTTTGTGTCCTTTGTGAGATTACATGTTAAAATTATTATCGTTTATTTGTTTTGAATTACGCTGTCAATCTATTATTTGTATTCAATTGCAAATGCTGTTTTATTACAAAATAACCACAGAAGCCATTTTCTTTGGAATAAACCATCATCTATAATTGCATTCCGTGGTACAACATGTTGAGTACTTGGAGTACTCATTCTTGCTGCAATCATTCAGATAAAGTGGAAGAATCATCGTCTGCTTTTGAGGAGAAGCTTTACAAGGATGGTGATCGTTAGGTCATGCTACCCAGCCAATTGCCTATGGGCATATGGATGGGTTTCACTGAAATTATTCTGTTACCTTCCACTGCAGCTTAATTGAGCTATTTGCCTTATGAGGCATTAATTGTAAGCTTTGACTTTAAGGTTGTTACTCTGATAATTATTGTTATTTGTCTATTTATCAGTTATCTTTGCATATGGAATGATATTTCATCGATGTTGCTACTGTGTGCAGTAGCGTGATCATGGACTAGTGCTGTATACACAGAGGACCCATAATTGCATTTTTGGGTCCCAACATCCGGCGAGGGCATTGACACGTGCACTGTCGAACCCAGGAGTGAAGGATCCCAAATTGTCTATGTTTCACACACTAGTCCAGGAATAGCTAGTGTACAGAGTCAAACAAAAGTGATAGCACAACCATAATATGCAATTTATTGAATAATAATCAAGGTTTGTTACAAAAGGGCATAAGGCCAAAAGAAAAGTACAGCGAAAAGCGTAAATAAATAAAGTAGGCCACATGATACACCACATGCAATCGTCTGGGGGTGCAGCCTAGTCCTCCAAGTCCTCAGCGTCATTGAAGTACTCCTCCTCGGAACAACAACTTATTAAGTAAGGGTGAGTACAAATAATTGCACTCCGCAAGTTACACCCAATAACGGATATAATGCATGCAAGTATGTCAAAGGGAGGCTTATATGGCAGAGTTTTGCACAAATATACATTTTTAGTTTTAAATACTTTTACTAAGTTCCAAAGTAGTTTAGTCTATATCTAAAATCAAATTTAATTTTTATTCATCAATTCTTGAGTATAGGATAAATCTCCATACACAAATGGTGTAGGACTACCCCCTTACACCAAGCTTGCTGCTCAAATTTCCCAATTAGATAAACTATCCAAAAACATCTGAGTTTAAAATTATTTTTAAAACAAAACCAAGTCTAATCCATGGAAGGATTTGCTCAGCATGTCCATAACCGCGGACATGGCTATTCGAATAGTTTAATACTTTGCAGAGTTTGTACAACTTTACCCACAAGAGATAGTTTGCTTAACATGTCGGCCAAGACACGCTTCTGTAGGCGTGCGACTAAGTAGCTATCATAGGGCTTTTACCCTACACTATTTCAACGTAGGTTTCACGCCAAACGGTAGCCCCCTCTTGCTCCATGTGGGTACTAAAAATAGGTCTTCATGACACCCACACCTCTGATTGACACAACTACGGTGAAATAGTATAGTTTAATTAGCCAAGTCTATCGCATACCAGACTTATGGTAGTACGATTAGGGCTTAACAATCCGTAGCTCACAGACTGATCCTTAATTGACTGGGCGACTTCCAAAACACCCCCTAGGCCTCAATCATTCACTGAATTGAGCCCGCGCATAAACCTACACCCACCAACTATCCAGTTTGCACAAGTCCAAACTAGTTTTATTTTATTTTACATGTTAAATCATTTTCTAAAATTTATATGGTAAAAACAATACCATCATCTCATTTTTAAATCATATTTGAAAATTTTGGCTAAATTCCCCAAATTCAATATTTTTGGTCTAAGCTTTGACTAAGCGTAAATTTTTCCAACGTGTTTTAGTTCATGCTATTGTACCAACTAGATTTTCAACTAAGGTGACAAGTTATGGCTCATTCAATATAAAAATTGGCTATACACAGGAAAATGGATTAACTAGAAATTTAAATTAGGAATTCAAATTAACTAGAATATAAAGAAGCGTGCAATAATAATTTAAAATAGAATTTAAATAATTTAAAATACTGGGATCAAACATGATCAAATAATGTAACTTGCCTTGCTCAAATGCTTGTTCGTCTAACTCGTCAAATAACTAAGGCTCTCCGGAGTCGTCGAAATCTATACACGAAAATGAGCCAAATTCAAATAAAACTCAAATGAATTTAAAATTCAATAGTTTTTTATATAGATAGCTAGATCTTGATTTTAGATGATTTAGAAATTTGAATCGCTGAAATTGGAGCTCGTATGAAGGAGAACGAGTCCTCGCAAGATTCACTACTACACAAAGGGTCATCACAGACAGTTCTAAACCATCATCATAGACGGTTTTCAAACCGCCTATGAAAAAAGCTATCACAGATGGTTCTGAATAAGAACCGTCTGTGATAGTAATTATTAGAGACGGTTCTTGTTCTATTGCAAAAAAAAAAATGGATTTTGAATGTTTCATAGTTGGTACCATCACAGTTCCTAATATAGAACTGAACAAGATACTAAATGTATATGTGAGCTTTCCATCTTCAGAGACTCTTGAAAATACATCACTCCCATACATCAGAAGGGAACACTAACGACATCAAGAAACAAGGGAAAAATTGCAACTCAAGAGGTAAACGGCAACGTGCCGGGGCAGGGAAAGAAGAAGAGGAGGTGGAATGTACATCCTTAAACTGCCATGTTTGGGATGTTAGTAGAACATCCTATTTGATGCATGAATTCCTTTGTTATGTTGATGTCCTTGTTGTTGTAACTAATAAGTTATAGGTTAGACAATATATAATGTCATTTGGGAGTTTTGAGTGCGAGTTATCGCATGAATGCTTATTGGAACGATAGCTTTTCCGGAAGGAGATGGAAAAGGGCAATATGATAAATGTGAATTTGGGAGATTTTGGGAAATGTCCAGAGGAGTTATCTCTGCTATTTTATATAGAAATAAAATACAAAACCTAGTTTTGGATACCGGTGAGTTATATTATATTCTAAAAAGGGTGGGAAAGGAGCCTCACTCGTAGATAGGGGAGATTCTCACCCGAGGTCAATTAAGGACCGAACACCGGCAACTTCAATCTAAGCCTCAGCGCCCTCATCCCAAACCCTCAAGCCACCTCGACCCTACAGCTCTAGCGCTGTCGCAATCCAAGGTTTTAGGGTTTTGGCCGAGCTTCTTGTTTTTTGAATTGTGCCACCGATGTTGCCGCCTCATCATCGTTGACCACGCCATTGTCTTTAGTGTCACCCAGGCTACCTCCAGAACCTCTCCTCGTCGTCAGAGCGTCACCGAAGCGTTTTCTGACAAGCGCCCGTTCCTCTCCGCCGCCAAAACCTCGTTGCCGGCCACCACCGTCCACTCCAACCACCAGTGAGCACCTCATTAGATTCGCAATAGTGTCAGCTACTCATTGGTACCACTCATCGCAGGCGAAGCCCCGCCATTCGCCGTCGACCGTGGGGACCCGAGCCTCACTATCGTTTGTCAGCGTAGCAGTCCTCGTGTGGTCGAAAATCCTTTCGACCGGTAGTCGTAATCTTCTTTCGACCAGTAGTCGAAAATCCTACGACTAGGAAGTCGTAATATCCATGACCAGTAGTCATAACTCCCTACGACTAGGCAGTCATAATTTCCTTTCGACCAGGTGGTCGAATATCCTTTCGAGCACGCGTGGTCGAAAACTTTGAACAATACTCGATGTACAGTCCTCGATGCATAGTACTTGATGTACAGTGCTCGATGCACAGTACTCAACGTACAATGCTTTTATGAATAGTACTCAAAACTCCTTTTTGAGTATTTTCTTTAGATTAATTCGTCCACAAGCCATATCTTTTTCATCCGAACTCCGATTGAGTCTATTCAAATTTCTAAATTCATCTAAACTCAAGCTCTATTTATCTAAGATTTTTATTTAATTTTTGGAGTTTGTTTTATCTCTATTTTGTATTTATTTAGTTTATTTGCATTGTTTGCGAGTAGATGTTGATTCTTCTAGAAGTTTGGAGCAAGGAGGAGTGCACCAAAATCAAGATCAATCCCAGGATTTATTCCAAGGCAAGCCATAGTCCTTTGATCATATTGAACCTATTATTTCAAAAGTATATTATTTTATACAATTGCATGCTATCTTTATACAAATTATTTTGGGATTGGCTATCACCTGTTGTCATTATGCCTCCATTGATTATTTGAATGCCATGAATCCTTTGTCACCCTAGCATGGATAATTTTAGTTGGACATATTTGTATCACAAACATGGGTAGCGTACAAATGCTTAGTTGAGCTTAGTTACGATAGGTTCATTATCACCTGTGTCATAATGATTAATCTTGACTTAATGATATATGGAATCGTGGTGGTTAGCCACCCTTGTTAAAATTTATGTACCATGACAGGGTATGTCATTGGTCTTAGTTAAACAAAATGGTTTTCACTCAGGCGAGTGGATGGTGGATTGAGTGTGTGGGTGTGGGTTTAACATGTTGTGGATTGTGGAAAGATCGCTTGAGTAACTTGTCAAGGACTTAATCTTGTGTGCTATTGAACTGGGCCTCAACCGTATAGCCACATGTCTAGTATGGGATGGACTTGTCTAATTAATTAGCCATGTTTTGGTTTGGTTCTACTTGGGTTGTGTTTGGCACAAGAGGGGGGCCCTGTCTGGTCGAAAAGACATTCCGTGTTGAAACCTTAGCGAGCAGAACTGGGTCAAAACAAAACTTTGTAAAGGCCTTCTGATGAACACTTAAGTCGCACACCTAAGGAAGTGTGGTCAAACTCTCTAAGTGATTTATCTCTTGTGGGAAAAGCTATACAACCTCTACAGAGTGTAAAACTATTCGAATAGCCGTGTCCGCGATTATGGACGTGCTCGGGGATTTCATATGAGAGATAGAGTTTTTTCATAAAATGTGTCGGAGCGTGAATGAGAAGTTCACTTGTTGAATATAATGTTCGTTTGGTGAATGAAAAATTCATTGGGTGGTTTTTCTTGGGAAGTGAATGGGTATTTCACTAGTTGTTTCAAAGCAATGGTTTCATTACTTATTATTGTTTTCAACTACGCATTTCAATCTATTTATTGTATTTATCGTCAATGATGCTTTCTGCAAAAGAACCATACAACCAATCTTTATCAAGCCTTGCATGAATACTATTTGCATACATTTCCCTACGGCTTGCTTTATGTACTCATGGCTTTACGCCTTTGTCGATCAGTTGAAGAATATCAAGTTGCTCAAGAGTTCTTTCAGAAGGAGGACTATGAAGGTTTTACGGATTAGGATGCGTTCTCCACTCGATTTCCTATGGGCATGTTGATTGGCCATTTCAAGAGTTTCATTCCACTGCAAGAGTTTATTTGTTTCTTTAGCCCTGCGTGGCAAGTTAAGTAAACGTTGACCACAAGGTCTAGTTATTATTACTATTTGTTACTTTGAGATCTTTTTAGTTAAATCTAATAAATGGATGATATTGCATTACTGTTTCCTGTGCGAGCTAGCTATTGATCTGGGACTCGATAGCGTGCCCATGCTGAGCGTCACTTCGGTGGACTCCGCCGGCCTCCTCGTGAGTTCATCACCCCGATGCCTATAAAAGGCCATCTAAAGCCCTCTAAGTGTCTCCTTTACCTCCCCGACCCGTCCACTGTCTTCTTCCCTCCTCAATCGAGCCCGAGCTCTAGGTAGGCTCAAGCTCCGGTTTTTGGCCGCTGCACCCCCACGTCGCCGTCAGCACACCAATGATGCCCAAACTTCTCCAATCACGTCATCACATGTCCTAGAGGCCAAGAAACGTTTTCCCTCATCTAATTTAGCTTCTCTCCCACAGGGATCTCTGGCATTGCATTCTTCCCTAATTCCAGTCAGCAGCCCCATTTCCACCACCGTGTTGTCCTCGGTTAGTTTTATTCCAATTCCCCTCACCTTAAGCCCCCTCACGAGTCATTTATACTTTCCCAATCACTCTCGGACCTTCTTCTTTCTAAGGTTGCCACGACCACATGAAGCTCCCCCTTGCTGCCATCGGTCACCGCCGCTAAGCCATCACAGACCATCCCCGATGTGATCATCGTCACCGATGAGTTCCTAGGGGTCTTTAGTTGCTCATGCGCATGCTTTTTGGCTTAGGACGTCACCAGGTTGTGAATTAGCATTTTGGCCGAACCTCACTGTGCCGCCACTACTAGCCACTCTGGTCATCACCGCCGGCACTGTCGGCTACGTGAGGGCTCAAGGGTTCCGTTTTGACCACTCACCCACACCGCCTTGCTCCCTATCACTAGCGATTAGCTGATGAAACCAGCAGCCGAGAGCTACTCTACGCTGTCAGAAAAACGACTACTACCACAACACATGCTTAATTAACTGAATCAATGTCAGAGCAGTAATCATTAGGTCAATCCTGATTTGATTGTAGACTTGTTTCGCTGTTGTGTGGGGTCCCGAACAGAAACCCATGAGATTTAATGCTCTGATTTCCGCACCGAGTCACTGCTGCATGGGCCCAAGCGCCTTTAATCGCACGGTGATCCCACCGCGTGGACTGTGCTGTGGACTCCAGTCCACACGCACTATTTGGTAAGTTAAGACACTAACAACAAGGCCCACATGTAAGAAATGGATTTTCTTTAGAAAGTTAAATGGAAAAGAAAATAAAATCTCGAGGGCCCACCTATAAAAGGGCAATATGATAAATGTGAATTTGGGAGATTTTTGAGAAATATCCAGAGGAGTTATCTATATTATTTTATATAGAAATAAAATGCAAAACCTAGTTTTGGACGCGGGCGAGTTTTATTATGTTCTGAAAAGGGTGGGAAAGGAGTCTTACTCGTAGATAGGGGGAGATTCTGGCCCAACGTCAATTAAGGACCGAACACTGGCAACTCCAATCTAAGCCTAAGCATACAACCACATATGCTTTACTGGGACGACCTTACCTAATTAAGTTATCGAGAACTAGCCTTGCATGAGGGGTAGGCGGGAGACGTGTGAGCATCGAGTTATGATTGCCGACATAACAATGAATGCCTCACCGAGACGGGTGTACCGAGAAGGGTTCCCATATACTGAGAAGGGTACACTCGGGCGAAGTGAGGAACAACATTCGACGGGCTAAGTGCAAGGTTAGGTCTAGATAATGTAAAAGCTTCAACACGTGCTCTAGACTGCTTACCTAAGGAAGTGAGTGGTGGCATCGATAGGTGCCAGACAAATTAGAGAAGTTGTGTTATGTGGGAAAAGTTGTAACCTCTGCAGAGTGTAAATCTATTATAATAGCTGTGCTCGCGGTCATGAGCGTGCTTAAATTGTCAACTTAATGGGTATAGTCTTGATTTTCACAAAAACTATCTTACTGGAAAAACATGGGGAATGGTTTGTGAATTGTTTGAGTTAACTACCGAGTTATGGTTGAACATAAATTGTGGTTGGCAGCTAGGAGGGTTGCGAGTTGTAGTTGTTATTATTGATGATTCATTCAATTAATACTTACTGTCCTGTTATCCATTCAAAATGCTCTTTCAAATTCCATTGCAAAGTACTACTTATAAATATTGCAAATAAAATATGCTTAATGCAAAATAACTTGTAGCATAGAGCCTTCTCTTTGACTAGCCTTGTATATATTTAAACTTGCGATACACTACAATCTTGCTGAGTACACAAGTACTCAATATTGCTTATGTTGTTGTTTAGAGTATGAAGAAGAGCCAATACCAGACGACGCTTTCTTTGCACCCAGAACTGGAGGGAAAACCATTGGAATTTTGCTACCTTTGTCTTTATTTCCGCTGCTACTTTACTCTGTTAGTACTTGTTTGTATTTAGCCGATCGGCCGCTATTGTAATAACTGTACCTCTTAAGTCAAGTACCCCTTTGCTTTACTGTTACATGTGTATGTATGGATGCAAATGCCAAATATTGTGAATGTGTGTACTAGCCACTAATCATGTGACTAGTACAGTACACACATATGGTCTTTGGGTATTCCACGCTCGGGGGTCTGATAGGTGCGGAATGGGCTGGTGCATGTAGAAGAAGAAATGGGCTAGGTAGATTCGGCCCAAAGCCGAAATCCGGATTTTTGATGATTTAACAATATTAGAAAATGAGATAAATTGAATAGGCTTTTAGAAAATAGGAAATAAAGTCCACAAATTATGGAAAAATTCACCAAAATTCCCTGAGTTATTTTGGACTTAAATAAAATAATTCCAACTTAAAATTAGTCTTTAGCTTTGCAAATAAATTTATTTTTGCTTCAAAATAATAGAAATTTTTTTAAAAAAAATCCAAAAAATTCAAGGAAAATAATTAACTTTTAATTTAATCAGAAATGAAATTTTGGGATGTTACACGCACTGGGTTCTTGAGACTCGGGCGATGCGAATGGGTGGCACACGGGACCCAATGGTCACCGGCGGCGACGGGAACACAGCAGCAACAATGATGCAGGGCAACGGCTTGGGCTCGACAGTAATGTTTTATAAAAGTGCCTAAAACATCATGCCCAAAGATCTCTTGGAAGCAACCATGGTAGACGTCACATGATGCTGCATCGGATGGATCTTTCCCCAAAAATTTTAGAACCTAGTGTTTGCTGAAAATAATGCGATGTAATATTCCTTTAAACCTTCCTACCTTCTTTTGGAGTTAAATTGATTGCTATTACAAAGGTCTAATAGGATGTGAAGACCAAGGGGTAGTATGACCTAAGTTTTGAGATATAGGAGTTGGTTAAATAACATAGAGAATGAATGAATAAGAAATTTGTGCTGAAATTTCCTTCCCTGTCTAATATCATTTCTTATCCATGTCTCTTTATATATGTTTACTAACTTCTCTTGCTCTTAAATTGTAGATGACTACCCACTAGGAACCACAATACCGCACGAGTGTCTTCGAGGAAGGTACACTGCAGCACACCCTTTGGGTGATACTTCAGCACCTTGAGTGGCCGCATATACATCTGTATACAGTGTTCAGGATGCCCTCCAGTATGGCATCTAGCGAGTATCTCGCCCAAGTGCTCATCCTAGGACATCATCCAAGAGACCCTGGTTTGTGTTACTACGGGAGAGGCTCTACCATCCTGATGTCACTCTACGACACAGCCTACGTTGCCATCGTACGTCTACGACATGAGTTGCCAGAGCTGGAGGCCCCATTCTACCATTTCTCGGCACTGACTACGGACCAGGAGGAGCACATCTATCGAGTGGTGGGTAGACCACTCCTCTCTCCCCACAGGCACCTCACCGGCCTGGTGATGTCTCTTGACAAATACCTCTGCCGGTTATCCTACGAGCTGATGGAGGCGTGCTAGAGGATCTCCCTGCTCGAGGACAGCATCGCACCATTGGTGGCTTAGGGGCACTTCTCACCAAAGCTGATGTACGGAGAGGATGCCATGCTTGTGCCTGCCGAGGAGCTACCAGGAACCAGCATCCCCATCCGGTCCAACGTCTGACGCCCCTGCGTGTCTATGTTTGGTCGCCGCTGGATGACTAGACTGAGGCAGATAGCCTAGAGCTCACATGTAGGACTTAGCATGAGCACTTTTTGCATTTTGTAGGTCCAGAGTTAAGTGGGATGTAGCTGTATAATTATTGTAATAAGCTACTTATGCTGGTCAAGTTGCTTCTTTTGTAGTGTAAAAGCAACGAGCATGTGCGCTATGTAAAATTTGACCCTATGTTTAATTTCATGTGTGCTACCCTTATGGTTAAAAAATATGCATATTTTCAGTTTAAACAAGTAAATTTAGTTGGGATGAGAATACCTACCAACCTACTTAGCTTGTGCTTATTTCCTCTTGTCTCGCAGATTTGTTAAATCAGATTTTGTATGAACAGGATGCATCAGAACACGCCAGCTCTCGGCACATGGCAAGGGAGCTACCTCTGGATCACAACAATCAGGAGGCGAGGATCCTACTCCTCCGCATTCCAATCTGTAGCATCCATCCACCTCAACGTAGCAAGCTGAGCCACCTCAGCCTATCGCCACTGAAGAAACAGAAACTCTGCTACAACCCCCCACCATGGCACAAGTCTTAGCCATGATTGACCAAGGAAGGTAGACAAACACTCTCTTGCTCCAACAACTAGTGCAAAACATTTCAGCCCTCGACATTGCTGCCGGAGGGAACAGAGTTGCTGCCAATTGACCATCCTCAAGGATGGGCGAGTTCATGCGAACTCAGCCATCGATCTTCACTTCAGCAGCTGATCCTCTTGACGCGGATGACTGGCTCCGCTCTGTCGAGAGTAAGTTAGTCATTGCCTAGTGCACGGATGAGGAGAATGTGTTGTACGCATCTTACCAGCTTTAGGGCGCAGCAACTACCTGGTGGGAGAATCATCAAGCTATGCTTCCAGAGGGCCATACTCTCACTTGGGCCACTTTCAAGGAGGCCTTCCGTAATGCCCATATCCCCTCAAGCATCATGGACATCAAGAGGCAGGAATTCAATGAACTCCACCAAGGGAACCAGTCAATAATGGAGTTTCTCCACCGCTTCAACTACCTAGCCCGCTATGTAGTGTCCGAGATACCAAATGAAGGGAGAAAGATTGCTCTCTTCCGGGATCATCTTAACGATGAGATGAAATGGTCAGTTGCTGCCCATGACATCCCCAACTTCCAGGTTCTGATCAACAAAGCTATTTGGGTTGAAGATAGGATTAGATTAATCTCATTAAATTGTTTTTACTTTGAAAGTCCAATTTAAGCCTTATTAAATTCAAATAAAATTTGGTGAAATTTTTCCAAGGGGCTAAACTACTCAAAAAGGTTTTGAAACTTCAAAAATTAGGATGTTACACTCATTACTAAGTTGAACAAAGCAATTCAAGCGAAAACACAAGACTTATAAATACTTACGTAGAATAGGTAGAGCCACTTTAGAGTTGGCCCATGCATACTATTGAAATCCCTGTACCCGACGTTGGGCGGCGGCACCCCCTAAAACCGCACGAGGAGCTCCGTGCGCCACGTCTCCAGGACATCGTACGCCGCCAAGGGAAAGACCGCACATGGCAACCTGGTCAGGAAGCCCATGTCCTGAAGCGTCGGTGCCATCTCCCGTCACGTAAGATGGAACGTATGCTTCTTCGGCCTCCAACGGTCAATCAGCGCCGTCAAAAGGCACCGGTCGTACGGAAACCGCTTCAACGTACAACCACCACCCTCGATGTCCTGGTTGTCCTCCCACATCGCCTCCACCATCCTCACTAGCGGAAGCAGGCCTGCCACTCTCAACTTACTTTGAAAGGATTAAGAACATACATAAGTCCACCCCTACAAGTTGGGCTGAAATTGAGTGCACGAAGGTCACAACTACACGTACCTCGGAATCCAATGTGGGTCGAACCTCCATGCCCTCATGAGCGTGCGCAACCGCAACACGCCAAGCTCAATGGGTGCCTCACCCTGGTGGGGGAGGATGGTATTGAGGCGGCTATGGTGACCCGCGTCAACGGCCGAATCTAGCAACTTGTATCGCCACTATGCAACATCTCCTAGGGCCGCATACTTGAAAATTCAATGATTATATTATTAATAATACGACACATACACAAAAAGTAGTAAGAAGCATACCGCAAACTAACTTTGCAATTAGCAGCAACACAAAATATATTAACGACATATTCGAAACTACACAATAATTCAATTATTGCACCAAAATAAATTCTACACGATTAACGACATGTCCAGAACTGAACTACACACAACTAAAATGTTGTACTGCACAACACTACACCTCATAGCAGTACATTTCATCTACAACTATGTAATTAATTCAATTATTACACCAAAATAAATTATACACGATTAACCACATGTCCAGAGAACTGAACTACACACAACTAAAATGATGTACTGCACAACACTACACCACATAGCAATGCATTCCATCTACAACTATGTAATTAATTCAATTATTGCACCGAAACAATTCTACACACTTAACGACATGTCTAGAACTGAACTACGCACAACTAAAATGATGTACTACACCACATAGCAATACATCCCATCAACAACTATGTAATTAATTCAATTATTGCACCAAAAAATTCTACACGATTAACGACATGTCCCGAATTGAACTGTCTGTGGTAAGTACAACACAGACGGTTCCTTTGCAACCGTCTGTGATGAGACGTCCAGTATAGACTGTTTTGTAATAGTGTCACTGGTACCCGCACACACGCGATGACTCTTGGAAATGCACTCAACAGACAATGAAACCATCTGTGATAAGGCGTCCAATATAGTATGTTTTGTAGTAGTGTCACTGGTACCCACACACACACGATGACTCTTGGAAATGCACTCAACAGACAATGAGAACGCTTGAGATTTTCGTGCTGCGTAATCACTGCAGCTTTTCAGTTTTCCCTCTCCTCTTACTTAGACTGAAAACAAGGACTAAGTTACATGCAAACGTGGCCGGTAATGCCATGCTAACAACTCGCCATGATCCACAAGAATCGGTCACAATTTCATGCAACTACATGCACGTCATCATTTTTGCCATGAGCACATACACAATGTCATGCGCTAACTTAACAAGAAAGTTTAACGTGGGAAATAACTAACCAATGCGACAAGATTATTCAACAGTGGGCCTGAGCGTGTCCAGCCCATGGCCCCCTTCATCATCCAAGTCGGTGATTTGAACGGTTTTGATAGTTGCAATAGTTGCATAGTTTGCAAGTACATTGTAACATGAGCGCTGCTGATAGAACTTTTTTTAGAGGAACTTTTAATAACTTAAATAGGGAAGGAAATTGCATAACACATAAACAATGTAGATTTAAGTTTTTGTGCAAAGCAATACTATTCCTAGGTATATATTTATAGACCATATAAATCATATATTGACGCGATGAATCTTAGGGGCCCCTGTTTCAATCTTTTTCTACTATTGTTTGTATTACATGTTGCCATTAAAATAGATGTTTGCCTTCCTGGTCGTGTAATATGGAAAAACCATCTTTGCAAAATCAGACGTATATATAGTCCACAGGTTGAGCTTATATGCACGAAAAGAAGTCTGCTACATGTGTATGCATGCTTGTTCATCTTTGAAGTTTTAAGATGCTTGGCATGCAATGTGGAAATCTTTGGGACGTCAATGTTTCTGTCTTTTGCCAACAAATGAGACAAATGGAAATCACATAGATATGCGTATGTGACATGGGGGCAAAAGTACATAGAATTCCATTGCCTATGCATGTTGTATATGTTGAACTCTGATGAATCCGTTTGGACTCCAGGAGTGTGTTGCCTACACTAAAATCTAAACGTAGCTACACACACAAAATCATCATCTCCAAGTTCCTATGAATTTATCCATGCATATGGTCTGGAAGAATGTACACTATATATATGCCCAGTTAATTGCCCAGGAAAGGTCAAGGGGAATGCTTCCAGATTCAGATCCTAATCAAGATATATATATTAGAAAAGCTCGAATACATCCCCTGGTCGAGGATACAGTGAAGGACGAAATTTTATTAGTTTCTAGCATCTATAGGAAGACTGGAGACGTGCTCAGCAGCCTCAAATGACAAGGAGAAAAACCAACCACACCCATTTTATTCTGAAGACATACCATTTAGCATAAGACTGCCAGGATCAAGTTCAACACAACATCACTGTGTACTGCATCTCGGTAGAGAACTGATCCATTATTTTATTGCACTAAATCACTAACAAGCATGCACTAGGGAAAGATCCAACGTAGCAGAGAATTAAGTGGAAGCCACATCCACCACCTTAACTTATTTATTACTAATCTCCTGGGTACCCTGGACACCCAAGAATTAACCAACCTTATTTCCATCTCCCTGCTCGGCCTGCCCGTCGTTTTCCTCCTGACTGCCAGCCTTGTACTTGTCGAGCGCGGAGCCGGTGAGCCGGCAGATGCGCCACTGCGGGAGCACCTCCGCACCCATCCCCTCGTAGAAGCGGATGGATTTCTTGTTCCACTCGATCACGGTCCACTCCACCCGCCCCATCCCGAGCTCGGCGGCCTTACCGGCCACCGCGGACAGCATCATCCGGCCGAGCCCGCGGTTGCGCCAGGGCGCGCGAATGAAGAAGTCCTCCACGTACATTCCCGGCTTGGCCGTGAAGGTGGAGTAGTTCGGGAAGCAGATGGTGAACCCGGCCGTGACGCGCCCACCGCCGCCGTCGCGCGGGGAGGCGAAGACGGACGCCTCCGCGTCGGCCACCGGGGACGCGGAGAGGTCGAGGCGGCGGGAGGCGATGGTGGAGGCGGAGGTAGGGATGGGGGAGAGGGAGAGATCGATGACGAGGGCGGTGAAGGAGGTGAAGGGAGGGGGCGGAGGCGAGGGGAAGAGCGTGGAGGTGAGGCGGTCGTGGGTGGCCGTGAAGAGGTCGGCGAGGTGATAAAAGTCCGCCATCTGGTAGATGAGACGGTGGATGTTGGGCACGTCCCCGGCGTCGGCCAGCCGGAGCTCTGCCCAGACGTCGCCGGAGAAGGTGGTGGAGTTGATCGGCATTGCCATAATGGCGTGGGGTTGGCAGTGTTAGAGAACTTGAGATGAAGGATGGTTTGGTCGGGACTCGGGAGTTAGGGATGATATATATATATATATATATATATATATATATATATATATATATATATATATATATATATATATATATATATATCCTTTTTGTTGCCCATGCATTGACAGATGTTACAGCTTGCGGGATGGAGAGTGCAGATGGCGTTCCATGGATCGGACATCTGTCCTTAGGCATTGCCAATTTTTTAGGAAGAAGTTCATTCTATCCTCTCAAGTATCGACGTACGGACATCTAACCCTCTGAACTAAAAAATCGGCCCTTTGACACCCCGAAATTTCAAAACCGGACAACCTACCTCCTCCGGCTGTTTCGTGCGGTGGTTTTACTGACGTGGCGTCCGAGTGGCTCGGTTTTGCCAGGTCAGCTGCTAACTCGAACAAAGAATGGACTTCTTCTAAGTGGGTCCTAAGTGTAAGTGTCACAAAGAAGAAAGAAACAAAGAAGAAGAAGGAGAAGCAGTGCAGGGAGCTCCAGGTGCACGATCATAGAGGTGGCATCAGCGAAGAGAGCTCTGGTGACCTGCGAGGTGGCCCAAAATGGGTCTCCGTGACGCTGGCCAGGGAGGATAGGAGGTGATGGCGCGGCGAATGGTGGCCGGAGGTGGCGACGGTGCAAGGGGAGGCACATGGTGACGACAATGCTCGGGCGGTGGAGCGCGCAAGGAGAGGCGAGCATCAGGAGCGCCTCGGTGAGGGGAACTTCATGGTGGGGGCGTGGAGGCAAGGGGGTGGCCATGGAGGTGTGGTGACGGCGTCGGAGGCGAGGAAGAAAGGGGCGGCGGCGGGAGAGCACCACTGTGAGCAATCGGCCGGGAGAAGTGGGGGAAAAGAAGAGGAGGTCCCGGAACATGGGATGACACAGCTAGAGGGGGCAAGAGTGTCACTGGAGCAGAAGAACGAAGACGGGGCGGCGCGGCCCATGACGGGGAAGAAAGAGAAAGACGGCGGCGCGTGTGCTTCAGTATGGGAGGGGAAAGGGGAACCAGAGCCTACGCGCGACGCTCCTCGGCCTCCGCCGCTGCGCCGACCCCGGCCTCTCCACGGACGTCGCCTCGGTGGCGCGTCCCAATGATGCTCGATCGGCGGCGCCCCCGGCGTGCTCTGGATGACATCGACACCAGATCCGATCCTGGGAGGCGAGGAAGGCGAGATCTGGGCATAGGCGAGGAAGGCAAGGTTCCTCGAGGAGGCGGTGCGACGAGGTGCGGGTCGTGGGTGAGGAGGCGGCGTGTGTGGACGGGGTGGGAGGCGAGGCCAAGGTGAACGAGCCGAGAGAGGTGCTGGAGAGAAGAGGAAGGAAGAAAGAAGAAGAGAGGAAAGGCAGAGCCATGCAGAGTCAGCGGCCGACCTGGCTTACAGGTGGGCCCAAGTGCCAAACAAGTCTGCTCACCTAGCAGATCTGGCGAAAACCGAGGCACCCGGACGCCACGTTAGCAAAACCACCGCACGAAACAGCCGAAGGGGTAGATTGTCCGGTTTTGCAACTTCGAGGTGTCAAAAGGCCGATTTTTTAGTTCAAGGGGTTAGGTGTCCGCACGTCGATACTTGAGGGGGTAGAATGGACTTCTTCCAATTTTTTTATGGCTCATGTATAATGCGCGATTGATAATCCATCTAACAATCGAGGTTTGAACGTTACTTTTTAAGCAACACAAAAGCAAATAGTTGTAAATGTAGAATATTAGTAAAATACTTTTAATTACAAATCTAACAATACTACTTTGATATTACATAATTAGATATTTTTAAAATTATCTCTGGCGAAAGCTCAATCAATCAAAGTTAACGGTAACAAGTAAACACAAACAGAGGGAGTACCGAAAGGAGAAAATATCCTGTGCTACTGTCCATGAGGTGCTACTCCTGCTCCCAGGTTATCTTGACCATTCATTTCGGATCCGATGGCACTCATATCAGCCAAAGTGGGGCACGCCCACTCTTTTTTTATATAGATTTTGTGGTTGAATGAAACAATGTACCGTGTGTTCTTGTGTGTTTGTGCGATGTCCTAGATTTTTAGCTGAATTAGTGTATATATATGCCGCGAAATTTACTTTAATTCTTTGGTTGAATGCAGATGGAGCACATGATCTTCTTTGCCCCCAAAATTTCCCCTCTTTGGTTGAATGCAGATGGAACATATGACCTTCTTTGCCCAATGGTCATTGATACAGTACACGTCATGATGAGGACATCCCCTCATGGATACAACTGCACCTACACACACAACTCATCCACAGCAAGTGTTACAAGGACCACATACTCGAGCTCGTGCTCGCCAACTTAATTACCAGGTGAATTCGATCCTATGTTTACATATTACTGAGAATAAATCGCTACCTATGGCAAGTGATTTAATTGTGCTTAGGAACATGGGAAAGGACAAAGGAGAGGCATGTGGAGTCATAGACATGCGTGGAAGACATAACGAAGGTCACCACATCACTTTGGGTCTGAGTCAAGTAAGAGTTCGAGTTGGGTTCGTTCTGAATTCAGATTCGGACTACTGCGACAGTACTAAGTTGAAACGGTCGTAACTTCTTCATACGGACTCCGTCTGGGACGTTCTTGGACTTCATGGAAAGCTTATGAAGTCTACTTTCCAACTGATCCAACCTTATCTTCAAATTCCATCTGAGTCGGCCACAATCATCAAAATAGTCTGCATCTGATTCTGAGCCCGAGTCAAAAGGGTGCTGCGCCACCTCCACTTGGACCCATGGGCCTTGTAACACTAGGGGTGTGCGTCCACTTCCTTGGCCGCCACCCCTAGTCATCTCCCCATATAGGAGCCACTGCCTCCCTTGCTAGAACTCGGATTTCGTTGAGTTTAGGTTTAGCCATTGTGCAAACTTCTGTTCTTTAGTTGTGTCGGACGACCACTTGTCAAGACAGCCTTCGGGATCCCACCTTTGTTTTTCAATACCATTGACACTATAATCTTATTCGCAATATCAGATTGCCTACATCTTATTCTTGCTAGTTCTTCGATTGCTCGCAGGAATTGAACCTCGTGTTCAGGTTGATCGCGCTTCCAGCAAGGTCAATAACATCTCGGAGTTGGTTCAATGATTGCTAAGGCAAAAGCATCGTCATACGGTTGTAGTCAGATCGCAAGAGTCACCTCTACCAAAATCGATTATTATCAATCTCATCGAGAGATCGGGCACCCCGCCTCCATCAAGTGGTATCAAAGCTCAAGGTTGCTCGGTGAGAGTTTACTGTCTTTCATAGTTATATTACTTAATTCCGAAAGTCCAGAAAAAAAGGCAAAAAAATAGTAGTAGATCATCCTGTCCAAACCAGTCTTAGCCTCACAAATTTTCTTTTCAATGCATTGCATTGTTGAACTGTCGGTTGCATCGTCGTGTCCTTTGCTGGTCTTAGTATCTAGTTCCTTTAGAGTTTCGAGTTCTGCTCACGTTTGGTCGCACCATTGCGGTTGGGTTCGATCTGCCGCCTACCTCCACAGATCGCTACCGCGGCAAACCTATCCACTGCTAGTCCTTGCCGCGCATGGAAGACCCACTGCCGTCTCTGCCATCGCGCTGCCGCCATCCCTTGCCGCGTCCTACCGTGACCACCATCCTCCTGTCGCGGTAAGCCACCATCCTCCTGCTGCCGCCACACCAAGGGAAACCCTAACCAAGAACAAAAATTCGATTCGGTTTGTGCCAGAGAAGAAAAAAAAGAAGAGGTTGTTTTCGTGCACCCAGAAGAAAACCTAAGATTCACCTGACTTCGGCAACACGATAAAAAAATCATAGTCTAGAGAGAGAGAGAGAGAGAGAGAGAGGGTTTGTGACCCATATACCTCCTTAGGCCCAGAAGAGGAATTTGAAGAGATTTGAGTGAGGTGCAGATTTGCAAAAAAAAAAGAAAAGAAAAGAAAGAAAGAGGAAAAAAAGAGCAACAAAAAAAATCAAGTTTCTCAGAATTCACTCAAATTTGACAAAGCCCTTTTACAAGTGATTCTAAGGTTCCCCGTGAAGACGACATCCTTTTTCGAGCTTCCGAACTCCGTGTGCAATGTTCCCTAATCCTGCCGTGCCGTGCTTTCGTTTGTGTTCTAGGCTCACGTCTCTAATTCGGTGTAGCCTAGGACCAGCACTAACTAACGTTGAACGATTTTTCAGCTTGCATTCTCTGATTTGATTATTGCTACTCCTTGCTACCATACTTGAGCCTTCCCAGCTACACCTTTTCTACACCGTATAGACTGAGCTTCACTTGGCAATCGCTCCATCCAATCTTTGGAGATACGTTGACACCGCTGGTTGCCAAACACCCTTGTGTGCTTGGTAAGAATTGGTAAGAATTCGATAGAAGGCTTAAGTGTGAGCGAATTTTGAACCACCACATCCTAGTAGTTGTTAGGAACATATTCTTGTGATTTGCTAACAATGGCAGGTTCTGTGGAGCCTTCGGATGAGGATACATCTCATACTCTTCGTACAAAGGCAATCATACAACATTTTCGGCGCATCATGAACCTTCATACGAAGGGTCTTGAGGAGGATATTAGGGTCACTAATGAGCGACTTGCTCAACTTGAGGGCGTCCAGATTGAGACAAACGCCACGCTCGCCGCGATGGAGAGAACGCAAGGTGTCACTAACACTTCTTTGGCAGGTATTATGGCACGCCTTGACGAGATTGCCCAGGCATCTAATGCTGTTCCCCCTGCTGCCCCGGTGGTAGAGGGACAAGATGAATTCGACTACGTGACTGATACCGAGGCCAATGACATAGGTAACCACAACAACGATCGAGCTCATCGATAGTTGCGTTTTAATCGACAAGGTATGCGACGAGACCCCCCATGACATGAGGTACGTGACCACGATGATTCTTTTGCTAAGGTTAAATTCACTATGCCCTCTTTTAATGGTAAATATGATCCTGATGGTTATCTTAATTGGGAACTAGCTATTGATCAAAAATTTGCTTGCCCTGAATTTCCTGAGATTAGATGAGTTAGGGCTGCTACTAGTGAATTTACCAACTTTGCTTCTATTTGGTGGAAAGAACATTGTTGTCAACATCCCAATAACATACCTAACACTTGGGAGGTTTTAAAATTGCTTATGCGGCATCGTTTTGTTCCCTCATACTATGCTCGTGATTTGTTAAATAAATTGCAACGCTTATGACAAGGTACAAAGTCTGTGGAAGACTACTATTAAGAATTGCAAATTGGTATGTTGCGTTGTGGTTTAGATGAAAATGAGGAGGCATCCATGGCTAGGTTTTTGGGAGGGTTGAATCGAGAAATTCAAGACATCCTTGATTATAAAGATTACAACTCCATTACTAGATTATTTCATCTCGCTTGCAAAGCTGAACGTGAATTGCAGGGACGCCAGACGAGGACATGATCTAACTCTTCTACAGGTCGCACAAACTCATGGACGCCATGCACCTCTACTACTCCATCCACTAGTGCACCCCCACCGTTACCCTCCAACAACAACCAGCGCCCCGCTACTTCAAATTCAGCGCCACAAGTTTCCGAAGCAGCAAAATCAGCACCACAAGCTTCTGCAAAAACCACTTCTTCGGTTGCTTCGACTAGATGAACTAAGGACATTCAATGCCATTGTTGCAAAGGCTATGGACACATGATGCGGGACTGTGCAAACAAGCGTGTACTGATTATACGCGACGATGGTGGGTATTCCTCTTCTAGTGATTTTGATGATGAAACATATGCTATGCTTGCAACTGACCATGCAGGATATGATGACGAATCTGATCATGAGGAGGAACATGTTGGCGCCGAAGATACCGACAAGTATTTGAGAATTATAGTGCAACGCATACTACGTGTTCAAGTTTCTCGTGCCAAGCAAAATTAGCGCTATAATTTATTCCAAATCAAGGGCATTGTCAAGGAACGCTCGATTCGCATAATTGTTGATGGTGGGAGTTGCAATAATTTGGCGAGTATGGATATGGTGGAGAAGCTTTCTTTGCCGACCAACCCTCATCCCCACCCATACGGTATTCAATGGTTCAACAACAGTGGTAAGTTGAAGGTAACACGAATGGTGAGAGTAAACTTTTCTATGGGTTCATACCATGATCATGTTGATTGCGATGTTGTTCCTATGCAAGATTTTTCATTGTTATTAGGAAGACCTTGGCAATACGATACTGATTGTGTACATCATGGTAGGAATAATCGGTACTCTCTTATGTTCAAAGGAAAGAAAATTGTGATGCATCCTATGACTCGTGAACAAATTGTTAAAGATGAACTTGCTAGAGCTAGTATAGAGAAGAATTAGGAGAATGCTAAGAGCGAAAATCAGATTGTAGCAAAAGAGTTTGAGCAACATAAGAAGAAAGAATCTAAATCTACTCATGTGAAGAATAAAAAAATTAAATTGAAAGGTGCTAGTTTTCTTGCTACCAAATCTGATATGACTGAATTGGATGCTAGTAATTCTATTTGCTATGCATTAGTTTGCAAAGAAGCTTTATTTTCATTTGAGGATATACATTCTTCTTTGCCTCTTGCTGTCACTAATATTTTGCAGGAGTACAAAGACGTCTTTCCGAAGGACATACCGCCGGGGTTGCCACCGCTTTGAGGGATTGAGCATCAAATTGATTTAATTCCCGGCACATCATTGCCCAACCGTGCACCATACAGGACCAACCCAGAAGAAACCAAAGAAATTCAGTGCCAAGTTCAAGAATTGCTTGATAAAGGGTATGTGTGCGAATCTCTTAGTCCTTGTGCTGTTCCGGCCATTTTAGTGCCTAAGAAAGATGGATCATGGCGCATGTGTGTAGATTGTAGAGCAATCAATAATATCACCATTAGGTATTGTCATCCTATTCCTAGGTTAGATGATATGCTTGATGAGTTGAGTGGCTCTGTTGTTTTCTCGAAGGTTGATTTGCGTAGTGGATATCATCAATTTCGCATGAAATTAGGCGATGAATGGAAAACAACTTTTAAAACTAAGTTCAGGTTATATGAGTGGTTAGTAATGCCTTTTCGTTTAACTAATGCACCTAGCACCATGAGACTAATGAACAAAGTTTTTTGTGCTTTCATTGGTAGATTTGTGGTGGTTTATTTTGATGATATATTGATATATAGCAAATCATTAGAGGAACATCTTGACTATTTACGTGCTATTTTTAATGCTTTATGTGATGCACGTTTATTTGGTAATCTTGAGGAGTGCACCTTTTGCACCGATCAAGTCGCGTTTCTTGGCTATGTTGTTACTCCACAGGGAATTGAAGTTGATCAAGCCAAGGTTGAAGCAATACAGAGTTGGCCGACTCCTAACACAGTCACACAGCTGCGAAGCTTTTTAGGACTTGCAGGATTCTACCGCCGCTTCGTGAAGGATTTCAGCACCATTGAATGATCTCACCAAGAAGGGCATGCCATTTGTTTGGAGCGCCGCACAGGAGAATGCCTTCACCACATTGAAAGATAAGTTAACACATGCACCACTACTCCAACTCCTTGATTTTAGTAAGACTTTTGAACTAGAATGTGATGCCAGTGGAATTGGTTTAGGTGGCATGTTGTTACAAGAAGGTAAACTTATAGCATACTTCAGTGAGAAATTGAGTGGGCCTAGTTTGAACTATTCTACTTATGATAAGGAGTTATATGCACTCTTTTGAACTTTAGAAACTTGGCAACATTATTTATGGCCTAAAGAATTTGTTATACATTCTGATCATGAATATTTAAAGCATATTCGAAGTCAAGGTAAACTAAACCGTAGACATGCAATATGTGCATGATGTGGATTTTACGGATATCTTGTTGAATTGTAAAGAAGGGAAAATGTGGAACAAATTCGTCATTAATGATGGGTTTGTGTTTAGAGCTAACAAGCTATGCATTCTAGCTAGCTCCATTCATTTGTTGTTGTTACAGGAAGCGCATGGAGGCGGGCTGATGGGACACCTTGGTGTGAAGAAAACGGAGGATATACTTGCTGATCCTTTCTTTTGGCCAAAGATGAGACGGGACGTCGAGCGTTTCATTGCTCGCTACACTACATGTCAAAGAGCTAAGTCACGACTTAATCCTTATGGTTTATACATGCCTCTACCTGTGCCTAGCGTTCCGTGGGAAGATATTTCGATGGACTTTGTTTTAGGATTGCCTAGAACAAAGAAGGGGAGGGATAGTATATTCGTAGTTGTTGATAGATTTTCTAAGATAGCCCACTTTATACCATGTCATAAGAGCAATGATGCTACCAATATTGCTGATTTATTCTTTCGTGAAGTTATTCGCTTGCATGGTGTGCCTAATACTACAGTTTCCGATCGTGATGCTGAATTTCTTAGCCACTTTTGGAGAACTTTATGGGCTAAATTGGGGACTAAGCTGTTATTTTCTACTACCTATCATCCCCAAACTGATGGACAAACTGAAGTTGTGAATAGAACTTTATCTACAATGTGGGAAGAATGCTTGCCTCATATTGAGTTTGCTTATACTCGTTCATTGCATTCTACTACAAAGATGTGCCCTTTTGAGGTTGTTTATGATTTTGTGCCCCATGCTCCTATTGATTTAATTCCTATTCCATCTTCGGAGAAATTGAACTTTGATGCTAAACAACGTGCTGAATTGATTTTAAAAATGCATGAGACAACTAAGGAGAATATAGAGCGCATGAATGTTAAATATAAAATTGCTGGTAGTCAGGGGAGAAAACATTTAACTTTTGAACCTAGAGATCTTGTTTGGTTGCACTTGAGAAAAGATAGGTTCCCTGAATTGCGAAAGTCAAAATTAATGCCTAGAGCTGATGGTCCTTTCAAAGTATTAGAAAAGATTAATGATAACGTATACAAGCTTGAACTGTCTGCAGATTTTGGGGTTAGTCCCACATTTAACATTGCAGATTTAAAGCCATACTTGGGAGAAGAGGATGAGCTTGAGTCGAGGACGACTCAAATGCAAGAAGGGGAGGATGATGAGGACATCCCCCCCATGGATACAACCACGTCTACACACACAACTCATCCATAGCAAGTGTTACAGGACCACCTACTCGTGCTCGTGCTCGCCAACTTAATTACCAGGTGAATTCGTTCCTATGTTTATATATTACTGAGAATAGAACGCTACCTAAGGCAAGTGATTTAATTGTGCTCAGGAACATGGGAAAGGACAAAGGAGAGGCATGTGGAGTTATGGACATGCATGGAAGACATAATGAAGGTCACCACGTCACTTTGGGTCCGAGTCAAGCAAGAGTTCGAGTTGGGCTCGTTCTGGATTTAGATTCGGACTGCTGCGACAGTACTAAGTTGAAATGGCCGTAACTTCTTCATACGGACTCCGTTTGGGACATTCTTGGACTTCATGGAAATATTATCAAGTCTACTTTCCAACGGGTCCAACTTCATCTTCAAATTCCATCTGAGCCGGCCACAATCATCAAAATAGTCCGCGTCTGTTTCTGAGCCCGAGTTAAAAGGGTGCTGTGCCACCTCCACTTGGGCCCATAGGCCTTGTAACCCTAGGGGCATGCGTCCACTTCCTTGGCCGCCACCCCTGATCATCTCCCCATATAGGAGCCACTGCCTCCCTAGCTAGAACTCGGATTTCGTTGAGTTTAGGTTTAGTAATTGTGCAAACTTCTGTTCTTTAGTTGTGTCGGACGACCACCTGTCAAGATTGCCTTCGAGATCCCACTTTGTTTTTCAACACCATCGACACTATAATCTTATCCACAATATCAGATTGCCTACATCTTATTCTTGCTAGTTCTTTCATTACTCGCAGGAATTGAACCTCGTGTTTAGGTTGATCGCACTTCCAACAAGGTCAATAACATCTCAGAGTTGGTTCAACGATTGCTAAGGCGCAAGCGTCGTCATACGGTTGTAGTCGGATCGCGAGATTCACCTCCACCAAAATCGATAGTTATTAATCTCATCGAAAGATCGGGCACCCCGCCTCCATCACGTCGGTGATGTTCCTGTTAGTGATATGCCCTAAGAGGCAATCATGGTGATGATTATATCACGTCTATATTTATGAGTTGTAGAATAAATGTTATTATGTTCCTCGGATGAATTATCATTTATAAAGATTAGCAAGTTTGTGACCTATTGGTGAAACTCTTTAATAGTTGTATGATGTTATTTTAAAAGGATCTATAGTCAGACACCACTGGTTGAGACACTAGTGACTTATATACCAGCACAGGTATTAATTGATGATCATGTTTCACCGATCATAGATACGGGGGATATGTGTAACATCCCGAAAATCCCAACTTTGGAAGAGTACAAATAAAATAAATGGGAGAATAATTTTGAGCATGTTTATGTGTGGCAAAAATATTTTGAGCATGATTTTGAACTTTTGCATAAATCAAATAATAAAATTACATGCAAATAGTAGCTTGAAAGAATTTTCGAGAAAAATGCAGAATACATAAAATTCTGGAAAATTTACACAAGAAACCATACTGTGTTAGGAGCTTCGAAAACAATTAAAAATTTTTGGAGCCCGTTTGCTAAGTACAACAATTCAGAAAAGCAATCAACCTTTCTGGAAAATTCAAAACCTGTTTTGAATTTCCTATTGGACCTTTGGGTCAAAACCCAACTCGACCCACTTCGCTCGCACTCGCTCCAGCCCGCGTCAGAGCCTCGTTCTACCTCTCACTAGCAACCCGTTGACTCTTCCTTTTCTCGAGCGAATGGAGAGTCTAGAGCATGCCTACGAGTTTCTCACCGTGGCCGCATTTTCTCGCCGCCCATCTCGCGCATTTCTCATATCTACTTAAGCATCCGTGCACGTCACCTTCTCCGAAGCTCGCCCCTCATGCCATCTTGCACTTTCTTTGAGCTTCTAGCCCCTTGAATGGCCAAGAACAAGAGCGTCGTTCTCGACGCCGGTGAGCAAGCCTCACACCGGCGTCACCTCTAGTGAGCTTCCTTTCCCACAACACTCACATCAACGCGCACCTCTCACTACACTCATCCATCTCCTTTGCTCATGGCAGCTCCAGGAGTCGTGTAGCACCGAAACGCCTTCGTCTCCCCCAACTCAGGCGGGTGCACTCGATCTAAGCTGCTACGTGTTCTGACCCTCATTCATCTAATCTCCTCATGAAGGGATATGGGTAGGCTACACTAGCTGGCACTTCAAAATTTCTATCACGTAAACTAGGAAGTAAAGCAAGTAGTTGATCATAGATCATTACCACCAGACGCGTAGTGCAGTGGAAGAAGAGTTGGAGTAGCATGATCCAACGTAGAGCGCGTTGATGAAGTGGTCATAGTTTATCGTCCACCGTAGTCAATCATCCCCTCCAGCAAGCAATCACGTTCCTCGCCAAGGTCATGGATGGTCCTCAAGCGTAATAGTAACTGCAGTGGCGCCTCTACGGTATCCACAAATCCAAGGAAGGAACACCGCACGTCGGTGTGCTAGCACCAACTAGCGCGGTAGAGCTCTCTCGAGAAGATGGTGGCTAGGGTTTCGGTGGAACAACTCACGTGTATCGCATGTCCACCAATAGCCACAAGCATCTCCTTATATAGTGCCCATGACGGATCCTATCCGAACACGTTTGTTCTAGCCTGTTAAGTGTGGACCCATCGGTTCATGCGTAATCGGTTATGACTCGAAAACTCCTTTCCGATCATGAGTCGTTAGCGGCTCCTAGCAGGATATAGCGATTCCTGAATACACACAAATTGTATCAGACAAACCTTAATGTAATATGATCTACGACTAGGTACATATCACTAACAACCAGCTCGTATCTCCATATGACTAGTTTATATTTAGTATTGACCAGTTCGTAACTCCTTACGACCAGGCTTCGACCACTTAGTGATCATGTTCGACCTGCCTACGACCAACTCGTATCTCCATACGACTAGTCCTTATCTGATCGAAATGAAAGACCATCTCATGTATTATCACTTTGCCTCAAGATATCCGGTTGAACTTCAGGTGTAATATTATGTCATCTATGGACTACTCAATACTTTCTCGATCAAGTGTCGGATAACTTAATGTGGTTGAACACTTCGATCACTAGTGGCATGGCCATGCACTTTCTTTATCCGACCACATCGAGGGGCCCAGAGATATCTCTCCTGTTATGTTAGGAGGGGAAAATCTCATATCTGACCAGTCACATTCCTCCACATGTTTCATAGCTTACCCGAAAGCTACCTTTATAACTACCTAGTTACGAGTAGCGTTTGACAACACCTAAGTGTACTATTACATATGTAGGAAACCATGCTGATCTCAGGTCTAAGGATTATACATCATCATTGCTTGAGACCAATTGATGACAGATGAAATCATAGCAATCTGAATAGTGTCTCACGGTGGATCAATCCAACCACATGTTCTCTAACATGTGTTCACATTATTGATTCGATATCCCTATATCCATGACCGATGAAACATGGTCAACAATCAATACATGTGCTGGTCGATAAGTTACTAGTGTTGTAACTAGTGACATCTGACGAGGGATACCTTTAGAACGACATCAAATAAGTTAAACGAGCTTCACCAACAAGTCGCATACTTGTTAATCTTTATAACTGATGATTAATTCAAGGAACAGAATAACATTTATTCAATAACTCATAAACATAGACGTGATACAATCATCTCCATGATCGCGATATGCCCTAGATACATGATGTCATTCTAAATGTATCCCTGGTCGGATACCTTTAGAACGACATCAAATTAGTTAAAATAGCTTCACCAATAAGTCACATACTTGTTAATCTTTATAACTAACGATTCATTCAAGGAACAAAATAACATTTATTCAAAAACTCATAAACATAGACATGATATTGAGGGGATACGGGTAGGCTACGATAGCAACAATTCAAAATTTCTACCATGCAAACCAGGAAGCCAAGCAAGTAGATGATCACAGATCGTTACCACCAGACGCGCAGAGCAGCGGAAGAAGAGTTGGAGTAGTCTGGTCCAACGTAGAGCATGTCGATGTAGTGGTCGTAGTCGATCGTCTAACGCCGAGCACGTCGATGTAGTGGTCGTAGGCGATCGGTCAGCGTCCTCACGAGTTGATCGTCTCCTATAGCAACCTCTACAGTTCCTTATGAAGATCGCGAATTGTCCTCAAGCGCAACAATAACCGCAGTAGCGCCTCTATGGTATCCACACATCCAGGGAAGGAACAACCATACGCTGGTGTGCTAGCACCAAGTCGCACAACAGAGCTCTCAGGAAGATGATGGCTAGGGTTTCGGTGGAGCAACTCACATCAACTCGTCTGTCTCCAAGTAGCCTCAAGCATATCCTTATATAGTACCCATGACGGATCCTATCCGAACACGTTTTGTTCCAACCTGTTAAGTATGTGACCCATTAGGTTTATGCGTATTTGGTTGTGACTCGGAAACCCTTTTTGACCACAAGTCGTAGCGGTTCCTAGTAGGACATAACGATTCCCGAATACACACAAATTATATCTGACAAACCTTAATGCAATATGATCTACGACTAGATCCTCATCACTTATGACTAGCTCATATCTCTATGCGAGCAGTTCGTATTTAGTCATGACCAGTTCGTAACTCCTTACGACCAGGTTTTGACCATTTTGTGATTACGTTCGACCAGTCTACAACCAGCTCGTATCTCCATACGACTAGTTCGTAACTGATTGAACTAAGTGACCTACTCGTGTATTCTCCGTTTGCCTCACGATATCTAGTTGAATTCTAGGTGAGATATTATGTCATCCATGGACTGTTCAATACTTTCTTGATTGAGTGTCGGATAACTTAATGTGGTCGAACACTTCGGCCACTAGTGGCATGGCTATGCACTTTCTTTATCCGACCACATCGAGGGGCCCAGAGATATCTATCCTGTTATGTTAGGAGGGGCAAATCCTATATCCGACTAGTCACATTCCTCCGCATGTTTCATAGCATACCCGGAAGCTACCTTTATAACTACCTAGTTACGGAGTAGCGTTTGGCAACCCCTAAGTGTACTATTGCACATGTAGGAAACCATGCTGATATCAGGTCTAAGGATTATACATCATCATTGCTTGAGACCAACTGACGACACATAAATCATAACAATCTCAACAGTGTCTCAAGGTGGGTCAATCCAACCACATGTTCTCTGACATGTGTTCACATTATTGATTCGATATCCCTATATCCATGACCGGTGAAACATGGTCATCAATCAATACATGTGCTGGTTGATAGAGTCACTAATGTTCTGACTAGTGACATCTAACCAGGGATTCATTTAGAACGACATCATATGAGTTAAAAGAGCTTCACCAACAAGTCACATACTTGGTAATCTCATAACCAATGATTCATTCAAGGAACAGAATAACATTTATTCAATAACTCATAAACATAGACGTGATACAATCATCTCTATGATTGCCTCTAGGTCATATCACCAACAGATACAATCATCTCCATGATCGCCTCTAGGGCATATCACCAACACCTCACTCAACGCAGGCAAACTGGTAGTGAAACCGAGCATCACCATCATCTTTCTCATTCACATCCTCTACCACAATTTTTGATCTTCCTCGAAGCTCAGTAAGTCCGTGTAACATCCCAAAAATTAGGCTTATTTTCAAATGTGTGATATTGTGAACTTTTTAAAAGCTTTGATGCATTCTTTTGTCATTCAATTTCCCTGGATTTTCATTCAAGGCTTTTTATAAAACTTAACCATCAAATTTGGAAATACAAAACCAATGGATAAATAAAACAAATTGAAATGAAAGATGATAATTAAAAATCCAAACTTAGCATAATTGTACTGAATATAAAATGGGTAAACATTTGAAGTATATTTTGCAAACTTTTCTCAAATCAAATAATAAAAGTACCAGCAAACATAAGATAAAAAGATTTTTAGAGAAAAGCATAGAACAAACAAGACCCTAGAAAAATTACACAATAACCTACACTATGTCAGAAGCCCCCCCCCCCTAAATTTCCATAATTTTTGGAACTATATTACTATATCTAAAAATTCCCTAAAAACTCAGCCTTTAAATCCAAAAGCCCTACCCTCTATCTCTAACAGCTTGGCCCCACAGGCCAGGCTTCTTCTTCCACGACACCATGCCAGCGCCAGATCGCCGAGTGCCATGGCTAGCTCCGCCCGAGCCCATGCTATGCCAACCGCTCGCCCACAGACTTGGCCATGCCCCTAGTTTCCTACTCCTCGCCCATACCCTGCCCGGCCGCACCCATGATGCCCGCTTCTCGTCATTGCACCCGAGTGCATCGCCACCGGTGCCTGTGGGCACTTTCCCCCTTGCGATTCCTCTGCCCTCCCATCTATAGAAGGATAGACACCATGAGTTTCCCTTCTTCCTCCCCTGCCATTCCCTACCCTCCATTTCTTTTCCACCGGGCGCTAGCGCAAAAGAGACGTAAGCACCATTTTCGGTCGCCGTACCGCCACTGTTGCTCCGGTGAACGTCTCGCATCTCCACCCACATCATCTTGTGTTCCGGGATCCTAGGAGTGTTCCCCTAACTCAATTGCTTTGTTGGCCCATAGGAACCGCCGGCCCTCGCTTCTTCCCCATCTCCGGCCATTTTTGCCGCCGCCGTCACCGCTTGAGCTTCGCCGTGCCTCAGTCCAATTGGTTGCACCAGGAGCACCCCGGGGACATCTTGAAGATTCCCCAAGCCACCCCGAGCTCCACCTTCGTCTCTAGCGAACTCCCCACACCAACCTCCTCGCCGCCGGAGGGGTCATCACCGCCAGCCACCCTCCGACCCCTCTCTGTCCTCCCTCGTTACTCCGATGAGTTCCCCATGTCTCATAGAAGCTCGTGCGCATGCTAGTTAGCCAAGGGAGTCGACGGTTTTTATAGTTGCATGGTTGTTGTAGCGCCACTGCCACCATTCGCCGTCAGCTGCTCACCACCACCCGACCTCGGCCCAGGTAACCCCAGGCATCGCCAATCGACAAGGAACCCATTTTGGGCTCTCAAACCACCGCCTCGGCTCAGCCACAAGCACAAGCACTGGAAGGAATGCCCAAGAGCTCCCCTGCCCTATTCGAACCTCAAAAAAATACACTTTCGACGTCACCTTTTTATTTAATTTCAGGTTTTTCAAACCGAGCGAAATTCAAACGTTAATAACTTTGCATATGAACTCCAAATTGAATGAATATTTTTTCTAAATTCATATAAAATCATGATCTATCTGAATATGCAAAAGTATTTGCATTTTGTTGCAGTTGAAGTTATTTTTATATAATTAATTGGTTATCGGCTATTTTTTAATAGACGTCGGTACCTCGGGCGAAATTTTCGACGATCCTCCATCCTCGTACTCTAAGATACCAGAGCAAGGCATGCACCTCCTTTGACCATGTTGATCCCACTATTTCAATTATTGTACTTCTTTTTGCAAAATCTATTATGCATTCGTGTATGTTTGCTTAAAATTGCTATATTCGTGGGTAATGGTAGCTATATTCCTATTCAATGCATGGTCCTCCTTGAAATATTGGTATCTTACTGTTTTAGCCATTAGGTTATGGTTTAGGCAATACATGTTGCCGATTTGGGTATTTCGAGTACGAATATCGCACAAGTGCTTAGTCGGGCACTAGATTTACTAAAATTTGAAAATGGATGAAATGTTGAATATGAATTTGGTAGATTTTAAAATGATGGTCCATAGGAGTTTATCTATATTATTTTGTATAAAAATAAAAATAAAAAACTTAGTTTGTGACGCAAGCGACTTATATTATAATCTGAGTATGAGAGGTGTATCTATCAAGTAGATAGGGGGAGATCCCCGCCTGGGTCAATTAAGGACCGAATGCTAGTGAATCATATCTAAGCCTAAGCGTACAACTACATGTGCTGGTAAAGGACAACCTTAGCTAATTAAGTCATCGAAGACTAGGCTTGCATGTTGGTAGGCCACAGTAGTCACTAGTGAGTAATGTACTAGGGAACATGTGAAAAACTGTAGGGAATTAGTTTCCCTAGTGGCATTCGTAGGGAACGGCTACTAGGGAAAAGAATGTGGGGAAAGAAAATGTTCCCTGCGGTTTTTTTGGGAAAACCTAGGGAAAGAATCGTTCCATAGGATTTTAAACGGTAGGAAAATCATGTCCACATGAATTGCCATATGACGTGAAAAGATTATTTCCCTATATTACCTTTCTGCCAACCTAGGGAAAAAATCCAACAAATTCCCTACGTTATTTCTTATATACCCTAGGGAACATTTTTATGTAAATATTATTTTCCTATTGCTAATTCGAAATCCACCCCCTACAGTTTAGCATGAACACTAGGGGTACTGATTCTTCATTATCATGTAGAACCAGTTCTCCTTCCATGACGACCACAAAGACTTCGAGTACATTGGGATGTACTCATCGGCCTTCCCATCGTGAAGCCGAAGCGTGCACCCTCCAGGACCCACCGTGGATCTCCCCGACATCGCCATCCGGTAGAAATACCTAAAGAGCTTCATATTCGGTCGCATTCCTAGGTACGCCTCACACAGATAGGCGAAAATATTGATGTTGGCGATGGAGTTCGAAGCCAAATTCACCAACTCTACCCTGTAGTACTCGATGTAGGTGAGGAAAATAGGGATTTCCCCTTCCTCACGGCTCAGAAAGTGTTCTCCGGCCGCTGACCTCCATTTGATCAAATTCTTGTCCGAGAGCATTCCGATTCCTTCTAGCGCTTCAAGCTTCCTCTCGCTCAGATATGAAACCATCCACTTAGCGATCGAATCTGACATGGTGAGATCTCGCGAGAAGATAAACAGAGGTTAGAGGAAGCTTTTGGTACGAAAGAAAGCAGAGGTCAGAAAGGATTCTCAGTAAGAAGATGAAGAATATTTGGGGAAAATTTGGAAGTGTAAAGAGCTGTAAAGTTCAGCAATCGGGGTTTTATAGCTTCAGATCTTTTAACTGCAATTGGAAGTTGCTTAAAGTCCAGCGGACACAACCTTTTTGTCCAACGGACAGAAAAACTCTTTGATTCCCAAGGCAGGTTCTCAACTTTAAATTGAATACAGACCACTCCGAATGTCATGACATTAAATGGGGGTCTACCCGATACAACTTCGTCGGAAGAAGTTGTTCACACGAGCTATTCATTTAAAGTTTGGGGGCTAGCTGACGAGGATTAAAATCTCTATATATTACTTTAATACATAATAAAAGGCCATACGTCTTCATGGTCGTAACCCCTAAGGCTAATGACCCCACTGGTCGTAAGGATTCTAGAGGTTACATAATGGGTACCCCCAGTCGGACAAGGTCTCGTACCTAGTCTCCGACCAGGTAACTACTCGTAGGAGCTATGAACTGATATCTGGATCTGATTCCAGGTATATTACTTACCGTATGATGAATGAAACACATGTTATGTCTCCCATACCACGCGATGCTACATGATCCTAAGACACTGACAAACAACGACTGTACAGTTGAGTGTCTCACAGGCACTCAACCGCAGAGCGGTTGATACTTTATCAACTACCACCTCGCTTTGACCAGTCGCGATGCTTCACAATGGATGTCTTATCCAGGAGTAACTTCCACCTCTTCAAGGGTTATTTAAAGACAGAGCACAGACGGAGTAGAGAGAGATAGAAGATCGCTTGGCATCAGATTAGAGTATCACAATCAGCATTAGATTCATGCCTCCAGTCTGATTCAATAGCATAGCAAGCATCATACTCAGTATAATTAGGATTAGTCCACCGCCTGGTCACAAGCACCCCCTGTAATAGCCAGTTCACAGCAATAAAGAGCGGTCCCATTCTCTCCCAGGAGATCTGTGCCATTTTCCTCTATTTTATTTCATAAGATCAGTGACTCGATCATCGACAAGCGATGTGCCCATGCATACCCACAGGCAACCGACAAGGGCAAACCCTAGTAAGACCCATCACCGTACCCTCTGGTACTGGATACAAAGAACGCATCGTCCAGAACCAGTTCATCCTCATACTCTGAACAACAATTTAAGCAAGATTGACTATATTTTGTACTCAACAAGACTTGTAGTGTATCGCAACATAATATAAATGCAAGACTATCAAAGAATGAGGCTTTACGCTACAAGTTATTTTCAGCATTAAGCAAGTTTAATTTGCAATACCGATATGTAACAATTTGCAACGGAAATTTTAAAGAGCAATTGACATATAATGAGATAACTAGTATGTAAATTTAACAATAGTATATCACAACCCTCCTTGGCTGCGATCATCGGTTCATTCTCAACCATAGACATGGCACACATGACAACCACACAAAACCATCCCCTCATTTTCCAACAAGTCCGTTTTTGCAAAAGTCGAGACTACACCCAATGTGACGGCACTTAGCACGCTCTTGACGGCGAGCATGGTTATTTAAATAGATTTATACTCTGTAGAGGTGTACAACTTTACCCACATGATACGAGGCATCTAGTTTGTTCGGTATCCATCGATACCACCGCACACAACATTATTGTATGCAGTCTCGAGTTTGTAACGAAGCCTTTACATCACCTAGTCCTAACCCTTGCACTAGCCCAACGAATGAACGATAGACCCTCACTTCACTCGGGTACCCCCTGTTCCCCCCCCCCCCCGCCTCAGTGAGTTATTTACTGTTGTATCAGCAAGCCTTGTTCTCAATGCCTTGGTGAAGGGAGCCCCTTTGAACAAACCTACCCGAATATGCTCGTACTACTACGGCCTACCAATATGCAAAGCTAGTCCTAGATAATTTAATTAGCTAAGACTATCCCATAACTAGAATATGTGGTTGTACACTTAGGCTTAGATTGGTGGCACTGGCGATCGGTCCTCAATCAACTTGGGCGAGGATCTCTCCCTATCTACATACGAGATACACCTCACACATTCATCAGTTCATAATATAACATGCCCATGTCAAACACTAAATTTTTATTTTCATTTTTATTCCAAACTAACAGAGGTAACCCCACTGGTCCAACATTTCAAAATCTCCCAATTCCAGACACAAATTTTATCAAATGTTCAAATCTCGCAGAAACTACAGCACGACTAAGCGTTTATTCCATATTCGAAATCAAAATACCCAAATTGACATTATCTTCTGTCTAAATCGTGCCCTAAATGCTACAACAGTATCAATATAAACATCTCAAGGAGGATCATGCATATTGTCGGTGTTTTAGAACTGATCTTACGTATAGATTGTTTGATTCGGGGGGTCTCTAAGACTCAAATCACGCAGAGAGATTGACACGGGAATTTTTTATACAGGTTCAGGCCTTCTCTAGAGAGAATAACAGTCCTACTCCTGTATATATGTATTCAGTATGGTGGCTACAATCTGGGGAGAAGACAAAGACTTATGCTCCTAATTATCTATCGCCGGTTGTGTGTTTTCCAATTAGTCGTGCCTCTGGTTCTCTGACTGTAGCCTTCATATAGTGGCGAAGAGTAGCCATTTTCTCTAGGTTTAGGGATGCCCCATCATTTCATGTAACGGACGTCTTGATGGTAGTGATCACCAGAGTAGTAACCCCTCCATGTCGCCTGGTAGTTACTTGTCAGAGATAGTGGCGCATTACGTGCACTTATTCCAGAGAATAATAGTGTCATTCACGATCTAGATTCCCTAATTAATTGGGCCCACCCATCTGTAGGCTCCACTAATTATAGGGCAATTGTGATTGACCTGGTCGTAGAAGAGTTTACAACCATGAGGTAGTCGTAGAAGAACTTACGACTGGGTACTTGTCGTAGAAGAACTTACGATCAGGTGATGATCGTAGAAGAACTTACGATCATGAAGTAGTCGTAGAAAGACTTACGACTATGGGGGTGGTCGTAGAAAGACTTACGACCAGTGGCAATCTTCTCCCTTATACACATAAGGGGTATACTTATGAACCATATGATGGTTCATTTATCTATAATAAGAATTACAGATAAATAATTAAATGAGGATTATTAGATCCTCGTCATCAAGCCCCCTAGCTTCAACTGAAAGTAACTTAATTGGAGAGGAGTTGTAGATGACCTTACGACCATAAGGTGGTCATAGAATAATGGTCGAAGGAAAAACTCGTTGACTAGTGTTTCATTTGACCACAAATGTACTCGGTCAAGAAATCTGTCGGGAGCCGCACGACTACTAGGTGGTCGTAGAAAATCTGATGACTACAAAGTGGTCATGGTATGATGGTCGGAAGTAAAACCTTTCGGACTGGTGTTCCATTTGACCACAAAAGACTTTGTCAAGAAGGTAATTTCGCTTGAGGTGTGAAGACAGACTCGGTTTTCTCAAACGGGCAGATTGAAGAATCTCAATCGACTCTCACAAAATCTGTCCGTTGGAGCAATTCTCGAAGCGGTGGTAACTGTTGGGTCACCACGCCTTTAACTCAAGCATGCGGTTATAAAAACTTACCATGGGTGTGGTTTAGGGTTCTTACTTTTCCCCAATCGCTCCAACTGTTCATCGAGCTCTCGCTTTCTCCGCCGCAAGCCAACTCGTGCGTCCCCTAGATACCTTTCCAAATCCAAATCTCCCCTCTTGAGAAAGATGGCCAAAAATGCTTCCCAATGGGCCGAATCGGAGATGGATTCAGTGAAGTTGAAAGCTCTGGTTGCCGCCAAGAAAATTCTAGAGAAGGTACTCGTGAAGTGGATTGCGGCTGTTGGGCAACATTGGCCATCGGGAAATTTGGGCAAATCCCCGTCTTCCAGGTGTATTGTGAGTGTGGCCTTCGACTGCCTGCCCACCCTTTCCTCGCGCTTGTACTCAAGCAGTTTGGGGTGGAATTGGTGAATCTTGTTCCTAATTCTATCACAATGTTAAGTGTATTCGTGTACCTGTGTGAGACCTACCTGGGGATTCCGGCGGACCTTGAGCTCTTTCAATATTATTATGGAATGAATCGGCAAGCCGAGATCGCTGGAAGTTGTGGTCTGAAGCTCCACGATGGCAAGTCGAGGGAGTACATTCAGATGTTCACCCGGTCATCGTGGCTGGGGTGGAAGAAGAAGTGGTTCTACTGGAAGACCACTAATGAAGATAGCCTTTCTTTCGTTGGAAAAGCCGCTGCGAAGATTTCTTCCTGGGATTCGACTCCCAAAGATCTTGACTGGATCGCCCCCTATATTAAAGCCATCAAAGACTTGAGGGAAGAGGGGCTTACCGGATGGCACGTGGTGAAAGATTTCATCACGCGTCGCATTAGCCCTTTGAACAAGCGGGTACCTCCTATGTGGAGGTACTCGGGGTCACAAGACCCGACTAGAGATTATGAGCAAGGTAAGTAAATTTTCAACTTAGCTCTCCTTCTATTGATTTTTGAGCCTGGTTGTTGAAAGTTTATTTACTCCTGCAGATCTCACACAAGTAGAAATTGACGTTCGAGTTAAGCTCATTTGTGAGAAATCTCCGCCACGTAGTGTGACGGCTCCTCAAATCCTCACGGTCCTGTCCGCAGAGGATAAGTTGGAACGCCTAAAGGTAATCAAAGGATGATTTCATTGTTAGGATCTCATAGTCGTAGAAGAACTTACGACAAGATACTGGTCATAGAAAGACTTACGACCAGAGGATGATTATGGAAAAACTCATGATTTAGATACTGGTCGTAAGAAGACTTAAGACTAGAGGATTGTCGTAGAAAAACTTACGACTAGGTACTGATCGTAGAAGGACTTACGACCGGAGGATGGTCGTGGAAAAACTCACTATTTAGATACTGGTTGTAAGAAGACTTACGACTAGAGGATTATCGTAGAAAACTTACGACTAGGTACTGGTCGTAGAAAAACTTATGACCGCTTAGTAATATTTATTTTTCTGTTTTCTACAGAAAGTAGGTATGGAAGACTGTCAAGACGACGAGGAGGTCGAACTAATGGTCGTTGGCGCTACGATGGAGCAAGTTAAGGCTCCTTCGGCCAAAAAGCACCGGCTCGTGAAAGTCGTCGACAAGTGAGGCGCAAGCTCAAGCTCTTTTGATCCAATCAGGCCTTTCGCGAAATTCGCAGCAGATTTGGCTGCTGCGCAGGAAGCCATGGCGATCTAAGTGATCGAACCTTTCATGCGCAAAGCCCCGAAGACCAAGGTACCCTTCTATTATGACAAGAAGACTTTCGCAATTTCTGCCTTTCCTGGATTTGTTAGGCATTTAGAAAAGAAGATCTGGAAGAACTTCATGTCTTTTGTGCAGGAAACTGCTGCGCCAGCAGACCCTACGGTCGAGGGAAGTGCTGCCCTTAGGGTGGTCGAGACTGGTCTCGGCCATTTAGAGAGTCAGGGAGGCCAAGGAGCGGTAATTCTCGCTCAAGATCTACGACCAGACGTGGTCATGGCTTGTAACGATCCGACCCAGGGCCACCCGAGAGGTCCTCCAGGACCAACCAAAAAGTCTACCAGGACCTCCTAGGAGGTCTAGTAGGATCACTCGAGAGGACCTCCAGAACCACCCAGGAGGTCCAGCAGGATCACCTGGAGGTCCTGAGACCGTATCAGAGGAGGTCGTGAGACCCAGGACCTCCCCAAGTACCACGACCCGACTCGGGGGTGGTCGAGAGACCAAACCCGAGGAGGTCGTGAGACCTGGAAAAGCCCCAAGTCCTCTGTGTACTGAACTAGTCCCAAGGATCAACGGCTAGCTCACATAGTAGACAACAGTGGTAACATCCATCAACGCATACTTTATTAACATAAAAACAGTTGATTACAAGGTTGGCTTACAAGCCGGCAAAAGCAAAATACACAGCAAAGGCAAATGACAAGTCCACCCGATACACCACAGGCAATCGGCTGGAGGGCGTGGCCTAGTCGTCTTGGGGCTCATCCTCTTCAAAGTCCTCTCCTGCTCAATGGTTAAATCAAGCAAAAGTGAGCACAATAACCGTGCTCGCAAGTCAATAACAGATTATCATGCATGCAAGGGTATCACAACGGAAGGCTTATATAGCTGATTTACATAAAGCCAAGTTTCTTTCCAAATACATGTAATAAGTGTTAAAGCATGTAACAATAGCGAAAATTCATTTTCGCAATCTAGTTTTATAGTTGGATAACATTCATCAACAAGGTGGTGAAGGATACCCTCCTGTCACTAGGCTCCCCGCCGAAACCCCATTTGGATAGAGATCCAAAACCATTTAACATAGTCATTTGAAAACATAAAACCAAAAAAATCTAACTTGGAGTGGCTTTGCTAGCATGTCCATAACCGTGGACATGGCTATTCGAATAGTTTTACGCTTTGCAGAGGTGTACAGCTTTACCCACATGAGATAATCAACTTTATACTGTCGGCTCACACACTTCCGAAGGTGTGCGACTAAGAGATTATCATAAGGCCTTTACAATGCGCCATTCCACCGCAGTCCTCCCTCGCTAAGGTTTCGCCCCCCCCCCCCCTTGGATAGAAACCTGCCGGGTTCAGGGGCCCCCTCTTGCGCCAGGTGGGATTAACATAGGTCATAAAAGACTACCCACCGCATCTAAAGGAACAACCACGATGGAACATTGCAAATTAGTCAGCCAGGTCCACCCCACCCTATACATGTGGTTACACGATGAGGCATAGCAAAGGAACGCTCGAAGGCCGGTCCATAACTGACCTAGGTGACTCATCCACAAACCCTGGGCATCGGTCATAGAGATGACACGATCCCATGCATAGACATGCACCCCCCAAGCAACGAATTCGCCCAAGTCCAAACCATTTTTCCTTTTTCTTTGCTTTTCAAACACATTTACAAATCTCCACGACAACCCAATGTCATGGTCAAAACATTTTAGATAACATTGGTCTTTGGCAGCAAAATTCCTAAACGAAGATTTTGGTCTAAGCATGACTAAGCAATAAGTTTTGCAACACTTCTAGCTCATACTATTGCATCAACTATATTTTTATCTATGGTGTCAAGGGTGGATACATCAATGACAAGTCTGGATGTACAAAGGAACCAGGGATAACTATAAAGTTAGAAACATGGATTTAAATTACTTGAGTTGAAATAAGCATGCAATACTCATTTGAAACGGAACTTAAATAACTTGAAATACTGGGCTCAACATGATCAAGGGTGTAACTTGCCTTGCTCGAAAGCTTGAGTGTCTTCTTCCTCAAAGAGTTCGGGCTCCTCGGTGTCATCGCAATCTACACGAGAGAACAAAAGCAACACAATAAAAACCAAATAAAATCTAGGGGAACTCCAAACAAACACCAAACTAGAACCAACAGAAGGTTTCGACGGTCTGGAGGAGGTCCAAGGAGCTGGTCGAGGGAGGTTCGGCAGCTTGGAAGGAGGTCCAAAGAACTAGTTGGGAGAGAAAGAGAACTAAAATGAGGAAAAAGGTAAAGATAGAGAGTTGCTCAAGCTTATATAGCCAGAGCTGCTGAGAGTTCCAAAGGCACACGCGTTCAAGGGTAGGTGAAGGAGGAGATGGGAGCAGGTAAAGGAGAAGACAAGAGAGGGAATGGGTGCTGTAGAAGTGATAGCATTTAATGCGACACAACCGGCATTAAATGCACGAAGACTTCTGTGGCGTCCACGATACGGTCGGAGGAAGGAGAAGGTGAGCAGAACTGACATGTGGAACCAGTCAAAGCTCAGGCGGGAGGTCCTACGGAGGCCTTGAGGAGGTCCCGCAGAGGTCAGGGGAGGTCTTGACCCGCAAGGGTGGTCTTTGCAAAAAGACCAGAGTCGTGACCAGGAAGAGTGGTCTTGACCAAAACAGTGGTCTTTGCAAAAAGACCAGAGGGTGGTCTTTGCAAAAGACCAGAGGTCCTGAGGAGGAGGAGATCCGAAAGGATAAGGAAAAAGGCGCGGCGAAGTAGGGTTGTCCGATTTTGATCGGGTGGACCAAGGTGATAAGAACGTTCGGACCGCCTGAATGCTTATCTCAATCAGACCGCCCAAATTCAATCGGACGCTCCACAACGCGAGGGGACGTTTGGACCGTTCGAACGCTTCCTCTCAATCGGTCCATCCAAACAAGATCGGACGGTCCTCAAGAGGGGAAGGCGCGGGCGCTGGATCGGACCATGCAAAGGGGAAGGGAGCTCTAAACTCAAGGGAGGTCCAAACGAAAAGGAGGTCTAACGGAGGGGATTCAAAGGATAAGGATCCAACGGAGGAGATCCAAGGAAGGTGGTCCAAAGAAGGTCTTGACGGTCGAGATGAAATCAAAGGAGGTCTCAACAGTCAAGATGGAATCAAAGAAGGTCTCGACGGTCAAGATGAGATCAAAGGAGGCCTTGACGGTCAAGAGGAGATCAAAGGAGGTCTCGACAGTCAAGATGGAATCAAAAGAGGTCTTGACGACCAAGATGAGATCAAAGGAGGTCTCGATGGTCAAGAGGAGATCAAAGGAGGTCTGCTAAGCCTAAAGGAAAGAAGGTTAAATGAGAGGGAGAGGTCCAGAAGGAAGAAATTCAACCTGAACTTGAATTACGGAAATCAAAGATATTTGAAACACAAACCCGAGCTTAGAACGTCTCGGGGGTGGTCGTGACCCAAGGGGAGGTCAAAACCAAAGGGAGGTCTAGACTAAGAGGGAGGTCCAACACAAGGAGGATCTGGATAGAGGAGGGGAAAAATGACAATAGAGCTCAAACAACTCCAACAGACCCGAACAAACCAACTGGGGATTAGTTGAAGTTTGAATTAGTCATTTGGAAACCATTCCAAAAACTCAAGTTAAGCATTAGACTTCGACAAAACCAAATGGTTCTTTTTATTTTGAAATTTTCATAAAGGCTCCGAAAACTAGGGTGTTACATGGCTGCTGTAACATCCCAAATTTCCTGAGTTTTTAAAAATTTTAAAAACTAACCAATTGGTTTTATTAATTTGCCAATACTTAACTTGTAATTTAGAATTTTAAAAGAAATTTAATTTGAATTAATTAAACTTCAACTAATTCAAGTTGGTTTAGTTGAGTTTTGTTGAATTTTAAAGTTGGTTTTTCCTTTTGCCTTATGTTAAAAATAATTATTTGCAAAAATTAAAAGCAATAGTTAAGCTGAAAATATTTTTACTAAGTTCTAAATAATTCAAGGGATTTCTGTGAATTTTCCTAGAATTTTTGGACGGCTTTAGCTATTTTCTAAAAATGCTTTGCTTTACTGGTATTTCCTAAAATAAAAAAATCCTTAAAATCCTTTCCTATTCACCTTGGGCCAAATTTCTTCGGCCCATTTCCGCTTCAAGTGACCCACCTCCAAATTTCTTTCAAGAAGCAGCCTTCCTCCATCGGACCGTCCGATTTTGATCGGACGGCTCGCAATCCATCGCGCCTCCCCGTTCATCCCTGTCTCTCTCTGGTTTGTGGGCCCGCCTTGTCGGCCCTGTCAGTCATCTTCTTCCTCCACTTGCCAGGCCCAGTGTCTGCCTCGCCGCAAATTCCGCCACGCCGCACCGCTCCCTCGCCATGCCCTAGCACCTATCCCGTCCCCGTCCCGTCGCGTCGCCCGCCTCCCTCCTTGCAGCCGTGCGCCCTTTCCCCTCCTCCATGCAGTAAAGCTTTGCACCGTCGCTTCGCATTAAAAGCCCTCCTCCTCCTCCTCCTCCTCCTCTGGGTCTCCCCCGCGCCTATTTAAGGAGCGCACCAGGAGCGCCTTCTCCTCCTCCACCTCCTCCCCCTCCTCCCCCCACTCACTCTCTCCCTCTCGCTCCATTTTCGCCGGATTTTGCGAAGAGCCGCCGCCGGCCGTGAAGCTCGCCACCGCTAATTGCGCTGCCTCTGGACTTCCTTCGGCGCTGTCGACCTCGCCTCCGGGTTTGCACGGCTGCGGGCTTCCCCGTGCGCACATCCCCTTCACCGGAGCCCCGCCGGAACCCCATCGCCGCCTTGAGCCGCTGCCTCCGCCGCTCTTCGTCCTCGCCGCCGGTCTCCCTGTGCCACCGCGTCCCCAAATCTGTGAGCACCAGCATCGCCACAGCTTCCTCTTCGCGTGGGTGTCCTCACCACGGCCAGGTGCGTCTTGACCGATCGCCGCGACCCTCGCTCCGTCTTGCCGCCAAGCGCCGTGGCGGCCGAGGTGGCGCCACATCGGCCAGCGTGGCGCCACGCGACCCTCATGGCGTGTCAGCCCGATCAGCCACCCACGTGGCATTTAACTGATTTTCCCGTTGAAAAATAATTCGGAAAATCAGGAAAATCCCCATTTCATCATTTCATGTGTTTTTTCAACTTCCTTTGGCCATAACTTCCTCATTCGAACTCCGATTCGAGTGATTCAAATTTCTAAATTCATTATCTTCCTATTAGTATTTATTTGGTATTTATTTGAATTTTATTTGGAGTTGTTTTATTTATTTAGCTTTGTTCAAGACGTATAGATTCCTTGTTTGGACGACTTCATGACTCGACGGCAATCAAGCACCTCTACTCTTCAACGAAGGCGAGTCGTAGACCTTTGATCATATTGAACCCATCTTTATAAAAGTATTTTGTTTGATATAACCATGCATCGCTAATTTTATAATAAATGGTTTCGGGAATAATTAATTACCTAATTGCCATTACACCTCCTTGATTAGTTGTGATTGACATGTATCCTTGAATGACATAAATCCTTGGACACCCTAGGATGGATTATTTTAGTTGGACATTATTGTACTACCAACATGGGTATCGTATTATACTTAGCCAATGCTTTAGTTATACGATAGATTCACGATCACTTACTCAAGGAATGATTGAACTTGACTTAATGATATATGGAACTATGGTGCGATACCACTGTTGTGCAACTGTGGTGCGAGATCACCGTTGTGTCAATTGTGGAGCGATGCCATTACTATTAAAATTTGTTGTGCCATGGCAAGGGTTGTCACTTGGTCGAGATGAACGAAAATGATTTAAGCTCGGACGAGTGGTTGGATGGAAAAGAAGGAATGTGCGAGGCAATGTGGGAGGCACATTATTAGGGTACGGGAGGTACTTAGGTGCGCGAGGCACATGGAATGCGGAAAGCCTCGCCTGAGCAACCACTAAGTACTTAACCTTGAACCATTGATCTGGGCCTTAACCGTACAACCACATGTCTAGACTGGGATAGACCTGGCTAACTAATTAACAATGTTTTGGTTCGGTTCTGTCTTAGTTGGGAATGGCACCAAAGGGGGCCCGTAACGGCGAAACCTTAGTGGTCAGAACCGATTCAAAACAGAACTTTGTAAAAGCTTTGTCACGTGCTCTAGACTGCTTACCTAAGGTAGTGAGTGGTGGCATAGAATTATACCAAACAAACTAGAGAATTCGTGTCTTGTGGGTCAAGCTGTACAACCTTTATAGAGTGTAAAACTATTCGAATAGCTATGTCCCCGGTTATAGACATGCCTGGTGATTTCACGCAAGGGGTAGATTTTCTTGAAATGTTGGAATGGGTTGTTCGAATCTTGTAGTTGGTTGTGGTTGTTGGTTGGGAAATGAACAGGGTGTTCACTAGTTGTTTCAAAGAAAATTGATTACTTATGTATTAATCTTTTAAAATTGTGCTTTGCAATCTACTTACTGTATTTAAATGTCAAATATTGCTTTATGCAAAATAGCCATAAAGCTATCCTTGTCAAGCCTTACATGAATACTATTTGCATACATTTCCCTGCGACTTGCTGAGTACATTCAATGTACTCACTTTTTTGCCCTCTGCTTAAATCACAGAGGAGGGTGAACCAGTGAACTCAGAGCTCTATGGAGAAGAATACTTTGAAGACTATGCGAATTAGGTCGCGTCCTTCACTCAATTGCCTGTGGGCATATTAGGTGACCTCCACCAGATGTTTGGTTTCCACTGCAAGCTCTCTTTTTGTTGCTAAGCCCTGCGTGGCAAACTTTGTAAGACTTGACCATAAGGTCCTTTTGCTATTAAATATTAATTTGTCTGCTTCATCTATAGTTTGGTGTACGGTTTTGATTACACCAATGTTGCAACTGTGTGCACTAACTATTGATCCAGGGAATAGTGCAGATATACACAGAGGGTCTTGGATCCGGAGATCCGGGGTCCCTACAGCTGCCCCTGTTCTCCAACTCGAATTTCAACCAGACGTGGTCGAAGAGAAGAAATCAAAGAAATCTTCCTTAGGGAAGGCTTTTTCTGTATTCAAGATCAAGTCCACGAAGCCAAGGTAGGTAAAAAGACAAAAGTGTAAGAACAACATTTACCTTTTGCTTTCTACAATCTGACTTGCTTTCCTCTTTTGGGTAATCTTAGCTCGACTCCTCCAACCCTCACGGATGCTTCTGTAGAGACGCCCACTGCGATTTCTCCAATGGTTGGATAGATGACAGTGGCAGTGGTCGAAGGGTAGTCCACCGTTCGTGTGGTAGAAGAGGTCGTTATGGCTGAAGCTACTGCGACCATGGATGTGGCCGTGGATGCAGAGGCAATGGCGCAAGATGCAGCAGAGGTGTCCGGCCAAGGCGATGGATTGTTAGACCATCGCGCCGGGAAGGAAGTCGTCAAAGATGTTCCTCCCGGTCCCTAAGGTGGAGTTGAAGTCAGCGAAGAAGACGAAGAGGAGTACATCAACTTCTTTTCTAAATTCTTTGGCCCAGCTTCCGTTGTTCGGTCTTCTGCCTTCAGGTCTTATAACCGAGTTACCCACCCCAAGGACATTCCAAACAGAGGGAATATTTTGACAATAAGCACCTCCAGAAGGTGTGGTGGTACTGGGTCGAGAAGATTGACAAGTTGAAGAACCCCACCAACGTGCTCTCCATGTTTGCTCGAACAAGTATCAATGTAAGTACTTGTCGCCCAACATTTATGTATGTTTGTTTTTCTCGCTTCTCACTGTCTTTCTCTATGTAGAGAGCCCTCGAGCAAATTGTAATCAAGTAGAGTACAAATGCACAACTTGTATGGTCGTGACAGAGAAGGCGTAACTCATGAAAGACGCAGAGAGATGGTAAGTCACTTATACTCGTAGTCGTTTATGTTTTGACTGCTTGTATAGTGCTCACGGGAATTGTCGTGCAAAAACGCACAACTTGGTGCTAATCGTAGAAAGACTTATGATCAGGTAATTGTCGTAGAAGAACTTACGACTAGGTTTTGGTCATAGAAAACTTATGACCATGGTATTGTCGTAGAAGAACTTACGACCATGGTATTATGTGCTTATGTCTACTCTTATCCTCTGTAGGTTCAAGAGTGACGAGAAGACCTTGGCTGATTCTCTCGACTATGAGAAGATCAAGACGGAAAAGCTAAGGGAGGAGAAGGAGGTCCTCCTGAAGAAGCTTCAGGATGCCAACTCTGCAATTCAAACATTGTAGGGACGAATAAACGGTAAGTGCTGAACTTAAAACCGCTTATAGCACTGACTTTCTTTTCTTTTTCTAACCCTTATTCCTTTTCAGAAAAAGAGGTCGAAATGGGGAGGATCAAAACCGAGGTCCAAGAAAAGGCCTTGATTCTTCATGAGATTAACCATATCGTCAAAGAAAATGAAAAAGATATCAAGATGTGGGAAGAGCAGTATGCAAAGTGCACTACCTCCCACTATGACGAAGTCAAGAAGTTGGATTCTCGACTAGTAGGTAAGCAAATATTTACCTGTGACTGGTTTTGTTTTCCTATTAGAATTATTTTATCTGACTTATCTTACTCTTTGCAGAGCAAGCAGTCAAAATAAAACAACTCCGTGAGGCTTCGACTCGCAGTCAAGAAGAGATGAAGTCGATGAAGGTCAACCTTGAGGACAACATTTCCATCTTGAACAATGTACTCGGTGGGCTACATGCTGAGGGGAGAGTGCCATTGGAGAATAAGTCGGGACATTGTAGGAGTTGGTGACCACTTTGAAGACCAACCAAGCTGACTCAATGAGAGAGATGGTCGAAAATGCAGTAAGTTTTGCTCTAGCAAAATTTAAAGCTCGTGACCCCAATCTCAGTCTGCAACCAATCGAAACTGACTTCAACTACTCTAAAGATGAAGCGAAGTGGCTGATTGAAGAGGTGCAATTGGTCAGCAAGAAGGTCTCAGAGAGATGCACATAGGATCTCCCTCGTCAGAGTAGTTTGTAATAGTGCACCTGTAAAGACAAGTTTTTGATGTTAATAGATATAATCATTTCTTCTTCCTGAAAATCATCTTGTCGAGTAGTTAGTAACTCAATAGATAATGAATGAAAAAAGAGAAATTACGACTAAGAATGGAAATCATATTAATAACTTTATCCTAACCCCTGACTTTTTGCTTAGTTTATTTAGATAAACTAAGTAAAGAGTGTTTAAAGGGTTTTTTTGAAAACAAAGAGGTTTGGTTAACTTATAGTTTGTGATCTCGATTATCATGCACTGGTCGTAAGAGTAGTAACGAGTCGACGCTAGGAAGTTCCTTCTAGTGAGCAAGACCATGTGCAGAGAGGAAAGGCTTCGACTAGGTGATGTTACCACCTCTGACTAGATTAATCAAATCAAGAGCGGCAACTTGAGTTTGACAAACGTCTGGAGTTCCTTTAGAATTCATTCGACCTTGTTAAGTGTACTCAATAAATTTTCCGTAGTAGCAAGAGTTAGAAATAGGACGACGCTAGGAAGTTTCTTCTAGTGGACAGGACCACGTGCAGAGAGGAAAGACTTCGACTAGGTGTTGTGTCTTTCTCTGACCAGTTAGAACCAACCGAGTTTACCAAGAGTAGTCGAACAAATTGCAAAAAGTGTACTCTACTTAGAGTATTTTTCAAAATAAATGAAGAAATAAACTAAGGTACTAAGAGTTGGCCGAAAAATATTTCGACCATGTTTGCTGAACTCGAGATCGTTGTATTGGTATCAAAAGTGAGGAACGAGTCGACGCTAGGAAGTTCTTCCATTGCCAGTCGTACCGAACCTGGTCGTGTAACTTTGATCACTTTGTAAGGACCTTCCCACTTGGGGGAAAGTTTGTTCCGATTAGAGTGGGTTTGAATTTTCTTCAAAACCAAGTCACCTACAGCAAGGCTGTGAGGTTGGACCTTACGATTGTAGTATTTGCACAAGGCTTGCTGGTAGACTGCTGAACGGATTAAGGCTTGGTTTCTCTTCTCTTCGAGTAGGTTGATGTCATCCACTCGAAGTTGTTCCTGGATAGAGTCATTGAAAGTTTTGACCCGTGCTAACCTGATCTTTAGTTCTGGTGGAAGCCTGGCTTCGGCACCGAAAACTAGGAAAAAAAGGTGTTTCACCTGTAGCTCGACTAATAGTCGTACGAACTGCCCATAATACTGAAGGTAATTCTTGTACCCAAGCTCCCGAGTGCTTGATAAGCTGGTCAAAGACTCGAGTTTTGATTCCCTGCATTATTTGGCTATTCGCCCTTTCTACTGCCCACTGCTTTGGGGATGGGCAACTGAAGCATAACACACTTTGGTACCCAATTCATCGCAAAATTCCTGAATTTTTGCACTTGAAAATTGCTTACCATTATTTGTGATTATTCGACTTGGGACCCAAACCGAGTAATCATGCATCTCATCATGAACCTTGTCGCTGCTTCCGTTGTTTTCCCAGTCACAGGTTTGGCTTCGATCCATTTTGTGAACGTATCAATAGCCACCACAAGGTACTCGAAACCTCCAGGAGCCTTTGGTAACTGTCCTAGGATATCGAGACCCCAGGTCGCAAAAGGCCAAGATAGAGGAATTGTTTCTAATGCCTGAGTCGGTTGGTGTATTTGCTTGCTGTGAAACTGGCATTGTACACATTTCTTGACCAACTCTTTGGCATCGTAGAGGGATGTTGGCCAGTAAAAACCCTATCGAAAGGCCTTTCCAACCAGCGTTCTGTAGGAAGCATGAGTTCCACAGATGGCCCCGTGTATGTCGTGAAGGAGTTTTAATCCTTCACTCTGCGGTATGCATCACAAGAGCACCCCTTGAGTTCCTCTTTTAGAGTACTCCTTCGACCAAAGTATACATTTTGGCCTTTTGGGATAAGCGATCTGCCTCGAGATCGCCTTCGGGTATGGAACCGTTCTGAAGATACTCATAGATGGGAGTCATCCAAGTATCCTCGTATTCTAGAGAAACTGCCTCAATATGAGTTATCTCTGCCGTTTCGACCAGAGATGGCTTTTGGAGTTGCTCCAAGAAAACTCCTTTTGGTACTTGAGATCGGGAAGAAGCCATACGAGCAAGCTGGTCTGCGAGGAAATTATCCTTTCAAGGGATGAATTGTACCTCGAAACCGAAAAAATATTTTTCTAGCTTTCGAACCTCCAGTAAGTACCGAGACATGGTCGGATTAGAGCACTTGTACTCTTTTTTGACCTGATTCATAACTAGTTGAGAGTCTCCTCTCACGAGTAGTCATCGAATCGCGAGTGCTTTCACAGCTCTTATGCTGGCCAGAAAACCTTCGTACTCTGCCATGTTATTAGCGACCTGAAAGTTTAATTGAATAGCATACTTTAAGGTCTCTCCGGTAGGAGATTCCAGGAGCACCCTAGCCCCCGAGCCATTTGAGTAAGTGACCCGTCAAAGTACATCGTCCACTAATCGTGGGAATCGTACGGGGGATTCTGAACAGGTTCAAGATTTGTACATTCGGCGACAAAGTCTGCCAAGCTCTGGGATTAAATGGTCATTCAGGACACGAAATAGAGGTCGAACTCCCCATGTTCTACTGACCATTTAGCCATGCGTCCTACTGCTTCCCTGTTTTGGAGGACCACTCCTTAGGGAAACTTAGACCGCACATTTAACCTGTGCACTTGAAAATAATGCCGCAGTTTCCTCGAAGACATGAGGATGGCATAAAGAAGTTTTTGGACCTGTGGGTAACGCTCCTTAGGCTCGTGTAAAACTTCACTTACGTAGTAAACTGGTCGTTGTATATTTTCACGTTCTACGACCAGTACTACGCTCACTGCCTGTGGCATGGCGGCTAGGTAAATTAAGAGCGTCTTTTTTGGCTTCAGAGAAACCAAAATAGGAGCACTCGTAAGATACCCCTTGACATCCTCAAATGCAGCGTTTGCCTCTTCTGACCACTCGAAACCCTCGTGCTTTCTTAGAAGTTTGAAGAAAGGTAGTCATTTTTCCCCCAGTCGTGTGATGAAATGACTTAAAGCCGTCATGCATCCTGTTAGTTTCTGGACTTCTTTCTTCGTGGTCAGATGACACATGTAACAGCCCCAGTTTTAATAAATAGTAATAAGATGTTTTTCGTAGCATCACTGTTAATTTTGAAACTCGGATATGTTGTTACAGTCTAAAATCTCCATTTTTTTTCTAGTCAAAATCGTGAGCCGTCGGATTCTCGACGAACCGCCCAGATCAGTGTGCTGTCGAACCACCCGAATCTCTCTTCCAATCTCAACCGTTCAGATCAAATCCTTTGGTGCCGAGCTCAAAGCGTTTGAAACCTTTGGCGCGCATTTTCTTGGCAACCATCGGATTCCAATCAAACGGCTGTCATTTTTTTTGAGCTTGCAACGAGTGTTTTGCTGCTGCTAACAAAGGAAGCACACAGGGCAGCAACGCATTTCTTCCTCCTCTTGCTGGGCGCTGTCGCCGACCAGAGAGCCGGAGAGGGGCGCTGCACCTTGAGCTTGTGGACAAGCCGTTGCCACCTGGCACCAAGCTGCCACCGCATCATCTCTAGAGTTCTCGGTTTGCTCTGTAGGTTCAACACTATAGAAACCCTAGCTTAGGCTCACTGCTGTGGTTGACTGAGGAGGCACTCTTCGTCCATTCCCTTGTCCAGTGAAGCCTCTTTTGCTCTCACTCCTTGTTCATCCCTATCCCTGTTTAGTTTACCTTGTAATATGAATTTTGGCAACAATTGTAGGTTGAGCTGTGAGCTTGTCCTCGGTTGGCCAGAGCTTGTTGGAGCGCCACCCTGGTGATTCCCTTGCTCTGGTGAAGTGATTTTTGAGTTTCCCTTGTTTTGGCCGAAAATCACTTTTTCTTCTCCAACCTTGGCTGGTAAGCCATGACCTTATTTCTTTCCATCTTGAACTTCCTGGGTACCTCAGTGGCTTACCTAGATCACTCACTTGTGCATGCAATACTCCAATTGCCTTAATACTGAAATCTTGCTTTTTATAACTTTTCGGTCTTTCATATCATTTTCGATTTCTAGGGTTTCTCTTGTCATCTTTTCAGCTTAATTAGGTCTTTACTAAACCCTAGTAGAATAAGCAGCAATCCCTTTTATTTGTGATGCCTTCAATTTAGCTAAATGGCAAAATCCTGTCTCTGTTGGCTGTTGTCGGACAGGACCTTCAAGAGCTGTCGCTCAATTCCTTTTTTGTTGATCTTTGTGGGTTAATGTTAGCAAGGGTTGGTCTAGTGTATCATCTACTTTGAAGATCAGCTTTAGCTCCAATTTAGAATCTTTTGCTTAGTATATTTCCAAATCAGCTAAAATCTGCAACCTGTCTGATTTTCAGTTTTTCTAAAACCTGAAACTGTAGCTAGATCCTCTCTGTTAATCTTTGAAGGTTAATGCTAGCAAGGGTTATTTTAGGTTTCTATCTTTTCTTAAGATTAGCTTTAGCTTTAGCAAACAACTTTTGCTTAGTGCATTTCCAAATCAGTCTAGAACTTCAATTTCTATTTTGCTGTTTTGCTACCAGTCAACCCGACAAGCATGCATAGCCAGATTTTTGATTTCCAATTCTCATCACTTAGTGCTAATAAATGATAAGTAGACTTTAGTTACTTGCTTAGCTACAACTTTAACCAAAATATTACTTTGTTCATACTGCAATAAAACAGCAAACTTCATTTTTGCAATTTGTCAATAAACAGCCGGCTGTGCTCTGTCTGTTTTCGATAAAAACCGACAGTGCACAAGCAGCATCTTAAGTCATTAGTTCTTGTCAATTGCTGCTAGTAAATGGTGAGTTAGCTTGCTAACCTAGTTAGGAATACTCTAAACTTAAGCATAGCACTTACTTGTGTATGTTTAGATCAGCAAACTTCATTTTCGCAATCTGTCCTGTTTCAGTTTTCAAATATGAAAACTGCAGTCCAGATTGAACCTCAATTTTGACAATTAGTATTAACTGATGTTAAGTAATAAGTTAGACTTTTGGTTTTACTTATTTAGTTGTAGCTTAATCAAAAATATCCTTTTCTCATAGTATAATGGAGCAGCAAACTCTTCCTTTGTAATCTGTCCTGTTTTTCAGTTTTCAAAATCTGAAAACTGCAGTTCCAGGTTAAGCCTCAAATTTTGATAATTAGTAGTAACTAATGTGAAATAATAAGTTAGGCTTTAAGTTTTACTAGTTAGCAGTAACTTAAGCTAAATCCTTATTTTTTTCATGATATGAGAAAGCAGCAAGCTTCACTTTTGGTAATCTGTCCATTTTCAGTTTTTCCAAAATCTGAAACTGTAGCTGACTGAATCTCAATTCCTGCCTTTGCTGTTTAATTTCTGGTCATGCCGACAGTACCATCAAGGTTGTAGCCCTCTATTCTTACTAGTAAAGCTTATGAGTGATAAGTTAGGTATCTATCCTTATTAACTTAGCTGTAACTTAAGCAAAGGAATTTTGTTTTCAGTGTATGTAAATCGACAATTCACTTAATCTGCCCTGCTTCAGTTCAAAATCTGAAACTCTAGCTCTATACTAAACCCTAATTTTGACAATTAGTATCAGTAGGTATTAAAAATGGGTTATTATTCTTACTTGAGCTAGAGGTAACTTAAGCATGTTGCTAAGTATACATTAAGACATTGATCATGCATTCTTTTCTATATTTTTGTTCTCTGCCATTTTCTTGTTATTCATTGGACTTTTGTGTTTTAGATTATGGTTTTTCTGAAGTGATTGAATCTGTTACTGAGCAACAAGAACCTGAACAAGAGGTTTACTATTATCAAGGCAAGCATCCTCTCTGCACCATGTTGATCCTAATTTTGAACTGTAGATTTCTAAAACCCAGTGACACTGTTGCATGCTAATTTCCTAATAATTTATGTGTGATCTGTTAATAGTTAGTACCACCTAACATTTGAGGCTTACCTTTAATCTGATCATACACTCAAACTTAAGATAGTGCTTCTATACTAAATACTTATTCCAGGAATTGCTTAGCCATGCAGTCTGTAGTGTTTGTCAAGTTTATTTTGCCAAACTTGGAAACATTAAATGAATTTCATTTATTTTGATTCTTTGTTCAGTCTATTTAAATCTGAAATGAAAGAAAATTTTGTTTTTTTACACTAATTTTAAATGTGGACAAGTGGATGCTAGGGATGGTGCCTTAGTGCACGAGATTGGGAAATGTGGTTGTCTTGTCTGGATTGATTAAGGACTGAACATTGATTGGATTTATTCGAGCCCCAACATACTTCCACATGCGAAGTATGGGCGCTTTGCTTGGTTAAGTAAAAGGTTAATGCTATTGAGTTGAAAACAGGAAAGTAAGGACATATGTGTTTGATCTCATATCTCATTATATGTTCTTAAGAGGGTGAGGGCGTACATGCTCCATCACATGTACGTACCTTAAGGGCTCGATTGCGAATTAATATGTGCAATAGCACAGCTCTACTTCTGTCATTTAATTTACGCTCTTTCGAATCGGCATTCCGGCACAACATGTGGGCCCCGGTTGGCGAGTTCTATTAGTAACTTAAACTAAGCGGGTCACCACACATGGGTATTCCAGCTCAATAGTGTCAACTTGTTGAAAAACACCAAATCTTAGTTTACGTACCATACCAAAGGCAGTGTGCTATTATTCCGGAGGCTTATGGGCTAGCTAAGTCGTGTGGGTAAAGATGTACACCCCTGCAGGGTTAAAACTATTCAAATAGCCGTGTCCGCGGTTATGGACAATGCTTGAGTTGAATAGATCTTTGTATAGACTTTGAAATGAAACTTTGCATGTATGCTGTTTCGGTATGAGACATAATCATGCAATGTTTTTGATGATTAATGGCCAGCCACTTAAATGTAGTTATTGTTTATGATTATACTCTCTTTTACTTACTGTTTTAGTCCAAATTGATTTATAAAACTGCTTTGCCAAAACTTAGCAAGTATAGGATTAAGATGTACTGCTTTACGCAAAAATTAAAACCATTATAACCTTCCTGTTGTTAACCTTAAGCATGTACAAATTCTACTCCTTTGAATAGGATCTATCAAACACTTTCTTTTCATAGTTTGTGTAAGTCTTGCGAGTACTTTCTGTACTCAGGTTTTATAACCTCTTTGTTGCAGGTGAGGATGGTTATTTGTATGAGATGCCCATTAGCGCCGATCAGGGTGACGCTAACGAGTGAAGCTAGTTCTAATCTCCACTCAATAGCCTGAGGGTGATGGGGCCATTGGTGGTCTTTTGCTGTTTAAGTCTGTCTTCCGCTGTTAAATGTTGTTAGTGACTATGTGTCACCTGGATTGTAAAACCAAACCGAAATGTAAAGTTTTGTATGAAGTGATGTAAGTGTATGCCTTGTATGTATGATACAATGTTGTTTGAGGATATATGTGCAATAGTCACTGATTCTGGGAACTGTTGCAAGACATATATCCGGGAACCTGAATATTGGATTTGTACCTTGTTAAGAATTATGCTTCTAGTATGATTTTTAATTAAGGACCGGTTGTTCTTGATTAAGAATTATGCTTTTGGTATGATTGTTAATTCGGTATAAACCTCCAATATTCCGGGGTCCCCACAACGCATTTGCACGACCACCTTTATCTTTTTAGGATTTGCTTCAATTCCTCGTACAGAGACAAGGAATCCAAGCAACTTTCCTGAAGAAACTCCGAACACACACTTCTCAGGATTGAGTTTCAGGTGGTGTTTTCTAAGGTTGTCGAATGTTTCTTGCAAGTTGGAAACATGATTAAGCTGCTTGATGCTTTTTACGACTAGATCGCAACATAGGCTTCCAGATTTCAGCCTAGTTGAGGCAAAAAAAGTCGATTGCATCAAGCGTTGAAAAGTAGCGCCAGCATTTTTTAGACCAAATAGCATTTTGACATAGAAAAATATTCCAAATGGAGTAATAAACGTGGTCTTTTCTTCATCTTCTAGACACATATTAATCTGATGGTAGCTAGAATATGCATCTAGAAAACTTAATGTTTCACAACCAGCGGTAGAATCAACCAACTAATCGATACGAGGTAGGGGAAAATCATCTTTTGGACAAGCGTTATTAAGATCAGTATAGTTAACACACATTCGCCACTTGTCGTTAGACTTCCTAACCATTACAGGGTTGGCCAACCACTCTAGGTGGTCGACTTCTCTTATAAATCCTACTTTAAGTAGCTTGTCCAATTCTAATCTGATAGCATCTCATCGATCAGTGGAAAATCTCCATAATTTTTGTTTTACGAGTATCTTATCAGGCCATCGGATGCTTGTCACGCGAAGACATCTGCGTTAGCTCAGAGGAAAGTGATGATGGCGTCTTCCTATTTGGGGTCGAAAGTATCCCCGATGCGAACAGTCTTCGAGGGCTCCTCTGTGTCGAGAGGAACCTCTTTGACCTGGTTGTTCAACTTCGGAGCAGCTTTCGACTTCGACTGCTTGGTCGAAGGCTATTCCTTGTTTTCTTCTCAAGCTGGTATCTGGCCAACCATCTCGAGGGACCGACAGTCGCATGTATGCACCATCTTCTTATCACAGTGGATTGTGATTACTCCTTTGGGACCTGGCATCTCAAGACATTGATACCCATAATGAGTAGCCATTAAGAATTTTGCCAAAATTGATCGTCCGAGTATGGCGTTATATGTCGTATCAAAATCGACCACTTCAAAGGAGATTTTCACTATCCAGAAATTACTTGGAGAACCAAATGTTAAAGGAAGAAAAATTTGGCCAACAGGTTTGGCCGAAGACCCTAGTACAATTCCATGAAAGGAGTATCGTACCGGTCTTACCTTGGTCCTAGGTACTTGCATCTCGTCTAGAGTACTCGTAAAAAGAATGTTTAACGAGCTTCCACAATCAACTAACACTCGGTTTACGTGACAGTTGTTGATGGTGGGCTTGAGCACGATCAGAAAATGATCTGGCCGAGTAGAAGGAATCGGGCAGTCACTGTGACAACCCGGTTAGGGGCCTCACCCGAGAGGTCCTCCAAGACCTCCCTGGGAGTCTGTCAGGACCACCTAGGAAGTCCCAGGGACCTCTCGGGCGGTCCACCCAAGCCTCCCAGGAGGTCCAGGGAACTGACCCAAGGAGGTCTTGAGGCTCAGGACCTCCCCAAGAGCCACGACCAGACCTGGGAAGGTCCAGAGAGCAACCCAATGAGGTCATGGGACTTGGAAAAGCCCTAACCCTCCTGTAATCCGAACCAGTCCCAAGGATCAATGGCTAGTTCTCACAGCAATTACAAGTGATAATATACATCCACACAAGACTTTAATAACAACAAGGGAGTTGATTACAAAGTTGTTTACAAACCACGACAACATGGCAAAAATATACACAGCGGAAGCAAAACCAGAAGAACCCTGTCCATCCAATACACCACAGGTAATTGACTGGAGGGCGCGACCTAGTTGATCTAGTCCTCATCATCATCAAAGAAGTCTTCTCCTGCTCAATTCATTAATCAAGCAAGAATGAGCACAACCACCATGCTCGCAAGTTACACCCGTCAATTAACAGGATGACATGCATAATGGATACCGCAAGGAAGGCATAGTATGGTTAGTTTGCATAAAGCCAAGTGTGTTTCAAATACAAGTATTAAGTTCCAAAGCTTATAACAATAATTAAAAGTTCATTTGCAAATTCTCATGCTACAATTGGATAACTTTCAACAGAAGGATGGTGAAGGATGCCCTCCTGCCACAAGGCTCCCTGCCCAACCCAGGGGATAGAAATCCCAAAACCAGTTTAACCAACCATTCTAAAAAACAAACCAAAGGTCTAACTTTGAGCAGCTTTGCTAGCATGTCTATAACCGCGGACACGGCTATTCGAATAGTTTTACACTCTGCAGAGGTTGTACACTTTACCCACATGACACGACTTCTCTAGTTTGTTTGACAACCGTCGTTGCGACCTCTCACTACCGATGGTAAGAGGTCTAGAGCACGTGACAAGGCCTTTACAATGCATCATTCCACCGCAGTCCATCCACTCTGAGGTTTCGCCCCTTCCTAGGGCCCCCTCTTGAGCTAGGTGGGTACAACAAAGTCATAAAAGACAGGCCATGAAAGACCACCCACTATTCCGCCGGACCAACCGCGGTGATAACTTTGCAAATTAGTTGGCTAGGTCCCGCCCATTCAGGACATGTGGTTGCACGGAGAGGCATAGCAAAATACACTCGCAGACTGTGTAACATCCCCAAACAATAGTGTGTGTTTCAAAGGTAATAAAAATGAGGAGAAAATAAAACTTTTTCTTCAATTGGAAATACTTGACCAAATCTGTGATTCTTGAAAAGGAAATATGGAAAATCAAAATCCAAAAATCAAATTCTCCAATTCACTCCTATCAAAAACCTCTTTGGGAAATCTTGTGCCAAACCTCTGTAAATATTTTTCCTTAGTCCCTTGGATGACTTGTAACACCTCTGAATTATCTCATAATTTTTGGAGATTATTTTAATAATTTTTGAGGCAAGTCAAACCTTGGTCAAACTTCTGAGTCCACCTTCTGAAAATTCTGGAGAAAAATGCATGGCATTAAAATCTCTAGAAATTTTATGGTAGGTTAATCATTGTGTCAGGAAGCTCCAGTTAAAATTTCATAAATTTTGGAGTTGTTTTGATGCCTCAATTAAATCCTCAAAACCTCAGCTCAAAATTCAAAACTCAAACTGGTTCCTTTGTTCCTCGGGCGCGGTCGCTTTGCACTGTTGAACTCGAGCCAAGTGACTCGACTGAGTCAACTAATGGCACCGGGTGGACTCGCGCTGGCGCAACCATCGTGGGCCGTTAGGTTTTAATCGGACGGTCCACATTCGTGTACCCCTTCGCGGAGCTGATTGAATCTCTGCCACTCGATCAAAATCCGACGGCTCCGCGTCGTCGTCCTCCTCCCGCACCCTCTCTCTCTCTCGCGCACGGTCGCCATGGCGAGAGTGGGTAGGGCACCTTTGTCGCGTCGCGTCAGGCGGAACTTCAGCGGTCGCTCAGTGCGCATTAATTGCTCGTCGTGCCTCCTCCCCCGGAAGTCCACAATTCAACTGCTCCCGTCGCCCTCACTGCCTTCTGGACTGGTCAGAGCACCCGAGGCCCTGTGCCGTTGCTCTCCCCATTCTTGGCTTCTTAAGCACCCAGGTCCTCTCCTTCGGCTTCCTTTAGCTTCTCAGCAACTCTAGAGAGCACCCACAGTCGTTGTTCGGGCTCTAATCACCCCGAGCAGCTTCACCGCCATTGCCGCCCCTGGAGCTCTCGGTGGAGGCGGTACCCTAGGTTCCTCCTCTCGATTATTGCTCCTCGGCTCCCTCTTGTGTTGGTGGAACTAATCCCTCTTCCATTTTGGATTCGTTTCACCAGAGGCACTCGATTTGAGATCCCTTTTTTGACCGCAAGCACCATTCTTCTTCTCCTCGGCGGTGAGTCCTCCTCACTCAATTCCTTTCTCCAGCGTGGTCGATGGACCTCGTAGGCTCTATTCGAGTGTCTTGCGCGTTTTGGTGGCCCAGGCGACTTCTCCTCGGGATCGCCATTAACGCCGCCGCTGAACCTTCGTCGCCGAGCAAAGACAGCGTCCTCCGACTCTCCGCGACATCCAGGTAGGTCCCATATAGCTTGGAGAAGCTCGGGCACTCGCTTGTTTGCACGCCGGGCTATCTTTGGCTATCGTCGTTTCCCGTAGCATCGCCGCCGCTCCTCGCCGTCGCGCCGCCGCTCCAGTCCACTCCAGCGAGTGTGAGTGGTGCGGGCGTGACCACGGTGCTATTGTGCACCCGTAGGTACCCTTGGCACGCGCCGCCGTGGCCTGTGTCGCCGGCGACGAGCCGGGGAATGCGTCGGTGTCATTTTTCGGACGCGCCGTCGTCGTTGTCGGACAGGCGACGTGGCTCCTTGTGCGCCCTCCATGTCGTGGATGTGCGGTCTAGATCTCGTAGTGTTTTGTTCTTCGTCCACTCTGGACCGTCCATCTGTAGATCTACGGTTGCGATTAGCTCCAGCATTCTTAGTTCACTGTGTGGGCGTGGTCGTGAGCCGTCCATCTCAAAATCAACGGCCCACGACCACCTCGTCTTCGCGCGCGCGGAATCCAAACGCGTCGCGTTGGATTCAACGTGGATCGTTGGATCCAAGATCGACGGTCCCCGTTCATCGTCCCCGCGCGGCATGCCGCGCGTGCGTTGTCCCGTGGTCGTGAGCCGCACGATCCAAGATCGACGGCCCATAATCGGCCACGTCGATTTGAGTTTATTAATTCCCGAGAGCTTTATTTTCAAACTGAAAAAGGTATTAAACTTTGGAAATTCATATCTTTTTCATTGTAATTCCTTTTTGATTGATTCCAATGGTATTAATTCTGTTATTAACTCAACTTTAATCTAAAAATGTCTAGAAGGTTAATATGACTCCAGAAAAGCATGACATTAGGTTTTAATCATTCTCAGCTTTATTAATTGTAATTGAATTCATGTTAAATAGTAAAATGCATAACAAATTCATTATGACTCCTTTTTAGGTAAAATCAATTTTGTTAATTCTGTTATTACCTACACTTAGATCTAAAAATAATTTGAAGCATGTTGTAGTTGCAAAAAAAATGTCCAGAATTAATTTTGTTAACTTGTAGGTTTAATTGCCATACTAAAATCCATTTAACTTGTAAAATGCATAACTAATGCTCTGTACCTTGTTTTGAGTAAATCCAACTTTGTTGGTTTCATCTTAATATGAACTTACTAGGAAAATTAATATTGAACATGTTACTGTTTTCAGAAAGAATAGTTATGCATTATAATTTTGTTCAAGTTCTTGTCCTTAAAAATTGCAGAAGTTGCAATGTAACTCCAAAAGAGTTGAAACCACTTCCATTAGTCTTAGAATGTCATTACCTATCTACCATAAAATTTTCATGTCCAGAAGACCCTAGAAAATAATTTATGAACAGTAGCCCTTTTTAATTTAATTTGGATTTTTCTGGCCGAATTGAATTGTTTTGATCATATCTTTTGCATCAAGAATCCAAATCGATTGATTCTTGTTGATAAATTCATGATAAATCTTTATCTTTCTGCTGTAAAAATTTCAAGGCATTTGAAGAAAGTTTGCTGTTGAGTCCTTTTGAATTCTTTGTTCTTATCGGTTCTTTTTCGCTCTTTCGTTAGGGTTCGACATTTGTGGTGATCCCGAGAGTGATCCTCAGCAACCAATTGACCAACAACAGCAAGGCAAGCAGTTTGACCATGATTCATCCTATATTTGCAAGTCTATTATGTTGTTTAAACTCTATGTATGCATTGCTACTTTGTTTTAATTATGGTTAGTGAATCCTATAGTTGCACAATCTGTAGGAATGATCATCCTCTACTACCGATGAGCCTAGGTTATTTGCTGTGGTTGGAGCTCGTTGGATGAGCTCTTATCGCTTAGTAGTTACGATTTAATTGCTTAGACATGCTTAGATAACGGTAGAAATGGGCGATCATCGACTTAGTCGATGGTCTTGATCACACAAATCTATTATTACTCCTTTATGTCCAGCACTTGTGCTTTGATTAATTGTAAAGTCAAAATCTGAAAATAAAAGGATTGATTTGGACTTGGGCATATTGGATGGATGGTGTGGTTTTTGGATTGTGGAAGTATGCCTAAGTCACTAAGGACCGAGTTACTTGCGCCTCCGTCTTGAGCAATATTACGTACTAACCACGCGAGGGGCATATGGAACCCTCTTGACTAAGTACTTTGGGCGTTGCTAATTGGGGTCGCTTCGGTTGGTGGTTTTAAAGATAAAAGGTGTGTGTGTGGTGTGGGAGGAGCATTAGCTTCCGGGTAGGTCGTGTGATGTCTCCTTCTCCCGTGGGTTGTGCGACTCAGAATTAGCATTGTCCATTGGAAATGTCTCGTAGGACTTAGCCGTGCACAAGACACACCTTTGGTAGTGTGCGTAAAGGAAAGGCGGCGTGTGGAGTGCAGTGGTACACCTGCAGGGATAAAACTATTGAATAGCCTCGTCCTAGGTTATGGACACGCTCGGATCGCCCGTGAGAACTAGACTACAACATTTAAATTAAAACTTGACTTGGTTGGTATGAGCGTTCATGCTATTGTTGTGGTGACTATTGGGTTAGTCACTTCTAGGTTTCTTGTTCTCATCTACTTATTGTTATTATCGTTGTCAAACTTGATATTTAAATGTTAAAAACAGATTTGATAACTTGCCTTTAAATGTATTACATTATTGTAAATAAATGTTGCTTTATGCTAAATGAGACATACAGACCTCCACTTACATAAAGCTTGCATGTAGCATATGTTATAGGCTGTTATCTTACACGTAAGTCTTATGGAGTACTTTATGTACTCATCTGCCCGTGGTTCTTGACATTTTTGTGGTTTTGGTTGCAGAGGGAGAGGGTGAGTTCCAAGAGCCTCACTTTTGTCCTCGTGTTGCGGCTTCTTGACGGCTAGCTTGGCGGTCGGTCGAGATGCCTAGGGGTTAAGGCACACCGATTGGCTTTGTGTTATAGCCTTCTTTATGGCACTTTTGCTTCCGCTGTTATCTTTTAGAATTGTTGCTATTTGGCCTAAAGGCCCCTCTTTTGTAATAGCTATTCCATATTAATATTAACTTCTGGTTTGTTGCTTATGTACTATGTGTTGCATGGAATTGATACATTCTTTTGTTGTGAGGTATGTATCTTGCATCCTCGAAGTATACATCTCTCGAGACCGGTTTATTTCGTTGATAATACTAGGGTCAATTGGATGACTAAGTATTATGAGCTTAATAAATCCGGGTGCTCACAGACTGGTCCTTAACTGACCCGGGCGACCACCACAACCCTAGGGCGTCGGATCACACGACCCCCGTGCATGGACTTGCACCAACCAAGCAACCAATGCCGCCCAAGTCCAAATTCATTTCTCATTTTTTTTCGCTTTTCAAACCTCCACAGCACACCAATGCCATGGCCATTTGCAAAACCTCATGACACACCAATGCCATGGTCCCGATCATTTAGACAAGTGATATTTTTGGCAACAACCTCCCAAACCCAGATTCTCTTCTCTAAGCATGGCTAAGCTCTAGTTTTTCAAAGGTCCTGGTTCACTGTATTGCGCAAACCAGGTTTTGCCTAGGGTGATAACATGTTCGGCTCAAGATCAACAGTGGTCATACCAAGGAAATTAGACATAACTATGAATTTAAAGACGGCATTGAAATAACTTAGTAAAATAAGCATGCATTAACATTTCAAATGGAATATACATAGGTTGAAATAATGGGTGCAATATGATCAAGAGTGTAACTTGCCTTGCTCAAGGGCCTGGATGTCTTCTTCTTCTTCGGGGAGCTCTTGCTCTTCAGTGTCTTCACAATCTACACGAGAAACCACAGCAACTCAAAACAAAGCTCAAATAGAACCCAAAGAAACTTCAATGAAACTCCAAAATAAACCAACAGAGAGGCTGGGTTAGTTTGGAGGAGGTCCGAGGAGCTTGCTAGAGGAGGTCCAAAGCTCAAGGGAGGAGGTCCAAGAGCTTTGGACGAGGTCCGAAGCTCAGGGGAGGAGGTCCACAAACTGCTCGGTTGCTTTGGAGGATGGATATGGGAAAAAGATGAGGATGAAGGGCTGCCCAAGCTTATATAGCGGGAGCTATAGAGATTTCCCAAGGTACGGGTGTTCATGAGTTGGTGAAAAGGACAATGAAAGCAGGCAAGGGATGTCACAAAAGTATGGCATGGGTGCTGCAAAAAGTGGTAGCATTTAATGCGATACAACATGCATTAAATGTGGGGGAGACTCCCTCGCACAAGGACATAGTCAAAGGATAAAGAAAAATGGGTGTGACTGCCAAGTGGGACCAGTCAAAGCTCAAGGGAAGGTCCCGCGGACAGGAGGTCCAACAGACACCACAATGGAGAGGTCCTAACGGTCGGTTTAAATCGAGAGGAGGTCTGGACGGTTAGGATCTCTAAGGGGAGGTCCTAACAGTCAGATCTAATGAAGGGGGAGGTCTGGACGGTTAGGATCTCCAAAGGGGAGGTCCTAACAGTCAGATCTAACAAAGGGGGAGGTCTGGACGGTTAGGATCTCCAAAGAGGAGGTCCTAACAGTCAGATCTAACAAAAGGGGAGGTCTAGACGGTTAGGATCTCCAAAGGGGAGGTCCTAACGGTCAGATCTAACAAAGGGAGGTGCGGATGGTTAGGATCTCCAAAGGAGATCCTAACATCGAGATCTATCAAGGGAGGTGCAGACAGCTTAGGATCTCCAAAGGGAGGTCCTAACAGTCGATCTATCAAAGGGAGGTCCAGACGGTTAGGATCTCTAAGGAGGTCCTAACGGTCGATCTAATGAAGGGGAGGTCCAGACGGTTAGGATCTCCAAAGGGAGGTCCTAACAGTCGATCTAAGGAAGGGGAGGTGCAGGCGGTTAGGATCCCCAAAGGGAGGTCCTAACAGTCGAGATCTAACAAAGGGGAGGTGCAGACGGTTAGGATCTCCAAAGGAGGTCCTAACGGTCGAGATCTAACAAAGGGGAGGTCTAGACGGTTAGGATCTCCAAGGGAGGTCCTAACAGTCGATCTATCAAGGGGAGGTGCTCGACGGTTAGGATCTCCAAAGGAAGGTCCTAACGGTCGAGATCTAACAAAGGGGAGGTCTAGACGGTTAGGATCTCCAAAGGGGAGGTCCTAACGGTCAGATCTAACAAAGGGGGAGGTCTGGACAGTTAGGATCTCCAAAGGGGAAGTCCTAACGGTCAGATCTATCAAAGGGGGAGGTCTGGACGGTGAGGATCTCCAAAGGGGAGGTCCTAACGAAGGGAGGTGGGCGATAACGAGATAAGAAGCAGGAGAAGTGAGAGCCATTGGATTTCAATTGAACCGACCAAAGTGATTGGGCCGTTCGGACCATCAGAGCTAACGCTAGATCTCAACCATTGAACTAAATCGGGTAGCCCAAAACGGTTGGGACGTTCGGACCGTCCAGCAAAGATCTAAGGGCTCAGAGAGGGTGGGACGTTTAGACCATCCGAACGTCTCACCAAGATCAAACCGTCCAATGCAAATCGAACGGTACACAAGCGATAGAGGTCCGGATCAAGCGGGGGGCTCGAACAGGTACGAGGGAGGTCCAAATGAACACAGAGGAGGTCCCAGAGGACACAGAGAGGTCTTGAAGGACACAGAGAGGTCCAAATAGATAGGGAGGAGGTCCTAGAGGACATGAGGAGGTCCGAATAGACAAGGAGGAGGTCCTAGAGGACATGGGGAGGTTCTAAAGGACACAGGGAGGTCCGAATAGACAAGGAGGAGGTCCTAGAGGACATGGGGAGGTCCTGAAGGATACGGGGAGGTCCAAATAGACAAGGAGGAGGTCCTATGATTGCAGAGGAGAACAAAGCCAATGCAGAAAAGAGGAGACCACCAAAACTCCACAAACCCAAATAACCTCATGCAAATTTTAGTTGAAGTTCGAATTAATCCATTAAAACCCAGTCTGAAATTCTCAAGTTAAGCTTTGAATTCTCATCAAAACAAAATGGTTCTTTTTATTTTGAAGGTTCAAAAAGGCTCCAAAAAAATCAGGGTGTTACAATCACCCTTCTCAAAAGAGATGAGAGATGGTGACTTCCGACCACTTCGGCAACTTATTGACAAGTGGAGGGTCAATGGAGTTTACCTCGCATTCGACAGTCTTAAGCTGTTGTTTTGGCTCATATGCCGATGATCCCCTATAGATATGCTCGATGGTATGTTCTGGATCTTGGAACAGCATCTCCTCGTTGTCGTCCGACTGCGTACGACCACTCACTTGCCCTACCTCCTCGAGGGTAGGAAGTGGTCATTTGCTGTTGTAGTAGTCCTCGAGTTTTCGTTGGAAAACTCGGCACTTACCTTTGCCTCGATCAGGATATTGTTTAGAACTTCGTAGCTCCTTGTCACTTATGTCCAAGACCTCCTTAGAATTGTTGGCTTGAGGTTTTTGGCCCTTTACCTTGTTCTTGGACTTCTTGGCCTTTTTATCCTTCTTGCTACCTCCGCCTATCTCTTGAGGATTCTTGTCGGCTCGATCAATGGTTTTGTTCCACTCGACTGCTTCTGCAGCAATCGCATATCGATCGGCCATCTTGAAGAGTTCAGCGATGGTAGCCGGAGGATTCAAAGCGATGTCCTCTGTAATTCTTCTACTGCGGACTCCCTGCTTGAAGGCTCTAAATAATTGATGAGTCAGAAACCTCAAGAATTGAATTGAGAACCTAACTGAAGCACCTGATGAATTGGCGCAAGGTTTTATTGTCATTTTGTCTTATCCTATTCAGGTCATCCTCCTTTTCAGGGCGATTGTAGGTACCCTAGAAGTTAGCCAGCAAAAGATCACAGCGATGTTGCCTCGAGTAGATCGACTCGAGTGGTTGGTTTAGCAACCACGATCGAGCAGATCCTTCAAGCACAGTCGTAAGGTAATTCGCCATGACACGCTCTCCTCCTCCTGTTGCTCGGACAGCAGTCATGTAGATTTGGAGGAACTCAATGGGATTCTGAGACCCATCGAATTTCTCCATGCTCCCTGGTCGAAACCGTGGTGGCCAGTGAACTACTCGAAGGTCAGACGAGAATGCCCTACATCCAGCAATCACATCGTAACACCTCCTTTGTAGGAAAGAAGAGTTGATGTCGCCAAGTGATTGTACATGACGATACCCAGCTGTGGGCGAACCCGACTTATAATAAGTCTCGGCCCTACGAGGGTAATACTCCTCGTATCTTTTTTGCTGATGCAAACCTCTTGGTCAGAGTGGTGGGCGATCACCTCTCCTAGGAGCTTGTTGATCTTCAGGCGTTCGAAGGACCTTTTTCCGGTTAGGAGAACGACGTACCCTATTGTTGCGCCGATCTCTGTGTGGTAAGTTGTTCAAACCATTGGAAGCTGATGGAGTCGTACTGCTACGACTTTTGGAATGATGTCGATGAGGACACTCGAGTTTGGTTATCGTTCTTCGAAGCCTTCATGTGATCTCTTCGGCGAAGAGGTCGTAGCCGAGCGCTCGGGCTAGCTCTCGAGTAGATCGTTGATGTGTTGGAGGTAATGAGCTTCATCCAACTGATACTGAATGTGCCCAGGCAGATTTCTGTGGGCCGCGATTCTTCTATGTCGGGTTGTTTCAGGATCGTTCACATCTGATCCTTGAGTTTGCCTTAATGAGGTGTGATTACCTCGAGGATTTCCCGCATGCTCATCAGAGTGTTGGTCCAGTTCATCACCGGTGGTGTTCTCGCCATCACCACGAGGGTTCGCAGTGTGTGATCATCAGGGGAGCGTCCTGAGTCCTATCTCTGGGAGAGTGATCATCACCTGAGGGAAGGACGAAGACCTCCCGTTGATGACCTTCACTTGCGCTCAAGGCCTCCTCGCTTGAGGAGTAGTCGAAAGACACCATCTGGTGACTTGGATCAAGCCCCTCCAGGAAGGGGAATTCTGGGTTATAACCGTCTCCGTCGGTAGGTGAGCCCTACGATGGGATGGTCGAACTCACAGGAAAAGTATGTTCGACCCCATCCTTTGTGGGACTATCCTGAGAGACAGTACCACCAGGTGATGATGAAGCTCCGGAATGATGGCTTCCATGACTTGCCGTGCTAGGTCAGACTGCCTTTGGCGGACTTGAACATTCTGAGGGAAAACTCTCGTCATGTTGTGAGTCTGCCTTTGCGTTGTCTTGATTGTGGTCGGATTGACCCTTGTCCTCTGAGGAAGCTGGTCCCTCAGTTGGACGTACTGTTGTGGGGGATAAAGATCCCTCCTCAACTCCATCGGTGGTATGGTCTCTTGGATCTAAAGAATGATCCCCGGAGGCGACATCACCATCGAATGATTCAACACTCGGCTCGTAGTCGAAACCAGCATCCATGTCGATATCTGCGTAATCGGCTAAGTCGAACCAGTTCTCCTCGTTCCACTCTCCTACCATGAAAGCATTAGAGTTGGGAGAAATGAAGGAGAGCTAATGACCAAAAGATCCCCACGGTCGACGCCAACAGTCGGTGTTTTAGAACCGATCTTACGTAAAGATTGTTTGATTCGGGGGGTCTCCAAGACTCAAATCACGCAGAGAGATTGACACGGGGATTTTTTATACTGGTTCAGGCCTTCTCTGGAGAGAATAACAACCCTACTCCTGTGTGTATGTATTCAGTATGGTGGTTACAATCTGGGAGAAGACAAAGACTTATGCTCCTGATTATATATCGCCGGTTGTGTGTTTTCCAATCAGCCGTGCCTCTGGTTCTCTGGCTGTAGCCTTCATATAGTGGCGAAGAGTAGCCGTTTTCTCTAGGTTAAGGGATGCCCCATCATTTCATGTAACGGACGTCTTGGTGGTAGTGATCACCGGAGTAGTAACCCATCCATGTCGCCTGGTAATTACTTGTTAGAGATAGTGGCGCATTACGTGCAGTTATTCTGGAGAATAACAGCGTCATTCACGATCTAGATTCCCTAATCAATTGGGCCCACCCGTCTGTAGGCTCCACTAATTATGGGGCGATCATGATTGACCTGGTCGTAGAAGAATTTACAACCATAAGGTAGTCGTAGAAGAACTTACGACTGGGTACTGGTCGTAGAAGAACTTACAACCAGATGATGATTGTAGAAGAACTTACGATCATGAAGTAATCGTAGAAAGACTTACAACTATAGGGGTGGTCGTAGAAAGACTTACGACCACTTGCCATCTTCTCCCTTATACACATAAGGGGTATACTTATGAACCATATGATTGTTCATTTATCTATAATAAGAATTACAGATAAATAATTAAATGGGGATTATTAGATCCTCGTCACATACAATATGAATTTAGCTACCGCTACCCGTAAATATAGCAATTTTAGCCAAACATACAAGCATGCATCATAGATTTTTGCAAAACAAAATACAATAATTGAAATAATGGTATAAACATGGTCAAAGGAGGAGATTTCCATGCTCTGGTTGCTCAAAGGATGAGGGTGCTTGATCGTCGATAATCTCATTCACGTTTTCGACGTCTATTCGAAAGAGGTGAAAAAGAATCACAAATAGTAAAATAAATTCAACAGCAACAAAATTCAAATATTTTTGCATATTCAAACGGATCATAATTTTATATGAATTTAGAAAAAATAATCCACATGGGATGTGCTCGTTTCTTTAAAAGGCTAATGTGGCATGTGATGAAGTCCTTCACCACATATCATCCAATAAGCCCCTCTTCCTTCAAGTCTCTTATGGCTTGAATATAGGGGGCGTCCGGTCAAGGTCCTTGGGAGTCGAATCCTAGAAAGAAGTCTTCTTTGCAGCGTTCCCCACGAAAGAAAGGCAGTCTTCATTGGCCGTTTCCCAGTAGAACCACTTCTTTTTCCATCCTAGCCACGACCGGGTAAACATCTGGATGTACTCCTTTGTCTTCCCGTCGTAGAGCTTCAGACCACAGCTCCCTATGATTCCAGCCTGTCTACTCATCCCGTAGTAGTACTGAAAGAGCTCTAGGTCTGGTAGAATCCCCAGATAAGCCTCACACAAGTACACGAACACGCTCAACATTGTGACAGAATTGGGAACGTGGTTCACCAATTCCACCCCAAAGTATTCGAGTACGAGTGTGTGTAGGACCGAAAAGGTGACTAGACGGGGGTGAATAGACGCTTTCTCAAATTTCACCTTAATTAGATTCAATACTAACTTTTCTCCAATAGCTACGAAAGCTAAGAAGATCAGTATACACGCAATGAAAGCCTTGTGCTAAATCTAATCAACCCCTAAAGCAAAAGAACCAAAAGGTGAAGATCAAATTCCTTCTGGCGGTCAGACTAGCGTTCATTGGGCGGTCAGACCGGGGTGTGGTCTGACTGGCGGCAAATGAGCGGTCAGATCGGTCCTGAGTAGAAACAGGAAAACAGCTCGGGTTCCAAAACGAAAAACGATCAAACTTTTGATCTACATGGCCAAACTTAACCAAACTTGGAACACACCTTCCCAAGGATATCTGGAACCTATTCCAAGTGACGATCGAGTAGATCTACGTCAAAGTTTTGACCATTCTCCATTTAACCGAAGAAGGGTTCAAAATCGAGCAAAAACGAAAAACTTGATCCAAAACTTGCCCGTGGGAGATTGATGATCTAGATGATCCTAGATGTATTCCCACACATCACAGCAAGATAGATGAGGGAAAGAAAACACCAGAAACCCATTGGATGAAAGAAACACCCAAAATCACCAAATGAGAAGGAAGAACACAAGAAGACTCATCTTTGAATAATCATCCATACATTTATTCAAGATTGTTCCTAGTTACAGCCACTCCCTCAAGGAGGACAACAGCTCAATCCCATGAGCACTCACTCAACACATCTCTCTCAATCCCTAAGTCTCTCCTTCTGATGAGGACATCACTTCTTCGGATACACACAACAATCCTCCACTTCACAGTCAAGGACCAATCACTAGAGCTCGCGCCGACAATTGAATTTACAGTGAGCTCGCTCCTAAGTACTTTTTTGTTCATTTGAGAATCGATTGCTACCTAATAATTTAATTATGATTAGGAACCATGGAGAGGACCTGGAAGTACTTGGAGAAGGGCTACGAGGCGCACAAGTCCAGCGAGGGCGGTCGAATCATGTTGGAGGCCCAACTCAAGCCGACTTCGAATCCAATTCGGAGTCCAGGACCAGGTCAAGACTAAAACGGACGCCCAGATCGCATCCGGCTCCGTTTTGGACGTTCCACATATGTATGGAAAGCTGAGAAGACGAACTTTCCAATGGCTCTGGTCCCATGTCAAAATTCCTTCTGAGTCAACGGGAATCGTCGAAACAAGTGGGCATTCAGAATCTGTCGGGTGCTGCGCCACCGCCTTTTGGGCCGCTCGCTTTGTATCGTGTTGGAGCCCATTAGGCGCGCGCCCAGGGTTTTGCACGCCTCAGTCCTCTATATCCAGCCGCCACCCCCACCATTAGGGTTGGGTTTTTCTTAGATTAATTCTGTCTTGAACAGTTTCGCCGCTCATCGGTTTGTGAGACCCCAACTTTCGAGTGCTAAAACAATACATCTGCAATTCCGTTGTGTTCTTCCTTGTTCTTGCTTGTGTTCTTCGATTCACAAAGCGAGGATTAGCCTTCTTGGCGAGGTCAACCGGCTGCGACGGTTGATAACCCGAGGAGACGTGGTGCTGCGATTGCGGGTTCGAACGTGTTGTTCGAAGCGAATCGATTTGTGTCGCGCCTCCACTAAATCGAACATATCCAGAACCTGTTGGAAGATCGGGACCCCGTTCCCATTAAGTGGTAATCAGAGCTTCAGGTGTTCCTTTAGGTTTGAGTTTACCCTACCCTTGTTGTTTTCGGCTTCATCCTAGAGTCCAAGAAAAAGCCCTACAAAAAAATTGTAGTCATAGGTTGTTCCCTGTCCCAGATCTCGTTTAACCTTTTGCACAATTTGATTTTAGAGTCTGTAGTGTTGAGTTTGTGTCCTTAGTCGAGTTGTGTTGCTGGTTTAGATCGTGTTTTATTTTGGGTTGTCTTGCTTCCGCTACCTCTCATACAAACCCTAGCCGTCAACTTTTGTTTCTCCCACCCTCTGTTTTTGAGTCATCCATCGCGTCTCGTGATCACCCAACACCTTTCCCCATTAAGTCTCGTGATCACCCAGCACCATTCCCCACCTCTTCCCGAGCTTCCGCCCCAATTTCCACCAATTTCTTCCACCGATTTCGTTTCGCCTCCACAAAGAACTATAACTCGGAGGCCCTCCTTCAAACGGCCAGAACTTTCGTGATACTGGACTCAAATCGATTTAATTTTTTGAAATTGGGTAAAATTAAATTTTGCATCCAAACTCCCCACTTTGTTAGGTTCGGCGAATTTATTTTGCCCAAATTCGGCTGGAAAGTGCAGACTCGAGCTCAACTTTCATCACCGAATTTACAAAGACATTCATCATTTTCGTAGTCCACACCTTACATCGATTGAGGTGAAACTTTGTGTGGTTCCTATTTCGTGCTTCGCTCTGTGAAAAAATAACAGAAAAAAAAGAAACCAAAAAGAAAAAAAATCGGCACCTGGTTTTGCTCGAGAGCAAAGGCACCGAGAGCGCTCGTGCCTAAAAAAAAAAACAGAGAGCACAGCTTTTAGGTGACAGATATTGATTTGTCTTTGTCTTTACCGCCATCCTTGTTGTTTGTTTTGCACGCCATCTTTGTTGTCTTTGTCTTTGCTTTACTATTACGGTCTTGACTCCTTGTTCATCATATCATACCTGCTATAGGACACATTTAGACCAGCAACTAGGACCAGTGTTTTGGACATTTACTCAGCATTACTATCTGTTATTGATTTGTGTTCCACTAACATATTTGGCCTTCCAAGCTCCATATACCTACTTCCGGATAGCACAGCTTTTGACCCTTGCAATCGCAGTACCACGTTCCAGGTATCACGAACCAGCCACCGGTTGTACCACCTACTGTTTGCGATGGTAAGAACACTTGTAAGAGCTTGGTAAGCCACTTCCTTTGCGGGTTCCCACTGTCCTCCTTTGTAGTTGATAGGGATAATCATTTTGTTTTCCCTGTGTTTCCACTAACCATGGTAGGGGCCGAAGGGGACGGGACACCGGTCGATTTCAACGAGTGTGTTAGTCGCGCCGCCTACAAGTCTGCGCCGACAAATAAAATGCTTCATTCACTGATCTCGGCTCGCGAATGGACACCATCGTCGCCGCCATTGCCCAGTTGAACACCACAGAAGGCATTGAGCGGGTGGAGCGGCGGATGGCTGACCTCACTGGTCAGATGGACGCATTGGAGGCACGCCTGCCACCTCTCAATGACGGCCATCATCATGATGATGACACAGTGCATGATGCGGTTGGCAACATTGATCAGCGGGAGACACAAGATGCACGACTACGCCGGCGTCTTGAAAGAAAAATGAATATGGTATGGGAGGTAATAACCGAACCGCTATGGTAACGATGACCCTTTTGCTAAAGTCAAGTTTACCATCCCATCTTTTTCTGGCCTTTATGATGCTGCAATATATCTTGATTGGGAGATGACGGTAGAGCAGAAGTTTAATTCTCACTTGGTTCCTGAACAACATAGAGTTAGACAAGCTACTAGTGAGTTTAAGGACTTTGCTATTATCTGGTGGAATGAACTAGGTACCATGCGCTTACAACCTGACACATGGGAGCGGTTAAAAGAAGCTATGCGTAATCGTTTTGTTCCTCCCTCATATAAACGTGATTTGAGAAAAAAAAATTACAGCGCTTAGAACAAGGTGATAGTTCTATTCAGGACTATTATGCTGAGCTTCAAAAGGGTATGCTGCGTTGTGGGGTTGTTGAGGAAATAGAGGATAAGATTTGTCGTTTCTACGGGGGGTTACGGCGTGAAATTCAGGACATTGTTGATTATAAAGATTTTACTACTGTCAACCAGTTGTTCCAGCTTGCTATGCTTGCAGAAAAAGAATTGCATGGACGCAAGGAATCAGCGACGGCAAGCACCGGACGACCCTCCTACACGCCGCGAACGACTACATCGACGGGACTGCCCAAGTCTTCTTCGAGTTTTCGTTCTCCTCCACCACCAGTGAACAAGATTGCTGTAGCGCCACCGAAGCCACCTTCCACGACACGCCCTGCAGATTCTACAAAAAATTCTTTGCAGGCTCCAGCCAAGAGTTCTTCTTCCGTGGCTTCCACGGGCCGCTCCTCCGACATTCAGTGCCACCGCTGCCATGGACTTGGTCATGTGCAGAGGAATTGCCCTAGCCAATGGGCATACATCGCCACGGAAGATGGAGGCTACATCAGCACTTCGGATGTCGAGGAGGATGATGACGTTGCTGCTGCCTCGGACGACAATGGCGGTGGTCATGACGACCTGTTCCTTGGTGGGGCGTCCACAGCGACGCTACGGAGCATCATTGTGCAATGAGTCCTCAAAGACACAGTACAACAACCCGATAAGCTTCAACGCCAAAATTTGTTTCAGACTTTCTTTGCAATCAAGAACCGGCACGCACGTGTCATCATTGATGGAGGAAGCTGCAACAACTTGGTGAGTTCTGATTTGGTCAAGAAGCTTGGCTTGACCACGCGACCGCATCCACATCCATACCATATTCAGTGGTTAAATGACTCTGGAAAAGCTAAGGTAACACAAACATGCCGAGTCTATTTTTCCATTGGTGGTTATGCTGATCATGTTGATTGTGATGTGGTTCCCATGCAAGCATGCTCTCTTTTATTGGGTCAACCTTGGGAATTTGATAATGATGCTTTACACCATGGTAATAGTAACAAATACACTTTTATGCATAAGGAAAGAAAGTTACTTTCTTGCCTTTGACCCCGTGAGATTATAGAGGCCGATAGGGAGCGAGTCTGCTGCTAATGATCCAACTAACATGATAAATCTGAAAAACATTCTGTTATGCTTGCCACAAAATCAGACCTTGCTGAAATTGATGATATTAATGATACATGCTATGCTTTTGTGTGCAAAGATGCTTTATTTTCTCTTGATAATATGCCTTGCACTTTGCCTGCTCCTGTCACTAACCTTTTGCAGGATTTTAGAGATGTTTTCCCTGATGAGATACCTCCAGGACTTCCACCCATTCGAGGATTGAGCACCAGATTGACTTGATCCTAGAGCGAGTTTGCCAAACCGTCGACGTCGACAGACCAATCCCGAAGAGACTAAGGAGATTCAGCGACAAGTCCAAGAACTTTTGGACCGTGGGTACATACGTGAGAGCCTTAGTCCTTGTGCTGTTCCTGTTCTTTTGGTACCCAAAAAAGATGGTTCTTAGCGTATGTGTGTAGATTGTAGAGCCATTAACAACATTATTATAAGGTATCGTCATCCTATTCCCGTGCTAGACGACATGCTTGATGAGTTGTGTGGTGCTATAATTTTCACAAAGATTGACTTATGTAATGGATACTACCAAATAAGAATGAAACTTGGCGATGAATGGAAAACGCTTTTAAAACTAAGTTCGCTTGTATGAGTGGTTAGTCATGCCTTTTGGTTTAACTAATGCACCTAGCACTTTCATGAGATTAATGAACGAGGTTTTATGTCCTTTCATTGGCAAATTTGTGGTCGCACTTTGATGATATCTTGATTTATAGCAAGTCCATGGATGAACATTTGAATCACTTACGTGCTGTTTTTAATGCTTTGAGAGATGCACGTTTGTTTGGTAACCTTGAGAAGTGCACCTTTTGCACGGATCGAGTCTCTTTTCTTGGCTATGTTGTGACTCCACAGGGAATTGAGGTTGATAGAGCCAAGGTGGAGGCGATATGGAGTTGGCCCACGCCCACGGCGGTCTCCCAAGTCGGAGTTTTCTTGGCCTTGCGAGGTTTTATCGCCGCTTTGTCAAGGAATTCAGCACCATTGCGACACCGTTGATTGAGTTGACAAAGAAGGGAGTCGTGTTTCATTGGGGGCCATCACAAGAGGAGTCCTTTAATCTTTTGAAGGACAAGCTTACACACTCACCATTGCTCCAACTTCCGGATTTTGGTAAGACTTTTGAGCTGGAATGTGATGCTAGCGGAATTGGTATTGGTGGTGTTTTGATGCAAGAAGGCAAACCTGTTGCCTACTTTAGTGAAAAATTGAATGGTCCTGCTCTTAATTATTCCACATATGATAAAGAATTGTATGCTCTTGTTCGTTCTTTAGAGACATGACAACACTATTTATGGCCTAAAGAATTTGTCATTCATTCTGATCATGAATCACTTAAGCATATTCGTAGTCAAACCAATTTGAATCGTAGACATGCTAAGTGGGTTGAATTTATTGAATCTTTTCCTTATGTCATTAAACACAAGAAAGGGAAGGATAATGTGATTGCTGATGCTTTGTCTCGACGCTATACCATGTTGTCTCAACTTGATTGTCACATTTTTGGTCTTCAAACCATTAAAGGACAATATGCTTTAGATGCTGATTTTAAGGATGTGTTGTTGCATTGTAAAGAGGGACAAGCATGGAATAAATTCGTGATCAATGATGGGTTCTTGTTTAGAGCTAACCGCCTATGCATTCCAGCTTGGATCCGTTCGTCTTTTGTTGTTGCAGAGGCGATGGAGGCGGTTTGATGGGACATTTTGGTGCTAAGAAGACGGAGGACGTTACGCCACACACTTCTTTTGGCCAAAAATGAGGCGAGATGTTGAGCGGTTTGTGGCTCATCGCACTACATGTCAAAAAGCTAAGTCTCGCTTGAATCCACATGGTTTGTATATGCCTCTTCTGTTCCTTCTATTCCGTGGGCGATATTTCTATGGACTTTGTTTTAGGATTGCCCAGACTAAGAGGGGAGGGATAGCATTTTGTTGTTGTGGATCGTTTTTCTAAGATGGCTCATTTTATACCATGTCATAAAACCGATAATGCCATTCATATTGCTGACATCTTTTTCAAAGAGATAGTTCGTTTGCATGGTATGCCTTCTACTATTGTTTCAGATCGTGATGCCAAGTTCTTGAGTCACTTTTGGCGTACTCTATGGAACAAGTTGGGTACAAAGTTGTTGTTCTCACAACATGTCACCCACAAACTGATGGCCAAACCGAGGTTGTGAACCGCACATTGTCTACCATGCTGAGAGCTGTTTTGATGAATAATTTGAAGCTGTGGGAAGAGTGTTTGCCGCATGTTGAGTTCGCATATAATCGAGCGGAACACTCCACCACCAAGGTAAGTCCTTTTCAGGTAGTATATGGATTCAATCCCCGTGCCCCTCTTGATATTTTACCTTTGCCTACTAGTGAGAGAGTTCATAATGATGCTAAGGAGCGTGCTGATTTTATTGTCAAAATGCATGAGACTACTAAGGCAAACATTGAAAAGATGAATGAAAAATATAGGATTACTGGTAGTAAAGGTAGAAAGGAAGTTAAACTTGAACCGGGTGATTTTGTTTGGTTGCACTTGAGAAAGGATAGATTTCCTGAGTTAAGAAAGTCAAAATTGATCCCTAGAGCTGCTGGTCCTTTTAAGATAATTGAGAAGATAAATGATAATGCATATAAACTTGAGTTGCCTTCCGAGTTTGGGGTTAGTCCCACCTTTAACATTTCAGATTTGAAGCCATACTTGGGAGAAGAAGATGAGGCTGAGTTGAGGACAACTCCGCTTCAAGAGGGGGAGGATGATGAGGACATCACTTCTTCGGATACACATAACAATCCTCCACTTCACAGTCAAGGACCAATCACTAGAGCTCGCTACCGACAATTGAATTTACAGTGAGCTCGCTCCTAAGTACTTCTTTTTGTTCATTTGAGAATCGATTGCTACCTAATGATTTAATTATGATTAGGAACCATGGAGAGGACCTGGAAGTACTTGGAGAAGGGCTACGAGGTGCACAAGTCCAGCGAGGGCGGTCGAATCATGTTGGAGGCCCAACTCAAGCCGACTTCGAATCCAATTCGGAGTCAGGACCAGGTCAAGACTAAAACGGACGCCCGATCGCATCCGGGCTCCGTTTTGGACGTTCCACATATGTATGGAAAGCTGAGAAGACGACCTTTCCAATGGCTCTGGTCCCATGTAAAAATTCCTTCTGAGTCAACGGGAATCGTCGAAACAAGTGGGCATTCAGAATCTGTCAAGTTGCTGCGCCACCGTCTTTTGGGCCGTTCGGCTTTGTATCGTGTTGGAGCCCATTAGGGCGCGTCCAGGGGTTTTGCACGCCCCTCGGTCCTCTATATCCAGCCACCACCCCCACCATTAGGGTTGGGTTTTGCTTAGATTAATTATGTCTTGAACAGTTTCGCCGTTCATCGGTTTGTGAGACCCCAACTTTCGAGTGCTAAAACAATACATCTGCAATTCCGTTGTGTTCTTCCTTGTTCTTGCTTGTGTTCTTCGATTCGCAGGCGAGGATTAGCCTTCTTGGCGAGGTCAACCGGGCTGCGCACGGTTGATAACCTGAGGAGACGTGGTGCTGCGATTGCGGGGTTCGGAACGTGTTGTTCGGAAGCCGAATCGATTTGTGTCGTGCCTCCACTAAATCGAACATATCCAGAACCTGTTGGAATATCGGGACCCCGTTCCCATTACCTTCCCTCTCTAAGTCCCTAAAACCAAAACTAGGGTTTGCAAATGAAGTGCTTAAGGGTTGCTGTCCAGCACACCCTCTATTTATAGTGGAGACTAGGATCTAGAGAATATTCCACTTAGGGCACCCGTTAAGCCCACACACAAAAGGGTCACATATACGCACGCATCTCAAAGCACCGTCTTCATCTTCGATTGACCTAAACCGCTTCTCCAAGTGCCAACCCACGCCGCGGTTTAGCCAAGAGATCACAAAGGCGGTATTTGATGAAATTACCAAAATACCCCTTCTCAATCCTTCTCCATGGACCGAGTCCAATCCTGTCGAAGCAATCGCCTGCTTCGCCACGTGTAGGTTGATCAACGGCTCTCATCACGTCGGCAAGTCTCTCTCGTCCGGAACCACCAAGGCACTTGCACCGACCCCCGCACCGCTTGATCCAACCAACTGCATCGAACTGCCCGTTCGATCAACCTCGTCCATTCTGCGCCATGCTTGAGTCACCTGAGCTCACCCGGCATCCATGATCGTTCTGGACGTCAGCTCTCCAAGCTTAGTCCCGATCCTCCTCGCCGTTGACCGTCGTTGACCTGCAAGCCACCTGCACAGCAATAGACCAAGAAATCGTCTCTGGGAACAAGTTCTTCACAACTTGACCCACGTTAGCTTAAAACATGCAATATGCAACACATATGCAAGGATAAACATGGATATGACCTATCCCAAAATCAATTAGCCAATAATATCAACAATCAGCACAAAACCGGTCAAACCGTCGTTCAACGGCCAGTCTAATCGCTCTCAACACGGCGGTCTGACCGCTTATGACCTGACAGCCTTTTAATTTCACCGAAAACGCATGAAACGACAAACCATCAAAGCCATTGCCAATTGTATCATCATCCTAAGATCATGAGCATATCCCCATGATATCCACAGTGTGAGAAAAGGGTGAGCTGGCAACCAGAGGCCACACTCACAGTATGCTTGGATGACTGGAATCTGGCCGATCTCCCCTGACGGCCAATGTTGTCTAGTAGCTTCAATCCACTTCACAAGTTGCTTCCTCAGAATCTTCTCGGCAACAACCAAAGCTTTTATCTTCGCTGAATCCATCTCCGATTGCACCCACTTAGAAGCAGTTTTGGCCATCTTCCCTAAATGAGGTTGATTTGGGTTTGGAAAGGTTTCAAGAGAGCGTATGATTTGGTTGGCGGCAGAGAGAGCAAGGACTCGAGGAACAATTGAAGCAAATGGGAAAAGTAAGAACCCTAAAGTCACCCCTGCGGTAAGTTTTTATAGCCGCACGTTTGAGTTAAAGATCATGGGAACTCAACAGTTACCACCTCTTCGGGAACTGCTCTAACAGACATGTCTATGAGAGTCCATTGAGATTCTTAATTTTGTCTATTTGAGAAAAACGAGTATGTCTTTACAACTCAAGTGAAATTATCTTTTTGACCAAGTCTATTTCTGGTCGAATGAAATACCAGTAGAAAAGGCTTAGCTTTCGACCACCACTGTTCTACGACCTCTTTTCTAAGTAAGTTATTTTTACTTGAAGTTGGGGGGCTAGATGACGAGGATATAATAATCCTCATTTTACTATTTATCTATAATTCTTGTTATAGATATTAATACGCCACACTGGTCTTAAATATACAACTTAATATTCATAAGGGAGAAACCTAGCTATGTGGTCGTAAGCCCTTCCACGACCGTCTCATGGCCGTAAGTCTTTCTACGACCATGGCATAGTCGTAAGTCTTTCTAGGACCTCCTTGTGGTCGTGGAATCTTCTACAACTAGCTTGGTTTCGACCAGCTTGGCTACAATAACCTACTAATTGATGAAGCCGGCTGAATTGTAGGCCTAATCGATTGAGGAGTCTTATGCGTTGTGCTTAAAGCACAAGGAAGATAATATACACAGTTATTCTTTGGAATAATTGCACGTGTTATCTTCTTGCCTCTGGCGATAACTGCCTGGCGACGTGGGTCTGCCACGTCTTTAACAATAACCTCCACCAGCGGTTCATCATTCGAAACATGGGACGTCTCTTGGCATGGAGCAACTGCCACCCCTTCATACACTATATAAAGGCTGAAGTCAGAGGGTCGGGAGGAGAGAACAATCTGGAGCGCAAGACATTAGGCTTTAGTCTTCCTCTTGATTGTAAACAATATACTCAATACACTAGCATAAGAGTAGGGTTGTTATTCTCTTCGAAGAAGGCCTAAATCTACATAAAATCCCTATGGCATTCCCTGCATTGTTCTAATTCTAGGAGTCCCCCAAAACAAACAATCATACGTAAGATCGGTATTAGATCACCGATAGCCATTTTTATATTTTTCCAAAAATCAATTTCTTACATGTGGGCCCTACATGTTAGTCTCCAAGTTTCAAACCATGTTTTTATTTACAAAAATAGTGGATTGTCCCACATGTCAATGACTAATTAATTATTAACTAAGTAATTAAACCTCATTTAGTTTTCTTCCTGAGTTAACCCTCTGACAAGTGGGGTCCACATGTCAGCCTCTCAATTTTTAAACACGTTTTAATAAAGAAAACAGTGCGTGGGTCTCGCATGTTAGTGACTCATTTACTAAAACATGTTTAAATTAGATTTTTTATTATCTTTTTGACTAGTCCCACATGTTAGTGACTAGTTACTCTTAACCACTATTATTAGCACTAAACAAATCCTAACCCCGAGTGGGACCCACTGTCAGGAAGGGAGAGGGAGAGGAATAGAGCCGCGCGTGGCCGAGCACGAAGGTGAGCTTGCCGGCGACGAACGGCGTAGCAGATGGCGACGTTGAGCAGCAGAGAAGAAAGAAGGCTACTTGGTGAAGCTTTGCGTGGTGGCATCGACAAGAGAGGTGGCCGGAGGCGGCGCTACGCCGGCGAGAGGCGGCGGAGGCTCTCGGGCTCAAGGTGGCATTCGCGGGAGAGACATCTCCTAAGCTAATGGCTTGGTGCACTGGACTTAGTGGGTCTATGTGAGAACCCGGGGTATTTAGCTCATAATACTTAGCCATCCACTTGACTCTAGCATCACAAACCAAATATCCAACACCTCGGTGAATATGTACTTCCCAAAATAGCAGTACACATACACCTCACAAAATATAAAGCATCAATTCCATACACAAGTCATCACAATATCGATGTCTTTATAATTTACAACACATAAGTCATTCAAAGTTCATATTACACAAATAGGGCCGACCGGCCAAAAGACAAGGTAAATAACTAAAGTAACAGCAGAAGCAAAAGCCATAAGATGGCGATAAACAAAAGCCAACCGGTTTTCCCTTACCCACAAGGCAACCGACCGGGCCGCCAAGCTAGTCGTCCTGCACGAAGTTGGTCTCACAATAGTTAACCCCTTGGGGGGTCAACCTCCTCTGTAACAATTAAGCAATGCAACTGAGTACAAAAACGTACTCACAAGACTTACAGGTAACAAGCCTATACATAGCTAATAATGTAATAAGTTGAAGGCAATTTAACAAATCTGTTTTTATTTGATTAAATAACAGCGAGACAACAATTATAAGCATAAATAACATCCTAGAGGTGACTTCCCAACATCCACCACAACATAGCACGAATTGCCCATTCGTACCACCTGAATTCAAGTTTTATCGAAAATGTTGAGTCTAATTCTTGCGGGAAATAACCAAGCGTGTCTATAACCTAGGATGAGACTATTCGAATAGTTTATACCCTGTAGGGGTGTACCAATGTACCCACACGCCAGACCGCATTTTTTCCACACGATTAAGCACACTTCCTTAGGTATGCCGGCATGGCTAAGTCTTACGAGACGTTTTCCAATATTGTGTATTAACTACGAGTCACCCGTATGGGAATGGAAACCCCCATACGTTGTGACGGAGTCACCGGCAGAGAGTGAACTTACTAATGCTCCTCGAGGTGGAGAACCTACTGGGAACCCACCCCGTCACACCCAACACACATAGATTATTTCCTTTTTCACATAACACACACAACCTCCTACGACTCGGAGCTAACACACGCCAAAGTACTAAGTCAAGAGAGGTCCCATATCCCTCTCATGTGGTTAGCATGCAAAGGTGCTTGGATCAATGGCGCAAGTAATTCTGTCCTTGTTGACTCGGGCACCAAACACACACCCAAAAGCACACCATCCAACCAATGTGCCCAAGTCTAAAACTTTTTATTTTCAGTTTAGTTTTCCTAAATACATTACATACATGAGTACCCTGACTCATAGATTTAGAGAGATGGTATACTGACCATTGCCGAGGCGATGATCCCCAGACTACCGTTCTAAGCATTGCTAAGCGACATCAACTCGCATACTACAACAAAAGTGACTAGAGCCCATCCATCGAGCTCTAAATCACAACGGATATAATCCAAGGCTCAGTAGTAGAGGATGAACATTTACCTACAGATTATGCATCTATTTAGGATCATCTACTCGAACGATAATTTAAACATCAAAATAGAGCATGCGTACATACGCTTTGTAAACAAGATAATAGAATTTGAAAGTAATGGGATCAACATGATCAATAGAAAACAACTGCTTGCCTTGCTAGAGATAACTTTCTTGCTGCAGAGGAACACTCTCGTATTCAAAAAATTCATCGAAACCTATCGAAAAAATCGAAAAGAAACAATAAGAACGAATAACACCGAAAATACTCAAAATCGTCCAAAAATCTTGAAATTTTCACAGAACGTAGAGCATGATTTTAAATGAATTCAGCAGCAAGAATCAATCAATTTGGATGTCGTATACAAAAGTTATAGCCAAAACAAAATCAGTTTTTTTAATAAATGCTGAAAAATTCATTTTGGTTACTGTTCATCCGAAATTAAATTCTTGGCATACTTTTCCAGAGAGGTGGTGAACATGAAAATTTTATGGCAGACAGAGCACCACATGGGATGAACAATTAAATTTGATTCACCTTATTTCAAGCTAAAATGAATTTCTAATGATTTTTCGAAGTCATGAAAGTAGTGCACAAATCATATGTAAAATATGATTTTAAGAGGTAGTAACATACTCAAAACCTATTCTACATTAACGTATAGTAACAGAGGTAGTAACATACTCAAAACCTATTCTACATTAACGTATATTAATAAAGGAATCTCAATTTGGAGTTACAGATAAATACTTATGCATTTTACAAGTTTAAACAATTTTTAGTGCAAAATAAATATAAACCTAAAGTTATTTTTGCTAACAGTAATTTTTGGAACAGTAACATGGTTCAATCCATTTTTATATTAAAGTACTTTTAAAAAGGAAGCAAACAAAATTTGAATCACCCAAAAAGGAGTTAAAAAGAATTACTTACGCAATTTTGAAGTTTAACACAATTTTCAGTTCATAAACAAACCATTTAGGAAAATATAAAAGCTTTAACTACTTTTTGTACTCGCAGCCAGCTAGCCAAGGTAACTGATAGGTGGGACCCGAGCGAGGGCTTGACTGGGTCAAGCTTTGACCCAGCCACAGTTGAACACAGTGCTGAAGGTGTAAATACAGAATATGTCTTTAGCTTACAAAAGCGTAAACTCAATCTAAGTAAATAAGAAATACGCTTTCCTTTACAAGAAAGCGTACGAAGCCGATTACACCAACACTTAACCGGGCACATGGGACCACACGTTAGTGTAACCGAATGGAAATAACACCGTATCTACATAGGAAATCGCACTTAAGAAAACGTTTAATTGCTAATGATCATGCTACAGGAAATGCCCAATTCCGACAATGCGAAGGTGCCCTCGGTCGTGAGCACCTCTGGCCAATCGCCGACAAACCAAGGCACGGCTGCGTGGCTGGGTGGTCAAAATGGAAACCATGAGCGCTAGCAAAGCTATAGCGGGTCGGGGCACCGCCGGAGATGGACCGGTGCGATGGCGCGACGAGCTAAGGTGGCGGTGGTGCTCGGGTTACAAGCCAATGCGCAGAGCGATGGCGCTCGAGGTGATCCAACACGCGCATCAGTATTAGGGAGGCTCAGTGATCTTACCGGAGTGGAGAGAGAGGACAGAGACCGTCGGAGGTGAGCCCGTGGTGGAGACCAGTGGCAGCGAGTGAAGCTTCACCGTGGGGAGCTCCACCTGAGCAAGGAGGAAGGGGATTCGGTTATGGACTCACCGGCCGGATTTAAGGACGAAGGCGACTGTTGTCGACCGAAGAAGAGGAATTCCAAAATTCGACGACTCCTGAAGATGACAGAAGAAATTGAGTTAGGGGGAACTCTTCTAGGATCCCTTGGCACGAGATGACGCGAAAGTAAAGGAGAGAGCTCCACAGGAACGGCGGCGGTGAAGAGGTGTCACCACGGCCGACAAGGCGCGCCCGTGACGTGGAGACGAAGAACAACAAAGGGGGCCCACCAGTCAGCGAGCGAGGAAAGGAGGGCTGGGTCGGTTTAGACGAGCAGGACGGGTTTTGACCGTTAGATCAAGATCAGACGGTCCATGCGACGGGGGCATTCGGACGGTCCGATCTAATGGGTCTGTTGTCCCGATCTTTCGATGAGGATGATACAACTTGATTGGTGGAAGCTAACTCTGACGATCCAAGCTACAACCGTGCGACGACCATTGCACCAGCAATAGCTGAACCAACTTCACGTTCGCTATCAACCTTGCCAGCAGCGAGATCGACCTGACCACGACGGTCTTTTCCTGCATGCAATCAAGAATCAAGCAAGAAAAATAGATGAAGCAACGAACTTGCTGAATAGGAATTGAGGAACAAGGACGGATGTATTGAATAATTTGGGGTTCTGATGATAGCGTCTGGTTGCACTAGCCGCATAAGCAAACGATGCTGTTTCTAGCCTAAGCAGAAATCAATCTAACAAAACCCGTCAAACCCTAAGGGTGGAGGCCACTATATAAAGGAGGGAGAGAGGGGCGGCGGTCGCAGGTACTGTTCATGTGTGAACAGTACCGTGTGAACAGTACCGCCCCCTAGGTGTCCAGCCCGAAATACAAGGCTCATGGCCCATTACCATAGGTGACGCAGCACCAAGTTCCTTTTTTTCAATTATTGATCAGTGTTGGTCTAAGCAGCTTGATATCCATTCCTCGTATGATCGTCTCCATGCTTGGTGCTGCCATCATCTCCATTTAGCTTGCCTCGTGATCCTTGATTCCTAAGTAAAATAATATCACTTGCTTTAGGCAGCATCATAGAGTTCATAGAATATGGATGTACTCCGAGAAACGAAGTTACCTGATAATTTAGTTGGCGAGCACGTGCTCTAGTAATTGGTCCTTGCATATTAGAAGTAGTAGGGATGGTTGTATCAGTGGAAGAGATGTCCTCATCATCCTCCCCTTCTTGAATTGGAGTCGTCCTCAACTCAAAGTCATCTTTTGCTCCCAAGTATGGCTTCAAATCTGCAATGTTAAATGTGGGACTAACCCCAAAATCTGCAGGCAGATCAAGCTTATATGCATTATCATTAATCTTTTCCAACACTTTAAAATGACCATCTTTATGAGGCATGAGTTTAGACTTTCTCAATTCAGGGAATCGTTCTTTACGCAAGTATATCCACACAAGATCACCAGCTTCAAAAGTAACATGCTTGCGTCCCTGACTACCAGCAACTTTATATTTAGCATTCATAAGTTCAATATTCTCTTTGTTTGTCTCATGCATCTTAAGTATCAAATCAGCACATTATTGAGCATCAAAATTTACCTTCTCCGAAGTTGGAAGAGGAAACAAGTCGATAGGTGCACAAGGTATGAAACCATAAACAATCTCAAAAGGGCATTTCTTTGTGGTAGAATGCAGCGAGCGATTATAAACAAATTCCACATGAGGCAAACATTCCTCCCACATTTTTAAGTTCTTTTTAAGCACAGCCCTAAGCATAGTACACAATTGTTGGACCGAAAAGGCGACTAGAGGGGGGTGAATTGGAGCTCGGCCTATTTTTCAATTAGATCGATTCAACATGAATTTCACACCAGTAGCTATAGTAGCTATGAAGATCAATATACAAGCACAACGGAAGACTTGTATTGAACCCGATCAACACCCCAAAGCAACACAATCAAAAGCTCACAAATCGACAGACTGTGCGGTCTAACCGGTGGCTAATGCATGGTCTGACCAGTGAGCGGTCTGACCGGCGGCAACAGTGCGGTCTGACCGGCTATTGCGTGAACAGAGAAACGATCTAACTTTTGATCTACGACTCTAAACTTCATGAAACTTGACACACAACTTCTCAAGGATGTCATGAACCTATTCCAAGCAACGATCGTGAAGATCCTTGCCAAGTTCTGACCTTTCTTGGTTTGAGTGAAGGTGGTTCAAAAACCGAGTCAAAACGAAAGAGTGATCTAACGACTTGCTCGTGGGTGATAGATGATCCTAGATGTATTCCCACATGTCACAGCAAGCAAGATTGAGGCAAGAAACCAAAGGGAAACTGAAGATTCAAAGAAAGCTCCAAAATCACGAAATAGAGAGCAAAAGAGACTCATCTCAAGTAAACTTGCATGGATTGATTTGTGATTGATGATGGTTTACAGCCACTCCATCAAGGAGGACAAAGCTCCAATCAAGAGCACACAATCAATCCTCTTTAGAACCCTAACCTCCACACCTAGCCAAAAACACAAACTAGGTTTTACAAATAACCAAAGGGTTAGGAGGTGCACAGCACCCTCCTCTATTTATAGTGGAGGCTAGACCTTCTAGAAGAGTTCCTATTGGGTCCCTGTTAAGCCCACACACAAACGGGTCACACTTACGCACGTATTTTAAAGCGTCGTCTTCATCTTCTCTTGACCTAAACCACTCCATCATGCGTCGTCCCGCGCCGCGGTTTAGCCAAAAGGTCACCAAGGCGGTATTAGGTGAAATTACCAAAATACCCCTTCTCGGTCCTTCTCCGAAGACCGAGTCCAACTGCGCGAAGCAATTGCTTGCTTCGCCACATGTAGGTTGATCAACGGCTCTCTCCATGTCGGCGAGTCTCTCCCATCCGGCTCCCACCGAAACCACCATGGCATTTGCACCGACTCCCACGCCGCTTGATCCAACCAGTCACACCGAACGGCATGTTCGATTACCCTTGTCCATTATGCACCATGCTTGAGTCCATTGACCTCACCTGGCATCGTCGATCGTTCTAGACCTCAGCTCTCCAAGCCTAGTGCCGATCATCCTCATAGTTGACTGTCGTTGACCACCAAGCAACCTGCACAACAATAGACAAGCAAATCGAATCCGGGAACAAGTTCTTCACAGCTTGACCCACGTTAGTCAAAACATGCATCATGCAACACATATGCCATGAAACCCATGAACTTGACCTAACAAGCAAACATCGTCACCACGAAGGACGACGAACCAGAACACAACTGGTCAGACCGCCACCATTGGCCAGTCTGACCGCCCCTTGGGACTTAGCCAAAATTTCCTCCCTAGAAATCCAAAACCTATTGGAATTTTCAAACTAATAGAACTTTTGCCTAGAAGCTCCAAAAATTTTGAGACCAAGTGTAATTGAAACTCCTCTCTTGCCTACACCCTCTATTTTTGGCCTAGCTCCAAAATCCAAAACCACTTTAACGCCGGTCGACCAGCTCGTGATGGCCAGTCAGATCACTTCTGCTTGGTCGACCGCCACCGCCGTCTCGATCACCACTGCCGGTCGGACCGCCAGCTGGTTCACCTGATAAAACACCCAAGGCACGACTGGTCTTACCACCACCATGGCCGGTCAGACCGCCTGAGGCCTGACAGCATGCCAACATTGCTGAAAAAGAGCGTTTCGACAAACCTTCAACGCCATTGCCAATTGTCACATCATCGTAAGATCGTGCGCATATCCCTATGATATCCACAATCTCCACCTTGATAAACACATTGGCAATTTTCTAGAAAATGTAATTTTGAGGTTTGAAAACGAAAATACGTGCAGTTTTCGCACAAAGGCACAACTTGGTCCATAAGCAAGAGAACGCAATGGAAATAACCAAGCTGGCATCAGAATAGCATAGGCAAGTGAGATAAGGCAAAAGAAAGCATGAAAGCTTCAAATTTCAGGAAAAAAAAAAGTCAAAAATATCACTTAAGGTCCATATGAAAGAATAATTGTTCAATTTGACCTTTGATCATTGTGGGGTTCCAAGATTGCAATTCAAGTTCAGAAAAGGCAATAAGATCATATGAATGCAAATATGATACTCCCCCTCACTATGATCATCATTTTTCAGAAAATTCCATTTTCTCCAATTTCTCCAAAAAAAAGCTCCCCTTTTCACATTTTTACTATTTCTTCTCCCCCTTTGACAATGGAGTCATCAAGGAATCACGCCTTCCTCTCATCCAGAGATAACAAATATAGAATTGAGAAAGAAGCATAAGTAGGAGCATGCATGAAATGCAATGGAGTGGCTTCAGTTTTTCAATTTTTCAATTTTTAAGTACAAGAAGCTTTGGAGATTACCCAAAAAGAGCAAGCTAGCATTTCTACTCTTACTCAATACATATCAAGCCTGTCAGCGCTAGCAAGATCATGTTAAGACATATATATCAAAGCTAAGCAAGACGACTCAAAGTAAAGCGATAAATTGTAACAGATTAAGCAAAGCATCAAAATTAACAAGTTCATCAACAAGGATCCTAAGGTGATACTGGCCATGTCAGAATGTCAATGTGAGATCCAAAAGCTAACAAAGATCACCTAAGAGACAAAAGGTCCAGAATTGAATCATTTTGCTCAAATTGTCTCAATCACCCAATTTTTCAACACTTTTCATTTGCAATGGATATTGAAGTTGATTAAAAGGTTATCTTACTAAAGAAGATCATGGACTAGGAGCCATCCACAAACTCTCCCTAAGCTTCAACTAGGGTGACAAATCTTGAGGTTCATGTCAATTGTAACAAGTAGTCCCCATGAGATCGTCTGGATCATCAAACTATCTCCAAGTTCATGTCTTTGACATGCAGTCTCGTGAGAGTAGTTTGGCACATTTTAGCACCACGAGAATCTTAAATTTTGATTTTTTTTTTCTTTTTATTTTTCACAAGAGCATTTTCAGATTCTTAAAATAACAGGAAGCTCAACAGATGTTCAAACTTAGATTCAAGAGCTAACAAAGCAATTTTGACAGGGCCAATATCACAAAAGGATCACTAATTGTGCAACTAGCTAAAAGATCCATAAATTGCAGTTTTTAGTTCAAGTTGTCTTAAAGTTCTAGCTCATTCAGCAAAGACTTAGCTACACATGTGAAAGCATGATAATTCTAGTAAGTCAAAGAACTAGACATGATATTGAGTAGAATTGAAATACTAAACCTCAAGAGGGTAATAAGCAAAGCTTCATCAATTTTAAAAGACAAGTAGTAAAGCTTATATTACAATGCATCTTTTTGGATTTTCATATGAATGCAATATGATACAATGCGATGCACAAAAAGACTTAAAAAGCATAAAAAGATCAGAAGGATCAGAAGAAAATACCAATTGAAGAAGGTATCAGAAAAGATCTAGAAAGGCTCAGATAAACAAGGAAAGTTCAGAAGAACAAGGAAAGTTCAGAAAAGAGCCAACTCTCCCTCAAACCAACCCATAGGGATAAATTACCCCTAACTCACTCCTCAAGGTGGCAAACCTAGTTGGGTCTAAAGGCTTGGTGAGGATATCAGCCAACTGAGCCTTGGACTCCACGAAGTGCAGCACAATATCACCCTTCTCGACATGGTCTCTCAGGAAGTGGTAGCGAATGTCTATGTGCTTGGTCCTAGAATGTTGCACTGGGTTTTTAGCAATATTAACGGCAGAAGTGTTATCACAGAAAAGAGGAACACTTGCAAAGTTTAACCCAAAGTCCTTAAGAGTGGACACCATCCACAAAATCGATTCTGACAACTAGCAAAGACTACATATTCAACTTCAAAGAAGGATTGTGCAACAGAGGACTACTTCCTAGAAGACCAAGAGACAAGAGAAGTGCCTAGAAAGTGACAAGTGCCTGAGGTACTCTTCCTATCTAGCTGATAGCCCGCAAAATCAGAATCAGAAAACCCCCGAATGGACAAAGACGAAGAGCAGGAATACCAAATGACATACTGGAGAGTAGAGTGTAAATACCTGAAAATGCGCTTAACGGCTTGGCGATGGGAAGCCCTCAGAGACGCCTGAAACCTTGTGCAGAGGCAGGCCGTGAAGTGGATGTCCGGTCTTGAGGCCGTCAGGTACAGGAGGGAGCCGATCATGCTGCGGTACTCGCGTTAATCCACGGCTTCTCCTTTCTCATCTGGATCCAAAGCAGTCGAAGTCGCCATGGGAGTGGTGATCAGCTTGCAGTCACCCATCTCGAAGCGCTTGAGCAGATCCTTTGTGTACTTCGTTTGATGGATGAAGATCCCTTCCTTACATTGCTTGATTTGAAGCCCCAGAAAATAATTGAGCTCTCCCATCATACTCATCTCAAATTCCCTGGACATAGTCTCAGAAAAGCTGGAAACAAGAGCATGAGAAGAACCACCAAAGATAATATCATCTACATAAATCTGAGTAAGCAGGAAGTCACTGCCACACCTAAGAATGAACAGGATCTTGTCTACCTTACCCATCTCAAAATCATTCTTAAGAAAAAAGGTCTTAAGTCTATCATACCAGGCTCTAGGGGCTTGCTTAAGACCATACAAGGCTTTGGATAGCTTGAATACATGATGTAGATTCTTGGGATTCTCAAAACCTGGGGGTTGCCTAACATACACTTCCTCCTCTATGTAACCATTCAAAAAGGTACTCTTAACATCTATCTGATACAATCTAAACCCCTTAGATGCAGCAAATGCAAGTAGAATACGAATGGCTTCTAGTCTAGCAACAAGAGCAAATGTCTCATCAAAATCTAACCCCTCAACTTGGCTAAAGCCCTGAGCTACCAACCTAGCCTTTTTTCTAATCACAGAACCATCCTCATTTTTTTTGTTTTTGAAAACCCAAAGGGTTCCTATAACATTATGGCCACTAGGAGGTTCTACTAGGTTCCAGACTTTGTTCCTCTCAAAGTTCTCTCACTCATGCATGGCATTGACCCAGCTAGAATCAGATAAAGCATGTGATATATCGTGTGGTTCAAAAGAAGCAACAAATGCAGAATGAGAGTATAGATTTGGATCATGATACCTGGAGCAAGTGACTCGCTCATGAAGATTACCAATTATCTGATCCGGAGGGTGCTGTCTTTGAATGTGAAGTGAACCACCCAGAGGAGACAGCGTCTCTTCGACCTCTGTAGGTACTGCTGATGATGAAGATGCAGCAGGAGCCTCAAATGAAGGTGAAGTAGTCACGGCAGGTTTTGAGCTGGAGTAGGAGCGTCAACAGCAGCAGGCGGGAGAGAAACATCAGCTTCGTCCTCATCTTCCTCAACAAAGATGCTCTCTGTCACCTGTGAATCACCTGAAACGTCAATCTAGCTCCAGGGCTAGTCTCATCAAAGGTGACATTACATGTCTCCTGGACAATGTTAGTTTCAACATTAAAAACCCGAAAACCCCTCGAATATGCAGGATAACCCAGAAATAACCCATCAAAAGTTCTTGATTCAAATTTATCTAGGTTTCCTATCTTGAGAATGAAAAACTTGGCTCCAAAAACTCGAAAGTGAGAGACAGAGGGTTTTCTACCAAACTGAATCTCATAAGGAGTCTTGCCCAAAGACGATCTCAAGAAGACACGATTTGCAATATGGCAAGTTGTAGCAATAGCTTCGGCCCAAAACCTCTTTGGGGTACTATACTCATCTAGCATTATCCTAGCTATCTCGACTAGGGTTATGTTCTTCCTTTCCACAACGCCATTTTATTGAGGGACGTGTGGAGAAGAGAACTGATGCTCAATTCCATGCTCAGCACAGAATGAAGCAAAAGTGGCATTCTTGAACTCCGTGCCATTGTCACTACGGATCGCTCTCAAGGCACCCGGAAGTTCAGAAGCCAAATGAAGAACAAGATCATGATAATGATTAAAATCTTCATCCTTCGAAGCAAGAAAGAACACCCAAGTGTATCTCGAAAAATCATCGACTATGACACGAATGTACCATTTGCCACCGACTGACCGAACCCTAGTAGGACCAACAGTATCCATATAAAGCAACTGTCCCGGTCCGTTAGTCATGACCATAGTCACTGAAGGGTGTGAGGCAGCAACTTGCTTGCCATGCCTACAGGGCGCACATACAGCATCCTTGACAGCTTTGAGTTTGGGCAAACCTCTCATGAGCTCAAGGTTGCTAACTCGCATCAGATGATCAAAACCACTGTGCCCCCAAACGACGGTGCCAAATCAAGCATTTGACAGATCCAGTAAGAGATTCAGAAAAATCAGCTCCAAAGATCCTAGCAACTCTAGTAATCCTAAAAACAAGCTCACCAGCTGAATCAAGCACCCGACAAGCATTTTTCTTAAATCTAGTCTCATAGCTATCATTAAGAAGTTGATAGACAGAAAGCAAATTCAACCTTAGCTTGTCCACAAGGGTGACGTCCTTGAGGATGAACTTGTCGTTCACCATGATCGATCCCATTCCTTCAATCTGTCCTTGTGTATCATCTCCAAAGGTGATGAAGTCATCACCTGTTGACCGCGTGAAGGAGGTGAACCATCTTGAGTCTCTGGTCATGTGGTGTGAACAGCCGGAGTCGACGAACCACGTGTTCTTCCTCTTACCGCGGCAATCCTAAAAATCAAGGTACAAAAGAACGATGTGTCTCAATACTGAGGTTAGTTAACCAAGACTTGGGAACCCAGTACTGAGACACACGTCTGCGAGTAGTATGCAAAGCAGAAGTGCTATCCTTGATTTTATTTGAAGTTCTGTTATGAGCAATGGTTACACTAACATGAGAGTTATCCTGTCTAGGATCATGATGATGAGCATGTGACACAAATCCTAGACCAGGTTTCTTCTTTTCTATCTTATCATGTCTCATAAAAGCTCTAGGTTGATTGGATGAAATTCTAGAAAACAATTTCTTATTATTTTTCAACCTACGCCAACAAAACTCAGCCAAATGCCCATCCTTCTTGCAATACGTGCAATGGTACTTGGTACCACTGGGAGAAGCACCTTTTGACTGAATAGATCGTTGGGCAAAACCTGCAGATTTGAAAATGATCTTTGCAGGTTGGGTATCGAATTCAACTAAGCCATTTTTCAAGATTTGAATGTCATTAGATTTGTCCTGGTCAAAGTTGTATCCTAACCCTTGCTTCTTATAAGGTGTTTTTGACTTGTCAAGAATCATGTTTAACTGTTTCTTGCCTTTAGAAAAAATTTCTAATGTGTCCTTAAGGTAAGCATTTTCTTTTTCAAAGTTAACACATGAATCACAAGTTTTAGCATTAAGCCTCTTCTTATAAAGAGCAACCTCAAGTTTAAGAGCTGGACATGAAGCGCAAGTAGCAGACTCAATATTGTCCTTAAGCTTGGCATATTTAGCTCTAACTGCTTCTAAGATATCTTTGACTTCATGTTCATGTTCTAGGCAGAAAGAACAAAAGCGAGACTCAACCTCACCAGAAGCAACCAACTTGCTAGAGTCTAAACATTTTTCACATGGAGCAGATTTAACCTTAATTAGCTCAGTCCTAGCATTTTCAAGTTGTTTGTAACATCCCAAACCTGGGTTTGTGTTTCAAATGTAAGAAAATGAGAAGAAATTAAAACTTTTCTTGCATCTTGTTGTTTTTGAACTTTTCTGTAATTCTTGCAAAGGAATTATGGAATTCAAAAACTCCAATCTCCAATTGACTAAAGTCATGAACCCTTTTTCAATCCTTGTTGAGAATCTTCTGTTCAACCTTTAAAAATAATTTTCCTTGGTTCTAGGGATGCTGTATGACTCCTCTAAAAAAATTTCTAATTTTTAGAAATTATTTGATAATTTTTGGAGGCCAGTCAAACCAGTTTGACTCTTGGTCAAAGCCTAGAACAAGCCTTGAGAAATTTCAGGAGAAAAATGCTTTTCATAAAAACCTCTGAAAAATTTATACAAGGTTTATCCTGGAGCTAGGAACCTCCAGTCAAAATTTTAGAATTTTTGAAGTTAGTTTGCTACCTCCAAATATTCTTCCAACTTTCAGCTTCAAATTCAAACCCTAGTCAACTCTTGTTGGGTCTGAGTCGGACTCGGGCTCAAACCCCTCCTTCCTGGTTCAACCCAACCTTCTCAGCTCCTGTCCTAGCCCGTTCCAAACGCGCAGGTGTCGTGAGCCGTTGGATTGCAATCGAACCGCTCGTGCTCCTTGTGCCGTTCGGACCTCCCCATCACACCTTTTGTTCTCAACCGTTGGATCTTGATCTAACGTTTCGCGGTGCATCCCCTTTTGCGCTGGGTCGTTTTGAGCAAAGCGACCGAGCCAGTCTTGAGTTCTTCGTCCAGCCCAACCTCTTAACTGCACTGGGCTCGTTTAAAGTGGCGCGATGTGCTTGAGCGGTTGGATTTCTTTTCAACGGTCCGGATTGATTGTGCCGTTCGGACCTCCGCTGGCCAAGTCAATCTCAACCTTTCATTTCTAATCGGACTGCCAACATTGCTTTCAATCGTGGCCGTCCATTTCTAATCTGACCATCAAGAGTTTTGGGCCCGTGCCCGTTGGTGCGGCTCGTACCTTTTTGGGTTTGGCTCAACCGACACTTTCACTTTGGACTCAAGCCGCTTTGCTTTGTTCCTCTGACTTGTGGGGCCCCCAGGACCTGTTCGTCCCCTTCCTCGCGCCCGCGCCATGGCCAGCGCATGCGTGTGGGAGAGGCAGTGCCTTCTCACCTCCATGGAGTCCTTCAACGGCTCTTTGCTGCTAGCATTAATTGCGTGCCAGTGCTTTCGCCCCAAAGTCGCCTTTCCTCTGCTGCACCACCTGCTCAGCTTGTCCATGGCAGAGGCTTGGACCTAGCTCACAGTGGAGTTTTGCCCTAGCTCAATCCCTTGCTCCCCAGCTATATAAAGCCCTCAAGCTCCTCTTTGGACTCTCTTTCAGCATCACCTTGGCTTAACCTGGCTCCCTCTCGGCTTATTGAGCTCCAAACCAAAGAATCCCCAAAATCGCCATTGTCGGCCGTGAAACAAGCTTTGTCGTCCCGGCGCTCCAGTGGCCCTTGATTCAATTCCTTCGCATCGCCTTGCACCTCTTGTCACCTCAATCCTTTCGCCTAACTCAATTTTATTTGACATTCACAGGGATCGTCGAATTTTGAGTTTTGTCGTTTGCGGCCGAAATCACCCCTTTCTTCCTCAACTCCAGTAAGGTGCTTCATTCTTCAATTAAATGTGCATGGACCATCTATGAGCTATAATGAAGCTAACCCTACCACCCGGTTCTGTTCTTTTTGCTCAAACCGGCTTCTCCACATCGCCTTCCTCAAAGCCGGCGAGGCTCTTCGTCGCCAGAGCAACTCCGGCCAACTCCTTGCCTCTTCAGCGCTAAGGTAGCCTCCTAGTAGTCCCTAGAAGCTTGGCACTCGCTTCCTTGAACCGTTGTGGTGCTCTCTTTGCTGTTGTCTTTTGGCCGTGTTTGCGTCACCACTCGACTCCGGCTCGCCGCCATTCTAGGCTGGCGCAGCTGTTGAGGTTGATCCCAGTGTGTGCGCATGGCTATTGCGGACCCATGCGTGCTCTTGGTTTGCGCCGCCGTGACCGGAGTCGCCGGCGATGAGCCTCGCAATGCGCTCGGGTTCTTTGTCGTTGTCGGACGCGGGCATGAGCTGTAGCATGCCGGTTAAGACAATGATTCTGTTCATTAATTGCTAATCAGTGCTTAACCATTAATGGCTGTCCTAAGTTAGCCTTTGTGCCGCTGACATGTGGGACCCGCGCTCTCTAAACGTCAATTAAGCTTGATTCATAACTTAATTCACTTACAAGTGGGCCCCTTGTGTTAATCCCGTTGTGAGTAGCTTAAGAGTCACTTACATGTGGGCCCAGCGCCAATTAAAACCTGCCCTGTGCGCGTGCGCATTGTTGAGCTCACTGTGGGCCGTCCATCTGAAATCAACGGCCCAAATCTTTTTGAACGTTCGGACCTCCGGGTTTCTCAAATCGTTGTGGGCCGTCCATTTCTTGATCTGCGGCTCAGATCGTGTGAACGTTCGGACTGTCCGAACGTCACCTTGATCTGAGCCATCCATCTTTAGCTCAACAGCCCACGTTTTTGTGAACGTTCGGACCGTCCGAACGTCTCTTCGCGTGTGGACCGTTGGATCTAATCCAACGGTTGGCTCTGTGGACTGTGCACGTGTGGTTGTGTTCAGTGCGCTTGGGCCGTTCGTTTTGATCTCAACGGCCCAAGTTTTTCCACGTTGAGTTTGTTTATTAAAAATCCGAGAAGCTTTTATTTGTAAACTGTAAATTGTGTTAAACTTCAAAATTACATAACTAATTCATTTTAACTCCTTTTCGGTTGATTCAAATTTTGTTAGTTTTGGTTTTAACTAAGCTTTAATATAAAAATGGTAACTAAGGGGAGTAGGTTTGTAACGTCCCGTTCTTCCGGAGTTTTGAAAAACTTTTAAAAAATAATAACCATTTGGTTTTGATGAGAGTTCAAAGCTTAATTTGAAGATTTCAGAAATTTGGAGACTTAACTTGAAATAATCAAACTGTAATTAATCCCTTTTTGGTTGATCTGGAGTTATTGTTGCTCTTTGTCTTTTAGCCTCTTTTTCTCTGTTGGCCTTGTTTGTCCTTGCAGGACCTCCTTTTCTTTCTCTAGACCTCCCTCTCGCTGGACATTTCTCTTATGCCCAGACCCTCCTTTTGTTGGACATCTCCGGATGCCCAGATCCATCTCAATTCTCTGACCTTTCCTCCTTTTCTTCTCCTCTCAGGACCTCTCTTGAGTTCCTCCTTTTGGATCTCTTACCTTGGATCTCCTCCTTTTGGGATACCCTCCCTTAGGTTTTCCCTTTCACCCAGACGTCCTTTTAGCTGGACCTCTTTATAGGATCAGCCCCTTCTGTTCTCTGGACCTCCCTTTGTAATCTTCTGTTTGGACTTTCCTTAGTCCAGACGTCCCCTTTGTCAATTTGGATCTCTGTGTTTAGGCCTTCCTCTTGGCCTAAACCTTTCTCCATCTAGATCTCCTTCTATCTAAACCCCTTTTCCCTGTTTTGGCCTCCCCGTGGACCTCTCAACATTCATTTGTAACCCCTGAGTTCATTTGGGCGTCCCGATGTCCCTCTGGACTTCCCCGTGCCCATATGGACCTCCTTGTATCCTTCTGGAACTCCTTTTGACCTCCTTTGCGTCCTTTAGGAACTCCACTTGTCTCTTTTGGACCTCTCCTGCGTTCAAATAGTTCTCCCCTTGTCTGCTTAGACCTCCTTGTGGTCTAATAGACCTCCTCAGATCCTTTAGGACCTCCCAAGTCCTTTAGGACCTTCCTCGCCGTTAAGACCTCCTCTCGGGAGATCTTAACCGCCAGTTCCACCCCTTGTTGAGATCTGGCCGTTAGGACCTCCTCTCTGAGATCTTAACCGCCAGACCTCCCCTTGTTGAGATCTGGCCGTTAGGACCTCCTCTCTGGAGATCTTAACCGCCGCACCTCCCCTTGTTGAGATCTCGCCGTTAGGACCTCCTCTTTGGAGATCTTAGCCGCTAGACCTCCCCTTGTGTAGCTCTCATGCATTAGGATCTCCTTTTGGAGATCTTAGCCGTCGAGATCCTTCCTCCATTGGATCTAAAGGTCCGCACCTCCTTAGGTCTAAGACTTCCTAGCGCTTGACCCGCCTGTTGGCTCTGCGGTCGTCTCGCTTGAGGCTTTGCCTTCCTCACCTAAGGACCGTTCGATGCTGTTCGGATGGCCCGATCCTAAGGGCACGTTCGCTTGGTCCGAATGTCCCCTTTCCCTTCTACCCGTCCGATCTAAATCAGACGGCCTGGTCTCGTTGACCCGTTCGCTCGGTCCAAACGGCCCCTTAGTTTTGCGCCATCTGATCTTGATCTAATGGCCTCAGCCTTTCCCCACGTATCCTTGTCTCCGCGGACCTCCGTTGGCTTGAGATCTTGACCGTCGGATCTCCCCTTTGGAAATCTTGACCGTCAGGACCTCTTAGCTCTTAGGGCCTCCTCGAGCGCCCTACCCCTTGCGCTCTGGACCTCTTTTGAGGTCTAGTTTTCTTGTGATTTAGACCTCCCTATGTTGTGTTTGGACCTCCTTTAGGTTCAGACCTCCTGCTATGCTTTGGACCTCCTTTAGGTTCATACCTCCTGTTGTGTTTGGACCCCTTTAGGTTCGAGACCTCCTGTGTTGTGTTTCACCTCCTTTAGGTTCGAGACCTCCTGTTGTGTTTGACCTCCTTTAGGTTCAGACCTCCTGTGTTGTGTTTAGACCTCCTTTAGGTTCAGACCTCCCTGTTGTGTTTGGACCTCCTTTAGGTTCAGACCTCCCTAAGTTGTGTTTGGACCTCCTTTAGGTTCAGACCTCCCTGTTGCGTTTGGACCTCCTTTAGGTTTAGACCTCCTTGAGTTGTGTTTCGACCTCCTTTAGGTTCAGACCTCCCTGTTGCGTTTGGACCTCCTTTAGGTTCAGACCTCCTCTTTTGTGTTTAGAACTTTGTGGTCTAGACCTCCCTGTTTGTCCTTTGGACCTCCTTGTAGGACCTCCTTGCAGGACCTCCCCGTAGGATCCCCTCTGTGGATCTCCTCGTTGGACCTCCTCGCAGGATCTCCTCCTTAGACCTCCTCCTTGGATCTCCTCTTTGGGTGTGGACCATGCCCTTAGACCGTGCATGCACCTTTGATCGCTTCCTTGGCAGGTCTTAAGTGCATTGATGTGGGTTGAGTCACATTAAATGCTGCTACCTACCTTTATACTCTTTTCTACTTTTTGTCACATCCCTTGCTTTCTTTATCCCTTTTCGTACCTTGTGGCAGTGTGCCTTTGTACCAATACCTTGAATTGGGTCATCTTCTGTTTACGGTGCTTCTATTTCCTTTTCCTTTAAATAGAGCACCAGGGACACCTACTGCCTCCCTGTTCTTCATTTCGACCTCTGCTCCTAGCTCCTTCGGTTTTGAGGAGCTCTCCAAGCTCCTCTGGTTCGGACCTCCTTGAGTCCGAGCCCTTCACTCATTGGATCTCCCTCCCGTGGGATTCCTCCCTCTCGGACCTCCTCCTCCCTGTGGACCTCCCCTTCTCTTTTGGTTTCGAGTAAGTTCTTTTGGTTTTTTTGGAGTTTCTTTTGCTTATTTGGTTTCTTTTGCGAACGTGTAGATCTCGGTTGATCGTTGAAGAAGCTCGTGGATCAAGCTCCATCAGCCGAAGCTTTTCTTTCTCCAACAGAGGCAAGTCGTGGACCTTGATCATCTTGATCCCTTTTTTGCAAGGCTATTTTGATTTACTAAACTTGCATGGCTATCTTTATAGAAACTGGTTTGGGCAATAGCTATCTTTCCTATTTGACATTACGCCTCCTTTGTATGCTTGAACTCAACATGTTGACATGAACTCTTGGGATACCTTAGGATGGATACTTTAGTTGGCATCTTTTGCTATAGCCAACATGGGACCGTATACTTATTGCTTAGCCTTGCTTTTAGAGTCGTGGGTCTGTGAATCATGCTTCTTCAATTAATAATCTTGACTAATGATCTATGGAACCTGTGGTCGGTGCCACTGTTAAGCAGCTATGGCAGGACGCCTAAGTTGTGTTGATTGTGGTGCGAGATCACCCTAATAATCTGTTGTGCCAAGACTGGGTGGTCTTTTGGCAGGGTTAATTACAAAATATTTTGCTGAGGCAAGAAGGCAGGAAGTGAGTAGTGGATGCTTCATTTTGGGGTTTGTGGAAGTCTTGCCTTAGCACAATTAAGGACTTAACTTTATGTTCTGTTGATCTGGGCCAATCAGTGCAACCACAAGATCATTTTATGGGGATGGTCTGGGCTGAATAATTAGCAATGAGATGGCTTGGGGCTTTTGTGGTTGAGCGTGTGATTCGTTGGCGCAAGAGGGGGCACCCCATAACCCTGCAGACTTCTAGACCAAACAGGGGGAATTGTGAAACCTTAGCGGGCAGCTCCAAGTCACTTCAAAGCTTTGTAAAGGCCTTACCGCGCTCTCTAGACTGCTCACCATCGGAAGTGAGCAAGGGTGACCGGAACCCGCCCCGCTAGAGAGACCGTGGATTGTGGGTAAAGTTGTACACCTCTGTAGAGTGTAAAATCTATTCGAATAGCCAAGTCCTTGGTTGTGGACATGCCCGGTGAAAATGGTGCAAGGGGTAGCTTTGTGAACTTGTGCTTCCTGGACACTTTTGTGAGAGGTCATGGCTTTGCCTTGAAGAGACCTTGGCCGACTCTAGAGGGGTCATGGCTGGCTCACTAGGTGGTCCAGGGGCTGGTTGTGGAGCTCTGGAGTGGGTGCTCCAGAGTGGCGTGGTTGAGGTCCTGGTCATGGGTGTGACCAGACCTCCCACGGTTGGCTTTGGTAGTCCTGGAGTGGGTGCTCCAGGGTGGCTTTGGATGTGAGTGGGCGCTCACAGCCTCTTTTGAAATCAAATGTATTATGTACTATGTTTCACCTTGAGCTTTTCAATCTACTTATTACTTATTGTCAAATACTGTTTTGTGCAACTAACCATACAGCTCTCTTTTGGCAAGCCTTGCATAATTATTTATTGCATGCTCTCCCCACGGTTTGCTGAGTACATTCGATGTACTCATGGCTTTTGCCCTCTATTTTATCAGCAGTTGCAGGAAGTTCCAGGGAGCTCAAAGCTCAGTGAAGAAGAGGTCTTTGGAGACCTTGCGACCTAGGGGACGTCCTCCACTCGATAGCCGGTGGGCTGATCGGTTGGACCTATCGTTGACATATTGCTTTCCGCTGTTCTTGCTCTTTTGTTGTAGCCCTTGAGGCAAACTCCTGTAAGAAGGTTGGCCGGTTTGGTCTTTAATATATTTATTGTTTTGTCTCTTGCTCCTCTTAGCTTGTGTATGGATTTGATTACATTTGTGTTCGTCCTGTGCGAGCTAGCCAATTTGTTCCTGGGACTAGCTCGGTGCACAGGGGCAGGACCTCTAGGAGGTCCTACGGGACTTAGCCTGGGAGATCCTGTCGGACCTCCCTGATGATATACCTAGAGGTGCCACCTGCGGGTTGTTGGCCAAGACCTCCAGGAGGTCTTGAAGACCTCTTGGGAGGTCCTGGTAGACCTCCTCGGGAATGCACCGAGCGGTGCTGCCACTCCTCTATGTGGTGGCACCGCAGCGTAAAAAAAAAAGGGTCCTCCCGGACCTCTTGCGGTATATCACGGGGTGGGACGTCACAGTTTGGTTCCAGAAAAAAGTTGTTAATAGATTTAAATTATGTTTAGGCTTTATTGTTGCATTAAAAATTCATTTAACTTGAAAATGCATAAGTAATTCTCTGTAGCTCCTTTTTGAGTGAAACTAAGTTTGTTGGTTTCCTCTATTAGTGTGCTTATTTATAGAATAGATTTTAGGCATTCTACTGCTCTTAATTTTTCTGTGGTTGCATTTGTTTTGTGCTCTTTTTCATGTCTTTGAAAAATCATAGAAAATGCATCCTAGCTCCAAATGAGGTGAATCAAATTGTGTTGTTCATCTCATGTGGTGCTTTGTTTACCATAAAAATTTCAGGTGCAACACCTCTCTGGAAATTTGTGCCAAAATTTTAATTTCAGACGAACAGTACCCGAGATGAATTTTTCAACCTTTTTCCAGCCGGCTAAAATTGTTTTGGCCATAACTTTAGCATTCAGTATCCAAATCGATTGGTTCTTGTTGCTAAATTCCTTAAAAATCATGCTCTACCTACTGTAAAAATTTCAGGGCTTTTGATTGAAGTTGGGTTTTGAGCCTTTTCGTTGTTCTTCGCTCTTATCGGTTCTTTTCGTTTCTTTTGTTAGGTTCCGACATGTTTGTTGATTACAAGAGTGATCCTCTATAGCAGGTTAAGCATCTTCAACAAGGAAAGCAATTTGATCATGTCAATCCCATTACTTTTAAAGTCTAGTACTTTGTTTACAAATTGTATGTATGCAGGCTTTTGTGTCAAAGTAATTTTACCGATTAGAGGTAGCTAATCCTATTGGATGGTTGCCCTTAAATTGTTATCCCCTGCCACTAACCTTAATTTACTAATCTCGCTGGTGAATTAGAGCCCGGTGATTGAATTATGCTCTTTTTTTGTCTTTTCGGTGTCATGCTTAGAAATGCTTAGTTACCGGTAGAATTGGGCGGTTATCGACTTAGTCGATAACTTTGATCACACAAATCTTATTATTCTATTATGTCCAGCACCTTGTACTTTGTTACTTTGTAAAATGTAAAACTGAAAATAAAATGTTTTGGACATGGGCATATGGTTGATGGTGCGATTATCTAGTGTGTGGTGGTATGCCTAAGTCAACAAGGACCGAACATTTTGTTGCACTAAACCAAGCATTTTTGCGTGCTAACCACATGAGGGAGATATGGGACCTCTCTTGACTAAGTACTTTGGGGGTGTTAATTATGAGTCGCGGGTGGTAGATTTAGGAGAAAAATGTTCGTTAACAGTTATGGGAGGGGAGCACCCGCAGCGGCTTGAGCTGGGCCGGTGTATCCTACTCTTCATATGGGTCCTTGGTGGGATCCCATAACGGCATTTCACTAAGGGTCAACCCCCATACATGCGACTCTTAATTAGCACAATCCATTGGAAAGCGTCTCGTAGGACTTAGCCGTGCTGGCATACCAAAGGAAGTGTGCTACATAGCTTGGTAAAAAGGTGGTCTGATGTGTGGGTATATTGGTACACCCCTGCAGGGTTCAAACTATTCGAATAGCCTTGTCCTAGGTTATGGACACGCTTGGAGAGGTCTTTCGAGAGTTAGACTATAATCTTTTAATTAAAACTTGATGTGAGTGGTACGAATGGGTAATTCGTGCTATTGTTGTGGTGGCTATTGGGTTAGCCACTTTTAGGATGTCTTTATATTGTTATTATGTTTTGTCTCGCTGTTATTTGAACAATAAAAACAGATTGCAAAATTGATTCCAAGTTATTACATTATTGCAAAGGAAACCTCGCTTTATGCTGAAAATGAATCTATAGCCTTCTCCTTTGAGTAAGCTTGCATGTAGCTATGTATAGGCTGTTACTTATAAGTCTTGCGAGTACATTTTTGTACTCATTTGCATTGCTTAATTGTTGTAGAGGAGGTCGATTCCCAAGGGATCGGCTATCGTGAGATGGACTTCGACTTTGACGACTAGCTGGCAGCCCGGTCGGTTGCCTTGTGGGCTTATGGCAAACCGGTTGGCTTTTGTTTATTATCATCTTATGGCTTTTGCTTCCGCTGTTTATTTTAGTTCTCTGGCTATTTGTGGCCGGTTGGCCCTTGTTGTGATAGCTCTATTATGTATGTCTTTTGTTTAATTAAGTTCTTGCTTCGGTTCTGTGCTTGTATAGAGTTGATGCATGATTTTGTAAAAGGGTGTGTGTACAGCAATTCTGGGAGGTACACATTGTCCCGAGGCGTGGGATATTTTGTTTGTGATGCTAGGGTCAAGTAGATGACTAAGCATTACAAGCTAAATACCTCGGGGTCTCACATTGTTGCAAAGCAATATCATGATCAGATTGCAGTTTAGCAAATTCAGAGTGCAGAGCATGACTGGATGAGCATTCATCAGATTCAAGAATCTTAGCATTTACAAGTTCTAAAGTCAAATTATCTACTTGTAACTCTAAGTCCTTATTCCTAGCCATGCTGACCTCTAAAGCCTTATCCTGGCTCATCGGTTGCTCAAATATTGTATCACATCTAGCAGATAGGACATCATAGGAGGGAGGTACCTCATCGTCGTCAATGTCGGCGGAGTCGGCCATAAAGCACATGCCGGTGAAGTCCTTGGCCTTCCCCTTCTTCTTGTCTTGAGGGATCTCCTTTTCCTTGTCCTCCTCGCTCCCGGAGTCCACATCGCTCAAGGATTGATCTCCAAGAGCGGCAAGAACCCGGTGAGCGGCCTTCTTAAGTTTGGCAGTATCAAACTTGGACTTGTTCCCTTGAGGCTTCCTCCAAGCAGGCTTCTCTTCCTTATGGTTGCTCTTCCCTTTCAGCTTAGGGCAATTTGCCCAGATATGGTAGAGCTCTCCACACTCATCACAAGTCACAAGGCCACCTCTCTTCTTGTTTCTCACATTGTTATAGGCACGTGTGAACTTTTTAATTAAGAGTGCCAAATCTGGCTCAGGAAGACTCTCAAGCTCCTCTTCATGGATAGCAGATAAACACGCAAGTGAAAAAACAGAAGAGGACTCAGAAAACGCATCAGAAGCTCTCTTGAGCGGGTCTGCTACCAAAGCCATATTTTTCTTCTTGGAATAATCAACCCTCTTGATCTCATGAGTCTTGAGCTTGCTATAGAGCAGCTCCAAAGTCAGATCAGAGGTTGACGTTTTCCTCAATGGCGGTAGCCTTTATCTCCCACTACTTGGTGTTGATTGCAGCCAAGAGATAGGTGGCATTTTCATACTGAGAATATTCAATACCAATCGCTTTCATCTGATTAATCACTTTGTTAAAGCGACTGAAATTGTCATCGATATTGTCTCTAGGACGCATCTCGAATTTGTTATATTCACGCTTGAAGACCGTCTGACGTACTTGCTTGATTTGGGACGAACCCTCATGGTAGGTTTCGAGGGTGTTCAAATCTCGTGCGCGGTCTCAAGATTACAAATCCTATCATACTCCTGTCTACCAAGCCCACCATATACGAGATTCTTTACCTTATGGTTGTTTGCCAAGAGGGCTGTAGAAGCCGGCGAAGCAACCTCAGGTAAAACGAGCGTAGCTCGAACAACCTCCCATATGGCTTGACCTTCGCTCTGAAGGAAGACACGCATGCGATTCTTCCAATAGGCATAGTCGAGCCCATCGAAGATATACGGCTTGGTGGAGTATTTATCCATCGCCAAGTTCAGTGACCGGTTAAGATCAAGATTGAACTAACCGGGCTCTCATACCACTTGTTGGACTGAAAAGGCGACTAGAGGGGGGTGAATAGGAGCTCGACCTATTTTTCGATTAGATCGATTCAACATGAATTTCACTCCAGTAACTATAGTAGCTATGAAGATCAATATACAAGCACAATGTAAGACTTGTATTGAATCTGATCAACACCCCAAAGCAAAACAATCAAAAGCTCACAAATCGACAGACTGTGTGCTCTAACCGGCGCCTAATGCACGGTCTGACTGGTGAGTAGTCTGATCGGCGGCAACAGTGCGGTTTGACCGGCTATTGCGTGAACAGAGAAAACAACTCGGGTTCAAAGTCATAAAACGATCTAACTTTTGATCTACGACTCTAAACTTCATGAAACTTGACACACCTTCTCAAGGATGTCAGAAACCTATTCCAAGCAACGATCGTGAAGATCCTTGCCAAAGTTCTGACCTTTCTTGGTTTGAGTGAAGGTGGTTCAAAAACCGAGTCAAAACGAAAACGTGATCTAACGACTTGCTCGTGGGTGATAGATGATCTAGATGATCCTAAATGTATTCCCACATATCACAGCAAGCAAGATTGATGCAAGAAACCAAAGGGAAACTGAAGATTCAAAGAAAGCCCCAAAATCATGAAATAGAGAGTAAGAACGAAAAGAGACTCATCTCAAGTAAACTTGCATGGATTGATTCGTGATTAATGTTGGTTTACAGCCACTCCATCAAGGAGGACAAAGCTCTAATCAAGAGAACACAATCAATCCTCTCTAGAACCCTAACCTCTACTACTAGCCAAAACACAAACTAGGTTTTACAAATAGCCAAAGGGTTAGGAGGTGCACAGCACCCTCTTCTATTTATAGTGGAGGCTACGCATTTTAAAGCATCATCTTCATCTTCTCTTGACCTAAACCACTCCATCATGCGCCGTCTCGCGCTGCGGTTTAGCCAAAAGGTCACCAAGGTGGTATTAGGTGAAATTACCAAAATACCCCTTCTCGGTCCTTCTCTGAAGACCGAGTCCAACTACGCGAAGCAATCGCCTGCTTCGCCACGTGTAGGTTGATCAACGGCTCTCTTCATGTCAGCAAGTCTCTCCCATCCAGCTCCCACCGAAACTGCCATGGCACTTGCACCGACTCTCGCACCGCTTGATCCAACCAGTCGCACCAAACTGCCCGTTCGGTCACCCTTGTCCATTCTGCACCATGCTTGAGTCTATTGACCTCACCCAGCATCGTCGATCGTTCTAGACCTCAGCTCTACAAGCCTAGTCCCGATCATCCTCGCCGTTGACCGTCGTTGACCATCAAGCAACCTGCAAAATAATAGACAAGCAAATGGAATCCAGGAACAAGTTCTTCACAACTTGACCCACGTTAGTCAAAACATGCATCATGCAATACATATGCCATGAAACCCATGAACTTGACCTACCAAGCAAACATCACCGCCACGAAGGACGACGAACCAGGATACAACCGGTTAGACCGCCACCATTGGCCAATCTGACCGCCCCCTGGTTGGTCTGACCGTCCCCTGGGACTTAGCCAGAATTTCCTCCCTGGAAATCCGAAACCTACTGGAATTTTCAAACCAATAGAACTTTTGCCTTAGAGCTCTAAAAATTATGAGACCAAGTATAGTAGAAACTCCTCTCTTGCCTATACCCTCTATTTTTGGCCCAGCTCCAAAATTCAAAACCACATTAACGGCCAGTCTGACCGCTCAGCGGTAGCCAGTAAGACCACCACCCTAGCCGGTCGGACCGCTAGCTCGTTCACCCGATAAAACACCCGAGGCATGGCCGGTCTGACCGCCACCATGGCTGGTCAGACCGCCTGTGGCCTGACAGCATGCCAACATTGCTGAAAAAGAGTGTTTCTATAAACCTTCAACATCATTGCCAATTGTCACATCATCCTAAGATCGTGCGCATATCCCCATGATATCCACAACAATGTTCTATTGACTACCTCAGTTTGTCCATTAGTTTGGGGATGACAAGTAGTGGAAAATAACAACTTAGTCCCCAACTTAGCCCACAAAGTTCTCCAAAAATGGCTAAGAAATTTAGCATCACGATCTGAAACTATCATATTCGGAATACCATGCAAGCGAACAATTTCCTTAAAGAACAAATCAGCAACATTTGTAGCATCATCACTTTTATGACATGGTATAAAATGAGCCATCTTAGAGAATCTATCCACGATAACAAAAATACTATCCCTCCCTTTCTTTGTTCTAGGCAGTCCTAAAACAAAGTTCATAGAAATATCTTCCCAAGGTGTGCTTGGAGCAGGAAGACACATGTATAAACCATGAGGATTAAGTCGTGACTTAGCTTTTTGGCACGTGGTGCAGTGGTTAATGAAGCATTCGACATCACGCCTCCTCTTTTGCCAATAAAAGTGGTGGGTCAGAATGTCCTCAGTCTTCTTCACGCCAAAGTGACCCATCAATCCTCCTCCATGCGAATCCTGTAACAACAAAAGATGAATGGAGCTAGCTGGAATGCACAGCTTGTTAGCACGGTACACGAAATCATCATGCACCACAAATTTATTCCAACCCTTTCCCTCTTGACAATTGAGCAACACTTCTTTAAAATCAACATCATGCACATATTGCTCCTTTATTGTCTCTAATCCAAAGATTTTGAAGTCAAGTTGTGAAAGCATGGTATATCTTCTAGACAATGCATCAGCTATTACATTTTTTTGCCCTTTTTATGTTTAATGACATAACGGAAAGACTCAATAAACTCAACCCACTTAGCATGTCTACGGTTCAGGTTGGTTTGAGTTCGAATATGCTTCAAAGATTCATGATCAGAGTATATTACAAACTCTTTGGGCTGTAAATAATGATGTCATGTTTCCAAAGTTCGAACTAGAGCATATAATTCTTTATCATAGGTAGAATAGTTCAAACTAGGCACACTTAATTTTTCACTAAAGTAAACAACAGGTTTTCCTTCTTGAATTAGCACACCACCAAGACCTATGCCACTAGCATCACATTCTAATTCAAAAGCCTTGCTGAAATCAGGAAGTTGAAGCAAAGGAGCGTATGTCAACTTATCTTTGAGAGCGTTGAAAGCTTGCTGCTGTATGGTGCCCCAAGTAAAAGGAACACCCTTCTTTGTAAGCTCATTCAGCGGTGTAGCGATGGTGCTGAAATCCTGAACAAAACACTGATAGAAACCAGCGAGCCCGAGAAAACTCCGCACTTGTGTGACCGTTTCAGGAGATGGCCAACTCTGGATAGCGACGATCTTGGCTTGATCAACTTCAATGCCCTGTGGAGTAACAACATAGACAAGAAACGACACTCGATCGGTGCAAAAGGTGCACTTCTCTAGGTTACCAAATAAACATGCATCATGTAAAACATTAAAAACAGCACGTAAATGCTCCAAATGTTCCTCTAATGACTTATTGTAAATCAATATATCATCGAAGTATACTACCACAAACTTTCCGATGAAAGCATGCAAAACTTCATTCATTAATCTCATGAAAGTGCTAGGTGCGTTAGTCAAACCAAAAGGCATAACTAACCACTCATACAGTCCGAACTTAGTTTTAAATGTTGTTTCCCACTCATCTCCTAACTTCATGCGAATTTGATGGTAACCACTACGCAAATCAACTTTAGAGAAAACAGTATAACCACTTAATTCATCAAGCATATCATCAAACCTAGGAATAGGATGACGATAACGAATGATGATATTATTAATAGCTCTACAATCTACACACATAAGCCATGAACCATCTTTCTTAGCAATTAATATGACAGGGACAGCACAAGGACTAAGAGATTCGCGCACATAACCTTTGTTGAGCAATTCTTATACTTGGCGCTGAATTTCTTTCGTCTCCTCCGGGTTGGTCCTATACAGCGCACGGTTTGGCAGCGAGGCACCGGGAATCAAGTCGATTTGGTGCTCTATTCCTCGAATAGGTGGCAGCCCCGGTGGCACCTCCTTCGGAAATACATCAACATATTCCTGCAAAAGGTTAGCAACAGCAGGAGGCAAGGATAGTGGCATATCCTCAAATAAAAACAAAGCATCCTTGCATACTAAAGCATAGCACACAGAGTCATGGGACTACAAAGAACTAATTTCAGATTTGGTTGTCAGCAGAACAGAACCTTTTAACTGAATTTCTTTCTTTTTAGCACTAGGTTCCTTCTTGGATTGATCGACAAAGTCCTTTGCAACAATATGATTTTCACTTTTACTACTAGCCTTGTCACGCTTAGCTCTCTCTAATTCATCTTTTATAATAGACTCAGGTGACATGGGCAGCAAGCTAATCTTCTTCCCTTTAAATGTGAGAGTATATCGGTTGGTCCGACCGTGATGTACAACATCTCTATCATATTGCCAAGGACTACCTAGCAGCAAAGAACAAGCTTGCATAGGCACTACATCACACTCAGTATAGTCATGATATGTACCAATGGTGAAGTGTACTTTTGCAACGCGTGTTACCTTTAGCTTACCGCAATTATTGAACCACTGGATGTAGTAGGGACGGGGGTGTTGTTGAGTGGCCAAGCAAAGCTTCTCGACCATGTCTATGCTCACCAAATTGTTGCAGCTCCCCCCGTCGATGATCACACTGCATGAGCAGTCCTTGACGATGAATTTTGTTTGAAACAAGTTGTGGCACTGATTCTACTCGGCACGCTCCATTTGGGCACTAAGTACATGTTGTGCGATGATGCTCAAGTACTTATCCGCGAGGTCAGAGCTGATTTGTTCCTCCCCACGATCAGAATCGTTGTCGTTTCCTACAGGGTCAACAAGCAAAGTATGTTCTTCTTCTATGTCACTAGCGGAAGTGTACTCACCATTATCCTTGATTAAGAGGGCGCACTTGCTAGGACAGTCCCTCTGCATGTGTCCAAAACCCTTGCAGCGATGGCATTGAGTCTCACGTGCTTGTCCACTGAAGATGCACCCGATGCAGGGGCCGAATGGGCTATTTTGCTTGCCTCGAATGCTCGTAAAGGTGTAGAAGAGGCCGCTGGATGTCGGGAATTGTTTGATGAGCTCGGGTCAGCAGCACGAATGGAGGTGGCAGTAGGAGTACGGTTCTAAAATTGACTCGTACGACTTGCAAAAATAGCTCCGGCGCTGCTCCGTTGCCTGCTATGACGTCCCTGCACTTCCCATTCAGCCTTACAAGCAAAGTGAAACAAGCGAGTGATAGAATTATAATCCTTATAATTAAGTATATCCTGTATCTCACGGTTCAGCCCACCTAAGAATCTAGCCATTCTAGCATCTTTGGTTTCCTCTATACCACAACGAAGCAAACCAGTTTGTAAGTCTTGATAGTATTCCTCAACAGTTTTACTACCTTGATTCAAATGGGTCAATTTATTTAACAAGTCACGAGCAGTATGAGGGAACAAAACGATGACACATAGCTCTTTTTAAAGCCTCCCAGGTGGCAGGTACGTTATTAGGATTAATACGACAATATTCACTCCACCATACACAAGCAAAGTCTGTAAACTCACTAGTAGCAGCTCTAACCCTCCTATTCTCAGGGAAATCATGACAATTAAATTTTTGTTCTACTTCTAGCTCCCAAGTGAGATACACATCAGGATCATATTTACCAGCAAACAGAGGCATAGTAAATTTAATCTTAGAAAAAGCATCATCACGGTCACGTACCTCCCGTGGTGGTAGATCACGTCCCATACCTTGTCTATTGAAACGACGTCGACGGTGATCACGATCGTTGTTGAAGTTGAGGTCCCCGTCCTCGGTATCAGCCAAATTGTTCTCGTCTTCTTCTTCTTCATCCACAGCCGATGAGGAAACATTGTGGGCTATGGAAGCTTGGTGGCAATGGCCGGAAGCGTCGGTAGTAGCAGGAGCAGCAAGAAGGGGTGCCGCAGGGGCTCGGCCTAGCCCCTCCAAACGTGCCAAGATGGCGTCAAGCTTCCTGTTCAACTCAGCATGGCCAACTTCGACTCCATCGAGTCTTCTAATGGTCTCATCGTGAGCATTCTCCAATTGCTCACAGCGTTCGTTGACCATCTTTCCAAAGTGTTGTCGCAGCCCTCTTGTACGTGGGGGTGAGGATCCCCTCTTCTTTGATTCCTTGTACACTTGACATGGCAATAGCAAACAGAAAACAAAAGTGAAAGTAACAAGTCTCTAATACTATTAATATGTGGGGCTGAAAATCACTCAGTCACTCAAACTTCACTAAAGTTCTTACCCAATTCTTACCAAGCAGTAGGTGGTGATCAGCACACTGGTGTCGGCGTCAAACTAGTCATTAAAGATTGAGCAAAGCGATTGCAAGTGAAGGTAGCCTGCATGGGTGTAGTAATGCTATGGAGCTAGGCAGGCTTAAATATGGTAGCAAAGAGTAGCAATAATTAAATCAGATAATGCAAGCTAAAAAATCGTTCAACGCCGGTTAGTGCTGGTCATAGGCTAGACCGGACTAGAGACGCGAGCCTAGAACACAAACGAAAGCACGGTGCGGCAGAAATAGGGAACGTTGCACACATAGTTCGGAAGCTCGAAAAAGGATGTTGTCTTCACGGGGAACCTTAGAATCACTTGTAAAAGGGCTCTGTCAATTTTGAGCGAATTCTGAGAAACTTGATTTTTTTTCTTTTTTGTCGCTTTTTTTTACTCCTTTTTTTTGCAAATCTGCACCTCACTCAAATCTCTTCCAATTCCTCTTCCAGGCCTAGGGAGGTATATGGGTCACAAACTCTCTCTCTCTCTCTGGACTATGATTTTTTTTTATCGTGTTGCCGAAGTCAGGTGAATCTTAGGTTTCCTTCTGGCAGCACGAAAACAACCTCTTCTTTTCTTTTCTTCTTTTTTCCCTTCTTTTTCTTCTCTGTCACAAACCGAAATGAACTTTTGTTCTTGGTTAGGGTTTCCCTTGGTGTGGCGGTGGTAGGAGGATGGTGGCTTGCCGCGGTAGGAGGATGGTGGTCACGGTAGGGCGTGGCAAGGGATGGCAGCAGCACTGGTGGTCGCGGCAGCGGCTCTGGTGGTCGCGGCAGCGTGATGGCAGAGACGGTAGTGGCTCTGCCGTGCATGGCAAGGACTGGAAGTGGATAGGTTTGCCGCAGTAGCGATCTGTGGAGGTAGGCGGCAGATCGAACCCAACCGCAACGGTGCGACCAAACGTGAGCAGAACTCAAAACTCTAAAGGAACTAGACACTAAGACCAACAAAGGACACGACGATGCAACCAAAAGTTCAACAATGCAATGCACTGAAAAGAAAACTTGCGAGGCTAAGACTGGTTTGGACAGGATGATCTACTACTTTTTTTTGTGTTGTAGGTAAAGAAAAGCAATCTAATCTATGGTAAACTGGAAATTCCTCACCGATCAACCTGAAGCTCTGATACCAAATAATGGGTCTGTTGTCCCGATCTTTCGATGAGGATGATATAACTTGATTGGTGGAAGCTAGCTCTCACGATCCAGGCTACAACCGTGTGACGACCGTTGCACCCGCAATCGCTGAACCAACTTCACGTTCGTTATCAACCTTGCTAAATAGGAATTGAGGAACAAGGATGGATGTATTGAATAATTTGGGGTTCTGATGATAGCGTCTGGTTGCACTAGCCGCACAAGCAAACGATGGTGTTTCTAGCCTAAGCTGAAATCAATCTAACAAAACCCGCAAAACCCTAAGGGTAGCAGCCACTATATAAAGGAGGGAGAGGCGGCGGCGGTTAGTGCTTCGTTCACGCGTGAGCGATCAGCGTGAACAAGATACCACCCCTAGGTGTCCAGCCCGAAATACAAGGCCCATGGGCCATTAGCATAGGTGACGCAGCACCAAGTTCCTTTATTCAATTATTGATAAGTGTTGGTCTAAGCAGCTTGATATCCATTCCACGTATGATTGTCTCCATGCTTGGTGTTGCCATCATCTCCATTTAGCTTGCCTCCCGATCCTTGATTCCTAAGTAAAATAATATCACTTGCTTTAGGCAGCATCATAGAGTTCATAGAATATGGATGTACTCTGAGAAACGAAGTTACCTGATAATTTAGTTGGCGAGCACATGCTCTACTAATTGGTCCTCGCACATCAAAAGCAGTAGGGATAGTTGTATCAGTGGAAGAGATGTCCTCATCACGATCGACACACTCAATCCAGGCCGTTGATTCCCAATTGGACAGCCCAAAAAGAGGGGGGCAAGTGGTGCGGTGTAGCTGAGCTGGTTGGGTTCAGCCGAGTCAAAGTGGCTCGATTGGTGGAACAGTGAAATCAGGTTTTTGAAAAATAGGCTGTGAAGGTTTGGGAATTTTTAGAGGTAGAAGTTTAACTCCAAAAATTCCGAACTTTTTATGGAAGATTACTGGATCCCATAACAACCTTGTGTAATTTTTCCAGAAATTTTCATGCAATGCATTTCTCTCTAGAAAAATTACAAGAAACTGCCCTAGGGGTTTGACCAGGGTTTTAACAGCTTTGACTACCCCTTTTAAAATAGCAAATAAAATCTAAAAATTATGAAATTTTTCAGAGGAGCTACTGAGATGTTCTAAAACCTAGTAAAAATAATTCAAGAGGATGATCCCAAGATTTGGTTAGAAAGTTTCAAAGGGTTTTGCTTCAAGTCAATTAAAGCAATAAGTTTTTGAATTCAACAAAATCTTTGAAAGAATATCCAGAAAATTCAAATGACAACATGATGCAACAAAATTTTTAATTTCTACTCATTTTTATACATTTGAAACACAAACCATGTTTTGGGATGTTATAGTCTAGGTGATGCTAACGGGCCGGGCACGGGGACCTAGGGTCTTCGGAGGCGAGCCGACGGTGTTTTTCGCAGCGGCGCCAAGTACTAAGGCCAAGTACTAAGCTAGCAACAATGGCATAAACTACTCACCTAAGGCGAATTGAAGAGCGCATGTGGTTCCGAGGCTCACCACGATCACGAAGTTGAAGATGATGAGGTCAGAGATGAATTGGGGCGGTGTGACATCCCAAATTTGGAATGTTTTTGAAGCATTTAAAAATAAAAATAATCATTTGATTTTTCTTGTTTAACTCAAAGCTTAATTTGAATTTTCAGAAAACAAAAATCATTTAATGTGAATAATCTAAACTTCAATTAAATTCAAAACCATTTTATTTGGGTTCCTTGAGTTCTAGAGCATTTTTTTGAATTTTCTCGGATTTTTTAGAGTTTATTTGCTATTTCTTTGAGCTCAGTTTTATTTAATACAATTTCCAAAATTCGAAAATCTATTTTTTCGGATTTTTCCTTTTGGGGTGAATTCTTTTTCCACCTGGGATTTTTCCTTTTTCCTCTCGGCCTGGTCCTTTTTCGTCGGCCCGCTTCTTCTTTTCCTCCCGCGCCAGCACAACCAGCTCCTCCTACTCTCTCTCTCTCTCTCTCTCTCTCTCTCTCTCTCTCTAACTGTTGGCCCACCACGTCAGCTCCTTCCTCCCCATCCCCGTTTCCTTGTCGTGTATGTGTCCGACACGAACAGGCCGCTGGCTTCCTCTCAAACTCTCCCGTCCTGGCCTTTTTTAAGTGCACGACCCACGTCGTTTCTCTCACCTCATCCTCCTCTCCCAAAACCCCAAGCTGTCACCACTGGTCTCGTCTTCGTTGCACTGAATTTCGCCGAGGAAGTCGTCGTCGCCGTAAGCGCCTTGATGTCATTGCTCCTTCGTCCGTGCCGTCACCACCTTTGGATTTTCCTCATCGTGTTCTAGTCGGTGCCTACTTCCTCATCGCCCGAGAGTCGCCGAGCCGTTCTCACCACCGTCATCCCCAATTTCGGCTACTGCCGCTGTTCCCGATCTCATTGTCGGTGAGTCTTCTCGCCTCCCCCATGCACGCCACCTCGCGACCCTCACTATCCTCTTCCAATCGCCTCCCTTCTTTTTGTCGCTCCATCACCATGGTGCCCCACCATCATCGCCATTCTTCTCCACTGCCGGTTGCCATCGCGTTGCCGCTCCCATCCTTCTCCGGCCGCCCCGAGCTTCCCATCGAGTTCCCCTCGCCGTCGCCAATCCCGTGCTCATCTCAGTTTACCTCAGGTGTCATTGCTTCGCCGTCGCCATCGCTCACTGACATTCTCCACCACCGCTGCCACCTCACTGTTGCTCACGCCGCTCCACTACCACCCATAGGATCGCTAGAGCCCCGGGGTTCTGTCGTCGCCATTCGCCGTCACCACCGCTTGCCCGAAGTTGCCACCTCCTCCTCTATTTCTCCCTCTGCTCTTTCTCTTTCTTTCTCCCTCCCTCCCTCTCTCTCTCTCTCTCTCTCTCTCTCTCTCTCTGTTGTGTGGGTCCCACATGTCAGCTCTTCCTTTCTTTCTTCTTTCTCTCTCTTCCAGCCTAACCCCACCTATCAATCTCTCTTTCTTTCTCTGCTAGCCTGGCCCCACCTGTCAATATCTCTTTCCCTCTCTCTTTCACTTATAAGTGGGCCCCACTTGTTAGTTTACTTTTCTTTTTCTTTTTCCTTTTTTTCTTTTTCTTTTCAGCCGAAGGAATATTCTTTTCTCTCTCTCTTTTTCCTTTCCCGCAAATCTTTCGAGAGTTCGTTCTTCATTGTCCGAACTCCGATTCCGAACTCCGATTCTGTCCGATCGTGCTACGGAGCTCGAGAGGCTACATTGATCAGAGGAGAAGAATGAGTGAAGCTCAAGGAGTGATGTGACGCGCATGTCGCAAGAGGAGAAGCTCACCAAAGCGGCAATGGCGCGGAGGCGTGCTCACCGGGGTCGAGAACGACACTCACGTTCCTGCGTAACCGTTGAGAAGCGCGAGATAACGGCGGGCGCACGAGAAAATGGGTGGCAATGAAGGCGTTCTGGTGATGCAAGCGGAGTTGGCGCGGGTGGTGTGATGTGGAGCATAGTGTGGGGGCAACAGGAGTAGTTGGGCGCAAAAACAGTGGATGGCAATGCATACCATAGACGAGTGGCGGCGCAGGCGCGAGTGCGCTGGCGCCTAGGGACGAGGCGAGGTGGAAGACGACCCTAGTGAGTGGGGCCAAGGTGTCAGCGAGGGTGAGAGGCAGGGCGCAAGGTGGACTGGCGAGTGCGCGAGGGAGTTGGGCTGCTGGGCTTTCACGTATAGTTTGACGAATTTTCAAATATGGTAAATGAGCTTCACAAATTATGAAAATTTTTATGTGGGCTCCTGATACAGTGTAATTGCTTGTGTAGGTTTTCCAATATTTATCTGTTTTAAATTTCTGTCGAAAATTCTTTTAAGGGCACTTTTTGTATGCAAATGCAATAATTGATTTTAGAGAAATTAAAAAAAACACACTCAAATTATTTCCACATTTATTCTCAGTACAATTATCCCAAGTTTTGAACCTTTGGGATGTTACATAGGTCTTATTTGGACGCTACAACATTTGAATACTACAGTTTTTGAAAAACACAGTTTTTAAAGTAGAAGGCATGATCAATAGCATGGTGGTAAGATCTCCAGGTGTGAGGCTACCAACCAGGGTTCGAACCCTGGTTCTCACCAAAAAAAAAGCCCCTCGCTGTGTGTTCCCCATGGTCGTTGCACGGTCGCTAAACGGTCGCGTATGGGTAAGAGCCGGCTTTCGGGGCTTTTTCTAGACCTTGATGAAATGCCTTCGGGATGTCTCTCCCCTTAGGTCTAGTTTTTTTTTTTAAAAAAAAAAGTAGAAGGCTTGATATACTACAGTTCATGAATATCACAGGGTTTTTTTTTTCCAGTATTGAGAAAACTATGACGCGTTTAGTACTTGCAGTATTAAGTACAATATTTTGCTTTAAAAATATCTTTTAAATTGGCTAGTCATGATTAAGAAAATTAATAAGTTGAATACGTGCATGGGAGCTACACTTCAATATGCACTTCATTGGTAGCTAGTTTCTACTTCCCCGATTTCACGTTGGAATCACTCATTGAACTTAAAGGCCATCTCGTGTTCAACACAGCATATTTTTTTATACGGACGTGGCAGAAGCTGCAACATTTTTTTCTTAACCAACTCAAGATGCACACTCGCGCATAGAACGGGAACGCGTTTAAATACTCGAAAGATACCATGGTATATAATAGTACATTTTTTGTTTTATCCAAGCACCTCAGTCCGATAGATCTAGATCCTCTGCGTTAGTGCTGATGTTCAATGTATAAACAGTGTTTTATGAGTACGTGAAATATACTCTGCAGTGTCACGGTAGCAAATACCGTAGCAACAGTGAAATATTTACTGCAGCGATTTTACTTTAGCAAAAAAAACACTGTAACTATTAATCTCAACATTTGTTTTTTGATCAGGTGGTAGAAATCGCTTCATAATGCCACGGACTATAGATCCTATGCATTGAAGGAATTGCAGCGATTTTACTTTAGTAAAAAAAACACTGTAACTATTAATCTTGATATTTGTTTTTTGATGGAACGGTAGAAATCGCTTCCTAATGCTACATACTGTAGATCCTATATATTGAATCCTTCAACGCAAATGATCAATTTCCAAATCAATACTACTGATTTTCAATGAAACCACGGTATCCTTTAAAACCCCAAAACACACAATGTATCTTGTATTGTAGCCAATTTTGCCGGATTGAATGGTCAGCGACATGAATAGTTCCAGCACGTTGCTTTCGATCAGATAAAAAAAAAATACTATGCAGGCCACCGGCGTTAGACTATATGGAGGACCATAACGAGTCTATATACAGCCGCTATATGGCATTCACTGAAAGAGAAGGCAGGCAGGCACAGAGAGAACGTACGTGCAGGACGAGCTTGTCCAGGCGACGAGCAACAACAGGTCAGTCTTATCAACATTGTCCCTCCCCATTGCGACGTGGCGACCATGCATTCCATTCGTCGTCGCATGGGAAGAGAAGATCCCCACCCACCCCCCACCCCCCGGGCCGCCCGCTCCTGCATGCTTAATTCGCGCCTTGAACATGGCCAAATGCATGCTACTGCATGCGACGAGAAGTGACATAGTACGCCACGTCGCAACGGGGGCATTTAATGGTGTAAGGCTGGCCTGTTGTTGCTTGTGGGATGGGCAAGCTCGTGATCGTGATCGCGCTCGCGCGGCACGTTCTCAGCCTCTGACTGTGCCTGCCTGCCTTCTCAATGGTGATAAGGCTGGACATGCATGCGAGTTCGTGCTGCACGGCTGGGCACGCTCGTCCCAATGCCTGCACGCTTTCAGCGTAGCATTAGAAATATACTGTAGATTGATGGGTTATGGTACTTCACTCTCGATGCGGTTATCCGGTTGATTTTTGGACTTTTCACAATTGTTAAGAGGAGTCGATGGACTTACTCCAAGTATATATTTTTATCCGGTCGAAAGCAAGGTGCTAGCACTCTTCATATCGCTGTCGACACGTCCAGAGGGCACGTGCCTCTTCTGCTAGCCTGACGATATAGTAGATTAAGGCCTCATCTTTTTCAAAAAAAATAAAAATAACCAACTTCACATTTTGCAAGGTCTCATTCCTGAAAGCGTATCCTCTGACATTGCATAGCAATATCGTGGTACTACAGTATTATAACATTGTGTAGCAGCCGTTAGATCAGAAGCCGGATGATGAGGCTGCGATTTTCCACGGTAACAAATACTGTACCAATTGTACTGTAGCAGACAATGTAACATTAGTGCTGTTTAAAAACGTTGTGGCATCACTGTACACTACTACAAAACAGGCTATAGTAGACACCCCATCACAGACGGTTCCTTTGGAACCGTGCGTGATAACCATTGCCGCACTGCGGGTGGCGCGGAAGAATATCACGAGCGGTATTTTTTAGAACCAAATGCGTGATGATCATCTATCACGAGCGGTTTGTAAATAGAACCGTGCGTGATATTACCGACGGTTCTATTCACAAACCGTGCGTGATAATCACCCAATCACGAGCGGTTCTATTTAATAACCGTGCGTAGAATATCCTGAGCGGTTCTATTTACAAACCGTGCGTGATTTGGTGATTATCACGAGGCGGTTTGTGAATAGAACCGTCGTGTAATATCACGACGGTTCTATTTACAAACCGTCTCGTGATAGTCATCTATCCTGACGGTTTTTATTAAGAACCGTGCGTGATATGCTAACGTATAAATTGGCGCGACACATCCCTCTGCCAGCCTTTGCTTGTGTCCCTTTGACCGCCTTGCCATTGTGCCTCTGCCACTCCTCTGCTGCCTTGTTTGGATAAATATAATCAGCAAGCCGCCCTCTGCTGCTTTGGGCTCCACTTAGATCTGTAGCTAGCTTCTCCTCCCCGGTGCGGGCCACTTCCTCCTCTAGCTCCTCCAACTGCGATTTCTCCCTAATTAAGCAGATGAAGTAATCTTGATTATCCTTTTTCACTCTATTGATTAGTAAATTTCCTGACTTTGCTACTCTATACATAGGCGCTAATGTTTTGTTTTCTTTGTTGTATTCCTTAATCGGAAGCATAGGGTTTAGGTTTCAATTAATACTACTTGATGGGAAAAGGCAAAACGTACATACATCTAGCTCTCAATTTGATGGACCCTATTTGTAGAAAATGAAAAGCAAAACATGTAGCCTTTAATTAATCTGGTGTAATTCCTTTGTGCAACGATGAGACAAAAGCAGTAAGTATGCGTGCAAAGAAGTGAAAGTCTTAATCAGAACTAATTTCATGAGTAGTTTTCTAGAACAGATTAAAAAGAAGAATTTATGACACACCAAGATAAGTCACATGTGCAATGATGTATTTTATATTTCCTCCATTTATATCCATGAAGAAACGTCATCACAGTGGTTTATTGTTTCAATTATATGAAAACAGATACCCATGCAATCGCGCGGACCAACTTGCTAGTTATTAATTAGGATCTTCCTCTTGTCTTTTGTCTCCTATCTAATCAACAATCATGCGGATAATCAATAATTATCCGTTCGCCACCTTAGAGAGGAGAAGGTTGGACCCTTGCCCTAAGCGCCTCCAACACCGCCACCTCCTCCCCATTCGCCACCTTAGAGAGGAGAAGGAAAGGAGAGAATCGTATTTTCTTCGTGACCTTGAGGGTAACGATCTATAACCCTTTATATTTGCTATAAATTAATCGCTAATCAATTTTGACACTAATTTGTTACATGCGTAGTGTAGATGGATCGGCTGGATGTGCAGTGTGAACCGTGTGAGTCAAGAGTACATTAATGGCGTGGTTGCTTTTAGAAGAGCGGCGGCGGGATATGTTGAAGAAGGAGATAAATTTTATGTCTTGTCCATGCATTGATTGCGGTAATTTGAAGATGTTTAACAACGGCGCAAATAAAGCGCACTTGATTGAAGGGTTTCACAAAAGGGTATACATGTTGGACGATCCACGGTGAAGAAGCGATTATTACACATGAAGTTAGTAATGGCGGCACCGCCGAGGAAGTCAACGATCGCGGATGTGGTATCTTGCTTTTGATGAGGATATGTCACACGATGACAATCTGGATCGGATGCTCTGCGATCGAAGAGAACTTCTGATGAAAGAGAGTTTTGTAAATTCGAGGGCTTAAGGGAGGACTCGGTGAGACCTTTGTTCCACGGTTGCAAGCCGGAATATACAAGGTTGTCAACCGTGCTTGAGCTGCTGAAATTGAAGGCAAGCAATGGTTGGTCCGATAAGAGTTTCACGGCATTGTTAGGTCTCTAGCGGACATCCTTCCGGAGAAGCGTGTTGCCCAAAGACCACCTATCAAGCAAAGAAGGTTATTTGTCCATTGGGAATGGAAGTAGAAAGAATACATGCATGTCCGAATGATTGTATCCTCTACCGTAAAGAGTATGCGAACATGCATGTATGTCCTGTGCAAAGCATCCCGATACAAGCGTCGAGAATCTTGCTAAGGTGAAGCAAGGACCTCCTGCTAAGATGTTGTGGTATCTGCTGTGATCCCACGTTTGAAGCGTTTATTTGCGAGCATAAAGGCGCAAGATTGCTGCGTTGGCACTCGGAGGGCGTAAGAGAGATGGAAAGCTAAGACACCTGCTGATTACGCCTAGTGGAGAAACTTGATCGAGCTTGAAGAGTTCGGTCGGAGCAGAGGAACATAAGGTTAGGGTTGAGTCTGATGGAATGAATCCTTTCGGTAACATGAGCGTGAGACATAGCACCGGCCCGTGAATCTATGTATGTACAACCTTCCTCCTTGGTACGTGTATGAAGCGGAAGTACATTTTGATGTCACTACTTATCCAAGGGCGAAGCAACACAGGAATGATATTGATGTGTACCTAGCACCATTCTTTGGAAGATCTTGTGACCTTTGTGGAATGAAGAATGCAGGTATGGGATGCGTACAAGCGAGAGAACTTCACTTCTGGCGCCATGTTGTTCTCGCACCATCCATGATTTTCCTGCCCTTGGTAACTGTCGCTTCGACTTGATACAAAAGGAGCCAAAGCACATCAAGACCTTTGCTTAGATGCTCTGAGAGTGTATGGTTTGAACAACTCGCAGCATAAAGCTGTGTATATCGTCACCGTAGGTTCCTTCCTCAGAGTCACCCATACCGCAAGATGAAAAAAACAATTCGGCGGAAATAAGGAGAGCGATTCACTCAAGGGCTTTTAGAGGAAAGAGGTCTATGATATGGTTAAGGATATCGATGTTGTGCTTGGGAAGGGATGTAAATTAAGAACCCGTGAGAAGAACATCTGGAAGAAGCGGTCAATTTTTGGGACTTGCCTTATTGGGAGCACTTAGAAGTTCGCCATTTGCATCGATGTCATGCGTGAGAAGAATGTATGTGATAGCTTGATTGGTCTCTTCTTTGAACATTAGTGGCAAAACAAAGGATGGTGTTAGCGCGGCGTGACTTAGTTGATATGAACATAAGGATGAGTTAGCACCGGTGAGAGACCGATCTGAGACGAACGTACCTTCCCCGACTTGCTACACTCTATCCAAGGCCGAGAGAAATGAACTGTGCCAGAGCTTGCATGGAGTGAAAGTCCCATCTGGTTACTCCGCTAACATTAAGAACCTTGTTTCTATGTAAGATTTGAAATTAATTGGTATGAAGTCTCATGATTGTCATGTCTTGATGACACAAATGCTTCTGTTGCAATTAGAAGTATCTTGCGAACAAGGTCCGAGTGGCAATCTTGAGGTCGTGTTATTTTTCAACTCAATTGCTCGGAAGATCATTGATCCCCAAGGACTAGATGCTCTGCGAGGCGAGGTGGTGACCACTCTATGTCATCTTGAGATGTATTTCCCTCCGTCATTTTTCGATATCATGGTCCATCTCATTGTTCACCTTGTGAGAGAGATAAAGATATCGACCTGTGTTCTTCGTCATATGTACCCGTTCGAGAGGTACATGGGAATTCTCAAGTCCTACGTCGGAATCGATCTCGACCGAGGCGGCATCATCGAAGGTTATGCAACCGAAGAGGTCATTGAGTTCTGCGTCGACTACATGGCTCGGTGTAACCGATAGGTGTGCCTCTATCTCGCCATGAGGGGAGATGGATGGTATCGGGACCATCGGAAGAAATCAATAACTCCGATCTGGATACATACGCTCAAGCCCATTTCATGGTCTTGCAACACATGACCCAAGTGTCCCGTATATCGGCGAGCACAAAGACATGGTGCGCCAATGTAATCCGACCGTTCGGAGGTTTGGATCACGAGAAACACAACCGTCGGTTCAACGAATGGTTAAAGGTGCGAATCAGGGAGGTCATCAAGTGATGATCTGTTGCTATGGTTGTACGAGGGCCACAATTTACAATTGTCACATGGCAAGGATCGACATCAATGGGTACACATTTTATCTGGCAACTCGGGATAGGAAGAGCCTGATCGAGAATAGCGGTGTTCGCATAGATGCATTCAATACCGATGGGATGAGGAGCTCCTACTATGGGCAAATAGGCGAGATATGGGAGCTCGACTCGTGCTTTTCAAGATCCCCTATTTCGGTGCCGTTGGGTCCATCTCGCCGCAGTGAAGGTCGACAAATGCGGTGTCACTACCGTGGACCTCGAGCGTGTCGGATATAAAGACGAACCATTCGTCTTGGCTAACCAAGTTGTTCAAGTCTTCTATGTAACCGATCCGGCAAATAAGAAGCGCCACGTAGTTCTTCATGGAAAAAGGAGGATTTGTCGGAGTTGAGAATGTAGTGGGCGAGGAAGAATACAATCAATTTGACGAGTTGCCTCCTTTGGAAGCGGCATTAGGCTCGAGGAAGAACCCGGTGAGGAAGCTAGCTATATCGGCGTCGATCATCACGAAGGCCTATATCTTAATTAAGAATTTACTCCAATGTAATTAATTTATTCCATAACATCATGTGTTATGGACTTGTAATCTCTCATATATTTTGATGTCAGCGTGAAATTGTCATGTGTTGATGTGTTATGGACTTGTCATATTTGATATTGATGTCAATGTGGGCGTACATTGTAATGTGGAGTATCAAAATTGTCATCATACTTGATTTGAGTTGAGTTGAATTAGATATGAAATTTTGAAGTCAAATGTGTTATGAACTTGTTATGGACTTGTCATATTTGATATTAATGTCAATGTGTGGGCGTACATTGTAATGTGGAGTATCAAAATTGGTTTCACTTGATTTGGAGTTGAGTTGAATTAGATATAAAATTTTGAAGTCAAATGTGTTATAAACTTGTCATCATACTTGTCACGGGTTAGAATTCATATGGACTTGTCATAATTGTCATCATACTTGTCTCAAAGAGTTCACTCTGTTTTCTCGGGATATTTATGTCTCACGGTGTTCAGATGTTTTGTCGAGATATCATAAATTGGCCTCGGGTTGTCGGCTATCACGAGCGGTTTTATTATACAACCGTCAGTGGAATATATCACGAGCGGTTGAAATGAGAACCGTGCGTGATATATCTCCTGACGGTTCCATAATAGAACCGTGCATGATATTCATATCACGAGCGGTTCTATTATGGAACCGTCAGGATATATATCCTGAGCGGTTCTCATTTCAACCGTCTGTGATATACTTTAAATAAGGCGAAGCGCTAGGGTTTTCCTCTCACTTCTCACTTCCTCTCCGCGCTTACTCTCTCTGGCTTTCGTTACGCCTCCTCTAGGGTTTAGGGCTCACCTTCACGCCGACTCGACCTCGGCGCCGCCGCCCGACATTGGTGCCCCGACCTCTGCGCCGCCGCCCGACCTCGGCGCCGACCTCGGGCCGCCGCCCGACCTCGGCGCCCCCGTTCACCTCCCAGGCCGTAAGCCCCAACGTCGCCGCCTTCGACCTCGGTGCCGCCGCCCACGACATTGGCGCCTCCGACCTCGATGCCGCCGTCCTCCTCCCCGTGTCGGCCTCCTCCCTCTGCACGGCCTTCTCCCATGCGCCGTCCTCCTCCCGTGTCGACCTCCTCCCCAGCTCCCTCCTCCCGCATCGGCCTCCTCCCTGCCTGCCTCCCAGTTCTTGTCACGGCATCCTCTCTGTGAGTATTGCTCCTCTGTGGCGATTCGGTTGATCTTTGCATATATATATATATATATATATATATATATATATATATATATATATATATATATATATATATATATATATATATATATTTGCTATGCTAGTTGCAAATTAATCGATGGGCTTGTTGACATGCTCTGTGATGAACTCCGTCTTATCTTGAGATTGAATGTGATAGTTAGTTCATACTTGAGCTCTATTGTATTACTTACTCTTGTCAATATGTTGTCTTCGTTAATTGGTTACTTCGGTTCAACTCATAGTTCTATTGCAAATTGATCAATTGTATTGACTAGTTTGTGATTCTTCTAGTAGTATGTATGAGCTCATTCAACTTTTCATTTGCCATCTTGATCTCTGTAGTCAACCTCTGTTTGATGGAAGTTTAATCTGTTTTAGATTATGCAGTTGAGATCATTTGACAGTTAAGCAAAGTATTGTTTAGAGCTCATAGTTTGAATTTATATTATCATATTCATTTCATGAAGAGTATAGACAATAGGATTGAGATGGCAAAGACTTGTTCTTTAGCTACTCTCATACGAGAGCACATAATATCATCAATCGCATTTCCTTAGAAAGTAGGCTCGGGCAAAAGATTTGTATCACTAGTTTCTATCTATACAAAGATCACAAGAGAAGTTTGGTGGATTAAGGAGTGTTAGGAGTGTTAGAATAGAAGCTCGTGGATTAAGGAGTGTTAGGAATGTTAGTAGTCTGTATGAGCTCATTCAACTCTTCATTTGCCATCTTGATCTCTATAGTCAATCTCTGTACTTCTTCACGAGAGCAAGTAAGCGAGATGGCAAAACACTGTCTTTGCCGCCGTCACCGACGCCGCAGATGGAAGAAAGCGGCGACGAGGCCGCCAACACCGACCCAGAGATGGAAGAGGCGCCGACGAGGCCGCCAACACCGACCCATGAGATGGAAGAGGCGCCGACGAGGCTACCGCCACCGTCGGCGATAATGACACTAAGCGAGATGGCGGAGGACAATCGAAAATGCCTCTGGGCGGTGGTCATCACGGAGGTCGGTGACTTTGGGGTCCCTCTGAGTCCCAAGAGATCGTGGCGAGATTCCGGACCATCTGCGGGATACTTGGAAGGAGCAGGTCCTCATCACCACACCAAGGTGGAAGGACTGACGAAAGAAGCGAAAGCGTATTGTGGATGTAACTTTCGAGAAGTTCACTATTCGAGTATACATGTGGCACGCGTCGCGACGGACGGCGATGCTCACGATGGGTAAATCGTGGAGGACCTTCAAGAGCATTCTTGTCACGAAATGCGTGAACACGGGTCGACGCCCTTCAGCGCGGTTTAGATTCTTGGCGAAAGCATGGGACACCTTTGTGGCTATGAAAACATCGGCGAATTTAAGGAGCAAAGTGCGGCGCACAAAGCTCTCGGACCACGAAACACTCACCCGCAGACTCGGCTCCGCTGGTTACGCTCGTAAACATGAGAATGGGCGGCGAGAAGGAGAACCCATTTCGATGTCACGGACCAGCGTTCCCTAAAATTTGGTTAAGCGAGGGCACAAGTCTCGTCTTGAGCACATCTCCTTCACAAACCCGCGAGACGTGAAGTGTCCCAGCGTGTGGTAAGTATATCGAACTACTAAGTTGTTAATAAGTCCATAACTTCATAGTGTCTATAATAACGTGATGACCTCTTGCGGCGTGACTTGATCGCCCAAGCTTCCCAAGGCTCCTTCCGTGCGAGCGGGGAGAAGGATATACTATCTCTGACCTTGGGAAACAAGGAGCACCGGGTCGCACGTGAGGCCTTGGGGTTAACGTGCCTTGGATTCATGGATTCACGGACGACTACTACGTATAGGACTAGGAAGAGATCCAAGGCGAAACACGACAACCGGTTAGTGCAGATGATTACTAACCAATTTCAAGTAGAGATGGCGATTATTGCGAGTCAAATGGATATACTCATGAGCGGTGATGCAAAGCCGCCCGCTAATTTGGAAGACAGTCCTCCTCGGCGTCGGAGTGGCGTCGCGTCGCGCATAATTGTGAACATGGCGACGTCCGATTCCGATAGACAACATCAAGGTAGCGTACATCTATGGAATGCACCAAAGATAGACCCTAACGATGCCTTAGCTAATTGCGTGTCGTTTTGTAGGAGCCGGCATACTGTAAGCTCCAAGTGAGGATGGATGGGTCCTTTGTATTGAGGCTGCGCAGGGATGGTGTATCCATACGAGGAAGGGCGGTCTGACCACGGTGCCCGGTGGTGCACGGTTACGCCAAGGTCGGTGGATATGGTACATGTCAATTTTGAGCCATCATTTGGACATTTGCCCGAACGAAGAGATCACAACACTAGGGGATGCCGTCCTCTCTTTTATCCGATGGCCCAAGAAGAACATCGCCACGGAACCAGCGATCTGCGATCTGGACACGACCATTCCTCTCCAACGGACCCTCGATGACTCCACCTCATGTTTAGCCTCAAAAGGCCACCTCTTGATTCCGTGGAGAAGGCGCCGAAGAAACGACAAAAGCGTGCCGGCGTGTCGGTTCGAGTCGTCTCACAAAAACGATGCCAATCGCTAAGGCCAAATCGAAATCAACGAGCGTTAAGCGCCTCCCAAGTCCGGAAGTCCGGAAGTCCGCGATACCGAAGTCCGCGATACGGGAAGTCGCGATACTCGGGAAGTTCGCGATACCCGGAAATACATCATCGGAAAACCGTTGTGTTCGTGCGATATAATGCACGCCGGACATGCTTGTCGCTTTGCATGCACGGTACTTGGACAAGACCCAAAAGAAGGGGTCCGATCTTTGGAATCACCGTCGGAATCTGAGGACAAGCATTTCTTCAGCGGACGAGGTACTTCGTCGTGGGCTTCAATGATTTATTTGAACTATTCAACCTCGTTGGCCTCGACATCTCGCTTCTCACGATGTTGGACAACGTAAGTCGTACAATCAAGTTCTACATTCATCTAATACCGATAAATATCACAACTCATTGCTTATGTATAGATACATCTTTGCAAAATGTCCGGAATGGAAAGAACCGGTGGGTTTCCTCGACCCACACGTGGTATCGTTGCAAACCATCCTACAAGACTAGCCCTTCGCCGAGAAATACATAACGAGGTCATTGCTTCTCTGAGAGGAACATGAAGTACATAGTGGTGCCCTACAACCGAGGGTAAGTGTCACTACTTGCTATACAAATTTCATTTGTACATTATCTGTAACACGAACTTAGGTTTAATGACTATAGCGACATACATGAGTAGGTACCATTGGATCCTTTTAGTTATTATACCCAAGAGGAACCATGTGATATACCTTGATTCCCTAAACCGCAACAAGCACGACTTGACACTCTAAGAGGAATACTCGAGAGGTATGCTCATTTCCTCCTTACATAACTCTATTGTAGTCTTCATTAGTTTGAAATGGCGAGGATAACTTTTTGAATCATGTAGGTCGTTCATCAATTATGTTGCCAACAAAGGAATATCTGATGGAAAAGCGCCTAACTAACACATAGGATGGATTTTCGATCGTGCTACAACACAATAATACTATATCATACTTCATAATAACGCGTCTCGAACCGACTATACCTATATATGTAATTCTATTTTTGCGGTGCCAAAGACAAAAGATGATGAGTTATGTGCAATCTACGTGCGCTATCATATGCGACTAATCCTTCTGACTAAGAAGAAGGATCACGAGGTTTGTCAATCTCGAAATAATTATTTCCTAATTATAAATTTAAATATATATAGCTTACCACTTTACTCTTAATTGGTAGCGGCAGGTCTTGGATTTACAATGTGATTCACTTTCGTTGCGGAAGAGATCAAGGACATTCGAGGAAGCTCTGCGCCTTTATCAACTCGAAATCATTAACGACAACGGAGAGTTTCACTCCGTCGCCAACCCGAGCATCACCCCACTAAAACCTCTCAACACAAACAATTGTAATCTAGTTGTAACTATAGCGACAATACTTGAACAAATCGATCTTTTGTAATTTATTTTGAGTAATGATCACTTTGAGTTGTCATGGTTTGCTTGAATCTGTTATTGTGAAATCTTTGTTTTTGTGATTGCTGAATCATTTACGTGAATGCTTGTTTTCGAGGGCATGGCTAGCAATTCACGAGGCTAGCCAGAAAACAACAAATTGTGGGCGGTATTAGCTATCACAGACGGTTTTTGTTAAAACCGTGCAGTGAAGGCAAATATCCGAGCGGTTTATTTAAAACCGTGCGTGATAGAAAATATCACGAGCGGTTCTATATAAAAGCCGTGCGTGATAGTCTAAATCACGAGCGGTTTTATTTAGAACCGTCGTGATATTCTCTATCACGAGCGGTTTTTATTTAGAACCGTCGTGATATTCTCGAATCCGAGCGGTTTTCGGTTGAAACCGTGCGTGATACTGACTTCACGAGCGGTTTTTAATAAAACCGTCGTGATATTCGTATCCGAGCGGTTTTGTACCGTGCGTGATAATATCTGTTATCACAGACCAACAAACATAGACGGTTTGGAAACCGTCTGTGATGACGGTTCCGAACCGTCTGTGATGTCGGTTCCTGTAGTAGTGGTAGCGGTTTATCTGGGCCGTTCTTAATTCTTAGATCGGACGGATCAGATCTGCCGAATGTCACGGTACTGTACTCCTGTGCCATTGCTAATGCAATGGTATATCTCTATAAGGCAGTCAAAATAGCAGATAGGCTGGTTAGAGAAGCTTTCTTTTTCGTTAACAGTGCATCACCATATGTCTTTTTTTATTTAATCTTTTTTAAATAATCTTTTAAAGTTATTTCCTCGCTAACTTTATTATCAATTCTAATCTTTTAATCACGCTATAACTTGTGACATGACCAAAGTATTCTATTTTGTCACGCCAACTTCCTCACGTGGCCAAATTAAAGCGCCTCAAAGTCCACCCGCTCCTGCTTGCTTCACGCCTTGAGCATGGCCGAATGCACAACGAATGGCATGCTGCTGCATGTGACAACGAATGGCATGCTACGCCACGTCGCAACTGGGGCATTTAATGGTGTAAGGCTGACCACTTGTTGCTTGTGGGATGGGCAGGTTCGTGCTCGCGCTGCACGCTCTCAGGGTTTGTTTGGTTGATGATCTGAATTTTATGCCTATAAAAAAGTGGTGCCTGGAGGTAGCCTGGAAAGTAGATGATTTTTGTCTGGCCAGGCAGACCTAAAGATGAGTTGTTTGGTTGAAAGTATGTGTATGAAATTGGTGAATAAAAAATAGAACGTTAGATCAAACAATCAACACAGATCTAGGAGACCTGGCAGGCTTGGGAGCCAGGCGCTCATTTTCTCGCTTTGGGTCCTGGGAGCGAACCATCACAGATGACAGCGCGATCGGGAGGTCCCGCCAGCGGATGGTCACCAGGGCGAAGCAAACATGCTCTCGACCTCTTGTGCTCGCTGGCTTCTCAATGGTGATAAAATTTGGACATGCGAGTTCGTCTTTGCAATTTGGACATGCTCGTCCCAATGCTGCGCTTCGATGTAGCATTAGAGCATGTATAATAAACTTATATTAGTCGTCTATAGTTATTGCTATGTAGGATTTCTACTGATGTGGATGAAAAGTAATAAAGAGAGAGAAAGATACTGTCTATAATCCTGTAGCCGATTATAGCACCAAAAACAAGAAAATCATTAAATGATTGTGTGTTCTATAAAGATAACTAACAAGACAGCAGTTGTCTGTACCATTGTATGAGATGTCTTTCGTGATGTCTATAGGTGACATGAAAAGTTGCTATAGACCTCAGCTGTCTGTGCTATTGTACATGCCCTTAGAAAAATACTAGTCATCAATCCGTGCATTGCACCGACTACATATTGTGCTTCAATTTATTTTATTAGTGTTAAAAGAACACTTGTGCAACTCCTAACCGAATTAGCATAAAACCTTGAGAACCATAACATTTTACTTATTTTAAAGATATTAAACTTTATTCCTATAGTCTTAGCATTGTGGGCTTCCATGTTCCAGTACAACACTATGCAATGTTTAAACTTTTTATTCAATTAGGATGATCCCTTCAACACAATACCATTCACAGTCCACAAACATAAAGAAAATAGAAGGAGATGATTTTAAATTTTGGTGTATTGTATATATTTATATTAATTCCTATTTTATTAAAAAAAGATAATGCCATATTGTGTACTTAAATTATAGTTGCATATACAACTTCAAAGTTCTAAAATTATATAAAATTTACATGTTTTCATTTGAAATTTCTTGAGAACTTTAAGTTTTTATTTACAATTTTAAAACTTATATGTTTATTCTAATTTGGATACAACTTTTTTACATTCAAAATTTTAATTATGTTTTCTCTTAATTTAATTTAAAATTTGAGTTAATATTTAATAAAATTAAATTACTTTCTAAGGTTTAATGGCAATCCAAATTCTAATTTATGTATTACGCTTTAATTTTATTTTACAATTATATGTATATTTGATTTAATTTTATGTCTAAACTAAAGTTAGTTAAACATATGGGTTTATATTTTCCAATCTTTTTATGAATCTGATATAATTTATTTTGATACGTTTAAATTAACTCAAAAGAATATTAATGATGGATTTAATTTTTATTATTAAATTTATATCTTGTGTTCCATACACTATCGACTCAAATTGTTGTATCAATAAGAACCTTTTAAGTGGTGTTGTATGATTTTGTAACCATTTTCTCTAGACAACATACTCCTTATTTAAGGTACAGAATGGGGTATCACCTGCCATAAATGTTTAAATTTTATGTTTCGAGTTTAATACCTAACTATGAAGTTTTTCTATATTGATTTTGCATTTAGTTTAATTAAAATTGTGTGCCATTCTTTTATGTTTACCTTCATTTTGGATTTACATTTAGTGCGAGGTTCAATTTTAATAGAAAAAATATATTAAAAATAACTAAAATTATTAATTTCAATATATACTTATTTTCATAATTTTTTATTTCTTGTTGATTGAATTAAATTCATGCTTAATTTTATTTCTAAATTTTAGTATATTTCACTACTACAGAAAATACTATCATAGACGGTTCAAAATCGTCATCGCAGATGGTTTTTCTAAACCGTCTGACTTTATGGGTCAGTGATGACATGAGTCATCACAGACGGTTTTTGAACCATCTGTGGAAAAGCTATCAAAGACGGTTCTAAACAATATCTGTCTGTGATAATAGACTATCACATACGGTTCTTATTTAGAACTGTCTGTGATAGTTTTTTCTATTGAAAAAAATCGAATTTTGAGCCAAACCAATCAATTGCTGGACAGTTGGACCCAAGTACCTGTATATGGCTGATTACATAATCTGGAATAAAAGAAAACTCAAACTAGATGGTGAACAAACGGCGAAAATGAGTGCTGAAACTTCGGAGGCCGTTTTGAGGCCCTAAACGATCTTTTTTGGATTTTTTTTTCACTTTTCCAGAGCCTCACAAGTGAATCTAACTTGGACTTATGGATTTTCGGGTTAAACTTTTTGTTAGCTTTCCAATGAGCTAAAGAACGTCGCAATCCGACTTCGTATGTAAAAGTTATGGCTGTTTTATCGGACAATGCGCGAAACCAAAATCTGTTCGGGTTCGGATTTGTGGCCGGGGAGGAAAACGAGTCCGAGACGAAGAGGCGGACGATGGCCTGGTACTTTAAGTCAGGGATGCTGAGGTGTTCGCTGTCAATGTCCATGTGCTTCATCTCAAAATCTGCAATCTTATCTTGATCTATCTATTCACAAGAAAACCCCGGTCACCACTAAGAGTCACCAAAAGCAACAAGGTAGGGGGAAGCGATAAGCGATTGATCACTTACTGGCATGGGTCCTGCGCGTCCCTCCTCCTCCTCCTCGTCGGCTGCGTCTTTGTAACATCTCAAATGTATAATTAGGGTTTGTTCAAGCATAATTATATGTGTAGAAATTAAAACTTTTTCTCACATCTTGAAAACCCCTAATCTCTCATGTAATTCTTGTCCAAGAGTTGTGTAATCCAAAAACACAAAGCTCTTGTTGACCAAAAGTCAAACTCCTTTTCCAATTATCTTAAATCTTGTGCCAAACATTTGGAAAATATTTTCCTTGGTCCTAAAACTGATGTGGGACCCCTCTGAAAAATATCACAAGTTGTAAAACTTGTTTGATAAATTTTGGAGGTAAAACAAATCCTTGAACAACCTTCATGAATTTCCTGAGAAAAATGCATTGCATAATAACCTCTGGAAATTTTATGTAAGTGAATCTTAATGTCAGCAAGCTCCAGTTAAAATTTCATAAATTTTGGAGCTCAATTATATTCAAACAACCTGCAAAATCTCATTTGTTGAAATTGAATTTAAAAGCTTGATGCTTGTTCCTTGGGCTAGCCACTTTCCCAAAATTTGGTCCACCAACCTTTTCTCCACGGCTCGTCGGGCCTCCTCTCCACCTTGATCAGTCGTGGCCGTTGGATTAACATCCAACCGCCACGACCTCCTCCTCACCTTCTTGCACCAAGTCCTCCCCACTCACATGAGGTCATCGCCCTTGGATCCAAGATCCATGGCCATGACCTCCCCTCACTGTTAAACTAAGCAAACCTCCCACCTAAACGAGGTCGTAGCCGTTGGATCAGATCCAACAGCCCACGACCTCCCCCCTCAAAATATCCAGCGCTCACAACCTCCCCCATCTCATGTTGTGCACCGTTGGATTTAAAATCCACGGTCACGACCTCCTCCTTGTCTTGTGCGCATTAGACCTCCCCGTGCACGTGAGGTCATAGCCCTTAGATTTAAATCTAAAGGCCATGATCTCCCTGGTGCGTTGCGCAAGCTCAGGACCTCCCCCTCTTTTGATCAGAACCGTTGGATCAAAAATCCAAAGGTCCTGACCTCCCTTGCCTTTTGCGCAACGTCTCAGACCTCCCTCGCCCTCTTATCACCATTAGATCTTAATCTGATGGCCATAACCTCTTGTGCGCTACGTGTAGTGCTAAGACCTCCCCTTTGGTTGTGCGCCCTTGGATTTAAATCCAAAGGCCATGACCTCCCCCTCATGCTCTTAAGTTCGTGTGCGGTTAAGACCTCACAAGAGGTCCGTACCGTTGGATTGAGATCCGACGCCGTGGACCTCCTGTCCCTTTTTTCACGTGCGCATTCGCATGATGGAAATCGGAGGGTCACGACCTCCCCAGTCCAGATCCAATGGCTATGATCTCCTCCTTCTCCTTTTAAAAACTTACCGCTTCGATTTAGATCTGAGGGTCACGACCTCCCCCTCATTTCTAATCGGACGGTGGTGGGCAACTCCTGTTCTTCTCCTAGCTCTGGCGCGCGCGTACGCCATGGCAGTGGAGGAGGCAGTGATCTGTCTTGTCCCAACGGCTCCTTGCCTGCCAGCATTTAATGCGGGTCAGTGCTTTTCGCCCCAAAGTCGCTGTGCAGGCCTGCTCCTGTCACCTCCACGTCCTGTCCAAGCCATGGACCGAGCCATGGGCTAAACTCACCATGAGCTTAACCCTAGCTCATGACCCTTTCTCCTCGGGCTATAATACCTCCCCATTGTTTTCCTTGGCTTCTTTTCCACCATTCACCCTTTGCTCTCGATTCTGTGGAGCTCAAACCACCCAGACCTCCTTGGCCGCCGTTGTCAAGAAGCTTGGAGCCCTTGGTGAAGGCTTGCTCCAGTGGCTCCCTCTCAACCTCTTGCTCAATTAAGCTCCCCAAAATCTCTGAGTTGAACCTAACTCATTGTTAGGTTGACCTTTTCGAGGAGGGGCTAGTGGAGCTTGAAGCTTGGAGTTGGAGCTTGGGCTTGAAGCGGCGGGCTTCCCATCTTCTCCAACTCGGGCCATCGCCATCCTCGACCTCCCGGCATCGTTAGGACCTCCGGTACTCCTCGATAGTCCTAGGCGCTGGGCACCCGCATGTATGATGTCGCAGAGCTTTTGTTTGGGCACCGCTTGAATGTCGCCATGGAGCTTTTCTTTTTCAAATCGTCTTTTTGGCCGTGCTTGTCGTCGTGGTCATCTCGGCTCGCCCGGCGTTTAAAACGCCGCCGCCGTCGAAGTGATCGGTGTGTGCGCGCTATTGCGCACATTGGTGCCATTAATTCTTCTTGGCGAGTCCGCATCGCCGGCATTGGCCACGTCTTTGCGGTGAAGGTTTTGTCGAACGGGCGTCCAGTAGCGTGCCGTTAAGGCGAGATCCTCCCCTTCAATGTGCTAATCATTGGCCAATCTCATTAATCATTGGTTTACGCCATTCTTGCTCTTAACCTGTCCCTTTTTCGCGCATTTAAGATCCCTTGCGCGGACCTCCTGTTATGCGCGCGCATTAACTATGTCCGTCGCGTCGCGGCGCAATCGCGTGGTCGCGAGCTCGGGGCGTCCATGACCTCCTCGAGGAGATCTGGGCGTCCAAGACCCCCTGCGATCGTGGCCGTCGGACCTCCTGGAGGTCTGCAGCGGCGTTAGGACCTCCGCGTGGACCTCCCTCGAGGTCATCTCTGCCGCTTATGACCTCCTGTGTTGATCGCGGCCGTTGAGGACCTCCTCCGTGTTGTGGCCCGTTGGATGTACCATCAGCGGCCACGACCTCCCTCACCTCGCACATGCTTGCTGCTAGGAGGTCCATGACCTCTGGACCTCTTGAGCACGTGTGTCTTTGTTCACTGGGAGGTCTGAGCCGTTAGATCTAAGATCTGTGGCTCACGTCCTCCCTTGTATTCTGGTTTTGAACTTCAAGTGAACTATTATTTTAGCCAACCTGAAAAAGGTAATAACTTCAAAATTTCATATCTAATTCATTCTAAATCCAAATGAGGTCATTCAAATTGTGTTAGCTCTGTCTTGAACTTGATTTTAATCCTAAAATGTTTGTAAGTTGAGTTCAGCTTCAGAGCACAGTTTTGCCATTAGATTTTAAAACTCACTTTAAATATACACTCAAATTAATGCTTAACTTGTAAAATACATAACTAATGCTCTGTAGATTATTTTTGAGTGAGACCAACTTTGTTGGTTTCCTCTATTAATGAGCTTACTGTGAAAATTAGCTTTGATCTTGTTGCTATTGTAGAAATGAGGACTTGTGCATTATAATTTTGTTCAAGTTCTTGTTTTTGAAAAATTGTAGAAAGTGCATAATAGCTCCAAATGGGATGAACTCAATTGTGTTATTCATCTCATGAGGTGCTGGTTTTGCTGTAAAAATCTCAGCATCACCACTTTTCTAGAAAATGTTGCCTCATAATTAAATTAGTGAATAGTGCAGTTTGGTATTTTTAGGGCTGAGCAGAATTGTTTTGCTCATAACTTTTGCATTGAGAATCCAAATCAATTGGTTCTTGTTGCTAAATTCCCTAAAAATCACCCTCTTGCTGTTGTAGAAAATTCAGAGTGTTTGGAGTTTGTTTGCTGTGTTGTCTTTGTTGTTTTCGTCGTTCTTATCGAATCTTTTCGTCTTTTTCGATTAGGTGCCGGCAGTGTATTGATCCGTGAGTGATCCTCAGCAACAATTTGGCCAGCAACAGCAAGGCAAGTAGTTTGATCATTTCCATCATTGTCCCATTACTTTAAAGCTTAATATATTGTTTTACTTGTATGTATACATGCTACTTTGTGTTAAAATATAAGCTAGCAAGCCTATAGTTGCATAATCTGTAGGAATTGTTTATCCTCTACTACCATGAGCCTAGGTTATTTGCTGTGGTTTGAGCTCGTTGGATGAGCTCTTATCACTTAGTAGTTCGCGTCTCTCTGCTAGACATGCTTAGTTATCGGTAGTAATGGGCGATCATCGGCTTAGTCGATGGTTTTGATCACTCAAAACTGATTATTACTCCTATATGTCCAGCACTTGTGCTTTGATTAATTGTAAAATCAAAAACTGAAAATAAAAGATTGATTTAGACTTGGGCATATTGGATGGATGGTGCGGTTTTTGGAATGTGGTGGTATGCAGGGTCCCTAAGGACCGAGTTACTTGGTCACTAAGCCAAGCACTTTTGCGTGCTAACCACACGAGGGGATATGGGACCCTCTTGACTAAGTACTTTGGAAGGTGTTAATTATGAGCTTTGGTCGGTGGGTATGTTTTAATAATGTGTGTGTGTGGTGTTGGGAGGAGCATTAGCGGACCGGTTAGGCTGTCTAATGTATCCTTGTCCCGTGGGAAGCGGCTCGTAATTAGCATCGTCCATTGGAAATGTCTCGTAGGACTTAGCCGTGCTTGCCGGCATACCAAAGGTAGTGTGCTTAAAGGAAAGGCGATCGGCGTGTGGGTACATTGGTACACCCTGCGAGGATAAAACTATTGAATAGCCTCGTCCTAGGTTATGGACACGCTTGGTTATTTCCGTAAGAATTAGACTACAACCTTTAATTAAAACTTGACATGGTTGGTATGAGCGGGAGTTCATGCTATTGTTGTGGTGACTTGGGTTAGTCACTTCGAGTTGATCTTGTTGTTGTTACTATGTTATTATCTCGTTGTTATTTCAACAATTAAAATGCTTTGCCAAATTGCCTTCAATCTATTATGTTATTGCAAATGAAACTTGCTTTATGCTAAAATGAGTTCAAAGCCTCATCCACTTAAATAAAGCTTGCATGTAGCTATTTATAGTTCTGTTATCTCACACGTAAGTCTTGCGGAGTACTTTATGTACTCATCTGCTGTGGTTGTGGCATTTTGTGGCTTTTGTTGCAGAGGAAGAAGGTGAGCTCCAAGAGCCTCACTTTTGTGCCATGTGTTGCGGCTTCTTGACGACTAGCTTGGCGGTCGGTCGAGATGCCTAGGGGTTAAGGCACACTTGATTGGCTTTGTGTTATAGCCATCTTTATGGCACTTTTGCTTCCTCTGTTATTCTTAGTTGTACTTGTTGTTATTTGGCTAGAAGGCCTCTCTTTTGTAATAACCTATCCTTATTAATATTAACTTCGGTTTGTTGCTTATGTACTATGTGTTGTATGGAATTGATCGTTCTTTTGTTGTGAGGTATGTATCTTGCATTCAGGAAGTATACATCTCTCGAGACAGGTTTATTTGGTTGATAATACTAGGGTCAATTGGATGACTAAGTATTATGAGCTTAATAAATCCAGTGCTCACAAAAGTTAGTATCGAGCCATCTGACCGTAATAACCCAAGCTTGGTCGTTATTAGGATATTTTGGAAAACCTATTTTCACAATATCAAATGGTTTATAAAGCTTAAGTAAAGTCTCTTCTTTTACTCCTTACCTATCTTAGTGTTCTTCTCTCATCTTGTTCTAATTGAGTTTTAAAAGTTGTTTTCCTTTCCTCCTCTCAAAAGATAGACCCAATTAAACGATGACACTGGTTTTGGGAGAACCAATGAGATTGGCAAATTGAAGTGTGAGCTGCCCACTACAAGGTTTTGAAGTTAAGAGTCGGTGATTCGACGAGGAGCTTGGATCTGCTAATCTGGACAGACAAGCATCAAATTTCGGACAGCAGTCTCAAAGGTTTCTAATTAGGATAGATAATGAGAGGATAATTCAACTAAAACTTGTGGGAATAAAAGGGTAAGATATGATATTAGTTGGCTAAGTATCTAACACCCTTTAGATGGTATTATTCTGCTCTTTAAATGTGATTAAAATTGAGTTATGTTCGATTTTTGTCTTCTCAACCGATTACTCGTTCATTCAATACGAAGTTAGTTGTGTCGGGAAGTTGATCTTTTGATCTTGTGTTTTCCTTGCTGTTTTTGGTTTCTTCTTTATTATGCTTTCTATAACTTCTTTCATTCGCATGTTTCATTTAGTTTACATTTATTATCATCCAATCTATTATTAACTCAGATTTGTCTATTTTGTTAGCTTTCGGTTAGGGTGATGTTCCATTCCCTAGTCGTTGGCATTCCTTTTCGCTTTCTTTAAGCCTCTAGTCTTGGGTTCGTGCTACCCAATCTCTTCAGTAGCTAGATGTCTAGACAGATCGTGATGGGCTAGGTCTGCGCCACCGGGAATAAAGATCTCCTGGCTCCCCTTTGTCTAGACCACGACCCGTAAGCGCCTCCGCTCTGGCAAATGTTATGAATCTTGGTCCCTCTGCCCTTAGGGGCGGCGAGTTCTTCCTATCTGCTATCGCTATGGTGAGGAAGGACACTACAATGACCGATGTATATACCTTGTCCAAACTGCGACAAAAACCACCTACCCAGAAATTGTCCGACTGCCTCCGTCACTTATTTCTTCCGTCACTTATTTCTTCTGCGACCTCAAGGGCTATTATGCGAATAATTGTCCTAAGAAAATTGCAGCAATCCTTCATCCTCCGCAGGCCGTGTGTCAACCAAGTCGCGTCGTCTCGGCAAGGTGGCCTCCGCAATGTAGCCGAGGTCACGTGCTTCTATTGTGACAAAAAAAAAGCACTACGCCAACAATTGCCTTGTGAAGCATCAAGATCGGAAGGTTGCTCATGGTCAAGTCAACTCCACCTCCGCCAAGGAAGCTGTGAGCGCTGGCGTCATGTTGGAGTGCGCTTCTTGTCACTTTCATCCCGCTTCGCTTTGTTCAAATTCAGGAGCATCTCATCCTTTTGTATCTCGATCTTTTCTTCTTTGTTGGTGGTCTCCTTTTCGCTCCTTTGATTGGTTTCGTTGCTCATTCACTCTCCCGGTTTGGAGTTGAGAGTCGAGTCAGAGTGTCGGAATGTCCTGTTGAGATTGAGGAAGTGGAATCCATGCCAAAATTACCTCTAAACCTGTGCAAACCATTGAAATGGATTGGTTGTCTCCGCGTATGGGATAAATCGATTGCACCGGAAGCTTATCTACCTCACAAGTCCCTTCGGTGGCGGGTTCATTGTTGCACGAGCCGCAAGGTCCACATCTTTTCACTCTTAAAAGCAAAGCCGCTCGGATATTCGTGAAGTTCCAGCGATGTGTGACTTCGTCGATGTCTTTCCCAAGATCTTCCGGGATGCCTCCTGTTCGAGAACTTCGAGTCGTCATCAAGATGGTACCGTGCCCCGATTTCAAAAAGGTCTACTAGTCTACATCGAACCCCAAGAAAATAACGATGTCATCCGGGTTGTCATCAGCACCGTGTGACGAAAGTGGCACCATTCCTTCCTATACATCTAAGGGCATCACATAACTGTTATTTCCTCCAACTCCATGGCCTAAATGGCCATAGTCCCTTTTTGAACCTAGCTACGGAGGGATGACTCCGTGTAGCTAGTTAGCATGGCTAAGATTTCATTCGTTAGTGGAGTAACCAGACAAATTGCTCCACCAACTAAGAACGACCTTAGTCCCTTTAAGATAGCTAGCTGCGGAGGGATGACTCCGTAAAGCTAGTTAGCAGGCTGAGATCCCGTTGCTAGTGGAATTAACCAAATAAATCGCTCCGGAATTAACCAGACAAGTTGTTCTGGAATTAACCAGACAAATCATTCCACCAACTAACAACGGCCATGCACCACCAACCATCGAATCAAGAACAAGCCCTCAGTCTGTCAAAAATGACCTTCGTGTAGGTCTTCCAAAGGATCTCTACATATTCCGCGCGTAAATTTGCACGGTGTCTTCAAGGCGATCGTTACGATCGTGCTTCTCTGCTCACTTCTCAATTTTGGCATAGCCTATAAGAGGCTATGGAAACTCGTGTTTCTTTCAGATCAGCTTACCCTCCTCAAACTGATGGTCAGACCGAAAAGGGCCATCAACGTTTCGGCGTCAAGGGCAAGTTGGCTCCTCGATATGTCGGTCCCTACCGCGTTATCGAGAAGAAGGGAGTTGTTGCCTATAAGTTGGAGTTGCCTGCTGCCCTTGAGGGGGGTACATGAGGTTTTCATGTGTCCCAGTAAGGAGTGCTTCCGTGTTCCAGCAGAGGAAGCTCTGTTGGAAACTCTTGTTGTGCAAGAAGTTGGGTCAGAATCGTGACCTAACGAGAAACAATACAATAAAACAAATCACATAAAATCCGGCTTGACCAGGAGCGAGCTGGGAACAATATGTAACTAAATAAAGTGTTGGTTGGACTGAACATAGTTCGAGAATTAGGTCCAAGTACAACAAAAGTATTATAAATGGATAAGAGTCTTAAAGGAAAGTTCGTACCTTTGAAGAAGCTAAACGAAGATCAAGGAATCGCGTCCTCAAGATCCTAAAAGTTCTATGGCCAAATCATTCCATGGATGGAGTTGCTTGGAAACGGAAAGACTACCCATCTTCCTTCCCCGCCTGAGCCAAAATCTCGGGACGAGATTTTTGTAAGGGGGGGGGGAGATTTTGTAACATCTCAAATGTATAATTAGGGTTTGTTCAAGCATAATTATATGTGTAGAAATTAAAACTTTTTCTCACATCTTGAAAACCCCTAATCTCTCATGTAATTCTTGTCCAAGAGTTGTGTAATCCAAAAACACAAAGCTCTTGTTGACCAAAAGTCAAACTCCTTTTCCAATTATCTTAAATCTTGTGCCAAACATTTGGAAAATATTTTCCTTGGTCCTAAAACTGATGTGGGACCCCTCTGAAAAATATCACAAGTTGTAAAACTTGTTTGATAAATTTTGGAGGTAAAACAAATCCTTGAACAACCTTCATGAATTTCCTGAGAAAAATGCATTACATAATAACCTCTGGAAATTTTATGTAAGGTGAATCTTAATGTTAGCAAGCTCCAGTTAAAATTTCATAAATTTTGGAGCTCAATTGCTATTCCAAACAACCTGCAAAATCTCATTTGTTGAAATTGAATTTAAAAGCTTGGTCTTGTTCCTTGGGCTAGCCACTTTCCCAAAGTGGTCCATTAACCTTTTCTCCACTGCTCGTCAGGCCTCCTCTCCACCTTGATCAGTCGTGGCCGTTGGATTAACATCCAACCGCCACGACCTCCTCCTCGCCTAACGCAGACCAAGTCCTCCCGCTCACATGAGGTCATCGCCCTTGGATCCAAGATCCATGGCCATGACCTCCCTCACCGTTAAACTAAGCAAACCTCCCACCTAAGCGAGGTCGTGGCCGTTGGATCAGATCCAACACCCACGACCTCCCCTCAAAATATCCAGCCTCAACCTCCCCATCTCATGTTGTGCACCGTTGGATTTAAAATCCACTCCACGACCTCCTCCTTGTCTTGTGCGCATTAGACCTCCCGTGCACGTGAGGTCGTAGCCCTTAGATTTAAATCTAAAGGCCATGATCTCCTGATGCGTTATGCAAGCTCAGACCTCCCCTCTTTTGATCGAACCGTTGGATCAAAAATCCAAAGGTCTGACCTCCCTTGCCTTTTAGCGCAACGTCTCGAGACCTCCTCGCCTCTTATCACCATTAGATCTTAATCGATGGCCATAACCTCTTGTGCGCTACGTGTAGTGCTAAGACCTCCCCTTTGGTTGTGCGCCCTTGGATTTAAATCCAAAGGCCATGACCTCCCCCTCATGCTCTTAAGTTCGTGTGCGGTTAAGACCTCACAAGAGGTCCGTACCGTTGGATTGAGATCCGACGCCGTGGACCTCCTGTCCCTTTTTTCACGTGCGCATTCGCATGATGGAAATCGGAGGGTCACGACCTCCCGATCCAGATCAATGGCTATGATCTCCTCCTTCTCCTTTTAAAACTTACCGCTTGATTTAGATCGAGGGTCACGACCTCCCCTCATTTCTAATCGGACGGTGGTGGCAACTCTGTTCTTCTCCTAGCTCTGGCCTTGTCATCGCCATGGCGATGGAGGAGGCAAGATCTGTCTTGTCCCAACGGCTCCTTGCTGCCAAATTTAATGCGGGTCGATGCTTTCGCCCCAAAGTCGCCAGTGCAGAGCTTGCTCTGTCACCTCCACGTCTGTCCAAGCCATGGACCGAGCCATGGGCTAAACTCACCATGAGCTTAACCCTAGCTCATGACCCTTTCTCCTCGGGCTATAATACCTCCCCATTGTTTTCCTTGGCTTCTTTTCCACCATTCACCCTTTGCTCTCGATTCTGTGGAGCTCAAACCACCCAGACCTCCTTGGCCGCCGTTGTCAAGAAGCTTGGAGCCCTTGGTGAAGGCTTGCTCCAGTGGCTCCCTCTCAACCTCTTGCTCAATTAAGCTCCCCCAAAATCTCCTGAGTTGAACCTAACTCATTGTTAGGTTGACCTTTTCAGGAGGGGCTAGTGGAGCTTGAAGCTTGGAGTTGGAGCTTGGGCTTGAAGCAGCGGAGCTTCCCATCTTCTCCAACTCGGGCCATCGCCATCCTCGACCTCCCGGCATCGTTAGGACCTCCAGTACTCCTGATAGTCCTAGGCGCTGGGCACCCGCATGTATGATGTCATGAGCTTTTGTTTGGGCACCCGCTTGAATGTCGCCGCGAGCTTTTCTTTTCAAATCGTCTTTTTGGCCGTGCTTGTCGTCGTGGTCATCTCGGCTCGCCCGGCGTTTAAAACCGCCCGCCGTCAAAGTGATCGGTGTGTGCGCGCTATTGCGCACACATTGGTGCCATTGGTTCTTCTTGGCGAGTCCGCATCGCCGGCATTAGCCACGTCTTTGCGGTGAAGGTTTTGTCGAACGGACGTCCAAGCGTCGCTTAAGACGAAGATCCTCCCTTCAATGTGCTAATCATTGGCCAATCTCATTAATCATTGGTTTCGCCATTCTTGCTCTTAACCTGTCCCTTTTTCGCGATTTAAGATCCCTTGCGCGCGACCTCCTTGTTATGCCGCGCATTAACTATGTCCGTCGTCTTGGCGCAATCGCGTGGTCGCGAGCTCGGGGCGTCCATGACCTCCTCGAGGAGATCTCGGGCGTCCAAGACCCCCTGCGATCGTGGCCGTCCGGACCTCCTGGAGGTGCAGCGGCGTTAGGACCTCGCGTGGACCTCCCTCGAGGTCATCTCTGCCGCTTATGTCCTCCTGTGTTGATCGCGGCCGTTGAGGACCTCCCTCCGTGTTGTGGCCCGTTGGATGTACCATCAACGGCCACGACCTCCCCTCACCTCGCACATGCGCGCTGCTAGGAGGTCCATGACCTCTGGACCTCTTGAGCACGTGTGTCTTTGTTCACTGGGAGGTCTGAGCCGTTAGATCTAAGATCTGTGGCTCACGTCCTCCCTTGTATTCTGGTTTTGAAACTTCAAGTGAACTGTTATTTTAGCCAACCAAAAAGGTAATAACTTCAAAATTTCATATCTAATTCATTCTAAATCCAAATGAGGTCATTCAAATTGTGTTAGCTCTGTCTTGAACTTGATTTTAATCCTAAAATGATTGTAAGTTGAGTTCAGCTTCAGAGCACAGTTTTGCCATTAGATTTTAAAACTCACTTTAAATATACACTCAAATTAATGCTTAACTTGTAAAATACATTACTAATGCTCTGTAGATTATTTTTGAGTGAGACCAACTTTGTTGGTTTCCTCTATTAATGAGCTTACTGTGAAAATTAGCTTTGATCTTGTTGCTATTGTAGAAATGAGGACTTGTGCATTATAATTTTGTTCAAGTTCTTGTTTTTGAAAAATTGTAGAAAGTGCATAATAGCTCCAAATGGGATGAACTCAATTGTGTTATTCATCTCATGAGGTGCTGGTTTTGCTGTAAAAATATCAGCATCACCACTTTTCTAGAAAATGTTGCCTCATAATTAAATTAGTGAATAGTGCAGTTTGGTATTTTTAGGGCTGAGCAGAATTGTTTTGCTCATAACTTTTGCATTGAGAATCCAAATCAATTGGTTCTTGTTGCTAAATTCCTAAAATCACCCTCTTGCTGTTGTAGAAAATTCAGAGTGTTTGGAGTTTGTTTGCTGTGTTGTCTTTGTTGTTTTCGCTCGTTCTTATCGAATCTTTTCGTCTTTTTCGATTAGGTGCCGATTTAGTGTATTGATCCCGTGAGTGATCCTCAGCAACAATTTGGCCAGCAACAGCAAGGCAAGCAGTTTGATCATTTCCATCATTGTCCCATTACTTTAAAGCTTAATATATTGTTTTACTTGTATGTATACATGCTACTTTGTGTTAAAATATCGCTAGCAAGCCTATAGTTGCATAATCTGTAGGAATTGTTTATCCTCTACTACCATGAGCCTAGGTTATTTGCTGTGGTTTGAGCTCGTTGGATGAGCTCTTATCACTTAGTAGTTGCGTTCTCTACTGCTTAGACATGCTTAGTTATCGGTAGTAATGGGCGATCATCGGCTTAGTCGATGGTCTTGATCACTCAAAACTGATTATTACTCCTATATGTCCAGCACTTGTGCTTTGATTAATTGTAAAATCAAAACTGAAAATAAAAGATTGATTTAGACTTGGGCATATTGGATGGATGGTGCGGTTTTTGGAATGTGGTGGTATGCACGGGTCCCTAAGGACCAGAGTTACTTGGGTCACTAAGCCAAGCGCTTTTGCGTGCTAACCACACGAGGGGATATGGGACCTCTCTTGACTAAGTACTTTGGAAGGTGTTAATTATGAGTCGGTCGGTGGGTATGTTTTAATAATGTGTGTGTGTGGTGTTGGGAGGGAGCATTAGCAGACCGGTTAGGCTGTCTAATGTGTCCTTGTCCCCGTGGGAAGCGGCTCGTAATTAGCATCGTCCATTGGAAATGTCTCGTAGGACTTAGCCGTGCCGGCATACCAAAGGTAGTGTGCTTAAAGGAAAGGCGGTCTGACGTGTGGGTACATTGGTACACCCCTGCAGGATAAAACTATTCGAATAGCCTCGTCCTAGGTTATGGACACGCTTGGTTATTTCCCGTAAGAATTAGACTACAACCTTTAATTAAAACTTGACATGGTTGGTATGAACGGGGAGTTCATGCTATTGTTGTGGTGACTTGGGTTAGTCACTTCCAGGTTGATCTTGTTGTTGTTACTATGTTATTATCTCGTTGTTATTTCAACAATTAAAATGCTTTGCCAAACTGCCTTCAATCTATTATGTTATTGCAAATGAAACTTGCTTTATGCTAAAATGAGTTCAAAGCCTCATCCACTTAAATAAAGCTTGCATGTAGCTATTTATAGTTCTGTTATCTCACACGTAAGTCTTGCGGAGTACTTTATGTACTCATCTGCCCGTAGTTGTGGCATTTTTGTGGCTTTTGTTGCAGAGGAAGAAGGTGAGCTCCAAGAGCCTCACTTTTGTGCCATGTGTTGCAGCTTCTTCGACGACTAGCTTGGCGGTCCGGTCAGATGCCTAGGGGTTAAGGCACACTGATTGGCTTTGTGTTATAGCCATCTTTATGGCACTTTTGCTTCCGCTGTTATTCTTAGTTGTACTTGTTGTTATTTGGCCAGAAGGCCTCTCTTTTGTAATAACCTATCCTTATTAATATTAACTTCTGGTTTGTTGCTTATGTACTATGTGTTGTATGGAATTGATACGTTCTTTTGTTGTGAGGTATGTATACTGCATTCTGGGAAGTATACATCTCTCGAGACCGGGTTTATTTGATTGATAATACTAGGGTCAATTGGATGACTAAGTATTATGAGCCTAATAAATCCAGGTGCTCACAGTCTCCTCGCTGAACCGCGCTGGGGAATCGAGAGCGGTCGCCGGAGCTCACCGTGGGGAGGGGAGAGGAAGAGACTGATGGAACATAAGGCGGGGGTGGCTATAATATATAAGGACAGCGCCAACATATTTCGCCTCCGGCGCATACGTCCAAAAAATTTCGCCATCCCGCGCTGCGAATCACAAACAGTTTCAAACAAAAATCGTCTCTGATGACTATAATATCACGAATGGTTTTCAACATGAATTGTCTGGGGTATTATGGTAGTATCACAGACGGTTCTTGTTAAGAGCCGTCTATGATACTTCACATACAGTTTTCAACATGAACCGTCTGTGATATTATGGTCTTCACAAACGGTTTTTAGCGCAACCAGTAACACAGACGGTCGCAAAACCAAAACCGTTTGTGATTGTATTTAGGTTTTGGTCAACCGTTTGTGACGAGGCGTCCAATATTAGCCTTTTTGTAGTAGTGTTTTAACTTGGTACGTTCCATACAATAGTATGTTATTAGCTATCTCACTTCGCTTCCGTATGAGAGAGGGAGAGAGGGAGGGAGAGACAATATTGTAGCACTACACGTTTACACCACGTTATAGGCAATAGACATATGTCTGATTTGGATTCAATTATTCCATGAGAACTCTAGATCATTTGCTTTGCTTATAAATAAATCTTAACCGTTTAAAAATCTATTCAAACCATATGGATGGTTAGCATTATTTTCTTTTTTCTTTTCTCTGATTAACGTGCGAATTTCTAGCTTTTTATTTTTCTCTGATTAATATGGGAATTTCTACTTTTTTTTACCACCTAGGATTAACGTGTGGGCTTCTAGAACAGTCCCTAATTAGTATATATAGATACTGTACATATATGCGCTAGGGTACTCCTCCCTCGATGTCGGTTATCCGATTTCATTACTGTACATAGATGCGACAGGGTACTCCACTCGATGTCGGTGATGCGGTTTCATAGTTAATGATTGATTTTTAGACTTTTCGCAATTGTTAAGAGTAGTCAAGTGAATGTACTCCAAATATTGTTTTTTTATCCGATCGAAAGCAAGGTGCTAGCACTCTTCCTCTCGCTGGTAATACGTCCAGAGGGCAGGTGCCTCTTCTGCCTGCCTGATGATATAGTAGATTAGGGGTCATCTTCTTGAAATAAAAAAAACAAACTTCACGTTTGGCGAGCACTACCAGAAGTCCGGATTTTCTCGGAAAATAGAAAAAACACTCGGGAAAATAGTTTCCGAGTGTCACACTCGGGAAATACCACTCTGGATAATTTGGTCGGGATAAAAATAGTTTCCCAAGTGTAACACTTGGGAAACTCTATTTTCCCGAGTGTATTAATATACACTCGGGAAACTCGAACACTCGGAAGAAAACCCTCCTCAACGGCTTCTCCATCAGAACGGAATCTTTACCGAGTATCGACACTCGAATATACTCAAGAAACACTGGGAATGTTTCCATGTTTGACTGACGAAACCAGGAAAAATGACGCGTGTCGATCTTTCCCGAGTGCATCGCAAAAAAGACACTCGGGAAAGCTTCCGACGAATCCCACAGGAAACTTGCACGGGTCAAATTTTCCCGAGTGTCGACACTCGGGAAATATTTGGTCTCTTTCCCGAGTGTCGACACTCGGGAAAAATTTGGTCGGTTTCCCGAGTAAACCTTGACATAATTCAAATTTGGGGAAATTTGTCGACAGCAAGAAAATTTGGTTGGTTTCCCACACCGATTCTGCAATCAAATAAACCAAAATTCCACAGCAAGAAAAAAAAGCACAGATCATTACATATATAGATTGAACATTGACATAATTCCCGAACTCACAATATATATATAGATCGAACATCCACAACATTCGAGTTCAAATTTGATACATATAACAGTTCCAAGTAATAATTTCATTACATATATAACCATTTTCTTCGGAAAACAGGATGTTACATTCACTGAAGACGTGGGTATAGTAGTTGATATCTTGTTCATCAAAAGCAAACCCTAGCTTCACATTTATTTTTTCCAAAGCTTCCCTCCCCCTTTCAATGACTGGAACAACACTGACTGAAATGATGATAAACACACTCTGTCATTCTATCATGAACCAAAGCAGCAAAGTCACCAAGCACGAAAGTTGAACAAACCCAACCCTTGAAATAATGGTTACATGTGAAAGTCTCAGTAAACTTTCGTGCTTTTTTCCTTATATATGTAATGAATTTTCCATATACGAGAATTACTAGTATATTGTAGTCAGCCTGCACATACTATGGTCAATGGGTTTATTTGAGCATCTATAGAAGAACCCTAAGGTCCCATATAAAGTCGTGTATATATGACCACTAGTATTGAACAACTTTTGACAGTTGAACAAACCCAAACCTTGATATAATGGTTACATGTGAAAGTCTCAGTAAACTTTCGTGCTTTTTTCTTTATATATGTAATGAATTTTCCATATACGAGAATTATCAGTATTGTTGTCAAGATATCAGAATCATAATCATCTATGATTCGAAATAGAGAGTACCTCAAGATAAGTCAGATCATGAAGAGAAAAGACGGAGCAGAGGGTCATTCTTGACATCAATCGCAGTTCTTTAGCAAGCTCTCTGAGATTCCATTCGCTGATCCAGATTCTTTAGCTTTCCCATCTTGTGAGTTTGAAGCGCAATTTGCGCCTCCGATTGCATAAAGAGCTTCTACTTTGTCAAGATGGTGCATGTCTGAGTTTCCTTATAGAACAAGGGAAAATGTTAAGCTACTTCTCTCCAAGAGTTCTTTTGGAAGCACCGAACACTCTTGAATCTAATGCAAATTCATTTTGATGTATTCTATGTATTCAGCACCTGGCATTTTAAATGGAAATTATCATAGGGAGCGGTGGTGGCGTACCGGAAGCCAAATGCATGCAACATATGCTCCCGCTGCTAGTATCGATATGACGAAGGAAGGGAGAAAGTATGCAAACCTACAATACACTTGAAAGGTTTTATCCTCTGCTCGAAACGATACAAAGATTTATTTATATGGATCAGTATGAATGATGATTTACCTCCCATATATGGACTCCTCGGAGGAAACCTTTGGGTATGTCTTTGCAGGCTGATACAGGACAGAGGCTACACAATGGTGTTAGTAAATACGGTACTAAACTAATCTTGTAAGAATGAAAAGTTCTATAGCAAAAAACAAGGGCATAGAATACAAATATCAGAAAATTACCATTGCACTTGATGGCATCTGTGGTTGGCAGGCGGGGAACTTACTTTAAAAACCAGACGGCCAAGTGAGATGGGAATAACAATCATTTAAGCATTGAATATTAGAAGTGTCATCCATGCCAGCGATGCAATTCCACAAAGACCAACAAGTCAAGCCAACACCCACCTGTGCATATAAGTTCCACAAATGATGTATGGTTATTTTTTTCAAAACTTTTGATCAAATTCCAAATTCAGTGGACAAAAGGACTATATTTTTACATGATGTAGTAAAAGCGATCTTTTTGTCCACGTACAGTAATCTATAAATAAAAATGTGATCAACTATTAACCATGACAACATCGTGTGAGCATTCGAACAATATGTTTCATAATATCCCTGAAGATATTTGAATGATTTTGTGTAGCTGATAAAACCCATAAACCAAAAATCAAAGCCATCAAGAGTAACTACATCAATGTACTTCTCATCAGGATTGTACAAATTTTCTCTCACTGTAGCACTCTTTATCCTCTTTGTAGGGATCAAGACCTGTGCAAGGTACAAAATTTCATCAGCTTTGAGTTCAAGTGCACGTCCAAATATTTCTGAACCAGATTTTTCTATCTGGTAAACTTTTGCTGTTTAGTATTGATCAGGAGATTTTAATTTAATTACCTTGTATGGTACCCTTGTGATGCCTCCTTTGGGCGATGTTAAATCCAAAGGCCTATCACTATGGAAGGCAATCTTCTCAGTAGAGATGAAAAACATTCCAGCTATTGGGCCAGCTGTGGTTGAAAGATAACACTGGAAAGCCTTCAATAGCTTCTCATCTTTCTCGACTGGAAAGTATTGCTTGAAGACTTTGCCGATGCTGCCAGCTTGGAGAACCTTTGCACCCAAGCTCAATTTCCTTTGACAGTGTGAGACGTGTGGCAAATTAAAGCCAGAACCACAAATGTGTCCAATCAAAGCTGTTTTTATGCCAAGTATAAACACGCTATGCAGGGAGCTGTATTCGTTGTATTGACTCACAGTTCACGCAAAGCCATGATTGTGCCCAATGTCTGAGGTACTGTTCCATTCAACTTGTTGTCCTGCAGGTGCCTACAAGATAAATTCTTTTCCTAAGTAATGTATAACTTTATAAGTAAAACATCATTCAAATAGTTTGGGAATTAAATAGCCAAGGATTAGCTTACAGTCGTTGGAGCCTGATCAGGTTGCTGAGATTTGGAATAGATCCAGACAAACTATTGTTTGCAAAAGATCTGTTCATGGTAACAGTGTTAATCTTTCTATTTTACTCACTATAATTAATTTTAAATAGAACTTACATATCAGTCAGAGTGGTCAGCTTCGCAATGTCAGATGAAAGAGATCCAGAGAGGCCCATATTTGAAATGTTCCTGGTGTAAACCAATACAATGAATTGTTACTGCAAAGAGGAAAAGAATCAAAAACATAAATGGAATAATAACGAGTTCAACTCACAATGAGATGACACGTAATCTTGGTCCTTCATCACATGTAACTCCAGTCCAAGCATATCCATGAGGCATACATGCACTACCGGAATCCGGCACTTTGCCGAGTGCCGGAGGCTTTGCCGAGTGTATTTTATCGGGCACTCGGCAAAGACGGTCTTTGCCGAGTGCCAAATAAAATACACTCGGCAAAAAAAAACACTCGACAAAGATGGCTTTGCCGAGTGCCTTTTTTCTGCACTCGGCAAAGATGTATTTTGCCGAGTGCTATTTTTCGGCACACGGCAAAATGCGTCTTTGCCGAGTGCCTTTGATTTGGCACTCGGCAAAGAGACATTTTGCCGTGTGCATTTTTTTTTTGGCCCTCGGAAATCATTTTTCAAAGCAATTTTGAGGCCCTAAATGAATTCAAATGAAAAACTTTTCAACTACAAAGTTGTATAACTTCTCAAGATCTACAAAGTTTATTTTGGTCATTTCTTCATTTGACAAAGCGACAATAACGTTGTTCATAAAATCTACATCTCTCTCATATTAGTTTCATGAAAGTAGAAGAGAGATATATAAGATTTGTGAACAATGTTACTACCACTATGTCGGATGAACAAATGACCAAAATAAACTTTGTAGATCTTGGGAAGTTATGAAATTTTGTAGTTGGCAAAATTTTGATTTGAAATCATCTTGTCATGCAAAAACGACGTTTGAATTTGAAAATTTGAAAATTTGAATTTTTCAAAAGACCTCGGATGGAAAAACTTCCTAAATGAAAATTGTAGATCTCCAAAAGTTATGAAACTATGTAGTTGACAACTTTTTGATTTGAAATCATCTTATCATGCAAAACTACGTTTGAATCTCTCAAATTTGAAATTCGAATTTTTCAAACGACCTCGGATGGAAAAACTTCCTAAATGACAATTGTAGATCTCGAAAAGTTATGAAACTTTGTAGTTGACCACTTTTTGATTTGAATTCGTTTAGGGCCTCAAACAAGCAATTTACTCTCGGTTTAGTATAATATATGAGGATAGATAACGGAATCTAGACACAAGTGATAGTGTAGTGCAGTGGTAGAGCAGCAGACACGTGAGGGAGAGGTCGTGAGTTCGAATCCCGCCGGCCGCGTTAGCCGCGAATTTTGCGCAAAAAATGCAGCGACTTCGATGGAGACGGGCGGATGCTGGCCGGTGGTGGCCTCCTCGGAAAAAAAAATTTGCTATTATTTTTGGGTTTTTTTCGCATTTTCATTTTGCCGAGTGTAAATCTTTGCCGAGTGCTTTTCCGGCACTCGGCAAAGGCTTTGCCGAGTGCCCGACAAAAAGCACTCGGCAAAGGCTTCTTTGCCGAGTAATTTTTTGCCGAGTGCCCTTTGCCGAGTGCGGCACTCGGCAAAGCCTTTGCCGAGTGCCGCAGGCACTCGGCAAAGAGAGGGTGTCCGGTAGTGATGGATCTCCATTCCAATCATCAGGTATATTTTGAAGGCTTCTCTTGATACTCTCCAGGGCAAGTGCTGTGAAAAATGGCAGAGCAATTAATAGGTTAATTTAATAAAGAGAGAAATATGCAGGCTGTTGCAAAATGATATGCAAGTTATAGCAACCAGCTGCATTACAAGAACATCAGGCAATACAGGTTCTTATGCTCACAACAATATTTACTGGATACTTTGCTACCCCTAAAGTTGATGTGCACACCTGATAAATAACACAAACACTTCAACAACTAGGTGGCACACTGTCACTGAATTGTTAACATCTCAACGAATTAAATTGAGTGAGATAATGGTGCATGTACCGACAAATTTACCACAAAGCACATTTTGATGACATAATGTTGCTAACTTGCTACATATATAATATTAATGTGTCGGCCACATAAGTGTCAACAAAGGCATAACATGGAAGATGATTTCATTCTTAGTAATAGTATGCATTGTAACATGCTGGCTAGGAAATTCTTCAATAATTGTATTCATGTAATATCACGTTCAAAAATTTGATAAATGTAGCAACTGACGTACCATCCCGAGCAAGTGCTAATCTTCCTAGGGGAAAATTTCCGAAGACCTCGCCAGCATTGATAAGTGGAGGAAGAGCAGAAGCAGAAGTCAATATCACTCCGGTTAAGCCTGAGAGAATCCATTGTGTAGCAAAGACAGAAAGGCCGGCTGATGTTACTGTTAGACCTTCGTAAAAGCGGTAGTCATTTATGTAGAAATCAAAGGTCCTCGAACTCTCAGGTAATGTATCAGCAAAATAAAGAGCAACATAATAGCTATCATTCTGGAGAAGCATTGGAGGCCACTGCAACACCAAGGATGAATTTTGTACATCAAAATCAATACATCTTGGATTCAAGAAGTACAATCATCCCTACCAATTTACAATTATGGATCTCTGTCTGCAGTACGTAGCAATAGAAATGATGCTTACAAAGAATAGGATATTAGCACAGAATTACTCAAAATTACCTCACAAGTTTTTTAACTCGTTATTCCATATATCTGATAGTAAATGCAGAATAATGAACAAGTTCACAAACAAGACTTCTAAAGTTTACCTCTTCTAGGGTCCAATTCCCAGAATGTAAGCCATCGCATGCAAACATCGTTAGTAAACAACCATCTTTCCCCACTTACATTTACGCCCAAAGCCGAACCCACAAAGGGCACAGTAAGCGAGAGAGAGATTAATGGGGGATATTACCTCAAGATACCAAATGATCCAATACCCTCAAGAGACATCCCAATCATCTCACCATACATGAGCATAAACCAAGATACATCACCCAACAAATCAAGCATCAATTGAATGAAAGCAAGTCAAAAACATAGAAACCTAAATATCGGTGGAAGATGAGGGAGTAAGGGTCAAGGGATGCGTGAACCAAGCAAGTTATGGGCGGCGGCAGAGGCCGGGCCGTAAGAGGGCCGGCCGGGCCAAACCTGGCGGTGGGGAAATCTGCGACAAGGGCGGCGGCTGAGGAGCCGGCGACACCGGCGATGGAGGCGACGACGGCGGCCCAAAGACCGGTGACTGGCAAGAATACTGGGCCAAGCCGACGGCCATGGGGAGGCGACAGCCACAAGAGGCACTGGAGCGACGGCCTAGGGGACCGAGCAGCAGGACTAAGCCGGGCAAGACAACAGGGGAGAGGCCGAGTCTGTGGCCACCACTGTGCACGGCCGAGGCGGGCGAGCCGGCGGCAACTCAAGCTGCTGGAGCCGAGCCAAGGCAGGGAGAACCAGAGGGAGGCGCGGGCCGAGCTGGTGCCCAGAGGAGGCGGCGGCGCCTAGGTAGAGAGGGGCTCCAGGAGGAAAGTGAGGAAGAGGATAATGGGGATTAGAAGAGATTGGGGGAGATATGTAGGGTTAGAACTTACGAGTGAAAAAAAAGGCGGGGACGGAAAAAAAAAAAGGGCGGGACGGAAAAAAAAATGGGCGCGACGGGAAACGATGGGTGAAACGGGAAAAAATAGTTCCCGAGTGTTTTTTTTACGATGCACTCGGGATTATATTGTTTCTCCTGAGTGTTATGAAAAACACTCGGGAAAGTTAATTCTACCGAGTGTTTATTTCTCATCCCGAGTGTCCTATGAAACATTCGGAATCTGCCCGAGTGTTTTCATCTAGACACTCGGGAAATATATAGACACTCGAGAACTAAATGATTTCTGGTAGTGAAGGTCTCATTACCGGAAGCACATCCTCTGCATGCTATGGTAGCAATGTCACAGTGCTACATTACGGTGACATTACATAGTTGCCGTCGGATAAGAAGCCCAGCAAAGTACTGTAGCATCTCTCTAGTAATTGTACTGTAGTAAAAATACTCTAGCGCTGGTACTGGTTGCAAACACTGTAGCATCACTGTAGTGGTTGATCTATGCGATTCTTTCCGGGTTTGATGACTCCGATCTACCTAATGTCATGGCAATACGATGGTAGAGGATACCAACTGTACTGACGAATGTTATGTTTTTAGATGAAATAATTGATACACGAAACTTTGCACATACGACAGCACGTATCAAGATGGAGAGGCTTGTATGCACCATGCATGGCTTATACTGCGTGACCAAATCACGCTACTTTCCTCGCGTGGTCAAATTGAAGCGCCTCAAAGTCCACCCGCTACTGCATGCTCCGCGCCTTGAACATGGCCAAATGCATGCTGCTGCATGCGACGACGAATGGCATGGTACGCCACGTCGCAACGGGGGCATTTAATGGTGTACGGCTGGCCTGTTATTGCTTGTGGGTTGGGCAGGCTCGTGATCGTGCTCGTGCTCGTGCTTGCGCTCGTGCTGCACGCTCTCTGCCTCTGACTGCGTCTGCCTGCCTTCTCAATGGTGAGAGCATGTACAATAATATAAAAAATTATCGTCTATAGTAATTTTCTATATCACTTATAAATAGCACTAAAAATAGCTCATACAATAGGTTATGGTGATACAGTTGGCTACAGGATTATAGACAACACACAATATTTTAATGTTTTTCTTGGTTCTGATGTTACAGTCGATTACAGAATTGTAGACAGCATATTTCTCTCTTTTTATTCTCTTTTATCTATATCTATTTAAATTCTACATGACAGAGACTATAGATAGCTGATGTAAACTCATTATACATGACCTGATAAGTCTAGACATACGAGTTCGTGCTGCACGGCTGGACACGCTCGTCCCAATGCCTGCCCGCTTTCAGCATAGCATTAGAAATATTAGAAATATACTGTAGATAGATGGGTTGTGGTACTTCACTCTCGATGTCGGTTATCCGGTTTCATAGTTATTGATTTTTGACTTTTCGCAATTGTTAAGAGGAGTCAAGTGGACTTACCCCAAGTATATATTTTTATCCGGTCGAAAGCAAGGTACTAGCACTCTTCATATCAAGGTACTAGCACTCTTCATATCGCTGTCGATACGTCCATAGGGCACATGCCTCTTCTGCTAGCCTGACGATATAGTAGATTAAGGCCTCATCTTCACGTTTTACAAGGTCTCATTCCCGGAAGCACATCCTTGATAGCAATGTCATAGTACTATAGTATTGTAACATTGTGTAACAGCCGTTAGATCAGAAGCCTGATGATGAGGCTGCGATTTTTCACTGCAACAAATACTGTAGAATATTGTATCAATTGTACTGTACCAGACAATGTAACATTGGCGCTGTTTAAAAACGTTGTGACATCACTGTAGCGGTTGATCTAGACCGTTCTTCTCGGATCGGACGAATCAGATCTGCCGAATATTACGGCATTGTACTTCTGTGTCGTTGCCAATGCAATGGTATATCTCTATAAGGCTACTCCCAATGGGCAGTATCTTAGTGCAGTTTCTTTAGTGTATGAGGAGTGTTAGGATACTATTTTCCCAATGCATGATTTCTTATTGTGTAGTATCTTAGGCTGTTTCATTTAATTACATACATGATCTTTACTAGTATTTGAGCATTGTGGTATATTTGTGGCATGTACTAAAGCAATACATGCATGATCTTCCTAATGCACGGGATCGATCACAATAAATTTTATGCGTTGGATTTCGAACCGAACTGGTATCCAGATTAGATACTAGAGTACCCTCTCTCTTCATCAACTATAGTGCCACATCATCATTTTGCCTATATGGCAGATTTAAGATACCAGTCAGGGTGGAGTACTAGGAGCAGCCTAAGATAGTCAAATAGGAGATAGTCTGGTTAAAGAAGCTCTTTCTTTTTTTCGTTAACAGTGCATCACCATATGTCTTTTTTATTATTTAATTTTTTTTAAATAATATTTTAAAGTTAATTTTTGGCTAACTTTATTATCAATTTTGACCCTGATCACGCGGCATGACTTATCACGCCAATTTCCTCGCGTGGCCAAATTAAAGCGCCTCAAAGTCCACCCGCTCCTGCATGCTTCGCGCCTTGAACACATGGCCGAATGCATGCTGCTGTATGTGGCGACGGATGGCATGGTACGCCACGTCGCAACGGGGGCATTTAATGGTGTCGCGCTCGTGCTGCACGCTCTCAGGGCCTGTTTGAATATTGATCTAGATTTTATGTCCGAAAAAAAATTGATGTCTAGAGATAACTTAAAAAGTAGATAATTTTTTGCTTAGTCAGACAAACCTAGAGATATGGTATTTGGTTGAATACCTAGGCCTAGAGAAAATATAAAGTTAAAAAATGACGTCTCGAGATGGTTTAGAAATAAATAGCATGAAAACAGTTCATTAACTAATGAAAATGGTTCATTAACTAACTTCTAATCTCAATTAGCTAGCATATTTGACATGCGTGCTCGAGCCTGGAAACCAGGTGCCGAAAATCAACAGCGGGGCCTGGCTTCCAGGCCTGCCAGGCATACACAGCGTGGCCTCCAACCAAACATGGCTTCGGCAGCTCCCAGAGACAGTCTTCGGTCAGGCACGTCTCCACCAGGTTCCCATCCAAACACGCTCTAAACCTCTGGCTGTGCCTGCCTAGCTTCTCAATGGTGATAAGGGACGTGCGTAGGGGTGGAAAAAAGCTCGAAACTCGCGAGCCAGTTCGGCTCGTTAAGGGCTCGACTCGACTCGGCTCGAACTTGGTCCCTTAACGAGTTGAGCTGTGAGAACCCGGGGTATTTAACTTGTAATACTTAACCATTAAGATGATCCAAGCATTACAAATCAAATATCACGACTCTCAAGATATGTACTTCCCGTATGCAAAGACACATACTCCATACAAAAATTATGCATCAATTCCGTTCAACACATAGAATCCAAAGTACAACTAAGCAATTCAAAAGACATACAATATATAGTTATTACAAAAGGGGCCGACCGGCCAAATAACAACTAAAGAGTCTTAAATAACAGCGGAAGCAAGGTGCCATAAGATGGCGATAAACAAAAGCCAATCAGTGTGCCTTTAACCCACAAGGCAACCAACCGGGCCACCAACCTAGTCCTCGAAACCACCGCACATCTCGTAGAAGTATAACCCTTGGGGTGCAATTTCCTCCTCTGCAACAATTTAATTTAAAGCATAGCAAATGAGTACAAAAAATATACTCGCAAGACTTACGTGTAGGGTAACAGGCCTATACATAGCTACATGCAAGCTTATTTAAGTGGAGCAGGCTCTAGACTCATTTTCAGCATAAAACAAGTTTTCATTTGCAATAATGTAATAGATTTAAAGCAATTTTGCAATCTGTTTTTATTTGATAAAAACAACGATAAACAAGTAATAATAATAACAAGACATCCTGGAAGTAGCTAACCCAATAGCCACCACAACAATAGCATGAATTGCCCATTCATACCACCCACATCAAGTTTTAATTAAATGTTATAGTCTAAAACCTAACCAAGCGTGTCCATAACCTAGGACGAGGCTATTCGAATAGTTTGAACCCTGCAGGGGTGTACAACTTTACCCACATGTCAGACCGCCTTTACGCCACATGATTAAGCACACTTCCTTTGGTATGCCTAAGACGCCTAAGTCCTACGAGACATTTCCAATATTGTGTATTAACTACGAGTCGCCCATATGGGAGGAAGCCCTATACGTTGATGCGGAGTCACCAAAGATGCTCACCTCCTTATAAAGGATGATGCTCCTTGCAGTGGATAACCTCCACCACTGCTCACCCAAACACACACAAGTTTCTTTTTCAACACAACGCACCCATCCACCATGCGACCCGGAGCTAACACACGCCAAAGTACTAAATCAAGAGAGGTCCCATATCCCTCTCATGTGGTTGCACGCAAAAATGCCTGGATAGTGTGACACAAGATGTTCGGTCCTTGTTGACTTAGGCATACCACCACACACCCGATAATCACACCATCAACCATATGCCCAAGTCTAAAACATTTCATTTTCAGTTTTATTTTGTTTTTGACTTTACAAAGTAACAAAGCACAAAGTACTGAGCATAATGATAATAATAATTTTGTGTGATCAAGATTATCGACTAAGTCGATAACCGCCCAATTCTACCGGTAGCTAAGCATTTCTAAGCATGACACCGCAAAGACAATGAAAGAGCATAATTAAATCACCGGGCTCTAATTCACCAGCGATATTAATAACTTATGTTTTTGTGGCAGGGGATAACAATTTAAGGGCAACCATGCAATAGGGATAGCTACCTCTAATCGGGAAAATTACTTTGACACAAAAGCATGCATACATACAATTTGTAAACAAAGTATTAGACTTGAAAGTAATAGGACATTTATGATCAAACTGTTTGCCTTGCTGAGGATGATTATCTTGCTGCAGATGGTCACTCGCGCACTCAATAATTTCGTTAGAACCTAGCGAAAGAAGTCGAAAGCACAATAAGAACGAATAACACCGAAAAGACCCAAAAATTCAAATTCATCCAAAAATTATGAAAAATTCACAGAAGGTAGAGTATGATTTTAGGTGAATTCATCAATAAGAATCAATTCATTTGGATGTTCTATGCAAAAGTTATAACAGTTTGAATGTCAGTTTTCCAGAAAATTCAATTTAATTGCTATTGGTTACTGTTCATCCGAATTAATTATTTTGGCGAAAATTTCCAGAATAGTGGTGCACTTGAAATTTTTATAGTAGGCATAGCACCTCATGAGATGAACAATGGAATTTGATTCACCTCATTTGGAGCTAAGATGAATTTTCTATGATTTTTCAAAGTTATGAAAGTAGTACTCAAGTTACATGCAAAATAAGATTTTCAGTAATAGTATCATGCTCACAACCTATTTTAAACTAAACTACACTAATAGAGGATTCTAACAAAATTGAGTTTACTCTATTTGGAGTTACAGAGAAATACTTATGTATTTTTTAAGTTAAGGCAATTTTTAGTGCAACAATAATACTAATCTTAAAGTAATTTTGCCAAAAATATTTTCTGTAGTAGTAACATGATTCAATTCATTTTTATAATAAAGTACATTCAAAAATAAAACTAACAAAATTTGAATCCTCAATTTTGGAGCTAATATGAATTACTTATGCAATTTTGAAATTTAACCAATTTTTAGTTCACAAATAAAGCATTTCAAAAATTATAATAACATACAATACTTTTTATACCCAGACTAGCCTAGCCCTACTCACTGACCAGTGAGGCCAATGAATAGTGCCATTTTCTATTTTCCAAATGAATTTTCGAATCGGCCTAACATGTGGGGTCCACATGTCATACACCCGGTCCACAGCATAGTGCATGGACCGAGGGTCTACGGCTGGTTCATGGGTTCACTACTGTGCACTAAGTTCCCGGGCCCACTTGCCATACATAGATCTAAAACGATAATTACACCTCGCTTACTGTGCTCGGCCCCACATGTAATAGACTCAAAGAATCAGCTAATCATAAGCTTTCCGACAAAGATTCATCATTTATTACTAATCATCGTCATTAACGCTAATCAACGCCGCTTTCTGATGCGGTTGAAGCTACCACGCCGGCGTGCAACATGACCTTCCCGGCTTCGCCGCGCACGAGTTTCTACGGCGGGTGAGTGGCCAAAACAGAAAGCCTGTGACCTTGCACACCCGACGGCGAGACCAGTGCTGGCCCGACGCGGCGGCACGGCGTGCAAAGGCGGCGGCGGCGCTACGGGAACATAGCACAAAGCGGAAACGAGACGCCCACAGCAAACTAGCGCGCGCATAGGCAATAGAGGGGTTCAGTGAACTCACTAGGATGACCCGGAGGTGGAGCAGCTGCCGGAGTTGGGTCGGCGATGAGAACTCGAGGCGGCAGCGGCACCTCACCAAGGAGAGCTCCACCTGAGGACAGAGGGAAGGAATGGGTGATGGGGGATGCATCATAGGTGCCTCAAGAAGGTGTACGAGCGAGGAATTGAAGGATGGCTTACCGAGCCGTCGCTGGAGAAGAAGAGGGTGCTCACGGCCGAGAAAGGGAAAAAACTAAATTCCGAGCGCTCCAGCGACCGAAACACAAAATTGGTTGAGGGGTTCTCCTCCTAAGACCAAAAGGCGCATGGTGACGCACTCAAGAGAGAGAGGGCTCACCGGGAGCACTAATGGCGCGGTGAAGGCCTTCGGGGCGCGCACCGGAGACAAGGAAGACAACCTTGGAGTTCCGAGCGCTACAAGCGAAGACAAAAGCTCTAGTCAGAGGAAATGGAGGCGGCGTCGAAGGAGAAAAAGAAAGCACTGACGCGGTGGTGCTTACCGGGACTGGAGAGGGAGCTATGCTTCCTTCTCTCCCACGGCCGGAAAGAGAAGTGAGCTTAGAGAGAGGCCTCGAGGGAGTTTTGTGCGAGCGCACAGACGGAGAAGGGGACGGCGTGAGATGGCGACGCTCCCGTACTAGTCGAGGAGGGCGGTGGATTGACGCCATGCTCGCGCTAGACGAGTTGGCGGCTGCAGCGGTGACGCGGGCGCGATTCTACCGCCGCCAACATGAGGTAGGAGACAGTTCGATAGCCCGGGCCCGCGACACAGTGACTCAGCGACGCGCAAGCGGACGAGCGAGAGGAGTCGACGCGAGCCGTTGGATCGCGATCGAACGATCGATAACGCGCGGGAGATTATAACACAGGCCGAAGAGGTACACGATCGTGGCCGTTGATTGCCCATCGGACGGCTGCATGTGACGCGCGTTTAAGTGACTTGGTCGAGCCAACTCGGCTCGGGCCGGACCTGAGTCTGGTTCGAGTCAGAGGAACAGTGAACTCAGATTTTGGGAAAATAAGGCTGAGGTGATTTGGGGAATTTTTAGAGATAGCTCCGAAGCTCCAAAAACTCTGAAATTTTTATGGAAGCTTGCTGGTCCAGAGAAAAACCTTGTGTAATTTGTTCAGAAATTTTTATGCACTACATTGTTCTCCAGAAAATTCACAAGCTGCTGCCCTAGGGGTTTGACCAGAGTTCAAACTGGTTTGACTTGCTCTTTTGAAATAGCAAATAAAATCTAAAAATTATGAGATTTTGCAGAGAGGTCACTAGGATGATCAAGATGATAGGAAAAATATTTCCAGAGGATAATCACAAGATTTGATCATGGAGTTTTTAAGGACAACGACTTCCATCAATAGAAACATTGATCTTTGGAAATTGGAATTACTAGGGGAAATTTCTAGAAAATTTCAAATGACAACATGAGGCATCAAAAGTTTTAATTTATCCTCATTTTATTATATTTGAAACATACACCATTGTTTTGGGATGTTACATGAGCCGAGCCAGCAAAAAAACTCATTATCTTAACGAGCCGAGCCGAGCTGGCTTGCGAGTTACCCGTTAACTCGTTTGCATTTCACCGATCGCCAGTCCACTTCACCACTCACCAAGTCACCAGTGTCGCCGGCCTAGCCCAATAGCGTGCGCAACCCTAACTCCCTTCCTTCATTCTCATTCACCCCCGTGACCCGTCCCCGCCCCCACAGTCCCGCACCCCACTACCCCACGCGGCCGGCAAGCCGTCCCCGCTGGCTCTTGGCCCTGCTCCGGTCCCGGGCTCCCGGCCTCCCGCTTCCTCCACGGCTCCACCTCTACCTCCTGCTCGGTCCCGGCCTCCCTCTTCCGCCACCTCCTGCTCCAGTCTCGGCCTCCCTCTTCCGTCACCTCCTGCTCCGGTCCCGGGCTCCCGGCCTCCCGCATCCGCCATCGCCACCTCTTGCTCCGGTCCCGGGCTCTCGGCCTCCCGCATCCGCCACCGCCACCTATTGCTCCGGTCCCGGGTTCCTGGCCTCCTGCATTCGTCACCGGATGTCAATTCATTAACGAGCCTGACGAGCCGAGTTCAAGTTTTTTTATTCTGGATGTCAATTCCTTAACGAGCCTAACGAGACGAGTTTGAATTTTTTAACGAGCCAAGCCGAGCCTGACTTAACGAGCCGAACTCGTTTTCTTAATGAGCCAAACCAAACCGAGCCGGCTCGTTAGACGCTCTAGACGTGCGAGTTCGTGCTGCACGGCTGGACACGCTCGTCCCAATGCCTGCACGCTTTCAGCGTAGCATTAGAAAATGTACTGTGCATATATGCGCTAGGGTACTTCACCCTCGAAGTCGGTTATCCGATTTCATTACTGTACATAGATGCATTGGGGTACTCCACTCGATGTGGGTTATCTGATTTTATAGTTAATGTTTGATTTTTAGACTTTTCGTAATTTTTAAGAGGGGTCAACTAGACGTACTCCAAGTATATTTTTTTATCCGATCGAAAGCAAGGTGCTAGCACTCTTCCTGTCGCTGGTGATACGTCCAGAGGGCATGTGCCTCTTCTGCCAGCCTGATGATATAGTAGATTAAAGCCTCATCTTCTTGAGATTAAAAAAAAAAACTTCACGTTTCGAGACAAAAAACTTCACGTTTCGCAAGGTCTCGTTACCGGAAGCGTATCCTCTGCTATCGTAACAATGCCACAGTGCTACAGTTTGATGACATTGCAGAGTAGCTATCGGATAACAAGGCGAAGGGTGAGACTGATTTTCTATCGTAGCAAAGTACTGTAGCATCTCTCTAGTAATTGCACTGTAGTCAAATACTCAAGCATTGGTACTGGTTGCAAGCACTGTAGCATCACTGTACCGATAGATAATAATATTATAAAGTTAACATCTTACTTAATCCCTTTTTAATAATATTATAAAGTTAACATCTTACTAACCTTATTTTTTTTGAAAAAAAAAACCGGCAGGAGGGTTGCCCGTTATATTAATAGAGAAGAGACGGAACGAATCCGTACGGAACCAAAGTTAAAGGGTACAAGGCTTAATTACGAAGGATTAAAACACTCCAAAGATTTAGCCCCTGCTAGGTACCAAGCTCTACCCTCCTCCTTAATCTTAGCGAGGAGGGCGAGAGCCGTTGTAGCCCTGTTGTTGAAAATTCTTGCATTGCGTTCCTTCCAGAGCTCCCAAGCGATTAAAATCATGATCGTCGTCTTGGTCTTCCTTTGAAGACCTGACGCCTGTGCCACGCTGGCCCACCAGTCTGGAATGTTCGTGCAAGAGGACCAGGTGGAGGGTTGGAGACTTTCAGTACCGATCCAATCCGCCATAAGCTTCCAAATACGACCAGAAAAGCGACATTGTGCAAGAAGGTGCAAGGTTGATTCCGGAGTGTGTCTGCAAAGGGAGCAATAGCGTTGATTTGGCCACCCCCTTGCTTCAAGCCTGTCCGAGGTCCATAGCCTATTTTGAATTGCTAACCAGGCGAAAAGTTTTCCTTTTGGAGGTGCCTGGGATTGCCAGATTAAAGATTTGTAGTTGGTCACGGTGGAGCCCAAAAAATGTAAGGCGTAGGCGGATCTAGAAGAATAGGTTCCACTCTGACTTTGTTTCTAGGTAGTCTCATCGGGGGTTCCTTGAATCAGTTAAATTTGGTTGATTTTGATCCACAGTCGAACAAATTGATCAATGTGTGTGACTGAGAATCCTGTTGTAAGATTGATGTCATGCACCCACTGCCCATTCTGTAGAGCCGAAAATACAGTCTGTTTTTTATGAAGAGAAGAAGCAAAGATAGTGGGCGCTATGTCTTTGGGGGCCTCTCCAAAAAGCCACGCCGAGAACCAGAATTTAGCCGTTTTACCATCCCCGAGGGTGATCCTTGTTGCCGCCGCAAAAAGATTTCGATCCGAGTCCTGACAGGGAATTTCCATACCGACCCAAGGTTTAGAGGAGTTCTTCCATTCTTGCCAGAGCCAACGCAGTCTGAGCGTCGAGGAGAATTGCGGTAGACTAATAATCCCTAACCCGCCCGAATGGGTTAGGCGACACACTGTCGATTAATTTTGCACTTTGCCCCCGAGAGGTCAAGCCGTGGCTTACCCAAAGGAAACGCCGCTTTAATTTGTCTATGGAGAGAAGAATCGCTTTGGGGATGTTGAAGACAGTTAGGTAGTAGATTGGAATCGAGGTGAGAACCGATTTAACAAGAGTAGCCCGCCCTGCTGGTGATAAGAGACGACCCTGCCAACCTGCTAACCTGCTCGCCACCTTGTTGAGAAGAGGTTGGAAATCCACTCTGCGGAGCCTTCTGTAGGTGAGCGGTAGTCCCAGATACTTGATCGGGAAAGCCGCACGGATTGCCGGACAGTCTTGAAGGATCGAGGTAAGGTCTAAGTGGTCAGAACAGATTGGAAGAACTGTGCTTTTCTGGAAATTGGTATGAAGACCGGTGACCTTCCCGAAGTTGAGAATGATCTGAGTGGTTATGCTTATTTCGCTCGGGTTTGGGTTGATGAATATAGCCGCATCATCCGCATAAAGGGAGGTTCTGAATCTGGCGAGACGATCACCCATGGGGGCGAGGTATCCTAGATTTGTGGCCACCTCTAGAAGGCTTTGAATGGGGTCAATAGCCAAAATGAAGAGGAAAGGAGAAAGGGGGTCTCCTTGCCGTAGTCCCCGCCCATGAGATATCGCATTGCCAGGGATGCCGTTGAGCAGAACTCTAGATGAGGCAGACCTTAGGAGGGCAGCCACCCAATTTGTCCATCTAAGGGGGAAACCTCTTTTGTTAAGCAGAGCCAGAAGATAGTCCCAGTGGACCGAGTCAAAGGCCTTGGCTATGTCAAGCTTTAAAAAGAGCGAAGGAGTTTTGGAACGGTGAAGTCTAGTGATCAGGTTGCGGACGTAGAGGAAGTTGTCGTGAATGCTTCTTGTTTTGATGAAGGCACTCTGGGCTCTCGAAACCAAGGAATTGAGGAACGGCGCCAGCCGCCGTGCAAGCGTTTTAGCAATCCACTTGCCGATCCCGTGAATGAGGCTGATAGGTCTCAGAGTCTTGTACTTTGTCGGCTCCCTCCTTTTTGGGATCAAGACAATGTTAGTCAGATTAAGTAGATGAAAATGAGACGTGCGCAGGGAGTGAAAACTGTCAAAAACCGTCATAATATCTGCTTTAATGATTGACCAGCAAGATTTGAAGAAGTTAGTAGAGAAACCGTCCGGTCCCGGGGCTTTGTCTCCCGGGAGTTGCTCTAGAGCAAGACGCACTTTAGTTTCCGTGAAGACATCTTGTAGAGAGTGCAAGTCTTGTGCGGGGGGGGGGGGGGGTGCAAGGTCTCCCAGTTGAGATCCGTGTCGCGCGGAGCAGGCTTGGCCAACAGTTCCTGGAAGTGCTTGTGAATAATGTCTTCTTTCTGTGAGTGTTGGATCGCCCAGCCCGGGCCATTTTGAAGCTTTTGGATGTAATTTTTCCTTTTGCGACCGTTGGCTTTGATATGGAAGAATTTTGTGTTTGCGTCACATTCTCTAAGGTTGGTGATACGTGAGCATTGTCGTTTCCTGGTTCGCTCAATCACTGCCAACCCCAGAACCCTCTTCTTAAGGTTTGCCCTCAACGTCAATTCTGAGGATGACAAGGCCCTGCCTTCTTGAGCCACGTCGAATCGGAGAATAAGCTCTAAGGCCATGTGGAGGAAGAGCTTAGGCCGAGGGAAGAGGGAAGAGCTCCACGATTTGAGAGCGGAGGCCGTGGACGAAAGCTTGTGATGCAGCCTGTGCATGGGTTCTGTGTGCATACAGGGTGCTAGCCACGCCTTTTGGACCGTCTCGAAGAAACCTGGCATCTTGATCCAGAAATTTTCAAAGCGGAAAGTTTTGGGGCGAGCAGGTCCGGAAAAATTGGAGAGAAGAAGAGGGCAGTGATCCGAGATCGAAGAAGACAGCGCCTGGAGGACGTGGTTCTCGAAGAGAGTGTCCCAGCCTTCATTGGAGAAGACTCTGTCTAGTCTGACCAGAGTGGGTCTTTGCCGTTCGCTGCTCCAGGTAAACTTTCTGTTTTGGAGATGTATTTCTTTTAGCTCACAAGTGTTGAGAGTGTTGCGGAAATGCGCCATGCGACGAGGGTTAATGTTGGAATTGTTTTTGTCTTGAGCACGGTAGATGAGGTTGAAATCGCCTAAAACCAACCAGTTAGTGCCAGTGGTGGGTTTTAAGGAAGCAATTTCTTGGAGGAAGGCTGTCTTATATCTGCTCTGGGATGGCCCGTAAACAATTGTCAGCCTGAAAGACGAGTCGCCCTCTTTTGAGATCACAGTCGCCGACAGGCTGTAGACCGAGTTAACAACATCTTCAACCTCAATAAACTCGTTATTCCAAAGCAGGAGAATACCGCCCCTCGTGCCCTCCGCCGGTTTATGTGCGAAATGCCGTAGGTTGTATCCCCCTAGGGAGCAAGCAAGGTTCTGGTCCACCGAGGTAAGTTTGGTTTCCTGAAGGCAAACCAGGTGGCACGTAGTGGAAAAGAGGGTCTCTTGAATGAGCGATTTCCTGGCCTGGTTGTTGAGGCCCCGCACATTCCAGCAGAGGATGTTGATGCTTGGTCTAACCATTATTGGGGGCGATAGCCGCTGGGAGGGAGGTGGCCTGGTCGGCCTGGCCAGCCTGTGCAGTTTGAAGGAGAAGGAGTTCGACTAAACTGGTTGGATGGGACATGCCATGGGTCGACGAAGGAAATCTACTTGTGAGCTTTGTCAAGGAGTAGACAGTCCATGAGCTATCACGACAACACAGCCCGCTGGATCTTTCTTCCTTACCACGGGGGCCCAAAGGCGTAAAGAAGACACCAAGCAGCCGTGAGGAGGCCGACTGGGTAGAAAGGCCATCAAGCAGCCTGGACAACCAAGAAGCGGCCGACTGGACTAGGGGCCCAGGAGCGCCACCAGGACCTTATTTTCAGTTCTGGACACTTTGGTCACGTCATTAGCAGCGGACACAACATTTTTCTGGGCGGCACTGCACGTGACAAAGAGTTGATTAGGGTTTCCCATCAGAATTATTTTGCAGCGGCTATGGCAGCGCAAGGAGAAGGTGGGGAGGAGGCATTAGCTGGGGTGCTTGCCCACCGACAACTAAGGCGATGTAGCTCAGCCAGGGTCATGAGAGAGGCATGAAGGGTAATGGAGGATTTAAAAAAACAACAAAATTCTGTACCTTCCTCTGGTAACTATTTGCTCCTTATTTATTAATTAATTTATATTGTATGGATCTCCCTACAATCTTTCGGGAAAAAAACAACAAAGAGAATTCAGCTCATTTTGGACATGTGGCTGCAGTAAAAATGCTTGGGTCAATGGCATCAAAGTTCGGTCCTTATTTACCCGGACGAGGCCAACACAAACTGAGTTCTCGTGTAAACTGCATCGGTCTCGACAAACCACTCGTTCAAGTCCAAATCATTTTATTTTCACGTTTTATCCAAAAGAGCAGAGGTAACCCCTCTATCCAATATGTTGCAAAAGCACTTTCCCAAAGTCAGTGACAAAGCTTGAGCAAAATCTCAATGAGGCCAAAGATCAAAGCAAATTCAGAAGCACGCTACTCACTACTACCTTCACGCCCTGTGCGGCGCACAGACTTGGCTCTTTGGCCGTCGGTTGCACATCTGTTGTCACCGTCGGGTCCGACCGCGGTAAGCCCGCGACGCACCAGCGGATAGCACCTCGTCTGTTGCTTCCGTGCTTCGCCGTCGCACGATTGAAGTCGTTGTCTTGCTGAGTAGTATTGTAACTAGTAGTAGGCAACAACAATGGATCTTCTAGATGGATCTAACCTAACCAAATTGGGTCGACTGTGGACTGCGTACATGCAGATAATTTTTCTTCTTTTGAAATGCTGGGGGGGGGGCACGGCCTGGGTTGACCGAGGCCATGCTCCGTCCTTGCCCATAGTGTCCAAAACTTTATTTTACCAAATTCCACTATTTATATTGTTATTGACCTAAGCATGACTAAGCATAAGCCTCAAATACCATTATAAAATTCTACAAATATTATTACCAACAATGGATAATATTCCTAGGATGACAACAGTAAGGATATCAACTTTCCCAGGTAGGATCGTGTAATATCCCAAATTACAACAGAAGGATTAATTGAATTAGAGAGGGAATTAAGGGAAATAAAAGGGGGAAATTAGAATTTATGGGAAACTTGGACCTTGGGCCTTCGGCCCACGGCGACTCAGCCCAAGAGGGGACCGGCCATATGAGGAACTTAGGGGGCGGCAGCTTAACCCTAGCCGCCACCCCTACACCTCTGCTGCACCCACCCCCTCCCTATCCCTTTGGCGCCGCCGCTGCCTCCACCCTCTGCCGCCCCCTGAGCCCTCCTATCCCCTGTCAGTGCCCTGCAGAGCCCCCTACCGCCGGTGGTGGTGGTGTGTTGGGACCCCAGATCACTAAATTTGAGCCCTCTATGTATTCTGAACTAGTCCCAGATCAGTAGCTAGCTCACATAGTGACATCATCAATGACAATCATATCCATACAATGAAGTATATAAGAAGCAGACAAATTAATATTACTTAGTAGCAAAAGGACCTTGTGGTCAAGTCTTAGAGAGTTTGCCACGTAGGGCTTAATAACAAAAAAACTTGAACGGAATAACATAGCTTGTGGTGGCCATCCGACATGCCCACAGGCAATCGAGTGGAGAACGCAACCTAGTTCGCATAGTCTTCGAGGTAATCTTCCTCGTAGAACTCGGAGTTTCCTAGTTCTTCTTCGGCGACTAATCAACAAACGGCGCAAAGCCGTGAGTACTTTAAAGTACTCGGCAAGTCGTAGAAAAATATATGCAAATAGTATTCATGCAAGGATCGAACAAGGATAGATTTATGACTATTTTGTAGAAAGTAGTATTGACAGTAAATATGGTAAGTAGATTGCAAAGCACAATTTAAAAGATTAATACATAAGTAAACAAGTTCTTTTGAAACAGCTAGTGAACACCCCGTTCACTTCCCAACCATCAACCAACATTCGAATCGCTTCCCATCCAAACCATTCCAATATTTTTAGGAAAATCTATCCCTCATGTGAAATCACCAGGCATTTTTCATAACCCAGGACACGACTATTCGAATAGTTTTACACTCTGCAGAGGTTGTACAGCTTGACTCACAAGAGATAATCATCTTAAAATGTCAGACATTACACGCTTTTGAATGCATGCGATTAAGTAATTATCACAAGGCTTTTACAAAGCTCTGTTTTGACCCAGTTCTGCTGGCTAAGGATTTGCCATTCTGGGCCCCCTCTTGCGCCGCTTATCAACCCAAATAGAACCATATCAAAACATTACAAGTTAGTTGGCCAGGTCAACCCCACCCTAGACATGTTGTTGTATGGTATGACCCAGATCAATGGCGCACAAAGTTAAGTCCTTAGTGACTACTCAAGCGAGGCAACTACATCCCGAAATCATCCCTTTACTGCACGATCAATCGTCTGAGTATGAAATCATTTTTTATTCAACTCAACCAAATGACTGTGAGGACCCCGGCTTATTTGGCTTGTAATGCTTAGTCATCCATTGACCCTACCATCACAAACAAAATAACCCGTGTCTTCGAGATATGTATACTTCCTAGAAATGCAGTATACACACCCCTTTACAAAATCATGCATCAATTCCATATAAGACATAGAACCAAAGCACGAACTAGATTAAATAAAAGACATACAAAGAAGAGAGTTATTACAAAAGGGGCCGACCGGCCAAATAACAACTAAGAAAGATAAACACAGCGGAAGCAAAAGCCATAAGATGGCAATAAACAAAAGAAGGCCATATGGTTTGCCTTTAGCCCACAAGGCAACCAACCATGCCACCAACCTAGTCATCCCAACCACAGCACATCTCACAAAAGTAGGGCCCTTAGGGCTCCACCTCGTCTGCAACAAAGTTATTAAGCAAAGCAAATGAGTACAAAAATGTACTCGCAAGACTGACATGTAAGGGTAACAGACCTATACATATGCTACATGCAAGCTTTATTTAAGTGGAAGGCTTTAGGCTCATTTTAGCATAAAGCAAGTTTTCCTTTGCAATAATATAATAGATTGAAAGCAATTTTGACAAAGCATTTTTAATTGTTGAAGTAACAACGATACAATAATAATAACAACAGTAAGAACAACCTGGAAGTGACTAACCCAATAGCCACCACAACAATAGCATGAATCATCCAATTCATACCACCCAACAAGTTTTAATTAAATGTTTAGTCTAGTTCTTGAGTGACCTTGCCAAGCATGTCTATAACCTAGGACGAGGCTATTCGAATAGTTTTATCCCTGCAGGGGTGTACCAATGTACCCACACGCCAGACCGCCTTTTCGCCAAGCTATTTAGCACACTTTCTTTGGTATGCCGGCACGGCTAAGTCCTATGAGGCATTTCCAATGAATGATGCTAATTAAGAGTCGCGACAACCCGAAAGGTAGGAGACACTGGCCCAGCCTAAGCAACTGCGGGTGCTCTTCCCCTTATAAAAACAGTTTTAACCACCTGCGACCCATAATCAACACCCACTACTACAAAACAGGCTATAGTAGACGCCCCATCACAGACGGTTCCTTTGGAACCGCTCGTTTAAATCGATCAACTCGCGGTCGGCGCGAACAACTATCACAGACGGTATTTTTTAGAACCGTCTATGATAGTCATCTATCACAGACGGTTGATAAATAGAACCATCAGTGAATTATCACAGACGGTTCTATCCAAAAATCATCTGTGATAATCCCTAATCACAGACGGTTTTACGTTACAATCGTTCATGTAGTATCACGAGCGGTTCTTATTTAGAACCGCTGCGTGATATTTAATTATCCTGCACGGTTCTAATTAAGAACCGCTCGTGATATCCTCCCATCGCCGCTGCGCTGCTGTCCCTTCATCGCCGATCGCCGCAGGGACGCCGCCTCTCTGCCATCGCCGCCGCGGGAGCAACCGGCCGGCCCCCTGGCGGCTCCAGATCAACATACCTACACACTTCAAGATCGATGGGATGAGGAGCTCTTACTATGGGCAAATAGATATAGTAACTTCACCTCCAAACTTTTTTTTTCATTTTGTAATTTTCATATATATAGCCAAACAATGTGGCGAACAGATACAAAAGATTAAAAACTAGAAACCTATCTAGTGGCGGAGGTAGGTCGCTATCTCCATCTTCAATACTTCAGAGGCGGCGGTGTTGGAGGCGGGCGGTTCATGATCGAACGAAGCTCGAATACGCCCACTCACGACGCCATTGCTCGAGTGTGTCCCAAAGATCCTCGATCGTTGAACTAAGAAGAATTGAGCCCATAGGCTCTCTTCTCTTGCTTGAGGGTCTCACTGTCGACTCGATCGCTTTCTTTGCCTCGATTAAGCCCAAGTGACGACAAGCCTCCCGAGACGTGCAACTTCATTTTGGAGGACCACGCCGACGACACGATAAACTCGCCGAAGTGGGAGATCACCCTAAGACACGGCGGAGGAGAATGTCAAGACGGCGGAAGGTGGCCGTCACCCGCTCCGGCAAATTCTCGGACAGAGGAGTGAAGACATTGTTGAAATAGTATTCTTCCGCAGCACGATTCAACGTACAGCGAGAGAGGTGCGCGTGCAGAAGAGGAGGCAGCCATTAATTTCTGTTTTTGTGGAGAAAGGGGATCAAGGAGGTTGTGTGAAATACATTGTAGAAGGGACACATCTATATATAGAACAAGTTCTAAAGCCGAACGGAGACGAAGAGATATTTGGGGAGTCAGAGCGACGTTGGAAAATGAAGAGATGAAGCCGCGTCGTGTGATCGTGAGACGAAGCTAGAGCATGCAGAAAATGAAGACGAAGAGACACGCGGGAAAATGAAGAGAGTTATCACGAGCGGTTCCGCTGTACAACCGCTCAGGAAGGAATCACTGAGCGCTTCTATTTAAAACCGCTCAGGATATGTCCATATCACGAGCGGTTGTAGTGAAAAACCGCTCGTGATATGTTCCATATCACGAGCGGTTCTCGTTAAAACCGTCGTGATATACTTTTTATAAGGCGGGAAACGCTAGGGTTTTGTTCTCACTTGTCACTTCCTCTCCGCGCCCTTAGGCTCTCGCGCTCGTTCGCCTCCTCTAGGGTTTAGGGCTCGCCCGTAGTTCACTGCCGACTACGACCTCGGCGCGCCCCCAACCTCGGTGCCCCGACCTCGGTGCCTTCAACCTCGGTGCCGCCGCCCCGACCTCGGCGCCCCGACCTCGGCGCGCCGACCTCGGTGCCGCCGCCCCGACCACGGCGCCCCGTTCACCTCCTGGCAGAAGCCCCGCGTCGCCGCCTCCGACCTCGACACCGCCGTCCTCCTCCCGTGTGGCCCTCCTCCTCTCTGACCGCCTTCTCCTCAAGACCGTCCTCCTCCTCTCTGATCGGCCTTCTCCCCGCCCGTCCTCCTCCCGTGTCGGCCTCCTCCTTGCACCGTGAGTTCTTGTGCGGCATCCTCTCTGTGAGTATTGCTCCTCTGTGGCGCTTCGGCTTTGTTGATCAAGGGCTTTGTTGACATGCTCGTGATGAACTCGTCTTATAATTGAGATTGAATGTGATAGTTAGTTCATACTTGAGCTCTATTGTATTACTTACTCTTGTCAATATGATCTCTTCGTTAATTGGTTACTTTCGGTTGAGCTCATCGCTCATTTGCAAATTGATCGGTGGGCTTTGTTGACATGCTCGTGATGAACTCTGTCTTATAATGAGATTGAATGTGATTGTTAGTTCATACTTGAGCTCTATTGTATTACTTGCTACCACAATATGATGTAATGTTAATTGGTTACTTTCGGTTGAGCTCATAGTTCTATTGCAAATTGATCGAGTTCTATTGACTAGTTTGTGATTCTTCTAGTTGTCTCAGTATGAGCTCATTCAACTTTTCATTTGCCATCTTGATCTCTGTAGTCAACCTCTGCTTGATCGAAGTTTAATCTGTTTTTAGCTAATGCGTTGAGATCGTTTGACGCTAAGCAAAGTATTGTTTAGAGCTCATAGTTTGAATTTATATTATCATATTCATTTAATGAAGAGTATAGACAATAGGATTGAGATGGCAAAGACTTGTTCTTTAGCTACTCTCCTTCGAGAGCACATAATATCATCAATCCGTAAAGAAAGTTTTACTTGATTCTATTTTGTTTCTATGTCTTCATTAAAGGCTAGTCTTCGTACATGAAGCATTAAACCTTTGCTTCGTTGATTAAGGAGTGTTAGGAGTGTTAGAATAGGAGCAGGAGACGGCGAGCCCTATAGGATTAAACCTTTGCTTAGCATTTCCTTCGTCGATCCTGACACACTTGAGTGTACCTTTACTTCTTGCCAATCCTCCAAGGCAAGAAGCATATGGTACACTCCAAAGGTGTCGTGGTCGATGAAGAGTATAGACAATAGGATTGAGATGGCAAAGACTTGTCCTTTAGCTACTCTCCTTCGAGAGCACATAATAGGAGCAGGGGAGGCGGCGAGCCCTACAGAGATTAAACCTTTGCTTAGCATTTCGCCGTCGATCGACACATCGAGTGTGCCATTTGTTTCATGCCGCCTCCTCACGGCATGAAACAAATGACACACTCCAAAGGTGTCGTGGTCGATGAAGAGTATAGACAATAGGATTGAGATGGCAAAGACTTGTTCTTTAGCTACTCTCCTTCGAGAGAGCACATAATAGGAGTAGGAGGCGGCGAGCCCTACAGATTAAACCTTTGCTTAGCATTTCCTTCGTCGATCTCGACACACTTGAGTGTACCTTTGTTTCATGCCGCCCTCCACGGCATGAAACAAATGGCACACTCCAAAGTGTCGACCTCGATGAAGTAGGCTTCCTTAGAGAAGCTAGTGGATTAAGGAATGTTAGTACTCTGTATGAGCTCATTCAACTTTTCATTTGCCATCTTGATCTCTATAGTCAACCTCTCAGATTTCTTCCCGAGATTAATTGTTTCATATTTATGCTGGAATTATTTATGATTATTTGCTAATATTGCACATGTTGAGCATATTATTAAGTTTAAATGTATATGTTAATTTGGGACACTTGCAATCCATTTTATTGCATATGTAACTTATATAGATAGCAAGTGTTTAGATGGCAGAGGCCTTGTCTTCGCCACACCGACGCCGCAGATGGAAGAGGCGCCGACGAGGTCGCCGACACCGACGCCAGATGGAAGAGGCGCCGACGAGGCCAGCCGTCACCGTCGATTTATAATGACACGGAAGCGAGATGGCAGAGGACAATCGAAAATGCCTACGGCCGATCGGTCATCACGGAGGTCGATGACTTTGGGGTCCCTCCGAGTCCCAAGAGATCGTGGCGAGATTCCGGACCATCTGCGGGATACTTGTAAGGAACGGGTCCTCATCACCACACCAACGTGGAAGGACTGACGAAAGAAGCGAAGGCGCTACTGTGGACAGAACTTTCAAAGAAGTTCACTATTCCGTAGCACATGTGGCACGCGTCGGCGACGGACAAATGATGCTCACAATGGGTAAATCGTGGAGGACCTTCAAGAGCATTCTTGTCACGGCACGTGAACACGGGTCAAACGCCTTCAGCAAACAAATTCTTGACGTGGGAAGCATGGGACACCTTTGTGGCTATGAAAACGACGGCCGAATTTAAGGAGCAAAGTGCGGCGCACAAAGCTCTCGAGACACGAAACACTCACCCGCACAGACTCGGCACCGCTGGGTACGCGGGTAAATACGAGGAATGGGCGGCGGAGAAGGAGAACCCGTTTCGATGTCACGCACCCGCTTCCCTAAGCCGGTTAAGCGAGGCACAAGTCTCGTCTTGAGGCAAGATCTCCTTCACAAACCCGGCAGACCAGGAAGTGTCCCAACGTGTGGTAAATATGTCGAACTACTAAGTTGTTAATAAGTCCATAACTTCATAGTGCCTATAATAACATGATAACCTCTTGCAGCGTGACTTGACTGCCCAAGCTTCCCAAGGCTCCTTCCATGCAGACAGAGAGAATGATATACTATCTACGGCCTTGGGAAACAAGGAGCACCCGGGTCGCACGCGCGGCCTTGGGGTTAACGTACCTTGGAGTCATGGATTCGCAGACGACTACTGCACGTATAAGACTAGGAAGAGATCCAAGGCCGAGCACGACAACCAGTTGGTACAGATGATTACTAACCAATTTCAAGTAGAGATGGCAGCATTGCGGAGTCAAATGGATATACTCATGAGCCACGATGCAAGCCGCCCGCTAATTCAGAGGCGGTCCTCCTCGACGTCGAGTAGCGTCGCGTCACAAGATAATTGTGAACATGACGACGTTCGATTCCGATAGACGACATCAAGGTAACGTATATCTATGGAATGCACCAAAGATAGACCTATAGGGCGCCTTAGCTAATTGCGTGTCGTTTTGTAGGAGCCGACGCCCAGAAGCTCCAAGTGAGGATGGATGGGTCCTTTGTATTGAGGTCACAGCAGGATGGTGTATCCATACGAGGAAGGGCAGGCGGTCTGACCGCACCACCGGCGCGCAGTTACGCCAGGTCCAGTGGATATGGTACATGTCAATTTCCGAGCCGCCCCGTGAAGATTTGCCCAAACGAAGAGATCACAACACTAGGGATGCCGTCCTCTCTTTTATCCGAAGGCCCAAGAAGGACATCGCTCGACCCAAAGAAGGCCGCGATCCGACACGACCATTCCTCTCCAACGGACCTCGATGACTCCACCTCATGTTTAGCCTCATAAGGCCACCTCTTCGATTCCCGTGGAGAAGACGCCAAGGAACAACAAAAGCGTGCCGTCAGATCCGTTCCCGAAGTCGTCTCACAAGAAGACGCCGCCAATCGCTAAGGCCAAATCGAAATCCACAAACGTTAAAGCGCCTCCCATGTCCGGAAGTCCGCGATACCGGAACTACATCATCGAAAACCATTGTGCTCCGACGCAGATTAATGCATCTTTGGATATGCTTGTCGCTTTGCATGCACGGTACTTGGCGAGGACCCAAAAGAAGGGTGCGATCTTCGAATCACCGTCGATACGAGGACAAGCATTTCTTCAACGGACGAGGTACTTCGTCGTGGGCTTCAATGACTTATTTAAACTATTCAACCTCGTTGGCCTCGACGCCTCGCTTCTCGATGTTGGACAATCGTAAGTCGCGCATAATCAAGTTCTACATTCATGTAATACCAATAAATATCACAACTCATTGCTTATGTATAGATACATCTTTGAAAAATGTCCGGAATGGAAAGAACCAAGGGTTTCCTCGATCCACATGTGGTATCATTGCAAACCATCCAACAAGACTCATCCTTCGTCGAGAAATACATAACGAGGTCATTGCTTCGTCATTTAACATGAAGTACATAGTGGTGCCCTACAATCGGGGTAAGTGTCACTACTTGCTATACAAATTTCATTTGTACTTTATACGCAAAGACGAACTTAGGTTTAATGACTATAGCGACATACATGAGTAGGTACCATCGATCCTTTTAGTTATTATACCCAAGAGGAACCATGTGATATACCTTGATTCCCTAAACCGCAACAAGCACGACTTCAGCACTCTAAGAGGAATACTCGAGAGGTATGCTCATTTCCTCCTTACATAACTCTATTGTAGTCTTCATTCGTTTGAAATGGCCGAGGATAACCTTTTCGAATCATGTAGGTCGTTCATCAATTATGTTGCCAACAAAGGAATATACAATGGAAAGAGCGCCCAACTAACACACAGGATGGATTTTCCGGTACGCGCTACAACACTATAATCCTATATCATACTTCATAATAACGCGTCTCGAACTGACTATACTCTTGCTATTTTTGCAGTGCCGCCAGCAAAAAGATGATGAGTTATGTGCAATCTACGTCTGCTATCATATGCAGCTAATCCTTACAGCTAGGAAGAAGGATCCTGAGGTTTGTCAATCTCGAAATAATTATTTCCTAATTATAAATTTAAATATATATATCTTAGCACTTTACTCTTGCTAGCGGCAGGCCTTGAATTTACAATGTGATTCACTCGTTGTGGAAGAGATCAAGGACATTCGAGGGAAGCTCTGCGCTTTATCAACACAGAAATCATTAACGACAACGGAGAGTTTCACTCCGTCGCCAACCCAGAGCATCACCCCTCTAAAACCTCTCAACGCAAACAATTGTAATCTAGTTGTAACTATAGCGACAATACTTGAACAAATGCTATCTTTTGTAATTTATTTTGAGTAATGATCACTTTGAGTTGTCATGGCTGCTTGAATCTGTTTTTGTGAATGCTTGAATCTGTTTCTGTGAATGCTTGAATCTGTTTCTGTGAATGCTTGTTTTCAGAGGGCATGGCTAGCAATTCCTGAGGCTAGCCAGGAAAACAGCAATTTGTGGGAAGGGGGTACGAGCTATCACAGACGGTTTTGTGTTAAAACCGTCTGTGAAGGCAAGTATTACAGACGGTTTCAACTGCAAACCGTCTGTGATAGGAGAATATCACAGACGGTTTTAAACAAAAGCCGTCTGTGATATTCAGAAATCACAGACGGTTTTTATTTAGAACCGTCTGTGATATTCTCCTATCACAGACGGTTTTTGTTTAGAACCGTCTGTGATATTCTCAGATCACAGACGGTTTTTAGTTGAAACCGTCTGTGATACTTGACTTCACAGATGGTTTTTTAATAAAACCGTGTGTGATATTTCCTATCACAGACGGTTTTGTACCGTCTGTGATAATATCCTGTTATCACAGACCAACAAACATAGACGGTTCGGAAACCATCTGTGATGACGGTTCCGAACCGTCTGTGATGTCGATTCCTGTAGTAGTGACCTCCCAAAGTACTTAGCCAAGAGGGGTTCCCAATACCCTCGTGTGGTTAGCACGCAAGATTGCTCAGTTTAGTGGCCTAAGTAACTCGGTCCTTAGGGACTTAGGCACCATTCCATCACACCATAAGATCACACCAACATCCATTGTGCCCAAATCAATAGCAATTTTGTTTTCATTTTTGTTTCTTTACAAAGTAACAAAGCACAAGTGCTGGACATAATGGAATAATAATTTTTGTGTGATCAAGGTCATCGACATAAGTCGACAACCGCCCATTTCTACCGCTATCTAAGCATTTCTAAGCATTATCACGTAAACTACTAAGTGATAAGGGTCCATCCATCGAACCCTAAATCACAGCAAGATAATCCTAGGCTTAGTAGTAGAGAATGAACATTTACCTACATAGTATGCATCTATAGGCTTAACTAATCGATAGTTTAACACAAAGTAAGCATGCATACATACAAGTTAAATAAAGTATTAGACTTTAAAAGTAATGGGATTAACGGAATATGATCAAACTGCTTGCCTTGCTAGATATGCTCAGATTGTTGCAGGGGAACACTCTCGTTATCAACACACTCGTGGCACCTAACGAAAAAGCGAAAAGAACCGATAAGAACGAAGAAAACCAAGAAGACTCCATAGCAAACTTGCTCCAAATGCTCTGAAATTTTTACAGCAGTAAGAGCATGATTTTTAAAGAATTTAGCAACAATAACCAATTGATTTAGGTTCTTAATGCAAAAGTTATGGCCAAAACAAATCTGCTCAGCCTGGAAAATACTGGAAAATTCAAATCGGTTATTGTTCATCCGAATTAAATTCTCAAGCACAATTTTCCAAAGAGGTGTTGCACCTGGGATTTTTATGGTAAGTAAAGCACCTCATGAGATGAATAACACAATTGAGTTCACCTCATTTGGAGCTAGTATGCATTTTCTATGATTTTTCAAAGACATGCAAAAGAGCACAACTAAAATACACCCACAATTCTTTTGAAAATAGTGACATGCCTAAATCCTATTCTACCATTTAGTAAACTAATAGAGGAAGCCAACAAAGTTGGATTCACTCAAAAATAATCTATAGAGGATTACTTATGCATTTTACAAGTTAATTACAAATTTTGGAGCAACATTTAAAGTTAATTTGAAACCAATTTACCAATCCATTTGCTGGAGCCGAACTAAACTTACAACCATTTTTAGATTAAAGTTTAGTTCAAACCAGAGCCACCAAAATTTTAATCAACTCAAATGGAGCTAGCATGAAATAGTTATGTATTTTCAAAGTTTATTACCTGTTTCAGTTCACAAATAAACCCATCGGGAATTCCTAAATTTCAAATCGACGAGGACGAACCTGGGCCGTTGATCCTGGATCGGATGGCCCAAGTCCTGCCGGCAACACGCGCGCGTGTCTGCGCGGAATCAACAATCGTGGGCCGTCGATGCTGCATCCGACGGTCCAGATTGATTCGCGCGCGGCGCGTTTGGAACTCGTGCGCGCGAATGGGGCAGCGGTTGTGGACCGTTGATCGCGAGATGGACGGCTCACAACCAACGTACACAGCACACACGCGAACACTTGGGAAATCTGAGCCCCAGATCTAAACATGGACGACCCAAGGACACCACTACAGTTGTCGGCCCCGTCCGACAACACACCCGACGGCGAAGAACTCCTCACCGCCGGCGTCTCAGGCCACAGCGACGCGAGCTACAGCCAGCTACGGGTGCGCAATAGCAACACGCACCCGTTGGTACCACTCACACCTGCGGTGGTGGACCAGAGCGCCGGCGAGCCGGAGGGGAGCGGCGCGGTAACCCACGGCTAAACGCGAAAATGAAATAGAGCTCCGCAGTGGTTCATTCAAGCGAGTGCCCAGCTCCTAGGGACTACCAGGAGGTTACCTGGAGGTCGCGGAGGGACAGAGGAGGACTACGCAGCTCCGGCGACAAAGGACCTTGCCGGCGTCGAGGAGGACAACGTGGAGAAGAGGACCTGGGCAAAATTAACCGCACCGGGTCATCAAAATGGATCCCATACAGCTCGGAGATGCTCCCAGAGCAAGGAATTGAAGGGAGGAGCTTCTTACCGGTGATGGGGAAGAAGGGGGTACTCACGGCCGCAAAGATCCAAAACTCGAAATTAAGTCGCTCCTGTGGAGACAATCTAAAATCAAGTTAGGGAAAAGCACCAGGGTGATGAGGGGCTCATGTGGAAGCAAAGAGAATGGAAGAAGGACCCTTGGAACCCTGTCGGCACCGAGGAGCTTCAAGGTGCAACAAATGGTGGCCGAGGGGCTTCGGGCGATTTGAGCTCAAAAGAACCGAGAGTAGTGGAGGAGGTGTTTAAAGGAAGCTAAGGAGGAACAAGAGGACCTTTTATAGCCGGGGAGCAGAGGCCATGAGCTAGCGTTAAGCTCCATGGTGAGCTTAGCCCACTGCTCGGTCCATGGCTCCACAAGGATGTGGAGGGGATGGGGCAGGTCTAAGCAGGACTTTGGGGACGGAAAGGCTGACCCGCATTTAATGCTTGCAGCAAAGAGCTGTTGGGAGGTGACAAGGCACTGCTCTCCCTCTGCCATGGCGCATGCACGCGAGACCAAGGAAGGAGAAGAACAGGTGACTGAGATCAACCGTTCGATAAGAAAGGGGGGAGGTCGTGACCCCTTGGATCTGATTCGGGGGTCTGAAAGGAAAGGGGGAGGTCGCGACCAGTAGATCTCGATTGGGGAGGTCGCAACCGCTAGATCTCCATCGCACGGTTGCGAAAAGAAAAAGGGGAGGTCACGCGCTGAAAGGATATATGAGGTCGTGGCTGTTGGATTTGCATCCAATGGCGCGGAACAGAGGGGGGGGGGTCTTGACCGTTGCGCGCGACCCTGACAAGCGATGGAAGGTCGTGGCTGTTGAATTTTGATCCAACGGCGCATAACATAGAGGGGAGGTCGTGGCTGTTGGATTTTGATCCAACGGCGCACAACAGGGATAGGAGGTCGTGGCCATTGCGCACGACGCAATGGGAGGTCGTGGCCATTAGATTTACATCCAAGGGCGCACAACATCGAGGGGAGGTCGTGGCCATTGCGCACGACGCGATGGGAGGTCGTGGCCATTAGATTTACATCCAAGGGCGAACAACATCGAGGGGAGGTCGTGGCTGTTGGATTTTGATCCAACGGCGCACAACAGAGAGGGGAGGTCGGGCTGGTGCGCACGACGCGATGGGAGGTCGTGGCCATTAGATTTACATCCTAGGGCGCACAACATCGAGGGGAGGTCGGGCTGGTGCGCACGACGCTGCAAAGAGAGGGGAGGTCGTGGCCGCGAGATCTTCATCTAACGGTGATGAGAGGAGAGGGGAGGTCGTGGCTGTTGGATTCTGATCCAACGGAGCATGACCTCGCGCGGGGGAGGAGCTCGGGTTGAGCGGGGAAGTTGGTTGGGTTCGACCAACCTTGAAGGTGGCTCGGACCCAAGGAACAATGCCAGATTTGAGTTTAAATTTGAAGGTTGAGTTTGGAGGAATTTTTAGAGGTAGCAAACTAACTCCAAAAATTTCGAAATTTTGACTAGAGCTTCCTCACTCTAGGATTAACCTTACATAAAATTTCTAGAGATTTTTATGCACTGTATTTTTCTCAAGAAATTCATCAAGGCTGTTCTAGGGTTTGACCAAAGGTCAAACTGGTTTGACTTACCTCCAAAAATTATCAAATAATTTCTAAAAATTATGAAATTTTTCAGAGGGGTCACACATCATCCCTAGAACTAAGGAAAAATATTTTCAAGGGTTGAATAGCAGATTCTTGCCAAGTTGATTAAGGGGTTGACTTTAGTCAACAGGAGGTTTAGGTTTTTGAATTCTACAACTCTTGACAAGAATTATAGAAAAGTTCAAGAGTTTCAAGATGTGAGAAAAGTTTTAATTTCTACACATTTAATTACATTTGAAACAAACACCCATATTAAGTTACATTTGAAACACAAACCCTGGTTTGGTTACATTTGAAACACAACCTATATTTGGGATGTTATAATGACAACCCTTGCCATGACACAACAAATTTTAATAATAGTGGCCTCGCCACAATTCCATATATCATTAGGTCAAAATTAACCCTTTAAGAATATGTGATGATGAATCCCGTTGCACACTAAGGCATGGCTAAGCATATACGATACCCAAGTTGGTACTAAATTATGACCAACTAAAATTATCCCAACCTATGGTGTCCAAGGGTACATGTCATTCACAATTATTCAAGGAGACATATTAGCAATTAGGTAATTAACTATTTCTGAAACCATTATTATACAACTAGCAATGCATGTTGATATAAAATAATATAATTTTATAAATGGGTACGATATGTTCAAACGTCTACGACTTGCCTTCGTTGAAGTCTTGAGTTGCTTCAGTCGTCGAGTCTAAGAATTCTTCGAAAATGCCAGAATCTACACGTGCGAAAAGAGCTAAATAAATATAAAAATTCCAAATAAAATCCAAAAAACTCCAAACTAGAACCAAAAGAATGGCACTGAATTTAGAAATTTAAATCACTGGAATCGGGGCTCGAACGAAAGAGAACAGGCTCTCGGAAGATTGAAATCACAAGAAATGATGAAATCAGGATTTTCGAAATTTAAGGAATTTATTTTCTAAAGGAAAATCAATTATTGCGTCACGATGATGTCAGTAGGGGAATTAAGGATTTCGGCCAGAATTATTTTTCTGAAGAAAAAGAAAGGAAAGCCACGTGGCGCTGACTAAGCAGCCACGCGAGCAAGAGGGAGGAGGTGGCACTAAGGTGGCATGACATGGCCATGAGGTGGCGTCGCCACCTCAGCAAAACGACGATGGTGGATTGGGCGGTGGTGCTCGCTGACGCTACGTGCCACGACGAGGATTGGTGAGGGCACCGAAAGAAATAGAGGGGGCGGCAAAGCTAGTACTCACGGTCTCGGCGGCGCAGCTCGACAGAGCGGCCGGCGGCGGCGACGTTGAAGGTGACACGGGCGCTTCGATGAACTCCCAGTGAAGACAAGGGGAGCCTCGGGTAGAACGCGGTCTTGCGAAGCCAGAGGTGAAGACAACGTCGATGGGGAGTCCTTG